>JAPPVO010000031.1:55752076-56352076 GCA_030407325.1 Camellia japonica | reverse complement strand
TTGAAGAGGCTACAAGGGTGAGACATTAACTCTCTTTTTACCCCATTTTTGCACCTTGTTTTTACCTAGCTTAGAACTGTTTTTGTGCTTAGTGATTAACACATAAAAGTTCTGTTTTTTAAGCCTCTTTATTGTTTATTAAGAGTGTTTTGTGGTTTGAGCAAGTTTGACCACCCTTAGGCCTTGAAAAGGCCCTTTTTTGTGCTATTTTGTGAGAGATCCGAGACTTTGGTGCTTGGGCCTCTCCACCACTGAAATCTTGAGGGATTTCAGTGGTGGAGATGGTGCCTTGAAGTCTCCAAAAGGGGAGGGCCACCCCCTCTCCTTGATGTCCTTGGAAAGGGCAAGTTTTGGCCTCCAAAGGAGCACCATGTTTGGTTGTTTGTTGAGCATGTCTTGGCTGCATTTTATGTTTATTATGCCCTAATATGACATTGTTATAAGTTGGTTTTGGTCCCCTATGCATGCTTTGCATAGTTGCCTTGTAATGCCTTTTGATCCTCTAACATGCCTAGGTTGCATGCCTTAGCTTCTAGCATGATTTAGGCTTGCATTTGTGAATGTTTTGTGCTTATGTTGCCATGTTTTAGCTCTGTCCATAGTCATTTTGGTCAACCTTAGCGTGCATTATATAGTCTCTTTGTATTTGGCTTGTTGGCCTTAAGAGCATGAATGTATAGCATGCCTTGTTGGCATCATTTTGATAGTTTGGAACCACCTAGCATGCTATTTCAGTCCCTTTGGTGTGCTTGCATGCTTGCCTTAGTGGCCTCTTTAATGCTTTAAAAGCATGTGTTGAATGCTCCATATTTTGGCCTTAATGCATGCCTTTGATTTCAAGCCTCTTAGATGCCATCTAAGTGGTCCTTTGGGCCTAATTTGACATGCTAAAAATCTGTTTTGGGTTGATCAATGCATGCCATAATTGCCTTGCATAAGTGTGATTCAAAGCCTCATTGATTTGCTTTGAACCTTAGACCATTTGCATGCTTTGGTTTGGTCTACTTTGACTTGGTTTGGCATCATGTTTTGCATGATTTTCAGAGCTTTACAATGTGTGCTCATTGCCCTTGTTTGGTATCTCCAAGTGTGCTTGGGGGTCGCCATGTTTATGCCTTGGGTTTGGACCATAACACTTGCATGTGTGTGTGTGTTTAGTCTCCATTTCTAGGCACTTTGGCCACTGATTTTAGGCCAATTTGGAGTAGCCTAATTCATGTTTTAGTCCACTCCATTGCTTGGTTTACATGCTTCTTTGCTTAGGTTGTATGCCTAACATGTTTAGTTTGCTTACATTGCCCATGTTGCATGATAGATAACATGACTAGGTTGCATTGTATCAACATGCATTCCTTATCCCTTGAGTTGGTGATAGGGATTGGTTTGTTTGGTTTGCATACATTTGAAATCAAAGTTGCATTCTCGGTTCCTTGGGCCATCATGCATAGAAATGCGTGATTGGTGGTCCGAGAATCGAGGCATATGCCCCCTTGAGTCAAAAACATGATAAGGGGTGTGTGTAGTGCATAAATACCTTGAATCACATTGCCATGCATGTTGTTGTCCTCTGCTGCTGTGAGTTGCAGGTTTTGCAGGCATTTAGTGCCGACCGGCACTGTTTAGTGCCGACCGGCAGTCATTTGGCAGCCGATGGATGAGTCCAGTGCCGGTGGCCTCCTCCTTCAGCCGGTGGTGCTCTACCCCAGCCGGTGGTACTCCCCAGTGCCCTGAGAGGTACTTCTGGGACTTTGGCAATTTTCTGAGGAGGAGAGCAGAGGAAACAGAGGCAATCCGTGCATGGCAGTGCGGTTCCGAGCCAGCCCCGAGCGCGTGTTGCATCCGGCCCTCATCCCGAGGCGATTTACTGTTTAATTAGATTAATTATTTTATTTTATTAATTTAGTTGATTTGTAATATTTTAATTGGCTTGCGTAGTTAATTAATTTGTATATTCTTTCGGTCCCTCCGAGCGAGGGCAAAGTTGTAATAAGTGTGTGTGAGTGGGTGTATGTCTTCCAATCCCCATTTCTTTCTCCCTTTTATTTACCCGCTTATGTTGGTAGATTAGGGCACATTCAAATTAGCATACCTTATGCAATGCATGTGTGCATTCATGCATTTGTTTACATGCATCGGGCTCGGCACATCATGCAAACTGAATCGTACTTTCAATTCCAAATTGAATGCATGATAGTTGTTGCATCTCATGTGCCATGTTTTGGGTTAGCCGAGCCTGTTTAGATTACACCCCTGTATGTGATGCATTAGCCATTTAACATGAACTAGGTCATGCATTTTTTATAACCAGTTTGTTGTTTTGGCACGGAGTACGATGTAAGTATTTATGCTTTAGCATACCACATGCGTGTGAATGTTGCCATGACAGTATGCTTACCATGCGGCTAAGTGCTTATGTGAGTTAAACTGTTTGAATGCCTGTGGGTGGAGGTTGGATTGTCTGAGTTGGGAAAACTCATTGAAATCCGTGTTTTAGCCTACTTGCGAGTAGCAAAATCTAACACATTTTCAAAACAAAACGGATATGCAATGCTTATTTCCAAATTAGGCAATCTAGTCTATACTTGTTTGCTGCGCGCATAACATAGTAATTCTAGGCTAATAATTGGAATAAGAACATGTAATGTTTTCAAAATCGGATATCACGGTTAGTAGAGGCCGGTCTTCGGACCGGGCGAAAGGGGGTGCTCATAGCTGACCTTCCCCGATCGTACCCAAGCTCCCGAGCCAAGACATTTGGTGATGACGGACACGTGGCCTTCGGCACCGAGTCAAGGTTTCCTAAATTCCCCCATTAAAAAAAATATTTAGGTGGCGACTCTGTAATCTGGCAAAGCAGTCCATGTTTGGCACTACTTTTCAAAAATCTGTTTTTCTTCAAAACGATTTGCCAGAGGTGGACTCTTTGGTTCAGATTTAGAACCGCAATCCAAACAAAAACGGAGGGGTCCGAACTGTAGCGAGGTCCCTCGTGGGCTTGTTACACCCTCTACATCTCCGTGCAGTGTAGGAATAAGTGGATACCGGTGGTACTTGTTGATACCGGGTCAGCCATCAATGTCTGTCCAGCAAGAACAGCATATGCGATCGGCTTGAAAACCATGGATTTTGTACCAACAGCCCAGGTCATCCGGGCATATGACAATACAAGTAGAGAAGTAATGGGAACAGTTAAAGTTCAGACAAAGGTTGGGCCGGGACAGCACGAGATAGATTTCCATGTCTTAGAGGTCCCTGCAACCTTCAATTTGCTTTTAGGACGGCCGTGGCTGCATCAGGTGAAGGCAGTGTCATCTACTTTGCATCAAATGGTGAAATACCCCTACGGGAAGGGAGTAGCCATTGTCTTTGGGAATTCGTCAATCCACCCACCACCAGAAGTATCCACGCCTGTTCTGGAAATTGAGCATGGCATGGAGGCTGTATTCATATCAGGTTTTACCTTGGCCGAGGCTCAGGTCGTACAGAATATCATGGCTACGAATGAAGGGATATATGTCAGTGCCCAAGCAGTGTATCTCATGAACAAGCTCCAATACATCCCCGGGATGGGATTAGGAAAGAGCGGCCGTAAGGGCATTGCAGCATTGGCCGAAGTGCCGCACAACCCCCATACCTTTGGCCTGGGTTATACGCCCACCAAGGAAGATTGGGTAAGGAGAGGAAAAGAGATGGCTGGAAGAGCCAAAGCAAAACAGATGGGAAAACCCTTTGAATTGATGCATCGACCCATCCGAGGCACCCTGAACGGACGCTTCGTCCGGGAGGGGGAGGATTTCCCGTTCTACGGTTTTCCGGAGCCGTGGTGGAACGCAGAGAAGAAGCGCGTGCCGGGGTTCGAAATTTTCTTTGACCTACAGTTATCTGGGGATGATGTTGTTGAAAAGCAAACAGACCCAACAGTTGAGACTGAGCATAGCAAGGAATCGGAGTCTGCGGACACAGAGTTTGAAATGGGGGTAGCACTGGCATGTCTACTTTCAGATCCTTCGATCGACCAGTTGTGCTTGGGGGATAACTCCTCGGTGTCTATGATCGGAGATGAAACGGCTGCGAGCCGACCAGCAGCTATTTTGGATGCATCCATCGCACCCTCCCTCACCTGGCAGTACGAGGAGGGATTTTTATCTAGCAGCACCGGGTCAGGTAGTGAGCCGGAATCTGATTCCACCGAGTCTTGTGAGTCGGAATCAGGTTCCAACTCGTCTGAGTCTGAGTTCGGTATTCCTGGGGGTGATAACCCGGATGCCACAGTCCTGTCCAGGTCGTCTTTTTCTTTCTCTTTTGAGTCTGTTGTAACAGAAGAATTGGACGGTTCGGAAGTATCTAATGAGAATGAGGTGACTGTGGTTTCCGACTACTTTTCTGTGCCTTTGGTTTATTGTTTAAATCAGGACTTTCAAAATTTTGATGAAAATGACGAGGACGAAATTCCTCCGGTTTTGCAACGACTAATTGAACAAGAGCATGAGAGGTTTGTTAAACCCTTAATGGATGAAATCACTACCGTGAACATTGGTACTGAGAAGGACCCGCGGCTGGTCCAGATCGGGTCCACGTTGTCTTCGGAGGAACGCGAGCGCTTAGTCGCTTTATTAAAAGATTTCAAAGATGTTTTCGCGTGGTCCTACGAAGACATGCCTGGGATCGATCCTGAGATTGTACAGTACCGGATCCCTCTTGACCCCGAAGCCCGACCTGTCAAACAGAAGCTCAGAAGGATCCGCCCTGATTGGGCCATTAAGATCAAGGAAGAGGTCACCAAGCAGATTGACGCAGGCTTCCTGCTGGTATCCGAATACCCGACTTGGTTGGCCAACATTGTTCCAGTGCCGAAGAAGGATGGCAGAATTCGGGTATGTGTGGATTTCAGGGATTTGAACAGAGCCAGTCCGAAGGATGACTTTCCCTTGCCGCATATCGACGAGTTGGTAGACTTCACAGCGGGGCATGCTTTGCTTTCGTTCATGGATGGCTTTTCAGGCTATAATCAGATAGTAATGGCACCCGAAGACCGGGAGAAGACCGCTTTTACTACCCCGTGGGGTACGTATTGCTACAGAGTAATGCCATTTGGGTTGAAGAACGCTGGGGCTACATATCAACGGGCTGCAACAACAATATTGCATGACATGATCCATAAAGAGGTCGAGGTGTACGTGGACGACATGATTGTCAAGTCCAAAGAAAGAGAGGGCCACTACACCGCCCTACAAAAGTTTTTCCAAAGGATCAGAGAATTTCGGCTGCGGTTGAATCCTCAGAAGTGTACATTCGGTGTCACAGCGGGAAAAATGTTGGGATTTCTGATTACACAAAGGGGCATCGAAGTCGACCCTTCCAAAATCAAGGCCATCTTAGAAATGCCACCACCAATGACTGAAAAGGAGGTGCGAGGCTTTCTGGGTAAAGTGCAATTCATAAGACGGTTTATCTCAAAACTAACCTTAACTTGTGAACCACTTTTTGGTCTTCTGAAGAAAGGAAAGAAGTTCCAATGGGACGGCCGATGCCAAGCTGCATTTGAACAGATTAAAGAGTATCTACAGAACCCGCCCGTGTTGTCGCCACCAAAGCCAGGGAAACCGTTGATACTGTACCTGTCAGTGACTGAAACTACAATGGGCTGCATGCTCGCACAAGAGTCGGAAGATAAAGTGGAAAGGGCTATCTACTATCTGAGCAAGAAGATGTTGGATTACGAGACCCGCTACACTCCGTTGGAGAAGGCTTGTTTGGCCTTGGTATGGGCTACCAGGAAGCTGCGGCACTACCTGTTAGCTCACTCTGTAATGTTGGTTTCACGACTTGATCCCATCAAATATCTTTTCGAGAAACCAGCGCTTACGGGTAGGTTAGCTCGTTGGTTGCTGTTGCTCTCCGAATTTGATCTCAAGTATGTGACGCGCAAGTCAGTAAAAGGAAGAGCGGTAGCAGAGTTCCTTGCCGACCACCCGGTTAAAGGGGATGAAGCGGTTGAGTACCTGTTCCCAGATGAAGCCATTCTGCACATCGAAGATGAAACTTGGACGATGTACTTTGACGGAGCGTCAAATCAATACGGGTATGGGATAGGGGTGTTGCTGATAACGCCTGATGATTCCCGTATCCCTTTAGCGTTCAAGCTTCGATTCAAAGTCTCGAACAATGAGGCAGAGTATGAGGCATGTATTGCCGGTCTAGAGGCTTCCCTAGAACTAGGGGCAAGGCGATTGGACGTCATTGGGGATTCGAACTTAGTTGTATCTCAAGCAAAAGGAGATTGGAAAGTAAAAGAGGAAAAGATGATAATTTACCACCAGACCTTGGATTTGTTAATTCCGCGGTTTGAAAAGTTAAGTTTCACTCACCTAGTAAGAGAGAACAACAGGTTCGCAGATTCGTTAGCAACTCTATCTTCCATGATAGACATCCCATCTGGGGTCCGGATGCGTCCAGTCATTATTGACCAGAAATTTGCACCTGCCTACGAGTCAATCTCTGCCATAGATGAAGTGCAAGATAACAACCCTTGGTATTACGACATATGGAACTTCTTGGAGAAGGAGGCATATCCACCAGGGGCGAATGCCAAAGACAAAAGGGCAATTAGAAGAATGGCTGTTCAGTTTATCATCTGCGGGGGTAAGTTATACAAAAGAGGTCATCTGGGAATGCACAAGCTGTGTGTAGAAGCCGAAGAGTCAAAGCGCCTGATGGAGGCCATCCATGGAGGAGAATGTGGGGCACATATGAATGGGGTGATGCTGGCACGGAAGATCCTCAGACAAGGCTACTACTGGTCTACCATGGAGGAAGATTGTATCGGCTTTGTTCGGCGATGCCACAAATGCCAGATTCATGCAAACCGCATGAACATCCCGCCATCAAAGCTGTATAACATGACGTCCCCATGGCCATTTTCAGTTTGGGGGATCGATGTGATTGGAACTGTTACCCCGAAGGGGTCGAATGGGCATGAATTTATCTTGGTAGCAATAGACTATTTTACAAAGTGGGTCGAGGCCCAATCTTATGCCGTGTTGAAGGCTTCGCATGTCGCAAAGTTTATCAGAAACAACATTATCTGCCGTTATGGTGTCCCGAATGAGATCATTTCGGACAATGGTTCTCACTTCAAAAAGGAGGTGATTGATTTGTTGGAGAAATACAATGTGGCTTTGCATAAGTCATCCACATATCGGCCGCAGACCAACGGAGCAGTTGAGGCCGCCAACAAGAACATCAAACACATATTGCAGAAGATGGTGGAAACCTACCGGGATTGGCCAGATAAGTTGCCGTTTGCTCTGTGGGGCTACCAAACTTCAATTAGGACTTCTACCGGGGCGACTCCGTATTCCTTGGTATATGGGATGGAGGCCGTTCTACCTATAGAGATTGAGGTTCCGTCCCTACGAGTATTGGCTGAGTGTCAGATAGCCGAGGCAGATTGGCAGCAGAGCAGATTCGAGGAACTCATGCTTTTCGATAAAAGGAGATTAAAAGCACTGTACCATGTCCAAGGATATCAATGCAGAATCGCCCGGGCTTTTAACAAGAAGGTTAAGTCCAGGAATTTGAAGGAAGGAGATTTGGTACTCAAAGACAACCGAGCTCCCATCCACGACCCAAGGGGCAAGTTCAGACCCAATTGGACTGGTCCCTATATCATCAAGTCTATTTGGTCAGGTGGAGCTGTGGTTCTGATGGACCTAGATGGCCTAGAGTTCTCCCAACCGATCAACATGGACAAGTTGAAGAAATACTACCCTTGAGAGGCTCGCTGGGCCGAAAACCTGAAAGGGCGACCTAGGCAAAATTCAGAGCACAAAAAAATTAGAAAGTATAAAAACTGAGCTCGCAAGGTTGAAAACCTGCAAAGGGCGGCCTTGGCAAAAGTTAGAGCGCAAAAGGAGAGTGAAAATACTCGAGTGAACCCAAGCCGGAACTACGTAAGGCTTGATTCCCATCTTTGGGATACGTAGGCAGCTTCGTCCCGAAGTTCAGCCATAAATTTTTCCCCGATCAACTTTGTCCATTTGATCATCTTGGTCATCTTTGTCCATCGGCATTTATCATAATCTCCGGTACAATGTTATTCAGACTAGGGGCAACTTTCCGTTGCCGTACAGTGCCGCGGTACCATTCAAACAAGGGGCAACTTTCCAGTTGCTAGGATCCGGGGTTGTGCATCTCGGCGACAGATCTCAGGCGTGTCCAGTTCTGATCCATATCGAAAATAGTTTTGGAAAGTTTTAATGAAGATGACTTTGTTCAA
Organism: Camellia japonica; assembly: GCA_030407325.1. Classification (NCBI taxonomy): domain Eukaryota; kingdom Viridiplantae; phylum Streptophyta; class Magnoliopsida; order Ericales; family Theaceae; genus Camellia; species Camellia japonica. The sequence continues at coordinate 56,343,798 of JAPPVO010000031.1, read as the reverse complement.
ATAAATCTTTTTACAACTAAGACCATTTTTGGACCAAAACGGAAAATTTTCAGTACCACAACCTTCAATTTCATTGATTTCAAACAGAGTTCTCTTGCTCTTGCATACAATTGGAATTGCTTTTTATTACATTCATAAAGAAAACTTGAAAGTACTAATAAAGCAATAAATCCGTGGCATGGTCGAGTCAAATGTCCCTGCGCCCCCTCCCAGAGCTAGTTGAAGCCTCTGATACCAAGCTGGGCCCAATCTGTGCCTCCTCATTGAGCCAGTCCAGCACTCGTCAGACAAAGTGTAATTAAAAGTGGGAGCGGGCAAGGAGTTCTCTAGTCCTCCACGCGGCGGCCTGTCGGATAAGCTGCGTACCTCGACGGGAATGTAGCCGGATACTCTATCCCCTCCGGCGGACAAGTCTGATCATGGCCAAACTGGCGCCGGATACGGAATGGAAAATAGAACACGCAGTGATTCAAGCCAATCAATCGAATTCCAGTCTGCCGAGACATGCTATAGCTCATCGCCGGGAGATTGAGCCAAGGACATCGCCAAGCAATATTGTCTGCGGACAAGCTGCACATCCATTTGAACCACCAACCCTCATCAAGGGCATCAACTAGGCGTTGCCGAAAGAAATAGCCGCGAGCTGAATATGCCGGGCAAGAGTCCACAACCTGCAGTTTATCCATCAACCATACCTGGGGAGGGATGAAAAACGAGAGAATAAAGAATAGAGAGATGTATGATGAGAGGAAAAAGTGAGAAAAGGGTTTTGTGAGAAAAACCGAGCTTGAGAGTTGAGTGACGTGAGCATATATACGCGAGATGAGGTGGGAAGCATTACCTGTAGTAGTAGCGGGCTCCCCGCAAACCTGGTTGTCTCTCGACGATAAAAGGCGTCCAAGCCGATCAGTGTCTCAGCCAGAGTCATGGCAATGCAGCTCTTGCCCTCCTTCAAACCTTGGACAACTTCAATCAATCGAACACTAGATCCTCCAGAGCCGGAAGCAAACAGGAAGTGAGCTAATACACACAAGCAGAGGGCATGTCGTCGAAAGCCTTGCCAATGATGGTCACTGCGGTCACCGGCGTCAGAAAATCGATAAACCAGGCTAGGAATATCCAGCATTCCGTCACGAATCAAGGATCGAGCATCGTACATGGTAAGGCCACACATCCGTCCTAAGGCTTGGGCATGGCCGAAATTAAGTTGAGGCAAAATTTCCTCGTCACGTTCGCACTCCATTAGAGCTTGGAAATCTTCGAAGGCAGGACACACCTCTTGCCCGCTAAAGCTAAAGACATGTGTCACCGGGTTCCAAAACCTTGCCGCGGCATGGAGGAATGGAAAATGCAGCGGGGTACGGCGCAGAGTGAATAGTGCATTTATGCCGAAAGCCCGGAAATTCAGCTTTTCCGAGCCATCCAAGTTGTTAATCCAAGTTGCGAGATTTTGGGCAAGAAATTCTTCCATTTGGAGCAAATCAGTGTGGAAATGAAGAGAACCACGAAGTTGAGACCCTTTTGAAGAAGATAAGGTTGAATGAAGGACAGATGTCAACATTCTGCTGGTGCTGACAATTTAGTGCCGACCGGCCAACTATAGTGCCGACCGGCCATCTGTTTTGGCCGATGGATCACCCTTTCGGCCGATGGCCTTTACACACAGCCGGTGGACTTTTTACTGGGCCGGTGGTGCTCACCCTTGCCCTCTGAGCTGTTTATGCTAGGAATTTGGGAAATCCCACCACTTCCAATACCTTCCAGTGATCAATTCTTATGAGGGCGCGCCCATTTGCTTATCGAGTTGTTGCATATTTGCTTATTGAGTTGTATTTCACTCTCTTTAAGTCTTTGTAATGTTTATCAAGGTGTACTCGCATTTGGCTAGTTTGCTGAGTCCCCCTGTTTTTGCTTATCGAGTTGTAATTGGTTTGCTACCTGATTATTACGATGTGATGCTTTGTTTTCAAAACGCAGTTTCAATATCAGTTACATTGTTGTGTGATGCCTTGCGATGCGATGCATAGAACATACAAATGTAACACCTTTTGAACAAACGGCTGTTTCATTTCCATCATGTGTTTTGCAAAAACAAAAAAAAAAACACACGCTTTTGAGAATAAAAACCTGCCCGAGGCAGTGCAATGTGCTTAAACTCCTAGTAAAAAGGAAAGTAAAGTAGAAGAATAGCAGGGTAGCAGAGTGATGGGTTTGACACCGGTAACCTCCCCCCTCGGTCGTCGTACCTTTTGCGCCCTTGTTCGGGTCAGTCATGCGATTTGGCACCTTCATCACTTAAGGCAGTCCGAGAAACTACGCCTTCAGAACATAAGTGAAGCTTTGAGTTGACCTCATACCACAACTTTTGTGAGCAATGCTCAGAACATGCGAAGGACGTCCCTTCCCGTATCCTTTTTATATCTTGTGAATTCGCTAAATCATTTCAATCATACTGAGTTGCAGTACGTTGCATTCCAGCATCATGTTTACCATGATCAGTTTCAAGTTCCCTTTTATACACATTGCATTGTATACGTGCTTTGCTTTACTGATATGTGTTCAAGTTCCCTTTTATACACATTGCATTGTATGCGTGCTTTAGTGTTCAAGTTCCCTTTTTATACACATTGCATAGTATGCGTACTTTGCTTTACTGATATGTGTTCAAGTTCCTATATACACATTGCATTGTATGCGTGCTTTGCTTTACTCATATGTGTTCAAGTTCTCCTTTTTATACACATTGCATTGTATGCGTGCTTTGATTTACTGATATGTGTTCAAGTTCCCTTTTATACACATTGCATTGTATGCGTGCTTTGCTTTACTGATATGTGTTCAAGTTCCCTTTTTATACACATTGCATTGCATGCGTGCATTGCTTTACTGATATGTGTTCAAGTTCCTTTATATACACATTGCGTGCATGTGTGCATTGCTTTACTGATATGTGTTCAAGTTCCTTTATATACACATTGCGTGCATGTGTGCATTGCTTTACTGATATGTGTTCAAGTTCCTTTATATACACATTGCGTGCATGTGTGCATTGCTTTACTCACATGTGTTCAAGTTCTCTTTCCATACACATTGCGTGCATACGTGCATCGCTTTACTCACATGTGTTCAATCCTACTATCTTGCTGTACATATTGTATGCATTGCCACGCACTTTCGACTGCCTTGTCATGCATGTTGCTAACAACGTCGTACCTGTTAAGTTTGTTTTCTTTGCAGGCACGATATTGTATGTACGGCTCATTTGAGGCCGGTGAAACCGGACGAGCCATACAGGTATTGTATCCCCCGTGTGAGACATACAGAGAATTGTATAATTCTCTTACATCCTTTCTGCATTGTAGTGTAGTCTGTTGTATGCTAGCTTATAACTGTTGCATGTGTGCTTCATTACAGCTTTCTTTGCATGATTTTAAGTTATGCTTGGCTTCTTGCATTTTCGGTTGCATTTTGCCCCTGCCTTCGGGCGCATATCTTGTTGGTCTTGTATGTTTGTCTAAGTCTTCGGTCTGGTTAAAAATGGGTCGTTTCTGGGCTTTGACATTCACTCCCGTCATTGTTATGACTTCTGAGTTCTGTCAAAGAGGGGCAACTGTAGACACCCCATTTTTGACCGTCCTCAAGACTTGGACGTCACCGTTGGAACGCTCGGTGATTATCCATGTTTGTGTTCGTTTTGAGTTCCCGGAGGTCCCGGCTGCGCGTCATGCCTCGGGACCTCTCAACCGGCTTGTTATGTGCTTGGTTTTACACCAAGACTTGTGTGTTTTTGCATTTGAGGGTAGGGGGAGGCTTGTTAGCCATCCCTGAAGCCCACCGGCTGCCCCCACGCCACACCGGCACTCCATTTTGGCCATCGGCACTGTTTTCTCAAACATTTTGGCCGGTCGGCACTTTATGTTGCCGACCGGCACTTTTTTGTGCCGATGACTGTTTTGGCCGGCCGGCTTGCACCCTTTGAACCCCGGGGACATGGTGCATGCCAGCTGTGCCAGCTGGAATGCACCATCACATTCCCCCGTGCACAGGTGTGGCCATTTTGCACCCTTTGTACCCTTTGCACCCTCTAAGCTTCTAGAAGCTTGCACTTTTGGCCAAGCTTCTTGGAGAAGCTTGGCCAGCTGTCTTGGCTTCTCCAAGAAGCCAAGACTCCTTTGCCCCCCCCCCCTTGAACCTTTTGGTCTTGCTTAGCCATTAAGTCTTGGCTTTATTTTGCCTATATAAGCTCATTTCATCTCCCTTGAGCTAGGTTAGAGACTTTGAAGGCAAAAACCAGAGATATATCTCTATATCTCTGATATACATCCATATATATCTATATCTCCCTCTCTCTCATCCTTGTGTGTGTGTTTTAGGCCTAAAAGGTGTGTTTTACCTTACTTTTGCACCATTACACACACCCTTACACCTTAGCTCGAGATTGAGAGACTTAGAGGTTTATTTTGTGAGGTTTTGGACTGACTTTGATCACTAGAGAGTGGCTGGACCATCTGTTCTTCAAAGGATCTTCAAGGGTAAACTCTTTACTTTAGTTTCCCCATTCTTGCAACTAGTTTCTACCCCTCTTGCTTTGTGTTTTGAGCTTTGTCTATAACTAAAAAAACTCTTGTTTTTACTTGCTCTTGAACCTTCATTAAGGTCATTTTGTGGTTTGAGCAAAGGCTCACCCTTTTAGGCCTTGTTTTGGCCATTTTGGTGCCTTTTTGGCAAGGCTTTATTTGTTTATATGTTTGGATCTTTTCACCACTGAAATCCAGTGGATTTTCAGTGGTGAGGAGATGGTTTGAAGTCTTGTATAGGGGAGGGACACCCCTCTCCCCTTTGTTCCTCTTTTGCCTTTGCTTTGGCTCATAAAGGGAGCATGCATACTTGCTTGTTTTTGGCATCATTTCAAAGTCTTTTTGGGTGTTTTAGATCATGTTATATCTCTATCTTTGGTTGGATTTGTAGCCCTTAGCATGCTCCTTACACTTCCTTTGTAATGCTCTACTTTACTTAAAAAATGTGACATATGCTTAGCCTTGCATACTCTCATGTTTTAGCTTAGCTTATTGAAAGTATTAGCATTATTTTGCCATGTTTAAGGGCTGTGAGCCACTGATTTTGCCGTGTTTGGCATGCTTGGTATAGTTGCTTTGCATTTTGGCTTGAAAGCCTTGATTATGTAGATCACTAGCATGCTTAACTTAGTTTTTCTCTCATGATTTGGCATCATTGTAGGCTATATTTCAGTCCCTAAATCATACTCATATACTTACATTGGTCATCACTTTCATGTTTTGGAAGGTTGTTCTTTTGTGCCTTGAAATAGGCCTCATGTATGTTTGTGTATTTGAGGTATTTTGGGGCTGCCATATAAGGGGATTTAGGTGTATTTTTGCATGCTAAGAAACTATTTTTGGTTGTCCAACATGTGCCATGAGTGGTCATGTTAATGACAGTTAGATGTTCTCTTTGGTACCCTTGGTTTTAGGCCTATTTCCTTGTATGCTTGTATAGCATTTTGCTCATGTTTTGGGGCACTTTTTGCCACTGTTTTGGGGAGGTTTGAGGGCTGCCCCATTGTGGCTAAGTCCATCATTGCATGTTTATTATATGCTTGTTGCATGTTTGCATGACATTTGCATCTTGCATGTTCTAATATTTTGCATGCCTAGGATTGCACACTTGCCTTAAATAGCATTTGGAATGCCTTGCATTTTAGCATCATGTTGTATTGTTGAGCTATGTTAGCATAACATGCATGGCATTACTTGGTTTGGGGTGTCAAACCAAGTGTGAGAAATGAGGGGTGTTTGTACTTCAAGTGACAAAACACACCCCAATTCTCATGTCACCGGGGCCCTTGACTTTGGACATGATAGGGTCTTGGTACTCATTTGTTTGTTTGCATGCATTTACATCAAGTTGCTAACTTGGCCTCTTAGGCCATCATGCATCGAGATGCATAATTGATGGCCCAAGAACCAAGGGTCATGCTTCCTTGATCCCCAAACATGATAGGAGGCAATGGTCGTGCATACATATGCCTAAAAGCCCATGCCATGCATTGTTGGTCTGCTGCTGCTGTCAAACTGTCCCCTGCAGGACCTTTCTGCCGACCGGCAGTATAATGTGCCGGCCGGCACTATATTTTCAGCCGATAGCCTCCATTGCAGCCGGTGGTCAATTTAAGCAGCCGGTGGTCATTTCCTCTAGCCGGTGGTGTACTGAAGTTCATTTGGAGTATGTCCTGAGGCTTTGGCAATTTTCAAAAAGGCAGGGCAGTGAAAACAGAGGCAGCAGTGCTACGGTGTGGGCTTTCCGGGCAAAGCGGACTAAAGCATGCATCATTCACGCATCCCGAGGCAGGGCTGGGCCCCTTTTCTTTTATGATTAATATTAATTTGATAATTAGAAAGTTTTGTAATAATTAATTTTATTCATTATTTGGACTGTATTATTTGGGACTGTATATTCTTTTGGCCCCTCCGAGCGAGGGCATATCTGTAATAAGTGTGGGTGAGTGCGGTGTATGTCTTCCAACCCCCACTTCTTTCTTCCCTTTTATTTACCTGCTTATGATGGTAGATTAGGGCATATTTAAAATTAGCATACCTTATGCAATGCATGCGTGCATCCATGCATTTGTTGACATACATCAGGCTTGGCACATCATACAAACTGCATCGTACTTTCAATTCCAAATTGAATACGTGATAGTTGTAGCATTTCACATGCCATGTCTAGGATAGCCGAGCCTGCCTAGATTACATCTTTGCATGTGTTGCATTAGACATTTCAGTATGCTTAGGTCCATGCATGGATTTCTAATAAGCTTCTGTTTTGGCTTGGAGTACTAGGTGAGTTTTTATGCTTTAGCATCCTTGCACGTGTATGAGTATTGCCATAACAGCATGATTACCATGAGGCTAGCTGCTTATGTGATATAAACTGCTTGAATGCCTGTGGGTGGAGGTCAAATTACTTAAATTGGGATAATGCATTAAAACTGTGAGTTTTAAGCCCACTAGATAGTGGCAAAACCATCTTTTTCTAAAGCCCACTTGAGGGTGGCAAAACCTGCATTTTAGCCTACTTGCGAGTAGCAAATCACTTTCAAAACAAACTTACAATGTTTTGTTCCAATTTAGGCGATTTGGTCTATACTTGTTTGCTGTGCGCATAACATAGTAATTCTAGGCTAATAACCGGAATAAGAACACATAACGTTTTCAAAATTGGGTATCACGGTTAGTAGAGGCCGGTCTTCGGACCGGGCGAAAGGGGGTGCTCATAGCTGACCTTCCTCGATCGTACCCAAGCTCCCGAGCCAAGACATTTGGTGATGACGGACACGTGGCCTTCGGCACCGAGTCAGGGTTTCCTAAATTCCCCCATAAAAAATATATTTAGGTGGCGACTCTGTAATCTGGCAAAGCAGTCCATGTTTGGCACTACTTTTCAAAAAAATCTGTTTTTCTTCAAAACGATTTGCCAGAGTTGGACTCTTTGGTTCAGATTTAGAACCGCAACACAAAAGGGAGTCCGAACTGTAGCGAGGTCCCCCGCGGGCGCTGTTACAGATAAAGGTTGCCTTCTCTTATCGGCATAACTCTTCTGTCAGCTTTGAGCCGTAGCTAACCTCTTTTGAATGAGAGCAACTTTCTCGGTCGTCTTTTGAATAATCTCCAGGCCCAACATCGGTGTATCACCCACCTCGGCCCAACAAACTGGTGATCTACAAGGTTAGCCATATAAGGCCTCGAATGGTGCCATCTCGATACTTGACTGATAACTATTATTATAGGCCAACTCAATCAATGGTAGGTGCCTCTCCCAAGACCCCTTGAAATCAATGTCACAAGCTCTACGCATGTCTTCCAAAATCTGAATAGTACGCTCTGACTGTCCATCAGTTTGAGGATGATAAGCGGTGCTAAGGGTCAACTTAGTTTCCAATGCCTCTTGAAGACTTTGCCACAACCAGGCAGTGAAACGAGGATCCCTATCCGAAACTATGGTTACAAGGACCCCATGAAGTTGAACTATGTCTCTAATGTACAACTCTGCCAAATAATCAACTGAGTCGTTGGTGCGCATCGAAATGAATTGCGTAGACTTAGTCAACCTATCAACAATCACCCAAACGACATCATTACCCTATTGTGTTCTCGGAAGCCCAACTACAAAGTCCATGGTAACATACTCTCATTTCTACTCAGCTATAGGTACGAGTTATAGCAAACCCATTGGCTTTTTATACTCGGCCTTCACTTGCTGGCAAGTACGGCATTTCGAGACAAATAAAGCGAAGTCTCATTTCATACCTGTGGGAGCCGAATTCGTAGAGGAACGAAATTTGGTATACCCGAGGAGCCGGGAATTGAACGGCTCCATTTGGCTCAACTGAGACGCCGACTACGAACTTAAGGCCGAATAGACTTGAGAAGGCATATCAGGACAAAAGAAGAATATTAAATAAAAAGTAGACTCTGGCCCCGAGGCCCAAAAAATGGATATAAATACAAGAGCTTCAGATCTGTGGAGGTATGTAAGAATCACTTCTAAAAACTTAGTGAACAAGCTTTCTTGAGTAGAAGAACTGACTTGTCCGTCGGAGTGCTAATTCCGGCACCCCCGACCGGAGTATTTGTATCTTTGCAGGTGACTAGCTGAGGATCATTAGCGTCTCCCAGGATCCAAAGAGTATTTCCAATCCATCCCCCCACAATTGGCGCCGTCTGTGGGAATACTCGAATACATCCATGGAAGGCGTGACCAAAGACCCTCCGATAGTCATCGACGAGACCACACAGAGAGACGACTTCACTCCAGCAAATACGCTCGGAAAGGAAACTGTCGCGCAGCGACGCACCTCGAACTCTAACTCACCAACGACTTTAACGAAGGAAACGATGCAAGCGACCGTAGAACAAGCCAGACAGATCCAACAGAGTTTGGACAACATCACCGCTGAGAACGAACGCCTTCGCCGCGATTTGGCCTTAGAAAAAGCCAAGTCCGAGCGGGCAGGGCTCAAAGTTCCTGAGCGATCCCCAAGGGCAGGTCCTCAACGACCTCGAGGTCACCGCGCCTTAACCGATCACCTTGACACGATGACAGAGGACTCTCGTCTCCCAAAAGACGTCCCGCTTGACACCGTACATATGATATACAGCCTGCCGATAGCCCCGACTGTACATGCAATCCAGTCACTTCCGGGCCGCCAGCATCAGCTCACACCAACAAAGCGACCCCGGCTCCGAGAAGCGCCAAACATCACCTTCGACGACTCTGATTTGAGCGGCGTAACACTCCCCCACGTAGATCCTCTGGTTGTTGTGCTACGCGTAAACAGATTCACCGTCGAACGCGTTCTTATCGACCAGGGAAGCACTTCGGAGGTTATGTACTATAAAACCTTCGTCAAACTCGAGTTCAACGATTCGGATCTGACTCCCGCTCCTTATCCACTATTCGGCTTCAACGCCAACCCGGAGTACCCATTGGGAAAGATCAGTCTACCCGTTCGAGCTGGCTCCAGAACGGTGGACGTGGAATTCTTGGTCGTCAGGTTACCGTCCCCGTACAATCTCATCATGGGGCGATCATGGTTGCATACCCTGAAGGCCGTCCCAAGCACCTACCACCAGCTACTACGTTTCCCAACGGAATACGACGTTGAGCAGATCCGTGGCTCTCAACAGTCAGTGAAGACATGTTATCTTCTCGCCGCCAAGACGCCGAAGGAACTGCAAGTAAATTCCATCGAAGTGCCCAGTCGAGATGTTTTGGATGACGTCGGGCGTCAACCAGACGAAAAGGCCACGGAAGGTTTAGACCGGGTTGACATTGATGGAAGCCCGGAAAAGTTTTTTATGATCGGCGCCTCTCTGAGCCAGGTCGACAGACAGCAGCTGATCACTTTCTTACTCGGCAACCTCGACGTCTTTGCGTGGACTCCATACGAGATGCCGGGAATAGACCCGTCAGTCTCACAACACCATCTAAATGTCGACCCCCGGTGCAAGCCGATCATTCAGAAAGGCCGGCGATCCTCCGCAGAACACACCGCCGCCGTTGTAGAAGAAGTTGACAAACTGCTTGACGCCGGGGCAATCAGAGAAGTCACCTACCCCACGTGGCTCTCCAACACAGTGGTGGTGAAAAAGAAAAATGGAACATGGCGAGTGTGCGTCGATTTCACGGATCTGAACAGAGCTTGCCCCAAAGACTGCTTCCCCTTACCAAGAATTGACCAACTCGTCGATGCGACGGCACGCCACCGTCGCATGAGTTTCCTCGATGCCTACAGGGGCTATCATCAGATCGCCATGAATCCGGATGATCAGGACAAAACTGCATTTCTCACTCCAAGAGGTACCTATTGCTACAGGGTTATGCCTTTTGGACTGAAGAATGCAGGGGCAACTTACCAAAGACTGGTCACCACGATGTTCAAAGAACAGCTCGGACACACCATGGAAGTATACATCGATGACATGGTGGTCAAATCCAAAGAAGAGCAAAACCATATAGCCGATCTGGAAAAGACATTCGATACCCTACGCAAATACAGAATGAAGCTAAACGCTTCCAAATGCGCATTCGGAATCGACTTTGGCAAATTCCTGGGCTATATCGTCAACCATGAGGAATTGAAGCCAACCCGAGGCAAGTCACAGCAATTTTGGAACTGAGTTCCCCCCGTTCTGTGAAAGAAGTCCAGAAGTTGATGGGAATGGCTGCTGCACTCAACAGGTTCATCAGCCGATCTACAGACCGCTGCAGACAATTCTTTCAAACACTACGTCTGGGCAGAGCTTTCGAATGGTCCGCCGAATGCGAAGCAGCTTTAACGGGCTGAAGACCTACCTCCGGACAGTACCTCTTCTAACAACGCCCGCCGCCGGTGACCCCCTCATCCTATATCTGGCAGTCTCCGACAGGGCTGTCAGCGCCGTATTATTGAAAGAGGAGGAAGGGCAGCAACAGCCAGTGTATTATGTGAGCAAGGCAATGGTGGACGCAGAAACACGCTACCTACCGCTGGAAAAACTCGTCCTAGCCTTAGTCATGGCAGCAAGAAAACTGATGCATTACTTCCAAGCGCACAGCATTAGGGTGCTAACAGACTATCCCCTTCGATCAGTACTACGGAATGCAGAAGCATCAGGGCGTGTTTCGAAGTGGGCTCTCGAACTCGGCCAATACGACATTCAGTTTTTACCCAAAACTGCAATCAAGGGGCAGGTGCTCGCCGACTTTGTTGCCGAATTCACAGGAGGGCTTGCCACCTCAAACCTGATGACGTCCAGCCAAAGGCCGAAGATCGGTCAAAGCCAGATTGGAGAATTTATGTTGGGGACATTTGGCAATTATACTGTGATGGATCATCCAACCAACGGGGCAGCGGCGCCGGCGTAGTAATTATGTCTCCAGACGGCGCAGTAATTGAGCAGGCCGTCAAGCTCGGCTTCGAAGCATCAAATAACGAAGCCGAATACGAAGCCCTTTTAGCCGGACTGCGGAACGCGCATCTGCTCGGCGCACGGCGGCTGTTGGTGTTTTGCGACTCAAAATTGGTAATCAACCAGCTAAAGGGGGAGTACGCGGCAAGAGACGAGTGTATGGCGGCCTATATGAAAACGGCTAACTCCTTGCTGACAAAATTCGACCATCACGAACTAAACCAAATAACACGCGATCAAAATACACACGCGGATGCCCTGGCCTGCTTAGCCTCCGCCATCAACTCTGAGCTCAAGCGTACCATCGAAGTAGGTTTCGTCCCGGAACCAAGTATCGGCCCTCCGGAGGAAACCCACATCAACATTATAGAATCCGCTCCAAGTTAGAAGGACCCCATTGCTGCATTCCTTTCTTCTGAGCAACTCCCAGAGGACAAAAAAAAGCACACAAACTGCGAAACAAGGCCCTGCGGTACTACTTAGATCCACAAGGAGGGCTTTACAAAAAGTCCCTCTCTGGACCATACTTGGAATGCGTGCACCCGGACAGAGTAGAGGAGCTGCTCACTGAGATACATGATGGCAGCTGTGGTGCCCATTCGGGGGGACGCTCCCTGGCCCATCGGGCGATAACACAGGGATATTATTGGCCGACGATGAGAGCCGACGCAGAAAATTATGTCAAGAAATGCGAACAATGCCAAAAGTTCTCCCCACTAACCCATCAGCCGGCAGAAGCTCTGAATTCTATCACAAGCCCCTGGCCGTTTGCTCAGTGGGGACTCGATATCGTGGGACCATTGCCAAGGGCCCCAGGGAACAAGCGATTTCTAATCGTAGCAACCGATTACTTCACAAAGTGGGTCGAAGCGGAGGCTCTAACCCATATACGGGATTCCGACATTAAGCGCTTCGTGTGGAAGAACATCATTACACGATTCGGCATACCACGAGCGTTGATCTCGGATAATGGTACTCAATTCGATTGTGGCGTATACCGAGAATTGTGCAGCAAATATGGTATTGAGCCTTACTTCTCTACGCCGGCCTATCCCCAAAGTAACGGTCAAGCGGAAGCTTCAAACAAATCCATCTTGAACGGCATCAAAAAGAGGCTGGAAAATGCCAAAGCCAGATGGGTTGAAGAGTTACCGAGTGTACTGTGGGCCCATCGAACAACGCCAAGACGATCTACCGGAGAAACGCCGTTTGCCTTATGCTTCGGAACCCAGGCAATCTTACCCCTAGGGATCGGCTTGCCAACTTTGAGATCGCAAGCCTTCGATACAGGCCGAAATGACATGATGCTCGCTCTGGACCTGGTTCTGATCGAAGAACGGAGAGACCGCGCCTTAGCATCCATGGCACGATATCAGCAGCAGCTCGCCAAGTCATACAATCGTCGAGTTCAGTTGCGCCGCTACAATCCAGAGAACTGGTCCTAAAGAAGGTACTGCCAGCCGACCGGAGGCCAGCCGATGGAAAGCTTGGTCCGAACTGGGACGGCCCCTATCAGATAGATTCCGTCGCAGGCGTAGGGGCATATCGGCACTCCGACATGTCAGGAAGAAGCCTGCCACGGCCGTGGAATTCAACACATCTACGTAAATTTTATCAATGACCCGACCTGTGGGCTTGATACTTGTACACGTCGTTGTAATGCAAAGTTTCGTGTTTTTACATGTTTGCGCTCAACATTCAATGCCGAATAAAGTCTCCCGATTCGGAGCGCCCTTCGTGGATGTCACGATTGGCCCAAAAAAGTCTCCGGATTCGGAGCGCCCTTCGTGGATGTCATGATTGGCTAAAATAAGTCTCCGGATTCGGAGCGCCCTTTGGGGCATGACCCCTTAGGCCAAATAAAGTCTCCGGATTCGGAGCGCCCTTCGTGGATGTCACGATTGGCCCAAAAAAGTCTCCGGATTCGGAGCGCCCTTTGGGGCATGACCCCTTAGGGCCGAATAAAGTCTCCGGATTCGGAGCGCCCTTCGTGGATGTCACGATTGGCCCAAAAAAGTCTCCGGATTCGGAGCGCCCTTCGTGGATGTCACGATTGGCCAAAATAAGTCTCCGGATTCGGAGCGCCCTTTGGGGCATGACCCCTTACGGCCGAATAAAGTCTCCGAATTCGGAGCGCCTTTCGTTGATATCACGATTAGCCAAAATAAGTCTCCGGATTTGGAGAGCCCTTTGGGGCATGACCCCTTAGGGCCGAATAAAGTCTCCGGATTCGGAACGCCTTTCGTTGATATCACGATTGGCCAAAATAAGTCTCCGGATTCGGAGAGCCCTTTGGGGCATGACCCCTTAGGGCCGAATAAAGTCTCCGGATTCGGAGCGCCCTTTGGGATGACCAAATAAGTCTCCGGATTCGGAGCGCCTTTCGTTGATATCACGATTGGCCAAAATAAGTCTCCGGATTCGGGGCGCCCTTCGTGGATGTCACGATTGGCCCAAAAAAGTCTCCGGATTCGGAGCGCCCTTCGTGGATGTCACGATTGGCCAAAATAAGTCTCCGGATTCAGAGCGCCCTTTGGGGCATGACCCCTTAGGGCCGAATAAAGTCTCTGGATTCGGAGCGCCTTTCGTTGATATCACGATTGGCCAAAATAAGTCTCCGGATTCGGAGAGCCCTTTGGGGCATGACCCCTTAGGGCCGAATAAAGTCTCCGGATTCGGAGCGCCTTTCGTTGATATCACGATTGGCCAAAATAAGTCTCCAGATTCGGAGAGCCCTTTAGGGCATGACCCCTTAGGGCCGAATAAAGTCTCCGGATTCGGAGTGCGCTTTGGGGCATGACCCCCTAGGGCCGAATAAAGTCTCCGGATTCGGAGCGCCCTTTGGGGCATGACCCCTTAGGGCCGAATAAAGTCTCCGGATTCGGAGTGCCTTTCGTTGATATCACGATTGGCCAAAATAAGTCTCCGGATTCGGGGCGCCTTTCGTTGATATCACGATTGGCCAAAATAAGTCTCCGGATTCGGAGCGCCCTTTGGGGCATGACCCCTTAGGGCCGAATAAAGTCTCCGGATTCGGAGCGCCCTTTGGGGTATGACCCCTTAGGGCCGAATAAAGTCTCCGGATTCGGAGCGCCCTTCGTGGATGTCACGATTGGCCCAAATAAGTCTCCGGATTCGGAGCGACCTTCGTGGATGTCACGATTGGCCAAAATAAGTCACCGGATTCGGAGCGCCTTTTGGGGCATGACCCCTTAGGGCCGAATAAAGTCTCCGGATTCGGAGCGCCCTTCGTGGATGTCACGATTGGCCAAAATAAGTCACGGATTCGGAGCCCTTTGGGGCATGACCCTTAGGGCCGAATAAGTCTCCGGATTCGGAGCGCCCTTCGCGGATATCACGATTGGCCAAAATGAGTCTCCGGATTCGGAGCGCCCTTTGGGGCATGACCTTAGGGCCGAATAAAGTCTCCGGATTCGGAGCGCCTTTCGTTGATATCACGATTGGCCAAAATAAGTCTCCGGATTCGGAGTGCCGTTTATGTCACGCTCGCGCCCTGGCCAAGGCAAGGGCAGATTTATTAATCTAGTCGGCCCATTGATGGAAGGCCACCTTTGCAAAGAATGCCTCGGCCAGCCCACGAGTATGAACCAATTAGGCTCTTCACGCTCGCGCCCTGGCCAAGGCAAGGGCAGATTTATTAATCTAGTCGGCCTCGTTTTACTCGGCCATCCTTTTCAGAATGCCTCGGCCAGCCCACGAGTATGAACCAATTAGGCTCTTCACGCTCGCGCCCTGGCCAAGGCAAGGGCAGATTTATTAATCTAGTCGGCCTCGTTTTACTCGGCCACTTTTCAAAGAATGCCTCGGCCAGCCCATGAGTATGAACCAATTAGGCTCTTCACGCTCGCGCCCTGGCCAAGGCAAGGGCAGATTTTAGATCTATTAAAACAATATCACCATAAAATTACGGAAATAAGCACATCGAGCAGCATTCATAACATCTTATAACTGCAAAAAAGTATCGACGTCCATTTCTGTATCATAACTTTTATAATATCAACCCGCATGAAAAACACGGAAAACGTCCGATAAACAAATACAAAATAGCAAAAACAAACGGAAAAACTACTTTCTCGAAATCATAACAATTGTGTATCGTAAAGATCAACCCTCGGAATCAGTCTCCAACGGATCGATGTCCACTTGCTCATACGGTATTGGCACATTCAGCGAAACTCCAGCTGCAGCAAGGGCCTTCTCCCAACCATGTTTGAAGCCCCGATTCTCAAACCTAGAGACCTGGTCCACATACTCGGCGAGTCCAGCCTCTTTCCCGGCTTCGAACCCTTTTGAATCGGCAATCTCCTTTGCCGCTTTCATTTCAGCCAACTCAGCCTCCAGTCTGGCAACTGCCTTTTGGGACAAGCCAAGTTCAGCTTCCATATTGTCGGCCTTCTTCTCGGACTCCGCTCTTAACTTATCCGCATGACGAGCTCTCTCTACCTCGTCCTCTGCCCGAGAAGCTTCCTGTTTCGCTCTTAAAAATTCGTCCTCGGCCCTTTTCCTCTGGTCCTCAACTTGCTTTCGTAAATGACTAATCTGCTTGACGGCGTCGAGACGGCGGCCCACATCGGCTATCCTACCAACGGTCTGCAAAAGAAAAATTCAGAAAACATAACGCGCACAATTTTTGGATGAAGGAAATGTCAGAATACGCACCAAAAGGGCCGACTGTGCGGCTAACATTGTCGCATTCAAATCCGGTTCCAACTGGAAAGCCTCCATATCAGACGGCAACGACAAAGACGTTGCCACGCCAAACGCGACCTCTGGGTCTTTACGCGCAGAGGCATCCGAAGGAACCGGCATGTTTCTTACCATTGGTTGAATCACAAAGGGCACAACCTCGCTCGATCCCCCCATTCGAGGACGTTTGCCGCCGAGATCTTCTAAGCCGACCTCACGATCCCTAACGCGTTTCTCCGTCTTTCCCTCAACATCCTGAACGGCTTTCCCAACCAATGCGGATTCGGCATTCTTATCTGTTGCCGCCTCCTCAACAACTCCTAAAGACGTTGATTTGGTAACTGGGAGGGAATGTTGAGATGTACTGGTGGGCGTTTCGGTCGAAAGGCCCTCCGCTCTTCGCCGTGCAGCTAATCTCTCCGCATTCGCCTTCTTAGCGAGCTTTGTCAGGCTTAACCCAGCCATGTCAGTAGATCCCGAGAGGAGAAGGTTGTCTGAACGTTGAGGAACGTCATCAACAGAAAGGTTCCCCTGCCCCGATGTAGAGGGAGGATCGACAGAATCCAATACTTCTTCAGATTCGGCCTCGGACTGATCTGATTCGGCAGTATGGGATACTTCAGTATTGTCCGAATCGGACCCTTCAAAACCTACTCGTCTCAAGTTTTTGAAGTCAGAAAAAATACGAGCAACAAGAAAATCTTCCCCCTCCGGAATCGGTATGTTTTCCGCAGCCGAAAAGGTCGTATATGTAGGCTCGTAGCAAAGCAGAACGTGAGCCGCTCTTCCCTGCTTGTGAAGACTGCGACGGCCGAAATAACTAAGAGCAATCCTAATATCCGAAAGAACGGCGTCGTCAGTTGAAGCTCGTACCTTTTTTAAATCACTCCCTGCAAAAGACAAGCCGTAAGACTCAAGAAAACGGTATGGCAGATATGAGCATACAACACAAGCAAGAAAGCATTCGGCGACCTGGTTCGCCCCTACGTCTAGGAATAGGATCAACACGGTCCTCCCCTTCGCTGAACTCCCAGTTGCCGCGGACAACGACCATAACATCATCAACTCGTTTCCCAGAACTGGAAAGCATAGTGATTAACTGATGGTCTGTATCCTTGGCTCTGAGGAAGTAACGCCCGTGCCGACCAGAGGACTTGGCCAAAGCATAACAATGCCGAATGGTAGGGATGCCAAGGTTAATCCCAAAGCAGGGGTTCAGCGCTACGACCCCCATTATAATTCTAAAGAAATTCACATTGGGTTGGGAAGGGATCAAATCCCAATGGCGAAGAACAGCCCTCAAAAATGGGTGAAGAGGAAAGCGGACTCCACCCTCTGCGATTAACAAGAGGGGAAAGACAATCGTGGTTTCGTCTTCCATCTCCATGTCAAGAGTGCCGTCCGCCACAAACGACAGGTGGACATCGTCAGGAACAGAAAAATGGCGTCTAAAGCCAACAATTCGATCTGACGAAAGTAGGTCTTTCAAATGTTTCGCCATAACCTACTGTCTATGAAAACACGCGACGGAATAAACAAAATAGGAAAAGCTTCAGAGCAAGGGAGAAGAAAACTTACAAAAATGAAGAGAGTATCACATACGGAAGAATTGCAAGAACGATTCGAAGAGCAACCCAGCAGTCAGCGTCATAGAATATGAATTCGAAAGGACATCAGATTTTAAAATCATAATAAATAGGCGTGTACGAAGGGTCGGGGAGTTGAGGCAACGATTAAAGGGGGAGTAATTAAACGTCCGCGTGATAAGTCTGATCCCCGAACTTCGGTTCAGAGTATTTGAAAATTGGAACCAAGCATTTCACCCAACTGTCATTGACAGAACGCTTGGGGGCAATTGTGGGAGCCAAATTCGTAGAGGAACGAAATCTGGTATACCCGAGGAGCCGGGAATTGAACGGCTCCATTTGGCTCAACTGAGACGCCGACTACGAACTTAAGGCCGAATAGACTTGAGAAGGCATATCAGGACAAAAGAAAGAATATTAAATAAAAAGTAGACTCTGGCCCCGAGGCCCAAAAAATGGATATAAATACAAGAGCTTCAGATCTGTGGAGGTATGTAAGAATCACTTCTAAAAACTTAGTGAACAAGCTTTCTTGAGTAGAAGAACTGACTTGTCCGTCGGAGTGCTAATTCCGGCACCCCCGACCGGAGTATTTGTATCTTTGCAGGTGACTAGCTGAGGATCATTAGCGTCTCCCAGGATCCGAAGAGTATTTCCAATCCATCCCCCCACAATACCCCTTTACCAAAATTGACGACTAAGATCATGATATATTTTAGTACCTCCCGGATGTATCACATGGCGTAAGTGATGAAATTCTCAGAGTACTTCATCTCTACAAGATTCAGGCACAAACAAACGATCTAGGTGCCTCACACTCAAATCCGAGTAGATGCTCAAACCCTTCTCTTCCTTACTATTGGAGATCCTCTCACAAATTGTCTCCACCTTACGGTCACAATATTGTGCCTTTATGACTCTGCTAATAAAGGTAGGTTATGAATTTAATGTAAATAAGGTAGCACCTTCATTAGACTCGCCCAGATGAAAATCAAACTCGTCGATATTACCTAAGAAAATCGACTCTCGAATGGCTACACTTGCCACACTACTCGTAGATTTTCGACTCAAGGCATCGGCTACAACATTGGCCACAACATTGGCCTTCCTCAGATGATAGTGTAACTCAAAATCACAATCCTCCATAAATTCTATCCATCTTCGTTTGCGTAAATTCAAATCCTTTTTGGAAAACAAGTATTTTAGACTCTTATGATCGAAGAAAATATCAAACTTCTCGTCGTACAAATAATGCCTCCAAATCTTCAAAGCAAAAATTATCGCCACTAACTCTAAGTCATGCGCGGGGTAGTTCTTCTCATGAGTTTTCAATTGTCGTGAACTATAAGCCACAACCTTCCTTTCTTGCATCAACACACAACCAAGTCCATCTCGGGACGCATCATAATAAATGGTATATCCTAAGCCGCTTTTCGGAATTATCAAAACCAGTGTGGTGGTCATCCTGGTCTTAAGTTCTTAGAATGACTTCTCACATGTCTCGTTCCATACAAATTTGACATCCTTCCTTGCCAATCTGGTCAATAGTGCGGCTAGCCTAGAGAAGTCTCTTACGAAACGATAATAATACCCGGCTAACCCTAGGAAACTCCAGATTTCAAAAGCATTCTAAGGTTATTCCCAATCTTACACAGCCTCTATTTTAGAAGAATCTACAGCTACTCCTTCTCCCGACACAACATGCCCCAAAATTTTCATTTTCGTCAGCCAAAACTTGCATTTCTCAAATTTAGCATACAATTGGTGCACCCTAAGCAAGTCAAGCACTATCCATAAGTGTTTCTCATGTTCCTCCACGGAGGTTGAATAAATCAAGATATCGTCCACAAAGACAACCACGAAACGGTCTAAAAATTCTCGGAAGACTCGATTCATCATGTCCATAAAGGAAGCAGGTGCATTGGTTAAATCGAAGGGCATTACTAGGAATTCATAGTGGCCATAACGTGTGCAAAATGCCATTTTCTCGATATTCTCCTCCCTAACTCTCAACTGATGATACCTCGATCTCAAGTGTATCTTCGAAAAGCAACGAGACCCTTGAAGTTGGTCAAATAAGTAATCTATTCTGTGTAGAGGATATTTGTTCTTAACGATAACTCGATTCAATTTGCAGTAATCAATACACAACCGCAATAACCCATCATTCTTATTCGCAAAGGGAGCCACCGCTCCCCAAGATGATGTACTAGGGCGAATGAAACCCTTGTCTAAAAGTTCTTGGAGTTGAATCTTCAACTCATGTAACTTAGCAAGTGGAAATCTATATGGTGCCATGGAAATTGGTGCCGTGCCGGGCACTAAGTAAATTGAGGGTTCAATCTCTCGATGAAGTGGCAACCCAATAAGATCCTCAAGGAAAATGATTGGGTATTCACAAACCACCCTTGGTAAATCATTCAGAACCATGCTACCATCATTGGCTAAAGAAATGGCAAAGAGGAAACTAAGTCGTTCTAGACCCTTAAGGTCAAACAATGGTGGAATCAAACTATCACCTCAATCACATAGAAAATAGAAATAATCCTCGGTAGGTATGCATACGAACACTCGGTGATGTTGACAATCTATAGTAGCCCGGAAGTGTGTCAACCAATCCATGTCAAAAATAATGTCAAAAGTGTGCATGTCTAACATGATGAAGTCAAAAGAGAGTCAGTGATCTACTACCTTAATCTCATAAGAGCAGCACACTCGCCCCAATGCCACTCTACCCCCAGCTGGTGACTCAACCCACAAGGAAGACTCTAATTGATCAATCTCTAACCCAATGTAGAAGCAAAAGCAGAAGATATAAATGAATGCGACGCACCTGTATCAATCAACACACTAGCCAAAGAATTGTACACAACAAAATTACCTCTCGCAGCAGAGGATCTTGGCAACTGCTCCGGCGTTGTAACAGCATACACATACCCATGTGGCCTCTAATCAACTTGCTCATCTCTTGAAGCATAGGCCTACTGTACTGATTAAGCCGAGGTAGCTCCCTGATTGCTCGTGAGGTCTAGATTGAATGAGTTTGCTAATGGCTCTGAGTCTGCCTTGACCTTGATGTGCCAGACATGCCTCATAACTATGGGAAAGCTCTCCTCAAATGCCCTGGCTAACTACACTAAAAACATGCCGGTCCTTGTCTCCTACTCTAGGACTGACTCTAAGATCGGTTAGGTGGTCGTGGTGGTAACATCTGCTCCCCTCCTCTCTTTGGTGGACAAGCACTAGCCTTGTGACCCTACTGGCCACACTTGAAATAGGTAAAGCTACCCTAAAAATTCCTTCCCGGGCTATTACTCGACAACGAGAAAGTGGATCTAGTCTGTTGAGATTGGGGCTAGGATGAAGCGGAACCCCTATGCTTCTTGCTAAGTCTAAAGTCCCCCTGCGACTCTTGACCTTTAGATCTCGAACCCCGAAGTCTCTCCCCCTCAGCCTGCATTGTAATCTCTACTTGTGCTGCTGCCTCCTCAATACAGTCATAGCTCCAGATCATGTTTCTGGCAACCTTGAATAAAATTTTGGTTCTTAATCTCTTCTCAAATTCTATACAATTATGTTCCTCCATTGCCACCAACTCTGGTGCAAATAGGGACAAACTAGTGAAGGCCACTTGAAACTCAGCCATTAACAAGTTTAGTTGCTTAAGGTTTTCAAATTCTTGCCTCAGTCTCTCCCTAGCTATGGAAGGTAGATGTTTGTCTTGGAAAGCGATGATAAAAGCTTTCCACGTCGGCCCCACTCTGCCTTTGGCGTATTTCCACCATTGGCTCACATCCCTTTTGAGGTAGTAACTCGCCAAAGTCACCCTCAGTTCACTATCATCGATGTGAAGCATCTCAAATGTCTTCACAATTTGCTCGAGTCACTCGTCCGC
The DNA here is from genome assembly GCA_030407325.1 of Camellia japonica. NCBI lineage: Eukaryota > Viridiplantae > Streptophyta > Magnoliopsida > Ericales > Theaceae > Camellia > Camellia japonica. Next base: position 56,322,139 of record JAPPVO010000031.1, on the reverse strand, counting down.
CTTCTTGAGCTCTGGGCCACCATGAAAATCATCCAGCTTAGCCAACAAAAACTCTCGAGTAAGAAAGGCCGCCCTTGTCTCCACAGTATTCTCTCGGGCTTGGTTCTCCACCCTCAAGATGTTCATTGACTCTCTCAAATCCCCCACCATTTCTCGGGCTAGGGCATCCATAGCGGCTCGATCTGCTTACTCTGGGATTTCTGCTTGTCCCATTTGCTCGGCCACGTTAGCATAGTCTACTTGTTCGACCGTATTAGCTTGGCCGAACCCTTCTTCTTGCACCGAAACCTCATGGACTGGTATTTCATGAACACCTCGGCGAGGCCTACCACGTCTCCTACCTCTACCACCACATTCTTGACCTCTTCCCAACATCCTAATTAAGGATAAGAACAAACAATTTAGCACACAATCGCATATGTGCTCGCAACTTATCTCATACGTCCCATCAAAATAACTTTATAAATTTCCATTTCATGTAAACACTTAGTTTCACTGCACATAAGCACTTAATTACATAAACACATACTGATTAATCCTTTACGATGAAATTTGTCCTATAAAATAACGAGAATTCTTATTAGAATGAGCATTGATCAGGTGCCCTTCTAATAAGACCTCAAGGAATGTAACAGGTGTAAACAACATTCTAAAAGTTCAATCCCATACCCATCTAGTCATATAAGCATGTTATCACATAACACCAAAAACATGGAACATCTCCTAGTTTAGTGAAATGAACCCATTGTGGAAAAACAACCACTTCCCACGAGCATCAAGTATTCAAACCAGGTTGCCTTGATACCAAGTTGTAACGCCCCAAAATTATTAATCACAAGGAAACTCAACATATTCCAACAGCATGATCATGTTTCCAAATTAGTAGTTTCCATTGCATAAATGTATATGGGATATAATGCCTCATCATTAACATCATCATCAAATCTCTAACATATGTATTCATCATATTCTAGAGACCTACAAAAGTATTCCACATGCAATTATACATTCAACATTCCTAGAATATGAATCTATAGCATGTGGCATAACAAGTCAAATACAGTTTAATGCCCTTAAGGGTTACAAGTTCCAAGGCTTATGCCCAGTTACACAAAATGGTTATCAAACCCATACACGTAAAGCCCTTGGCTTGCCCAAATAAATAAATAAATAAAAACAAGATAAAAAGAGCCTCGTGCTCTCAAAATACACTCCACACCTTTAACTTGGTGGGATCACCACATCTTTTCCTGCACAAATTCCACTAGGATGAGCGTAAAGCCCAGAGGAAGATCTTAACAAAATATATACATTTTATACAGTCTCTTGAGATGAATGCATATGCCATGTCATGCTCAAAACATATTCCTTTATCTTTTGAAAATCGTGTGCACAATGCAAATTTGAAAACACAACAATTCAATAACTTCAATACAATTCAAAGAGTGGTAAATACAACTCAGGTAATCCGTAGGTTGGTATCTACAGGTAGGCATATCAAGCACTATCAATCGCCACTTTACTGGTTGCTAATCGGAAGGCATGTGCTCCGCGCGTGTTTTTGGTCTTTCGCCATGGACACTCAGGCCAACTTAACCAATACCAAACTACACCCCGTATCCGGACTTACCAACTTATTTACCCCAAAACAATTCAAGATGATCTTGTTTCACAAAACAATTCCTTCCTCAAAGCAATAATTTTCAAATGCAAAATTCAAAATCAATGATAACAAAGATGAAATGAAATAACAATGCAATATGTAACAATGTATTAATATAGTTCCATTTTGAATTCCACCACACAATCTTCCATTGTGATCAAATTTTCACATCACTTATCAATGTAACATTAGAATGTATATCTTCCAAGAGATAATATAACAACATCATCATACATGCATTCTCTACATATAAATCATCGTTTTTAAACTTGGTCTCTCCAAGACAACAAAAAACAAGCTATTCATCAAGCTTCAAAATCAAAAATTCTCATTTCTCCATGGAACCCCTCATGTGGCACAGCTATAGAAATTTCTCCACCATTTATTAACATAACAATTCATCAAGCATGAATTTCACAATATCTTAACATCTTTCTCAAAATCCCCAAATTTCTAGGTTTTCCACCAAAACTAGGTTTTTGTCTCATTTTTGAAAATATTTTTCCATAACAAGACTCACGCTTTAGAATATAGCTCATACTCTCAAAATTTTGGGAAATATAGAGAGAATCAACTTTTAAAACCATCTAGAGTTCAAGAACCCAAAATCATAGTTCAAAGATGAAAGAAATAAAGAGAGAGAGAGAGAGAGAGAGAGAGAGAAGTGAAAAAGTGTACAAAACATGTTTTTGGCATCAGTTTTGAGAAAAAGAGCTCAAAATTCAAGACAGACACGCCGAAATCCGCACGAGCGAAATCCCAAATCTGCACGAGCGATTTTTGTCCAGAAATTTCTAGAAAGCCATGTATGATTCTGCTCATGTGGTTGCCAAATCCATACAAGTAGTTTTGCCAGCCGAAGCCAAAATTGATTTCGTACCCTGATACAAGGTCCGACATCCAAAACATGAAATTTTAACTCAGAAATGTTAAGAGTGGTTAAGTAAGAGCAGAAAAGAAATCTCAATGACCCAAAACGATAATCAAAATGACAAAAGTAAAACAAACTATCTTTCTACGCAATACTGGTCAAGTCCAAGAACCAGGACATCACACCACCCATAGATGATGGAATGCCAAAGTTTCTTATCAATAGCTTTTAAAAACGCCATTGTACAAGCTTTCTAATATGAGTAGTTTGTTCCATCAAGTAACTGAGGTCTATGAGTCTAGTTACCTTCGTGAATTGAATCCATTAACACAAATCACACAAAATCACACTCTTATAGCTTTGAAAAAATGATCAATCAAAAAACGAGTAGCCCGCTCTGATACCAATTGAAAAACCCTATGTGATTCGTGATTCGAAATAGATTTAATTACTACAAATCCCAAACACAGAAAAGAAACAATTTAAGCCATCTAGCACGTATGAAAGTGATTTAACTTGTTTCACAATTGATAAATCAACACAAGATTTAACATGTAAAAAAAATTAGAATCGGGGCACCTCAAATTGTGATAAAAAAATAAGGCTAAATGCCATTACACCATCCACTATGAAGATAATGAAATTACACAAGAGTACAAGCAATTACCTAACACTCTCTAGAATTGACTTCCACACCTTGTGTCTCTTCCATCAACATCTTCACCTCGGAATTGATTAGTCCAGTGTTGAATCCACAACGATGAGCTACTTCAAACTTCTTCAAAGCATCCAAGCTCAAACCCTACGGAATCCACCAATTAAAGCTCTAAGTAGGTTGAATCATAACAAGCCCCATGATATGTGATATTCAATCAATGTGAGGCAACAAACTCGTGAAATCATCAAGGGAAACAATAGCTAGGCTCTCCAGATTAATACACAAAAGTTCTCAAGTCTGAAGTCTTAGATGTGGAAGCCATAACCCTAAAATATACAACTTACGCAGCTTTAAACAAAATAGGGTCGCGAAGACTGCTCAAGCAAAGGAAAGATCTCTCAAGTGGTATGTCTAAGAGGTAGTGGAAAAAAAGTTCCCTCGTTCGAGCGGTAGAAAGTTCGCTCGAGCGGTGAATGAATCGTTTTAGTGTCTCCAAACAAACCTAAACTATTGGGAGGAGCATTTCTTCGCTCGAGCCAAGAACTCACCGCTCAAGCCATCCCTGTAGATTGACACACCGACAAACTATCAAGCCAACCACAAACAATAATACAACTCAAATGTGTTTGTCCGCAAAATTGACAACACAAGGAACCTAACAATCTCCCCATTTGTCAATTCTCGGATAAAACACCTCTAACAACGAGGCCCTAACAACACATGCTCTAGACATAACCCCAACACTCTAAACAGCTTGTGTAGTGAAACACCTGCAAAGATCACAATAAGAACAACACTAACAAAAGAGATAAATAGGTAGACAAAAGATGATTAGTAATGAATAGATAGGCTGCAATGCATAACCAACAATGCTAATATCATCAACATTACTCCCCCCTTTTTGACCGGGAGAGACAAAGGGACAACATGCAAAATAATGGGCAAACCTGAACTAATAACCAAAGGATGTCCCAATATCCAATCGATAACCACAAACACCAACATAACCCATTATATCCAAAACTTATCCAAAATATGATCAACCATAAACAAACCATGTCCAAACATATGAGAGGATCTGGGCAAGCTGGTCGAAGAAGTGATTCATCGAGGTGGCAATGTATGGCCAGTAATGGCCTCCAACGAAGAGGGATGGTCATCAAAGGCATCCACCCAAGCATCTAGTTGATCAAACCGCTTGCTGAAGCTGACCTCAAATGCTGCAAGGATGAATTGGCTACTCCTCCTCACTGGCAGCCCATAGCATCAAACTCAGCTTCCTCTTCCATCTGTTTCTCGCCAACACTAGAAGGAGCCGCCCTAGAAGACTCCTCCTTAACATGTGCCCTACTTTGGGAGATAGTCTTTTTGGTGACAGGTTTGACATGGCTAGAAAACTCATCATCGGGAGAAGAGGCAACTTCAAGAGAGAAGTTGATGTGATTGATTAAACATCCATACGGAAGACCTAACCTTTTCTTGCCCTGAAACACAAAAATCATTTTTTTCACCATCATGGTGGGAAGATCAATTTGAAGAAGGCGATCGATGCAATACAAGACATATCCTTGCTCTTGATTGATGTTTGAGCTATGGGTGGTGACATGAAGATTCGCACAAACTATGATGTTTAGCAGGCGGAACTGAGGAAGAAGTTCATTTTTCTTGAGAACTAGATGACCCGGGTGTTACCCGTCCTAATCCTTTTGTTTAACTTCTATTTTGCTTTGTTTGTGTGTCAAGTTTCACTTAGAGTCTTGTTAACCTTTTGGGTTGTCATGATTCGGAAATTCTCCTCGAAAATTCTTATCCTTGTTTGTTCCGGTGATGGGTTTCACTTGTTCCGGAGGGTGCACGGTCGAGCCCGGAGTGCTCGGGGATCGAACCAAAAAGTTCTGGGCTGCTGGGCCAAGGTCGCACGTGCCGGGCCCTAGGCCGCACGTGCAGGGTAGGGCTGTACATGCGAGGAGTGAGGCCGCACGTAGGGGGAGGGGTGAACTCCACAAAGTTGCACACTGCTAAAAAAGCACGTACGGGGGTGCGCTCCGCACGTGCGGGGAAAGGCGCTCCGTACGTGCGGGAAGGGGCACCGCACGTGCGGCGCTGGGCAGTCTGAATCTCTATTTTTTTTAGCTCTTTTGGCCGAATTTGTATCACATTTTGGGCTTTCCTCTCTCACTCTAAACCCTATTTTTTCTCCTCCTTCTCTCTAGAAAACCTCCTCAAACACTGAAACTCTTTGATTTTGCAATCCCTTGGATCTAGATTCATCATCATCATCATCTCTCCCTCTCAAGCTTTGGAGATCAAAAGCTAGTGTTTCACTTGGTGTGGTGGAAATCAAAGCTCTCTCATCTTGGATTTCTAGGGTTTCCTCTCTTTTCTTCATCAATCCGTGAGGTAGGGATTTCTTGAGTCATATATACAAGTTTTGCTATTTTGATGATGATTTTCGAGTTTTCTTCTAGTTCTCATGTTAATTTCAACTTTGTGATTCAAAAATGTGGAGAGTTTTAAAAGTGGGTTCGTATCTTAATTTTTTTTTTTTACTAACCCTAGAGGGTTTTCCTTCTATTAAACTTAAGAAAAATGGGTTATTTTCACTAGGAAATGAGAAATGTTTGGCTTTTGATGAAAAACCCTAGAAATTGGGGATTTTGGAGAAATATGGAAATGTCCATGGATTTCTTTCTTTTCTTTTGATAAAAGGATGAATGAGGATAGATTTCATAATGTGGTTTAAAAAAAAAATGGCAATCTTATTGTTATATCGAAATGGAGAATTTGTTTTAAAAACTAGTGTTAAATATATGATGATATATGGTTGTGAGATGATGAATTGTTGTGCACTATGGGTTTTGAGAATTACAACGTTGGAGATTAATGTTTGAAAAACACAACATATGGTCTCGAAGAGACTAAATTACTAAGACTTGTGAAATGAGGAATTGTAGATATGTGTTGATGATATATGGTTACCTTATGAAAAGAACATTGAAAAGAGGAAATGAGAAATGTGATTGTGGACATCATTGTAGAGATATTTGAAAATGGAGAAATACTATGAGGTATGGAAAATCATTGCATTGCACACTCTTTCAATTATTATTATGCATTGTGAATTTCGATTGAAGATATTTACTTCATGAAATAAATGGCATTGAAATAAGAACTATGGAAATGTGTTATGGGGTAAATACGTTGGTAAGTCCGGATAGGAGGTGTATATGAGATTGATAAGTTGGCCTGAGTGTCCGGGGTGAAAGACCAAAAACACGCGCGGAGGAAGTACCACTTCCTTTCCGGTTAGCAAAAGGTAAAGTGGGGTATTGGTAGTGCTCGTAGAGCCTACTTGCAGGCACCAACCTAGGGATTACCTGAGTCGTATTTACCACCCCTATTGATTAAAATTGGAAGTTTTGGAAATTGTTGAGACTGCAAATTTTTATTGAAACATGATGATCATCAAGAAGAACATGAAATGAAATTTTCTTTAAAAAGGGCATTGCATGGCATTGACATTTGCATGTTTACATTGAGAGTTTGCATAACTGTATATACTTTGTGAGAATTCTCTACTGGGCTTTATGCTCACCCCTATGGGATTTTGGTGCAGGTAAAGATGTAGTGGTTCCGCCGAGCTGAGGACGTGGACATGTTTTGTGAAGAGTAGATCACTCTTTTATTTGTTGTATTTATTTTGCTAGCCAAAGGCTAAAAGTGTATGGGTCCAAGAGACCATTTTGTGTAACCGGGCTTATGCCTTGGAAGATAGAAGCCCATAAGGGCACTTTAATTACTTGAGACTTTATGCTTCACATGCTATAGATTCATGCGTTTTCTTACTAATGAATGTATAATGCGCATGTGAAACTTTTGTATAAACTCGTTTATTAACCATGAAATGATGGAAGGATTATTATCATCTAATTAATGAATGCGTCTTGATGTGTTATTTATGTTGGATTATATCGGGGCGTTACAAGAACTGCCCCAAAGACCCGATTCCGGGTTGTGGGTTGTGCCACAAAGTTCGGTAGTAACCATGTTAAAATCAACATTCGAAGATGCAAGAAAAGGGTAATGGCTATCGGCAATTGGAGGGATCCCAATGAAGGTCTGAATCAGCTCCTTAGTGGCAATATTTTCCTTAGGTCCCAAATTTTGAAAGAAAGGTCGTACTCATTGACATAGTTAAAATTGGAAAAGAACTCACGACCCAACTTAGATTTTGCGGACTTGAAATCAATAGAACTCGGTCACCACTCAAGGGATTGAACAAATGGCAAATGAGATTGGACTTAAAAGTGTTTGGTTGAACATTACGCTGAAGGTGGATAGTTCTATACTCATAGAAGTCCCTAAATAGCTTGGCTTTATCCTTGGAGGGGAACTTCTCATGGTTAAACGATGGGCAATGAGCCGTAGCCTTTTCACACTTTGAGGATTAAGACATGGTAAGACCTGGAGGAACACAACAATCCCACAAATGGACAAGAAAAAACCCATCATAAGACAACCAAACAACAACCCATCAATCACCCACCAAGACACACCCAAGAGCCCTGTTCCAAGAACCCCCAATGGCAACCCCCAACACACCACTAATCAACAAACATCATTAGTAACCAATAATATAAACAAGTGGTTAGTGAAACTAAGAAATAATAATAATAATAATAATAATAATAATAATAATAATAATAATAATAATAATAATAATAATAATAATAAATGAAATTAGAGCATTATATACAAGAGAGAGAGAGAGAAGAGAGAGAGAGAGAGAGAGAGAGAGAGAGAGAGAGAGAGCAAAAAGCAAAACAAATAAGCAACTAATTTAAAAAATTAAAAAAAAAACACTAAATCAAGTATAGAAACCCTAGATAGTTGCATAGAAATCAACTAATGGAATGTAAAATTAACAAAAATAACAAAAAGATAAAGAAAAAACAAAGTGAAAACCCTAGAATGAGGAGGGAAGAGAAAGATATGAAAGAAAAGCAAAATAAAGAGAGAAAAGAGAACAAACTTACCAAAAAGTGATTGTCACACCCCAATTTTTAATTACTCGGAAACATTACCAAAAGCCTTTAATTTAGCTATTTTTTTTTTTTAAACAAATATCTATTACCCTTGAGTAATAGAAAACAGAATAATACATGTTCTCTCTCTCAATGAATACAACAATAACAATAATAAATGCCAAGTTTCCACTGCGGAGCTACAAATAAATAATTACAAACATCAATGTACAATATTCATTTCTTTCACATCTACAATGAAATTACACATAAAAGACACATGGACTTCATAACTCTTCAACCAATAAATCTGAATTCTCTTCCTGTAAAAAAAAGAAAAAATAAGGGATGAGCTTAATTGCCTAGTAGGAATCTCATAGTTCTACAACAATAACTAACACGCAGATAGAAATGATCATGCATGCAGGGTACTACCACATAGTAAGGTGACGTTTTGTAATTTCAAAATATCATACATAGAGAGTACCTTTTTCTCAAAATTTATTTGAGCATTTAAGGAAAACCTTCAGCCCTAAAAATTATCCGTTATCATCAGAAAACCATAAATCCTTTTTTTTTTTTTTAAAAAACAAATATGCTTAAGGAACAACATCATTTTAAATTATTAACCCAATTCCAAAGTATTCCTCGTTTCATTTGTATTTACCTTTTTATTATTCACAATTATTATAACTCCATAACCTCAAAGTTTAAGTTCCTTTAGTACTCCAAAAATAACCCTCATACACTCCATTCTCACTTATATATCCATTATTGCTATAAATCCATAATGTAGCAATCCAAATCTCCTTTATATTCAATAACAATTCTCCTACACTCAACTCCTACTTGTCTAACAACTACATCGCATCCACATTTGCATTATCAATTATAATTGAACATAACACAAGAATAATAAACCCATTTAATTCATTTTCTCAATTAATTACAAAAACAATACTCTTAATCTTTCCTTATTGATACAAACAACCTGGTGAGTTCATTATCACCAACCCCTTATCGGATTACTATTTCATTATCCATTCTTTTCAAATAATTTCTATATGCATTCCCCTTCCGTACCAAAGTACACATCAAATTTTAATTTCATAAGTTCATCACAATTCACACATATTAGCACCGACTCAACACATTTCTCAACACATTCCATCTTTTTTCGACTTGATACGGCGGGATAGTGAGCACCCAACTCATAACACCTTCCACCTTTTGCCAGCTATTATATGGCGGGAAATGAACTCCCAAAAATCATTTTCTCAAAAACCATATTTTTCCAAAAAAACATGTCTTTCCACATTTACTGACTGTCCTATGGCAGAACATGGAACCCCAAAAACATTTTCAACTTTAAAAACCATCCCCATATTTGCCATGTAATGCCCTAAAATTTCTCACAAGAATAGGCCGAGACAAACACAAGAATATACCCAAAAGTCATCTTTTTATTGAACTAAAAGATAAGGGATTACAATTCACCATGTACAATCTCACAATATTCCAGATTCGGATGCTAGTTCAATGAAAAAGATGATTTTGGGGTATATTCTTGTGTTTGTCTTGGCCTATTCTTGTGAGAAATTTCAGGGCATTACAAATGGTGTCAGAGACTAGGAGAATACCTTGGGCTCGTGGGAAATGACGTGTGTCACAATGGGGTCCTTAGGCTAGGATAGAATGCTTAAAATATCTTGTGTGTTATGTGTTTTCATGTGATTGTGTGGGTATGGGGTTAGAATCCTATGGTATGGCTTTTGTCCATTGCATTAATCGAAATCCTTTTAGAAAGGCACTTGATTCTACTTGGAGGTCCATGATTGCCGTGTACTTAGCTAATATCTCAGGAGGACAACCCATGTGTGCTTTTATGTGATTGTATGCATGATTGTTTGGATTATTCTCTATAAAAGTTTATATGTTTGCGAGGTAAATAAGTTTGAGGATTAAGAGTGGAGCACTTAGGTACAAAAAGTTGGTCTTGAATTTAATAGTGTCTCTACTTCTTATAGATGTCTGGACGTGCTTGAGCTCGCGGTAGACCTTGTCGGGGAGGCTAGAACATTTCAGCCTAACCCGAGATCCCTCCGCAAGAAGAAGGAGTGGGTCAAAACAATATACTCGTTCCACTAGCCCAAGAAGCTATTGGGGCCTTCGCTAGGGAGTCCATGGAGATACCGAGAGCTGAGCAAGCGACTAGAACCATTAAGGGGGAATCAAGAGCTTCCTTTCTGAAAAAGGAGTTCTTCCATTCTAATCCCACTGAGTATAGCGGCGAGCCTGATCCGATGAAAGCTAACGAGTGGTTGGAGAAAGTAGTTAAGTCCTTTGAAATCTTAGACATTCGGGAGCACAAATTGCGGGTGGCATTAGCGGCCTACCAATTGAAGGGGGAAGCCGGGCAATGGTCAAAAGCTATAAACATAGAGTTGAACACACTTGAGAAGCATTTGTGCAAGCTTTCGAAGATAAATTCCTCTCTCCCACGTTGAGGAAGCAGTTTGAAGAGCTATTGCAACTAGATACACTAGTGGCGGAGTTTGAAGCCAAATTCACTAGTCTCTCATTTTTGCACCCGAATTAGTGGCAACGGAAGAGCGAAGGTGCCTCGAGTTTGAAAAGAGGTTAAGACCGAAAATTTAGATGAAGGTGGTTGGCAATATGATCCAGGATTATGGCCACTTAGTTGAAGCAACAGCTCATATGGAGATCACTGTAGAGGCCAAAGAGGCAAGACAAAGATTGAAAAGAGCAGGACATTCTGATACTAGGAGTGACACGGGTTCTTCAAAAAGGTCTAGGGGTTCATCACCATCCTTCAAATCGCCTCCACAGCAAGCTAAATACTCTAGTTACGTGACAGGTGGAAGTTCCGAGAATATTACCCGAGTTACTGGTGCATGTTATAGATGTGGCCAAATGGGTCACAAGGCTGTGGAGTGTGGACAGAAAAGTGGAGCACAATCCCAACCTAGACGTCCACAGGGTCAATCTCATAATAGGAGCCAAAACCAATCTTGTTATCAATGTGGTCAGCCGGGACATTTCAAGAAGTTCTGTCCGCAGAAAGTAGGGACTCTGAGCGTGGCAAGGTCTAGGCAGTCTGGAGGTTTACTGATGGGTCAAGGATAGAGACAATCTTATCAGCTGGCTTAGTCAGGACAAGCATCTAGGACAGTTCAAGGAGCTATGTCTGATCAATCCGCACAACAAGCATATGTTCAGAGAGGTGAGGTAGGAGAGTAGAGGTCGCAGGGAAGAGTGTATGTTGTCACCGCTTCCGACCAAACGTCGGGGCCATCAGTTGTGAAAGGTACATTTCTCATTTTCAATACTTGAGCTAGTGTGTTGATTGACACTAGGGCATCACATTCATTTATTGCCACATCATTTGTATCATCGTTGGGGTTAGAAAGTAAGCAACTGCAACCTTCACTCGCAGTAAAGTCACCGGTTGGGGATAAGGTCACTCTGACCCGGGGGTGTCAGGGATGTGTAATTGAGGTGGCGGGTCAACAACTTTCGTTTAATTTTGTCCTGTTGGAAATGTCAGGTTTTGACATTATTCTCTGTATAGATTGGTTGTTTACTTATCGGGCGACCATAGATTGTTATCAAGGGAGGGTTACGGTGTGCACTGCAAGTGGTGATTGTTTCACGTTCCTGGGGGATAAGTACAGTCGATCCTTACCCTCCTCATACTATCCACATGACCAGGGCCAATTTAATTCTCTTTTAGCAACTATTTTGGATGACGGAAGTGAAGTAGTCCAGGGGGAATTTCCAAAAGTAGTACGTGAATATCTTGATGTTTTTCCTGATGATCTTGCAGAGTTACCTCCTTATAGGGAAGTAGAGTTTACCATAGACTTACTTCCGGGTACAACACCTATCTCCTTATCACCATATAGGTTTGCCCCATCTGAATTGTTGGTCCTAAAAGAACAGTCACAAGAGTTACTTAGCAAAGGCTTTATATGCCCCAGCACCTCACCTTGGGGAGCCTCAGCCTTATTTGCAAAGAAGAAAGACAGATCTTTAAGATTGTGCATAGATTACCATAAATTGAACCAGGTCACAGTTAAGAATAAATATCCCTTACCCAGGATAGATGATCTCTTCGATCAACTTAAAGGTTCTCTTTGTTTTTCCAAGATAGATTTAAGGTCGGGTTATCACCAAATCAGAGTCAGAGAGGACGACATTCCCAAAACTGCTTTTCGTACCCGATATGGACATTACAAGTTCTTAGTTATGCCCTTTGGATTGACTAATGCTCCAGCCACATTCATGGATTTAATGAATAGGGTCTTTCATGAGTTTCTTGACAAATTTGTGGTCGTCTTTGTAGACGATATTCTTATCTATTCACCTTCCAAAGAGGAGCATGAAGGACATCTTTGTACCTTTTTACAACTTCTTAGGGAGCACCGTTTGTACGCAAAGTACGAAAAATGTGAATTCTGGCTTTCTGAAGTGAAGTTCTTGGGTTACGTAGTCTAGGGAGACGAAATTATAGTGGATTCTTCAAAAATAGAAGCTGTGCAGAATTGGGAGCACCCCAAGAACGTCTCAGAAGTTCGTAGCTTTTTGGGCTTAGCCGATTACTACTGCCGATTTGTAAAGAATTTCTCTTCCATAACATCCCCATTAACTAGATTAACCCATAAGGGAGTAAGGTTTGTTTGGAACGAAGCTTGTGAGAATTCCTTTCGAGAACTAAAGCTTAGATTGACCACCTCTCCAATTCTTATTATTCCAAAATGAGGCTTAAGTTCTATGGTATATTGTGATGCTTCCAGAGAGGAGTTGGGATGTGTTCTAATGTAAGAGGGTAAAGTGGTGGCGTATGGCTCGCTCCAACTAAAAACGCACGAAAGGAACTACTCGACACACACTTAGAACTAGCCACTGTTGTTTTCGCCTTGGAGTGTGGAGACATTATCTATATGGTGAAAAGTTTGAAGTTTTCTCCGACCACAAGAGCCTTAAATACTTATTCTCCTAGAAAGACTAGAATTTACACCAACGGTGATGGATGGAATTTCTAGAGGATTATGATTTTGAGATACACTACCATCCCGGGAAGGCCAATGTTGTAGTAGATGCCTTAAGTAGAAAATCTATGGGCTCCCTGGCTAGTCTAGCAATGAGGGAATGGAAGATGATGGGGGATGCTAATGAATTTAACTTGTGACTTGGTGAATTGTCGGAACAGGCCACTCTCTTCGCCACTACTACACAACTTACCCTTGTTGCTAGAGTACTTGAAGCAAAACTAGGTAACCCAGAGGTGGCCTTAGTTAAGAAAAAGATCTCCCAAGGAAAGGAAGAGCGGGGCTTGAAAGTTCATGCTGATTCTAGTGTTCGTTACCTTGACCGACTATTTGTACCTAAATCCATGAGAAACGAGGTTTTGAAAGAATTTCATCACTCATGTTTAATAGTGCATCCAGGGGGTACCAAAATGTATCATGACCTAAGCCATCAATTTTGGTGGAGAGATATAAAAAAGGATATAGCTCTATTTGTGGCCAAGTGTTTAATCTGTCAACAAGTTAAGGTTGAACACCAAAGGCCGGCTGGACTGCTACAACCTCTTCCTATTGCCAAATAGAAATGGGAACACATCAATATGGACTTTGTTTATGTTCTCCCTAGAACTCAAAGAAGTAATGATGCAGTTTGTGTAATAGTAGATAAACTTACTAAGTCAACTCACTTCCTCGCCATGAGCATGGAGGATTCCATAGAGTTTCTAGCAGAACTTTATATCCATGAGATAGTTCGCCTCCATGGGGTACCAGTGCGTACAGTGTCTAATAGAGACCCTCGTTTTATTGCTAGGCTGTGGCAGAGTCTTCAAAGTGACTTTGGTACTCAATTGAATTTCAGTACAGCTTATCATCCCTAAATCGACGGACAATCCGAACGTTCTATCCAGATTTTGGAGGACATGTTAAGGGCATGTGTGCTAGATTTTAAGGGGTCTTGGGAAAAGCATCTACCCTTAGTTGAATTTGCTTATAACAACAGCTACCAAGCAAGTATTAAGATGGCACCTGTCGAGGCATTGTATGGGCATCCATGTAGATCACCGGTGTGTTGGGCAGAAGTGGGAGATTCACCCTTGTTAGGCCCAGATCTAGTTCATGAAACCACAAAGAAAATAGTCCTCATTCAGAAAAGGTTAGTTACTGCTCAAAGCCAACAAAAGAGCTATGCAGACAGAAGAAGATGACCCTTATCTTTTGAAGTTGGTGATCAAGTATTCTTGAAAATCTCTCCTAGAAAACGGTTGATGAGATTTGGCTAAAGTGGAAAATTATCACCTCGATTTATCGGCCCTTTTGACATCATTGAGCGGGTTGGAGAAGTTTCTTATCGTCTTGCAATGCCACCCCAGCTCTCCGGGGTCCATGATGTGTTCCATGTGTCTATGCTTCATTAATACGAACTCAATCCCACTCATGTGTCAGATTGGATGGAGATCGAAATAGACAAAGATGTGTCATATGAAGAAAAGCCACTCCAAATCTTAGATTCCAGAGAGCAAGTTTTAAGGGGTAAAACAATTCCCTTAGTTCAAGTGTTATGGAGCCATCATGGTGTGAAGGAAGCTACATGGGAGCGTGAAGCTGAGATTCATGAGAAACACTCAGATTTGTTCTCTAATTTGTAATATACATGTTTTGTTGCTCCTTCCTAATGCTTGATGAACTGGAAGATGAACTAAAGCCTTTATTATTCTATTATCCTTAGTTTTTGGAATTAAATTGATGTCTATTGTTTAATTACAAGATTTTGGCGGATTGGTAAATATATTGTAGTTACCATATTTTACTATCATATTGGGAGTTGTTGAAGATTGATGAATGTATTGATATTATCATATCGTTATCAAGTTGCGGTTGGGCACCAATTTCGGGGGCGAAATTCCCTAAGGTGGGAGTTTGTGATATTTTCGTTCTAGGTCTGCTCGAGCGTAGAAACTCGTGCTCAAGCGAAGAATTTTAACTCTCAAAATCTTTCGAGTTTGCAGGCGGTACGCTCGAGCACAGGAAGTGAGGCTTGAGTGAAGATTGTTGGTTACCAGTTATTTCACTGTAGCACTGCAAAACTATTGGGACTTGTCATTTTGCGCTCGAGCGAGGGATTCGTCGTTTGAGCGGGCCTCTAAGTTTGTGTCTAACGCTCGAGCGGGAAAGGTGGCGCTCAAGCGAAATGCGCAAATTCAGCAACTTTAAAAACGTGATTCTAGATCATTCCTTACACTTTTCATTTCTCTCTTTCCTCTTCTGCCCTCTTTTCCGAAAACCCTAGTTTCTCACTCTAAAATACCTTCCATCCTACTAAGATTTGGCTTAGATCATCTAGCAAAAAGTAAAGAAGACTTGGAGATCTTACTCTTCTGCCGATTGAATCTTGGTTTTGCGAAGGATTCTTCAAGGGGCTTCATTTTCTTTCTACTTGTAGAGGTAGGGATGCTTTTACCCTAGTATTTATTTGATTTGGATAGATTTCATGGTGCGGTTGTGACTTATGAGCCAATTTGAGAATATTGTTGGATTACTCCCATGTTCTACATAAGAAGCCATTTTATTTGACCTTTGCTTGAAATTTCTTTATACTCTCTTCTCAAAACACGTATATAAATGTTGATGAAACCCATATCTATGATAAAGAAGACAAACCCCCAAATTTGGTAAAATCCTAAAGTTTCAATTTGAGTTGAAAACCCTAAATTGAATGGAATTTCTTTTGATTCATGAAATATTGTGAATAATAAAGAGATGAAAGATGTGGAAGTTGATATGGTAAATGAATTGTGGCTTGGACGTTATTTTCTTTAAAATGTGGTGTTGTATTCCATTCTTTGGCAATGTTGGCTGCTTGTTGATGGAACAAAATGTGATTGAATTGCTAATTGTGCATGAGTCTGGGCAAGAGTCGTTTTTAAAATGTGGTGTTGCGTTGATACCTGCGCCAGGAGTTTAAAAGTGCCCAAATGCCCTGTCTAGGCTTATCGCTGGACGAATGTGGGAAAAATGATTTTTGGGTGTCCACACAGTCCCGCCGTATAATAGCTGGCAAAAGTGGAAAAATGAATAGTTTTCTTTGGGTGCCCACTCACTGCCGTATAATAGCCGGCAAATGTGGGGGTGGTTTTAAAACGAAAGCAAAGGGTGTTTTAAATTGGACTCTCACAGGTGGACTCATGGCTTGTTTTCTATGGTTGTGATTGTTTGGTTGTGGTGCTTGATGACATGAATGTGTGGTGCCTGATGACAGCACCAGCAGCTCCAGGTGGTTCTCGGCAGAGCCAGAGAGGCAGAGCCAGAGGGTGTTGTTTGGGTCACGGTGAAGAACCAAAGGAGGAGGCTGCTGCAGATGTAGAAAAGGAGAGTGAAGCAAGAAGTGGTTGTCGATGTTCAGAGGTGAAGCTAGTAGTTTCGGGCAAGGGTGGTCCTCGATGGTAAAGCAAGAAGTGGCTGTCGATGGTGCTCGACGGCAATGGAGCCTGAGGGTGTGTAGCTGTTGCAATGTGGCTGTTGCAGTCTGATGGTTGGGGTGTGTTCGGGTCAGGTGTGTAGTTTGGTGGGTCTTGCGTGCTTTAGAAGTGTAGTAGCATGGGTGAATAATAGATTGTGCATTGGGAGTGTAGCAGCAGGTGTGTAGCAGCATGGGAGTGTAGCAGTGTTGGCTGGAGTGCAGCTGTGTTGTAGCAGCGTAGCTTGGGTGTGTAGCAGTGTAGCAGGTGTGTAGCAGCTTGGGTGAATAAAAAAGCTTGGGAGTGTAGCTGTGTTTTAGGTGGGGCTCAAGAGGGTGGTTTATTTTATTTTATTTTATATTTTTGTTGTTTTTTAAAATATAATATCGTAAGGCTAAGGGGTTGGTTGTAAGATCGCGAGTAGCAGTAGTAGGAGAGTGAATGTTTACTCTTCGAATCTCTCTCATTGCGTTTTATTTCCTTGTACCTGTAAATTTCATGTTTTTAATGGAATTTTTCTTTGCCGATCAAAATAAATAAATAAATTATAATATGTTACTCTTGAGTCATTAGGTATCACTATGATTGATAAAGACTATATGTGAAGATAAATTTCCTTGTATTGTTTTGTCACAAAGATACCATAATCTTATTCAAAAGATTAAATACTAGGTCAAATGTGTTCCTAGTGGGCATATAGCTCAACCTTATGTTATTTTTCAGGAATTGACGAAGTACCACCATCTTGATGGATGGGATCAAGATGTAGTTCCTTTTGGGGAAAAGTTGACTCATGTGTAACTTACTATGATGGTTGACTCATGGAAAAATTGAAGTCCTGGAAACAAGCTTTCTAATGGTTCTAGCCTCACACCTAAATTCAAAGTTTGGAAAAAGAAAAGGGCAAAAGAGTGATGGTTGTTCGTAGGAAAATTACCCAAGTCAAAGTTTTTGGTCCAATCTTACTCAACCATCATGTTACCACTTCGATCAATGTTCCAAAATAAAACAAGGAGGCTCCAAACACAATAATAAAAATGTCAAGAGCAACCCCACTAGTCCCAAAAATTCAGACTCAACCAGGTAGACCGCTCGAGCGTCTAATCTTGTGCTCGAGCGAACGGACTAACAAAGACGACCGCTCAAGTGACTATTCCTGCGCTCGAGCATAAATTCACAACTCTCAGAATCTCAGACAGACTGCAAAAGTATTGGGAGCCTAACAAGACCGCTCGAGAGTCAACTCTTGCGCTCGAGCGGAGGGAAAAAAATCTGGGGTGTTACAGTGATGAAAATCACTTGGGGAGGCACAAATCAGAGGGAAATAGAGAAGAGGAAAAAAAATACACAATAGGGGGTGAAGTTGCCTTAGGTAGAGAGAGTATGAATAGATTTGGGAAAAAATGGAAGTGAAAGGATAGATGGGACTATTGAAACCCCGCAAAGACTGCTTGAGCGACCACTTCATTTCCTGAGCGAACTTACTAAAACACTATTGACCGCTCGAGCCAAGACTTCATCGCTCGAGCACTAAAGAGAAACTCCCAAAAGTTTAGTCTGCAAACACAAGTACTGAATGAGGCCATTCACTGCTCGAGCGGTCCCAACAATCAAGTAAAGTCCTCAAAATCCTCAAACAAACCCCTAAGCATCCAAAAACACCCAAAAAAAAAAAAAACAGAGTATCACCTGAAACATAGATGTATGAGTAAGATAGCAATAATGTGATACTAAGATGAGATAATTTACACATCATGAAACCTTCAAACTTATGTATAGACAATATAAACATGAGATCATTAGCAAGCAAGGTAAAAATGTAGCGAATGACATAGCAACAAATAAATGCAATGCTCAAAGGAGAACATGATATCTCACAAAGACAGTGAGGGCGTGCGATCCTTGAATGTCCACAACCGCTAGAGTTAATCCTATCTCCATCACAAACTGTTTGTTCACTACCAAAAACAACAAATTAAAAATAATATAATTTTTATGCAATTTTTTTTTTCACAAACTAAAAGTACTTGAAAATAACTTTTAATAGATGAAAAGAATTAAAATTTTCATTACAAGAATATATTAATTTTTTGGTTCTTATTTGTCAAGTCAGTTAAATAATTTGGAACAGTAAGAGTATATATATTTGACTAAAAAAACTTAATTGGTTTAGTTTTGGGTGCCCATAGTATGTGCCTCTCTTAAAAATATAGAAATGACACGAAAATATGTGAAATATATATATATATATATATCAAAGTTGTAATTTGTTTAAACATTATTTTAATCTTAACCAATAGCAATTAAGCCATGGTTTGACTATAGCACAAAAATGCTTTAAAGAAGAATATCACAAATACAAAAATACAAGGAAAATAATATACGATGTAAATTCATTCTAAATGTAAGCTCCCTTATACAATAGGTAAGCTACATAGTGGTCATTAATGGACAGACCAGGGATTTCATTAAGCCACAGTAGCATTAGATTTTTATTTAATTTTCACTACTAGAGATATATACTGGTAATGAATTCATATTAATAAGTACATCTGAAATTTTAGTTGTTTTGTTCCAAATGGCTATGTATAAATAACGAGTTCATATTTATGCATAGTATGTTGATTTATTTATTTGTAATGTGATATGTGTAGTGCTGTGAACTTCCTAACATAGACTGTTGTTTTTCTACCATGGCTTGAGTTGGTTACTTATTAGCCTCAAAGTAGACCTATTAGTCCTTGATTCTTTGAATGAAATCTCTTGTAATTTTAGTTACAATTTTTTAAGTATTGTGAAAAAGTAGTTAATTATATAATAGTTGAATTTGGATCAACTGTTTTTTTTTTTTTTTTTCTTTTTTTTTTTGGGGGTGGGGGGGTAAGTACCTAAAGTTAAATTTATTGATTTTTTTTTTAAAATTATTGCTAGAAAAGTTACTTTTGGCTATTTAAGCTAAAAAAATTACAGTTTTATTTCATTTTATTTAGATGAATAAAAAAAATAGGGAAATCCCTATTCACAACTACTAAAAATGTCATATCCTACTATATTTTGTCTTTCGTGAAAAATTTTAATTTTCAATTCAAACGCATTACTTTTTTTAGCAACAACTTTATTCTAAAAAGGTAAAGGAGTTACTAAAAAGATAACTGTCAGACTAGTCCTAAATGACTAAACAATAATTCTATATGTACAAAAAAACAATTAAATCTCACAATAGGTCACACAATACTCATAGGATGTTTATCTCACAATGACACTTATTAGTTGCAAGTATTATGTGATTCATTCTGTTACAATATCTAAGAGAGATAAAAAGAGGATATTATATTATATGTATATTCAATATTATGTACCTCACAATACAATGAAGATGCCTATATATAGGCAAAGTAAGAGTGAGCAACAAGAAAGTTATGGAAACATCCTAATATGATAAACTTAATTACAACATCTAATATATATAGTGAATATAATATATATATATATCATATTCAGTAACAGCCTTCCTCAAACTCAAGGTGGTTGCAAAGAGGCCAACTAGAGTTTGGAAAGAGAAACTACAGATAATAATAATAATAATAATAATAATAATAATAATAATAATAATAATAATAATAATAATAATAATGCTAGAAAATAGTTTATGGTCATGCCAAACCGTTGTAGGAGCAACCGAGGCTAATGCCGGAAGACAATTTATGGTCATGTCGGACTGTTGAAGGAGCAGGACCAGAGCTAATGCCAAAAGATTGTTATAGTCATGTCTGACTGTTGTAGAAACTGGCTAGATCTAATGCTGGAGGACAATTTTTGGTGAGTGTAGACACCCCATTTTTGACCGTCCTTAAGACTTGGACGTCACCGTTTGAACACCCGGTGATCATCCATGTTTGTGTTCGTTTGGAGTTCCCGGAGGTCTCGGCTACGCGCCTTGCCTCAGGATCTCTGAACTCGACTGTTTAGTGTCTGGTTTTGCACCAAACACTTGTTTGTTGCCTTGGAGGGGCAGGGAATGCCTTGTGAGGCATCCCCACACATCACCGGCCGTGGCTAGAGGCCACCGGCTGGTGTTTTGTTGCCATCGGCAATATATATTGCCGGTCGGCATTCTTTGCTGCCGGTCGGCAGTCCATTTTGTCAAAATGGCAATTTTGGCTGGCCGACCACTGTTCATCTGCTTTTGCAGATATTTTAATACAGCTAGCTTGCATTTTGTTCCCCTCCATACACGTGTATGGAGGGATGGCTTCCTTGTTAGCTTCTTGAGTAAGCTTTACAAGATTGGCTTCTCTATAAGAGGAGCCCTCCTCTCTTGGCTTGAGGGTTGGACAAAAAGGTTAGAAAATATACAGAGGAGAGCTCTGGATTAGGGTTAGGGTTTGTGTCTCACCTATCTCTATTTCTCTCTCTCTTTTTACCTTTGTGTGTGTATAAGTGTATTTGTGTCTTACTATTGCACACAAACACATAGTGTTACACCTTCCCTTGGCTACTGAGGTTCTAAGAGGTTGTTCTTGAGGTTCTTGGGTGGTTTTGAGCTTGGAGGAGCAGCTGGTCCACCATTGTTGAAGAGGTTCTTCAAGGGTAACAATCTTGCCCCTTTTTACCCCATTCTTGCATTGTATTTTTGCCTATCTTAGAACTATTTTTGAGCTTAGTGTATAATATAAAAAAGTTTTGTTTTTGGGCCCTCTAAATAGTTTGTTTAGAGTGTTTTGTGGGTTGGAGGTGGTTGACCCCTCTTAAGCCTTGAGGGGCTCCATTTTGTGCTATTTTGAGTGAGCTCCGGGACTTTGGTGTTTGGGCCTCCTCACCACTGAAATCTTGAGGGATTTTAGTGGTAAGGATGGTGCCTTGAAGTCCCAAGAAGGAGAGGGCCACCCCCTCTCCTTATTGTCCTTGAAAAGGGCCATTTTTGCCTCTTTAATGAGCACCTAGCTTAGGCTCATGTTGACCATGCCTTGGCTGTTATTTACGCTTATTTTGCCATGAAATAGCATTGTTGTATGTTGGTTTTGGTACACCATGTTAGTTTAACATACATGCCATGTAATGCCTTGTTGTTGCCTTAATATGCCTTAGGTTATAAACCATTGTTCTAGCATATTTTAGGTTTGGCTTTGTGAAGCTTTTGTGCTTATTGTGTCATGATTGAGGTCTGTCCTTAGTTGTTTGGGTCGACTTTGGCATGCTTAGTATAGCCCCTTTGCATTTTTGACTTGTTAGCCTTAAGTGTGTGAATGTATAGCATGCATCCTTGCTTCATTCCAGTGGGTTGGGACCATTTTCCATGTTATTTCAGTCCACTTAGCATGCTTGTATGCTTGCATTTCATAGCTTCTTTGATGCTTCAAATGTTTGTGTTGTATGCTCCATGTTAAGCATTTGTGCATGCCTTTATACTTGAGTCACTTAGATGCCATCTAGGTGTTCCTCGGGTGTTGTTTAGGTCTGCATTAGACCTATTTTAAGTCCCCTTGGTCTTGTGAGGCTTGGTTGACTTGGCCTTGGTTTAAGCCTCTTGGCTTGCCTCAAGTTTTGGACCTTGATTGCATGCCATGCTTGTCTTGTTCATTTGGTTTGGCACCATTTTAGCATGATTTCAGAGCTTTCCATTGCATGTTAACGGTCCATGATTATCTCTTTTAAGTGTGCTTAGAAGTTGTTTCAATATGCTTAAGTCTTGAACCATGTATCCATGCATGCTTGTATGTACATTTGCCTTCATGTGCTTAGCATTATGGCCACTGTTTTGGGCCTAATTAGGGCTGCCCAAATCATGTTTAAGTCCATCCTTTGCTTGTTTGCATGCTTACCTTGCACGTTTGTTTGCATACTTGCATGTATACCTTGTATGCTCATGTTGCATGCTAGTTCATATGCTTAGGTTGCACTCCATCTTGCATGCATGTCTTGTTCCTTGATCTAGCGATAGGAATTGGGCCTTTGGTTTGCATTGCATTTGACATCAAAATGAGCACACTTGGTTTCTTGGGCCATCATGCATGGAAATGCGCGATTGATAGTTCGAGAACCAAGGACCATGTCCTTTTGAGTCATAAACATGATAAGGGACATGGTTGATGCATACATTGCTTGAATTGCATTGCCATGCAAAGCTCTGTCCTCTGCTGCTGTCAAACAGGTTCTGCAGGAACTTTTTGCCGATCGACTGCACAGAGTGCCGACCGGCAAACAATTGGTGGCCAATGGATTCATTCTCAGCCGACGAACATCTCCTACGGCCGGGGGCCATTCTATCCAGCTGGTGGTACTGTACAGTGCTCAGAGAGGCAACCCTGAGGCTTTGGAAGCCTTCGAAGGAATACAAGAGGGAAAACAGAGGCAGATTGCGCATGGCAGTGCACTTCCGAGCAAGACCGAGCATGCATTGCATTGGGCTCTCTTTCCGAGGCGGTTTACTGTTTCTTCTAGCTTAGTTAATTTGTTAACTAATTAGATGGACTGTAATATTTTAATTAGCTTGTAGGTTAATTATCTGTATATTCTTTTGGGTCTCTCCGAGTGAGGGCGAATCTGTAATAAGTGTGGGTGAGTGTGTGTATGTTTTCCAACCCCCACTTCTTTCTTCCCTATCATTTACCCGCTTATGATGGTAGATTAGGGCACGTTTAAATTAGCATACAGTATGACTGCATGCGTGCATCCATACATTTGTCTTGCATGCACCGGGCTCGGTACATCATGCTAACAGCATTGTACTTCAATTTCAAATTGAATACGTGCTATTGATTGCATTTCACATGCCACTTTAGGATTAGCCGAGCCTACTCTAATTGCATCCCGCATGTGTTGCATTAGTCAATTTAACATGAACTAGGACCATGCATGTTTGCTAACTAGTTTACTGTTTTGGCACGGAGTACACTGTAAGTATTTTATGCTTTAGCATCCCACATGAATGTGAATGTTAACATAACAGCATGCTTACCATGCGGCTAGATGCTTATGTGTTATAAACTGCTTGAATGCCTGTGGGTGAAGGCTGAATTGTTTGAGTTGGAACAACTCATTGAAATCCGTGTTTTAGCCTACTTGCGAGTAGCAAATCCCAAAGCGTTTTCCAAAACAAACGAATATGCAATGCTTGTTTCCAAATTAGGCGATCTAGTCTATACTTGTATACTGTACGCATCACATAGTAATTCTAGGCTAATTAACTGGAATAAGAACACATAACGTTTCCAAAAATGGATATCATGGTTAGTAGAGGCCGGTCTTCGGACCGGGCGAGAGGGGGTGCTCATAGCTGACCTTCCCCAATCGTACCCAAGTTCCCGAGCCGAGGCAACTTTGGTGATGACGAACACGTGGCCTTTGGCACCGAGTCAGGGTTTCCTAAATTTCCCAAAATAAAATATTTAGGTGGCGACTCTGTATCTGGCAAAGCAGTCCATGTTTGGCACTTCTTTCAAAAATCTATTTTCTCAAAACGATTTGCCGGATTTGGACTCTTTGGTTCAGATTTAGAACCGTGACAAGTCGAGTCCGAACTGTAACGGGGTCCCTCGCGGACTTGTTACAGTGAGGTCGTGCCAGACCGTTGAAGAAACTGGCTGGAGCTAATCTCGAGAGACAGGTTTTGGTGTGGTCGTGCCAGACCGTTTGAAGAAACTGGCCGAAGCTAATACCGGAAGACAGTTTTTGGTGAGGTTGTGCTAGACTGTTGAAGAAGAAGCCTAGAGCAGAAGTCTGAACCAGAAGGGAACCATGTGCGCCAGGGAGAGGCTTAGGTGGTGCACCAAGGGGGCGACTTAAGGAATGTGTCAATGGGGCGGCTTAGGTGGTTCACATGGTATAACCATGCTCACCATGATATAGGTATAATACCCTCTCTCAAACTCAAATAGAATAGGTTTCAAGATAGAAACCTACTTGAAGTTGAAGCAAAGGGAAAGACAGAGTGGAGAGCTGCAAAGGAACTTTGAGGAACTTTGGTCAATGATGAAGGAACATAGATAAACTAGCGAACAGAGGAGAAGACCACCACGAAGTGATATTGAAAAGAAAATATGACAGCGTAATAGGTTGAGGTCCAGCAGGCGGCCAAGGAATGGTTGTTGCTCGCCAATAAGGCGAAGAACACGAAGAGCATAACCTATAGCTCTGATACTATATTACAACATCTAAAAGAGAGAGAAAGAGAATATTATATATATTATGTGTATATTCAATATTATATATCTTGCAATACAATGAAGATGCCTATATAGAGGTTAGGTAAAAGTAGGCAACAAGAAAGTTATAGAAATATCCTAATATGGTAAAACCTAATTACAATATCTAATATTTATAGTGAATATATATATTTTTGATCAACCAAAGAAACTTCATTGATGATGAAAACTATACAAGAGTACGAAATACATCAATAAAGAAAAAAAACAAAAACAGCTACATAAGCATCATAACAAGCCACTACAGATCACAACAATGTTGACACTGCAAGGCACACCAACTCATTTGCACCAATGCTGCCCACTGCTAGTGAGATACTGTGATAACCCTGGTCCGTATTATGCTAATTGATCTTTATTATGAATGTGATTATGTGTCTGACATCATTTTGTGTGCCATTTATATAAATATATGTGATTTTGAATTTCTATCTGTTCACCGTACGAAAATCTGTTTGATTTTCTGCTTTAGAAATTAAATTGAAGGCCTTATCGGCCGCAGAACCCGAAATTGGTTACGCCATTGTGATTAGCGTAATTTTTAGAGCCTACGGTGAAATTTAATTGAAAATTGATTCGGATCAAAATAATTACATTCAGAACGATTAATTAAGTGCCATTAATTGTCTATAATCAAATTTAATTAAGTGGGGCTATAAAAAGGGCCATTATACACTCAATTACTCTCCTTTAATTCATTTTGGCTGAATTTAGCTCTCTAGGAGTGAGAGACCCGAATTTAGAGAGAGAGAGAGGGGGAGACGATCTAGGGTTTGATCAAGAGGCTTGGAATTTTGAAGTTAAACTCAAAGAACTTGAGTGTTTGAAGCTCCTAGATGAGTAATCAACCCCTAATTCGTAAGTTTGAGTTGTGATTTTATGAATTAGAGGGTAAATGGTAATCAAGAACATGAGTTGCGTTGATTTTGATGAGATATGCACATGCATGCATAGAATTGCTATGAATTGCCATAAATTTGCATAATCTAACATGTAGCATGTCAACTATAAAAGATTGAGAGTTGGATCATACATGCAAGCATGGTTTTGTTGAGTTTCATGAGAATGAACACCATTTGCACCATTTGAAAGAGAAATGAAGTCAAAATTTGGCATGCATGTTTGATTATTGAAGATATGGAGCTTATATGAGGTTTGAATACATGAGCCATGATTATACAAGGAAATGTTGATTAATTTTGAAGAATTGGACCATGCTTTTGAATGATTGACCTCATGTTGCTTACAACCATATGATATATAATGTATTTGCACATTTTGAAACCAAAATTATGAGTTTTGGACCTTTGGAGGTCGAGTTTGAACTTGAAGAACAATTCTGGAAAACCCAAATTTTGGCATGTCCACTCGAGTGGGGAAGGCGCCGCTTGAGCGTGAAATATGAGCTCCCAAAACTTTTTGCAGACATGGATGTCCGCTCAAGCGAGGAAGTTCACGCTCGAGCGGGGAGCTAGGTAGAGTGACTTTCAGCTCGAGTGCCCGACTTCACGCTCGAGCATAAAAATGAGGTAACTAGTACTTTTGCAGACCTAATGGGTCCGCTCGAGCGGGGAAGGCGCCGCTCGAGCGTGAAATACGAGCTCCCAGAACTTTTTGCAAACATGGATGTCCGCTCAAGCGGGGAAGTTCACGCTCGAGCGGGGAGCTATGTAGAGTGACTTTTAGCTCGAGCAACCGACTTCACGCTCAAGCGTAAAAATGAGGTAACCAGTACTTTTCCAGACCTAATGGGTCCGCTCGAGCAGGAAAATCTACGCTCGAGCGGGGACCCTTGTTTCAAAAAATTTGTAAAGGTGTTCTATGTTTCATTTGCCGTTCTTTTCCATTTCTAAGCACTCTTAGGCATGCATTAAGCTTTATGAATGAATTAAAAGAATAAGAAAGAAGCCTAAGAGGGATGTATAACTTAAGAACGGATTGAATCGTTTGTGACTCATATGTGTTATGTAATGTGTAGGGTCGAGCTCAAGGGTGAATCCACCGGTAGAATACTGTGAGTAATATCTTAATAAAGATATTTTGAACTATGTTATTTGTCCAATTGCTTATTTCCCTATAAGTCTTATAAGCTCGTAAATTTGAATTGTGCACAAATGTTTGCTATGCCAAATGAATGAATGGGCCAAAGGCCTGTCTGACATGAATGAAAGGATGAATGGGCCAGAGGCCAGTCTGACATGAACGAAGAAAGGATGGGCCAAAGGCTAGTTTGACATGAATGAAATAAAGGATGGGCCAAAGGCCAGTCTAACAAGAATGAAGGAATGGTTGGGCTAAAGGCCAATCTGACATGAACGAAAGAAAGGATGGGCCAAAGGCCAGTCTGACATGAATGAAAGAATGGTTGGGCCAAAGGTCAGTCTAACATGAACGAAAGAAAGGATAGGCCAAAGGCCAGTCTGACATGAATGAAAGAATGAATGGGCCAAAGGCCGTATGACATAAACGAATGGGCCATAGGCCGTCTGACATGAATGAATGGGCCTGAGGCCGTTTGGTGTGCTTGGAACCGCAGTCACTTGACCTATATATATATACTAGATAGAAATATGACTTGGGCCCAAGGCTGTCTGATATATGTTGTTCTAAATACCGTGCGTATATCTTCTTTATTTGATATTATTCACTGGGCTTTCACTCACGCTCATTTATGTGTCTGTAGGTGAGCCAAGGGAGGTCCAAACCCAGCCTCAGTGAAGTTTGTGGGAGAACAGTCAAGGTTTTGAAGAGTCAGCCCATATGTCTCACGCATGAGACTTGTTTTCGCCCTTTTGTCATTTTGTCACATTTTGTCATGTTGGCGAGAACTTTGAATTTCGGTTGTGTATAGTTTTGATTGGCTAGCTTAGACTTAAATAATTCTGTGTGTATAGAACTTTGTATTATTGCATATTTTGATGTGAGTTATTAACATGTATATGTATGGATTGTTATGACGTGCCATGTAAGCACAGCTCTATGGACAAAAGTCTGAAATTGTTTCCGTTTGGCCCCCTTTACCATCTCTGATTGAGTTTGAGGCCGTAGGTAATCTCATGATTACTGGCCGGTTATGTCCTTAACCCATGGGCGGGTTCGGGTCATGGCAGATACCAACATGGCAACAACCACAACAACTACAGAACAAAGCTTACCAACCTATTTGCAGTCAAACAAAATCAACAACAACCATTACAAGCAAAATCTGGCCTCCCTAATGTTTGAGACAAGGTCATGAATAGAAAAATGGAAACCTTTCAAACTTGATTTCGCCTACATTGCCACCCTTACCTTCACAGGCTGCTCAACTTCAGCAAAGTTTGGTGCATGGTCATTAAATACATGCTCATTTCTTACCTTCTAAATGGACCACAACATGGCAAAAGGTAATATCTTCCAAATTTGCAATTCCAGTTTTGCTAAACTTCACCCTCATCTAGCAATTCAACAGGCCCGTCACATTTGTAGGTGTTACCCAACTAATTCCCTACTAGTCAGCAGAGTTGACCACATCTTCCATACTTGCGGCCAGTGAATCAGCACATGAGACCCTATTTCAACCTCAGATTTGCAAAAAGGGCACATAGTATCTTCACTACATCTAATGACCCCAATGTTGTGTAAGAAACCTGCTATATTGACCTTACCTTTCCAAGCTAACCAACCAAAGAATTGTGCTTTTGGTGGAGCTGCATTTTGCCACATCCACTTAGCTACTTTAAGCCTAGGTCCACAATTGGCTTCACACCAATTCTTGATTAATGTAACCGAAAAAGGACCTGAAGAAGCAACCTCCCGAGACAAGTTATCAAGGCTATTTAAACTAAGATCTATTGCATTTAATAGCTAGCCTTGTAATCTAGCAACCTCCTCCTCTTTCCAAGCTAGAAGAGTCCTTCTAAAATTAAACACCCAACCCCTAGATCTCTGTCTTCTTTGAACATAATCCTTCAATGTTCCTTCCTTATCTACAAATAAACTATACAACCTAGGAAATTCCTTCTTAATTTGAATGTTCATATGCCACATGTCAGACCATAAATGAATTCTACAATCATTCCCAATCCCTATCTTTATAGTACTTACATAAAAATCATGAAGAAGAGTTAGACCTCAATACTTGCAATATGTCACTCCAAACCCTGGATACCTTCCTATCTTCTTCAGAATTCCAATCAAGTAACAATCTTCCCCTTTGTGATCCATACTTGGTAATTAA
The DNA here is from genome assembly GCA_030407325.1 of Camellia japonica. NCBI lineage: Eukaryota > Viridiplantae > Streptophyta > Magnoliopsida > Ericales > Theaceae > Camellia > Camellia japonica. The sequence continues at coordinate 56,292,994 of JAPPVO010000031.1, read as the reverse complement.
CACTTGTTTCCATAAAGCTTTGTCATCCATCCCATACCTCCACCACCATTTCAATAACAAAACCTCATTCATCTCCCTAATTCTCTTAATGTCGAACCCTCCTTGCTCTTTTGACATTGACATATCCCCCTATTTAACCATATGCACCTTTCTCTTTAGATCAGAACCCCCTTAAAGAAAAGAAGCCTACAACCTATCAATCACCTTGGCCACTCCTTTTGGAATTAAAAATAAAGACAGATAATAACATGATAAATTTGACAATACCAACCTTATCAAAGTCAAGCTACTAGCAAAGGACAAAAGTTTTCTCTTCCATGATGCCAACTTGAACCTGATCTTATCAACCATTGGTTTCCACATCCTCCTACTTCTCGGGCTAGCACCAAGACGAAAACCTAAATACTTTAGAGGTAGTTTCTGACTTGTACAATTTACAATGGAGGTAAACTCCTGGATCTTCTCATCAGACACTCCCACACCACATACTACACTCTTGTGAAAATTAATCTTAATCCTTGATATCACTTCAAAACATCTAAGAATCCCTCTAATAACTATAATTTCCTCCTTCACAGCTTCAGAAAAGATTATAGTATTGTCTGCAAATTGAAGATCAGAAAGCTTCAACTAATATAGCCCAATAGAATCACCTTTTAACTGCCTTATCTCCTTTGCCCTTTCTTATAGAATGTTAAGCCCTTCAGCTACTATGTTGAATAGAAAAGGTGAAAGGAGATCACCTCACCTGATCTTTTTCTGAGGAGAAAACTCCTCTGTTGGAGACCCATTCACTAATACTGAAACTCTTGCTTTGGTTACACAAGAAACCATCCATTTCTTTCATTTATCACCTAACCCAGTGTTGGACATCATATAAAACAGATAGTTCTAGTTCATAGAGTCATAGGCCTTCTCAAACTCAACTTTCAAAACAACTCCCTTCTTTTTTTGTATTCTTACACTAGACAACCACCTCATTTGCAATGATCATCCAATAAAAAATATTTCTATCTCGTAGAAATACTGATTGTACTTCACCAATCACATCTGCTAATACCTTTCTAATTCTTCTTGAGAGCAATTTAGCCAATATTTTATAAGCAGAACTAACCAAACTAATGGGCCTACAATAGATAACTCAAACCATTGGGACTATCCTTTTTAGGAACCAAAGTTATAAATTAACAATTCAAGCCTCCCACAATCTTCCCATTAGAACAAATTCCTTCACAAGTGGAATCACCTCACCCTTCATGAACTTCTAGCACTTCTAAATGCATGACAAATTAAACCCATCTAGCCCATGTGCTTTGTTTCCATCTCAATCCTTAACTACTTCCCAAACTTCCATATCAGAGAACTCAGCTTCAAGTATCTCCATAACCTTTGATTTGCTCACTGTTGGCATAGAACCTACTAACTTTGGCCTTGATACCCAGTCTTCTTTGAAAAACATACAAAAGTGCCTTAACACTTCCTGTTTCACTTATTTAAGCGCCTCAACTCTAATCCCATCAACCTCTAGTGAATCCACCAGATTTTTGGTGAATTTTTTATTAGCCATTAGATGGAAAAACCTTGTATTTTTATCCCCATTCAATGCCCATTCCAATCTTGACTTCTGCAACCATACCCAGTAATTTTTCTTCCTCAAATTCCATACTAAACTTCTAACCTCCCTTCTCCTCGACACCTCATGTGGTAGTAATTCTCTTGATTCAACCCTCAAATCAAAATCATGTAATTCATCCTCTACCATCTTAAGCTGGTGATCCACATTTCCAAACACTTCTTGATTTCATTTTTTTAGATTACTCTTCAAAGAGTTCAATTTCCTCACAAATCTATACCCAGCCCAATCATCAATCTTTGAGTCTACCCAAGATTTTTGCAATGTTTAAGGAAATTAGGATGTTGGGTCCAAGCATTGAAGAATCCAAATCATCTAGGACCCCAATTCCTATCATCCTCCCCAAGTAATATAGGGCAATGATCTGATACATCCCTAGGCAAATCCTACAATTGAAACTTAAACTTCTCTAGCCATCTAGGATCAACTAAGAATCTGTCAATCCTACTCCACCTCTCCCCATCAAGTGAATTGCACCATGTAAAGCTTCTTCCTACCATTGGTAAATCATCCAATTCCATTTTTTCAATGAAGTTACCAAACTCTCTCATCTTTTTATCCATTCTAGATACTCCTCTTCTCTCAGGTAAATAGATGATTTCATTAAAATCCCCTCCAGTACACCAAGGTTGTTGGAAATTATTTTTAATCCTTACAAGTATATCCCATAACTTACCTCTACTATCAATATCATTGGGTGAGTAAATGTTTGAAATCACACACTCAAAAAGATCAGAAGTCATACCTAAGAGCACTATGGAATGCCTGCTGCAACAAACACTCTGACATCATGAAAACTTCAGGGTTCCAAATACACAATGTGGCAATTTGGGAAGTTGGCTAGTTTACTAGGCTATTTTAGTTTTGGCTATTTTAATAGGCTAAAATTTTTGTGTTTAAGAAGATTATTGGATTTTTTTTTGTAGTTGGATTGTGAGAGAAAAAGTGAAATGATTATAGGTTTCATGTGACATCTTGTTTTATTGACTATTTTAGCATTTTTTTTCTTTTTGTGAATTTTAGCCAAAAAATAGCCCAAACCCAACTTGCCAAACACCAACTGTAACGACTGTAATGACCCCAAAATCTGTAGAGGAAGTCATCCTTATTTAATTAGGGGTTAATGTGTGTTAATGTGTTAAAACTAGAATTGACGACCTTTACTGTAATGATCTGAAATTTTTCTCTCCGCTCGAGCGGGGGAGTTGACGCTCGAGCGGACTTTCGAGGTTTCCAGTAATTTTGCAAACAGCCTGAGATTCTGGGAGTTGTGATTTTCCGCTCGAGCGGGGGAGTAGACGCTCGAGCGGACTGCTTTGTTGGTCTGCACGCTCGAGCGCAGGGTTGGGCGCTCGAGCGGTCGCCTGGTTAAGTTGAATTCTGAGCACATGGGTTCGTTTTTGGACATTTTTATTAGTGTATTTGGAACCTCTCTATTTTATTTTGGGGTATTGATTGAGGTGTAATATGATGGTGACGTAGATTGGACCAAAAGCTTTAATTGGAATAATTTGTCAATGATCAGCAGCCACTCTTTTGCCCTTTTCTTTTTCCACACTTTGAATTTGATGTGAGATTAGAATCTTTGGAAAGCTTATTTCCGGGGCTTCAATTTAGACACAAGAAACGACTAAAACGGAGTCCGGATGGAAGAGTTATAATTTTTCAAAATTTCGAAATCTGTGCTGGGAGCAGATCCGCTCGAGCGGGAATAGGGACGCTCGAGCGGGAATAGCGTTACAGCAGCTTTAAATCGGGATTTTGAGATCATTTCTTACATTTTTCTTTTTCCCTCTTCTTTCCTTGTCTTAGGGCCGAAAACCCTAGGTCCTTGATCCCCAAAACCTTCAATTTCCCTTAGTTTAGATCAAGATCACCCATCAAGAAGTGAAGAAGCTTGAAGATTATTGTGTTCTACCAATTGCAATTTCGAGATTTTGGAGGATTCTTCTCAATCTTGCTCCTTTTCTTGATTCTTGAGGTAAGGGTCCCTATTCCCTTTCAATATTGTATTCATGGATGAATTTATGATTATAGTATATAAATGCAAAATCTATGGTTTTGAGCATATTGTGTCAAACTTGAGATTTGGGGGTTTAGGGTTCGAAATGTTGGGAATGCAATTACTTGGTTTAGGTGATGGAGTATGAACTTTAGACTTGTAATCAATGAGAAAATTGGAACAAGAAGTAATGGTTGGGGAATTTGGATTTTCTTGAATCCTTTATTTACTTGAAAACCCTAGGTTGATTTATGATGTTAAGCAAAGATTTTGCCCAAATATGAAGTAGAATCATGAAATTGAGATATTGAATTATATGTGTTCAAGTTTAATTGGAATTTAGAAATGTTGAAATTATGTTTACAATTTGCGAATGAACTATGTGATAAAATTGGAATTCATGCTATAATGTAAAGGAGAAATTAAGGAAATAATTTATTAAGGATATGGATGACATGAACTCGGGTGTGGAATGTTGAAATGAGATTCAAGGATTTAATTTGATTTATGTTGAATTGCAAAGTGATGTGTAAATGTGATAAAGAGAATTAAACAAGTTAAGAACGGAATAATTATATGTGACCGATTTCTATGTGTATTATGAATTGTGTAGTGTCAGTTACAGAGGCGGACCAAGCATCTAACCACTGTGAGTAGTAGTACAAAAGTGTATATTTTATCTTGTTGATAATTATTGTTACTAATGCTCTGTTCTTCGTAAGGTTATACGAACATTTATGATAATTGGAAATCAATATAACTGACATGAACGCTGAAAGATTCGCATACGTCGGTATGATTTTGGAATCCTTTGTTCTGTTAATGACAAATATTAACCCTTTGTTATTTATAAGCATACTATGTGATTTCTTAAAGGATAAGTGGAACTGATGTTCATCTTCAAAGAATCAGAATAATTGGAAAACTATGTGAATTCATATGAATCTGAAGTTATTTTGTTGTGTTACAAATGAATACAAAAGTTTAACATCATTATGTGACCACATAAGAATATGAATTATTCTATTTTTGTTAAGCGCAATAATGACATAATAATGACAAAAGGCTCTGTTTTCTTATATGTTACGTTATGACTTAATGAATGTTTACAAGTTTACGTATGTTCTAAGTTCAAGTCTGTTACAAGATTACATATGTTATAAGTCAACAATGTACAAGCTCAAGAATGTTACAATTTATATATATGTGACAAGTTCAAGATCACAAGTTTAAGTAAGTTTGCAAGTTCAAGTATATACAAGTTTAATATGTTACAAGTTCAAGTATTTATAAGTTCATGTATGCTACGAGTCCAAGTATGCTATAAGTCTATGTATGTTACAAGTCCAAATATGTTACAAGTATACGCATGTTACAAGTTCACGTATATTGTAAATTCAAGTATATTTCAAGTATGGTTATGTATGGTCTCAAGTATTTCAAGTATGGTTTCAGGTAAATTACAAGTTCAAGTATGTTTCAAGTATGGTTTCAAGTATATTACAATTTAAGGATGTTTCAGGTATCTTTCAAGTATATGTTACAAGTTTAAGTATGCTTTAATGCCAATATGTTTACAAGGCTTCATGCCATTTTCAAGGGCTTTAATGCCAATATGTTTACAAGGGCTTCATGCCATTTTCAACGGCTTTAATGCCAATATGTTTAAAAGAGCTTCATGCCATTTCAAGGGCTTTATGCCACATTTTTCAAGGCTTTATGCCACTTTCAAGGCTTTATGCCACATGTTTTCAAGGGCTTTATCCACTTTCAAGGCTTTATGCCAACTTTCAAGGGCCTTAGTGCCATATGTTTCAAAGGCCTCGTGCCATATGTTTCAAGGGCCTTGTGCCACCACTCAAGGTTATAGCCATTATGTTATGAGTTTATGTTGCAGGATTAAGAGCTTATGGCCATTATGTTATGATGTTTATGTTGCAGGATTAAGGGCTTATAACCATTATATTTATGATGTTTATGTTGCAGGATTAAGAGCTTATAGCCATTATGTTATGATGTTTATGTTGCAGGATTGGCCTGAGGCCGTCGTGTACTTAGCACAGATTCAGACTAACTATATGAACTCTGCATTCTTATATGCATTATATGTATTATGTTCAAGTTAGGCATCATTTTATTTATGTATTACTATTCATTGAGCCCGCTCACTCTCTGTTATTCTGTTTCTGTAGGTCACCAATCAGGTGGTCAGTCCTACCAAGACGCCCATTTTCTTTTGTCAACCTTCATTTGTCCAGGCACTGTAGAAGATGTTGGCTTGTTTAGGGGTGTCCATTTAAGGTTGATGTATTTAACTTTCATGTTTATTTTGTTGTATACGCCCAATCATGGGGCTGGAACTGTAAATTGGCATGTATATGCTCCGAGATATAGTTTGAAACTTTATCTATCCACTATAATGCATGTATGAATGTGATCCTGGCATGTAGAAGTAGCTCAATGAGTTTATGTTTAATTATTTTCATATTCGTGCTTCCGTCTAGGCCCCATATGTTATGTATATCAGCTTTCAAGTCTGTTTTGAATAGGGCATGCCCAAACTTTTAGGGGCGAGTTAGGGGCGTGACAGGTGGTATCAGAGCACGAGTTGCTATCTCACACACGAATCCATTGAGCTTTAGGATGTCTAGAAAAGACTTAGGCATCCTGCATTAAATTCTTAGTGCATATGAAAGGAAGTGATAGCAATGTAAAAGGTAATCTGTGAACGCTAACGATTATAACCCATGTCCATTGTATATTCTTTGTGCATATTGTGAATGGTTGTTATGCAGAATATGGCAAGACATGCAGATGGGGTTAAATCAACAGAATTGCGCAGCGGAAGCGTGGTAAGGGTTCGAGCTGATCGGTAAGACAAGGTATATGTAATAATTAATAAATGTATGTTATCGGTTGTTATATGCGGATTGGAAGTTGCTTATCATCTGTTTAGATGAAGTGATTAAACCTTAGGTATGGAATTTCCTAAGACTAAAGAAAATGATATAGTCTCCCTTGTCACAACAATGGTTAGATCTGTAATTTCGTGCACTTACTGCATATGAGTCTTTAGATAAGATGTGTTTGTGTGCTAACTGAAATGTGTTGAGTACGATTGGCTATAAGAAGAAGTTATGCCTATAATGACCCTCTTAGCGAGTGTAATTTGTTTATGGAAACCTATAAGCTAAAATTTAAACTTTGAAATCTGAAATTTCACTTACCATTGTAATCTTTTTGTTATGTGTAAATTGTAATCCGTAATCAATATCCCTTAACATGATATGTATAAGGAAACAAAGGCTAAGGGTGTGAAATTGTAGGTTCTGACTTGACTAAAGGGGAAGTACAAACATGTTGAGTTCTAGAAATATGAAATGATGAGAGACATTAGAATTATGGTAGCTGACAACTCATGGAATTATTATGATTGAGATATTGTATGAGAATTAATTCAAGGTCTGTTCCTTTATTGTGATCTGCAAATGAATGATCATTGGAATGAAACTTACGTGATCCGTGTTATTTGGAAATGTCATACCATCAATTACATCCGGTATTTTTGACAAGTATGACCTTGTATAAGTTGACCATGGACCTAAGGAATTAACGTCTTTGTAAAAGATACTTTTGTGTAAATGATGTTGAAAATGATTATGCTATATAATGTTTCATGCAGTCAATACTTTGGGTTATGGAATATTTAATATGATAAGTATTTTCTGAAATGATAAAAATGCTATGAACTTCTGACAAGTTTATGATATGATAAGTTTTCTGGATAAGTTTCCTAAAATGTACGAAACTCCGAATGTTCAAGATATGACAAGTTTTCTGAAAGAAATATTTTGCTATGTCTGAATAAGTCCTTCATTTGATAATTGATGAAGGCTCTATGTTGAGCTTCAAGCTATTCTGTCTTATCTGTTATAAGTTGAATTGGAGATTGTTCTGTCAAAGTTTACATCAGTTTAATACTATTGGGACTGTGAACAACGTATTGTATGTACTTATGAAGGGTTTGAAGAACTTATGCATTATATATTTTTGGAAAATGTTTTTGTCCATGCTAGGAACATTTTACTCACTATGGAATAAGAATATAATAACTTTATGATAAATGTATTATGTATTTGATGTCAAGATGTTGACTTTGAGATAAGCCAGTATTAATTTTAAATTTGAGCCTGTTAGAGGGTTGATTTGACCTGATAAGTCTAATTCAGATAATGAGTAAAGAGCCCCAAAGTCATTGATTTAGCACTTAATTGCTATTATGGGTCTAATTGTTATAAGAAGCATATACCTTTAAGGAATTGTGATAATGGAGTTACTTGTGAACTTACCAAGTTTGAATTATGTTTGATAGTTTATGAAATGATTGAGAAATGTTATATGTCCAGGACGGAACTAGACTTATAACCAGGTGAACCAAGTTTGGAGGACACAAACTTCTTAAGGTGGGGAGAATGTAATGACCCCAAAATCTGTAGAGGAAGTCATCCTTATTTAATTAGGGGTTAATGTGTTAATGTGTTAAAACTGAATTGACGACCTTTACTTGTAATGATCTGAAATTTTTCTCTCCGCTCGACGGGGAGTTGACGCTCGAGCGGACTTTCGAGGTTTCCAGTAATTTTGCAGACAGCCTGAGATTCTGGGAGTTGTGATTTTCGCTCGAGCGGGGGAGTAGACGCTCGAGCGGACTGCTTTGTTGGTCTGCACGCTCGAGCGGGTCGCCTGGTTAAGTTTGAATTTCTGAGCACGTGGGTTCGTTTTTGGACATTTTTATTAGTGTATTTGGAACCTTCTTATTTTATTTTGGGGTATTGATTGAGGTGGTAATATGATGGTGAGGTAAGATTGGACCAAAAGCTTTAATTGGAATAATTTGTCAATGATCAGCAGCCACTCTTTTGCCCTTTTCTTTTTCCACACTTTGAATTTGGATGTGAGATTAGAATCATTGGAAAGCTTATTTCCGGGGCTTCAATTTAGACACAAGAACGACCTAAAACGGAGTCCGGATGGAAGAGTTATAATTGTTCAAAATTTCGAAATCTGTACTGGGAGCAGGTCCGCTCGAGCGGGAATAGGGACGCTCGAGCGGGAATAGCGGGTACAGCAGCTTTAAATCGGGATTTTGAGATCATTTCTTACATTTTTCTTTTTCCCTCTTCTTTCCTTTGTCTTAGGGCCGAAAACCCTAGGTCCTTGATCCCCAAAACCTTCAATTTCCCTTAGTTTAGATCAAGATCACCCATCAAGAAGTGAAGAAGCTTGAAGATTATTGTGTTCTATCGATTGCAATTTCGAGATTTTGGAGGATTCTTCTCAATCTTGCTCCTTTTCTTGATTCTTGAGGTAAGGGTCCCTATTCCCTTTCAATATTTGTATTCATGGATGAATTTGTGATATTATGAGTATATAAATGCAAAATCTATGGTTTTGAGCATATTGTGTCAAACTTGAGATTTGGGGGTTTAGGGTTCGAAATGTTGGGAATGCAATTACTTGGTTTAGGTGATGGAGTATGAACTTTAGACTTGTAATCAATGAGAAAATTGGAACAAGAAGTAATGGTTTGGGGAATTTGGATTTTCTTGAAATCCTTTATTTACTTGAAAACCCTAGGTTGATTTATGATGTTAAGCAAAGATTTTGCCCAAATTGGAAGTAGAATCATGAAATTGAGATATTGAATTATATGTGTTCAAGTTTAATTGGAATTTAGAAATGTTTGAAAATTATGTTTACAATTTGCGAATGAACTATGTGATAAACATTGGAATTCATGCTATAATGTAAAGGAGAAATTAAGGAAATAATTTATTAAGGATATGGATGACATGAACTCGGGTGTGGAATGTGAAATGAGATTCAAGGATTTAATTTGATTTATGTTGAATTGCAAAGTGATGTGTAAATGTGATAAAGAGAATTAAACAAGTTAAGAACGGAATAATTATATGTGACCCGATTTCTATGTGTATTATGAATTGTGTAGTGTCAGTTACAGAGGCGGACCAAGCATCTAACCACTGTGAGTAGTAGTACAAAAGGGTATATTTTATCTGTTGTTGATAATTATTGTTACTAATGCTCTGTTCTTCGTAAGTGTTATACGAATATTTATGATAATTGGAAATCAATATGAACTGACATGAACGCTGAAAGATTCGCATACGTCGGTATGATTTTGGAATCCTTTGTTCTGTTAATGACAAATATTAACCCTTTGTTATTTATAAGCATACTATGTGATTTCTTAAAGGATAAGTGGAACTGATGTTCATCTTCAAAGAATCAGAATAATTGGAAAACTATGTGAATTCATATGAATCTGAAGTTATTTTGTTGTGTTACAAATGAATACAAAAGTTTAACATCATTATGTGACCACATAAGAATATGAATTATTCTATTTTTGTTAAGCGCACAATAATGACATAATATGACAAGAAAGGCTCTGTTTTCTTATATGTTACGTTATGACTTAATGAATGTTTACAAGTTTACGTATGTTCTAAGTTCAAGTCTGTTACAAGATTACATATGTTATAAGTCAAGAATTTACAAGCTCAAGAATGTTACAAGTTTATATATATGTGACAAGTTCAAGTATGCACAAGTTTAAGTAAGTTTACAAGTTCAAGTATATACAAGTTTAATATGTTACAAGTTCAAGTATGTTATAAGTTCATGTATGCTACGAGTCCAAGTATGCTATAAGTCTATGTATGTTACAAGTCCAAATATGTTACAAGTATACGCACGTTACAAGTTCACGTATATTGTAAATTCAAGTATATTTCAAGTATGGTTTATGTATGGTCTCAAGTATATTTCAAGTATGGTTTTAGGTAAATTACAAGTTCAAGTATGTTTCAAGTATGGTTTCAAGTATATTACAAGTTTAAGGATGTTTCAGGTATCTTTCAAGTATATGTTACAAGTTTAAGTATGCTTTAATGCCAATATGTTTACAAGGGCTTCATGCCATTTTCAAGGGCTTTAATGCCAATATGTTTACAAGGGCTTCATGCCATTTTCAACGGCTTTAATGCCAATATGTTTACAAGAGCTTCATGCCATTTCAAGGGCTTTATGCCACATGTTTTCAAGGGCTTTATGCCACTTTCAAGGGCTTTATGCCACATGTTTTCAAGGGCTTTATGCCACTTTCAAGGGCTTTATGCCAACTTTCAAGGGCCTTAGTGCCATATGTTTCAAGGGCCTCGTGCCATATGTTTCAAGGGCCTTGTGCCACCACGTTTCAAGGGCTTATAGCCATTATGTTATGATGTTTATGTTGCAGGATTAAGAGCTTATGGCCATTATGTTATGATGTTTATGTTGCAGGATTAAGGGCTTATAACCATTATATTTATGATGTTTATGTTGCAGGATTAAGAGCTTATAGCCATTATGTTTATGATGTTTATGTTGCAGGATTGGGCCTGAGGCCGTCGTGTACTTAGCACAGATTCAGACTAACTATATGAACTCTGCATTCTTATATGCATTGATATGTATTATGTTTCAAGTTAGGCATCATTTTATTTATGTATTACTATTCACTGAGCCCGGCTCACTCTCTATTATGTCTGTTTCTGTAGGTCACCAATCAGGTGGTCAGTCCTAGCCAAGACGCCTGTTTCTTTGTCAACCTTCATATGTCCAGGCACTGTAGAAGATGTTGGCTTGTTTAGGGGTGTCCATTTAAGGTTGATGTATTTAACTTTCATGTTTATTTTGTTGTATACGCCCAATCATGGGGCTGGAACTGTAAATGTGCATGTATATGCTCCGAGATATAGTTTGGAACTTTATCTATCCACTATAATGCATGTGATGAATGTGATCCTGGCATGTAGAAGTAGCTCAATGGAGTTTATTTGTTTAATTATTTTCATATTTCGTGCTTCCGTTCAGGCCCCATATGTTATGTATATCAGGTTTCAAGTCTGTTTTGAATAGGTCATGCCCAAACTTTTAGGGGCGAGTTAGGGGCGTGACAGGGACCCAATCTTGGCAAGGCAAAACCCCACCAAGAGGGTGCACCTCAAACGCTATAGCACCTTTACACCACAATTCTTGTATAATTCTTACATCACATCACCACATCACCAAAAGTGCATAAGACCTTTCAATTGCCTAACATATATGAGATGATCTATTCAAAGACAAAAAAAAGTATTATCATGCTACAAGATAGTTCCCAAGCATTTCCTCCCAAAAATATAATACATACTAATCACGAATCCATCAATACATCCAACTTCATAAGCAATATTTACAATCAACCTCCTTCATAAAAAAAAAAAAGGGTAAACTTACATCCTAGAATGACCCTAAGCAAAACCTCAACCACAAGATGCCCACCTTTGATCCTTCAAAAAAATTCTAGTCTTCCAAGTTGAGGCGAGCCACACAAAAGTCTATGAATCTGAAAAAAAAAATTATTTAAAAGAATGAGCTAAAGCTCAATGAGTATACCAACACCATGGAGTTATAAAACTTGCTCCTACCAATAGGGTTCAAAATAAAGATAATAAACATAAGAGCTTAACTGGACTTAAATTTATACAAAATAAAAATAAAAATGATGAAATACAATTTTCATAAAACATTATCAAGATTTTTCCAAGGAATCTCATAAGGCAAAAAAAAATACATTTGGATAATGAAAGTAAACAAAAATATAACTTTTCAATACATTAAGATTTCCTGTCCATCATACATTCCACTACATAGCCTTAGGGTCGCGTTACCTCGCAACTTAGGTGGTGACGGTACCGTTACCCAAAACATAACCCTAGGAACATAGCTCATGTCATCATAGCACTTCAATTCTTGTTTCAATTTTTCGGTCCCCGGGACCCCTTATACATACAACGACCCTTCTGGTCCTTAAAACATTTCGGTCCCCAGGACCCCAAAGCATTTTGGCCCTTATGGCCCCAAAGGCTATATTCGGTTATATGATCAATAAAATAAATACACTCACATAACATTTCACTGTCATTCAATCATCATCATCATAAAATTTGAAAGACTCAACTTAAATAAATTCTCATAAAAAAAATTAATGCTTCATTATACAAATGAAATCATATCTTTATTAAAACTCAACCCTTGGCCTCATAAATTTATAGATTTTCTTTTTATACATATATCATGATGAAATGTATCATTCACTTCCTTTAATTCAAAAATTATTTTCAAACTTTGTAATAAAGATAGAGGTAAGGTAATTTCCATGGTAAGTATACTCACCTCCAAAAATAGCAAAAGTGTAGATTTGAAACTCTACAAATTAATTTCCAAGAGGTGTAGAGATGCCTTCCTCCAATCCTAACAATTACTAAATAGGATCTAAAATTAGGAAAAGCTTTCAATGAAAATTACAACATCTACAAAAATGATTCTAAATAAAATTATGCTAAAGAATGACAAGCTAAAGAACTCCTCCAACTTCAAGTCACCCAAACAAATAACTTATCCAATCTCCACAACACCCATCCTTTGAACATCTTTGAGTTAGTAACTTTTTAAATATCCAATCAATTTATATGCACAATACCACCATCAATTAACTACAAAAGTCAAAAATCAACATTTTTGTATAAACTCAACAACTTAAGTAAAATCTCTTCAATCACTTATAAAATTCCTCCATAGAACATAGAGATACCCAATCCACCATTTATCAAATCAATTTCAACATATAAATTCCGTAACACCAAAATCTCCAATTTTTACATCACATTCAAACCCTAGATTAACCCAAAACCTTAATCTCCAAAACAACCATCAAATTGATCATTTTTTTTTAACATGTAAAACATTCATAGAAACTAATTGAGAGTATAAAATTCAACAATCAAACCCCAAATCATAATAGATCTAAAATACAAAAATTTCATCATCTCTAACTCAAAATATGTAAAACCTTAAACTAAACTTTTAGAGAAAGATTCTTACCAATTACAAGCCTCTAATCCATCAAGAAAATAAACCCCATGCTTTGATTCTCCAAAAGATTAAGAAAAATCTAGAGTTGGTGCTTCTATTGTGTTATTTTTCGGATGGATTTAAGGAGTGGCCGACCGGACCCTTTTTCCGGCAAGATAAGGTGGCCGGCGATGGTGGAGATGGTGGTTAAGGTGGTGGTGTAAGGGTGGAGCAAAGGTGTGGTGTTTGGCCTCCAAGAAAGTAAAGGAAAATGAGAGAGAAAGTAGAGAGAAGTTAGAGAATGAAGAATGAAGACAATGAAGAAAAAAAAATCTGCACTTCTATTTTTTGTGTTGAAATGGGGTGTTTGGTCACACCTACCATCAAGTTTGGAGTTGGGTTTAGATATCCTAAATGGAGTTTAACATAGGAGTGTGTTTGGCTCTAGATGAAATGTTCGGAATATTATAATTCTACCCCCCTAAAGGAAAATTTCGTCCACGAAATTTATTTATTTGTTTAGTCTAGTTCATACCTTGAAAAAGATGTGGATATCGAATTTTCATATCATCCTCCCGCTCCCAAGTAGCTTCCTCCAAAGCATGATTTTTCCACAATACCTTTACTAGTGGTATGGTCTTGGAACATAGTACTTGATCCTTCATGTCCACAATCTCTATGGCTTCCTCTTCATAAGACAAATCATCCTTGAGTTGGATTGGTTGGAAATCTAACACGTGTGATGGGTCAGGCATGTACTTCTTCAACGTGGATACATGAAACACATTGTGAATGCGAGATAGACTAGGTGGTAAGGCCAAACGATAAGCAGTATTGCCAATGCGCTCTAGTATCTCAAATGGCCCAATATACCTTGGACTTAGTTTGCCTTTCTTACCAAATTGCATCACTCCCTTCCATGGCGAGATTCGTAAAAATACATGATCTCCCACTTGAAATTCCAAATCCCTCCTCCGATTATCTGCATAGCTCTTTTGTCTACTTTGAGCCGCCTTCAACCTTTCTCGAATAATATGCACTTTATCGGTAGTAATGTGAACAATCTCTGGCCCTAACAATTTTCTCTCTCCAACCTCATCCCAACATACTGGAGTTCTACATCTTCGCCCATATAAAGCTTCATAGGGAGCCATCCCGATACTTGATTGATAACTATTATTATATGCAAATTCTATTAAGGTCAAGTGTTCATCCCAACTACCTCGAAAATCTAGGACACAAGCTCTCAACATGTCTTCTAAAGTTTGAATTGTCCTCTCAGATTGCCCGTCGGTTTGGGGGTGAAAAGCTGTACTGAATCTCAATTTAGTACCCAAGGCATTTTGAAGACTAGGCCAAAAATGGGATGTGAAGCGCGAGTCTCTGTCTGAAACAATAGATACCGGCACACCATGCAATCTCACAATTTCATCCACATAAATTTTTGCTAATCGATCAAGTGAAAAGTTTTTCTTAGTAGCCAAAAAGTGTGCAGATTTGGTCAACCTATCTACAACAACCCAAATAGAGTCATGCCCCTTCTGTGTGCGAGGCAGGCCCGAAACAAAATCCATGGCGATATGCTCCCATTTCCATTCAGGTATAGGAAGAGGTTGAAGTAAACCAGATGGGCGTTGATGCTCTGTTTTAATCTGCTGACATACCAAACACCTTGACACAAATTCTGCTATCTCTCTCTTCATATTTGGCCACCAATAACTTTCTCTTAAATTTCGATACATCTTTGTACTCCCCGGATGCATTGCATAAGGTGAATTATGGGCCTCATCTAATGTCTCCCTTTTTATCTCGGGCTCATTTGGAACACATAACCGATTTTTAAACATCAACACCATCTTCTTTAATAATAAAGTCTGACAGAGTACCATCTTTCACTCGAGCTTGGGTCTTCTCCAAAACTTAGTCTTTCCCTTGGGCTTCTCGAATGCGATCCACTAACAAAGGTCTCACTTTAATTGTAGCTAACAAGGATCCTGACTTCCCAACTGCTAGATCAACTCCAATAGATTTTATTTCATGTAAGAGACTAAATTGAATGCCCTGAATGTGAGTTAATTTCCCTGTAGATTTTCGGCTAAGAGCATCGGCCACCAAATTAGCTTTTCCTGGGTGATAATTAATAGTGCAGTCATAGTCCTTAATCAGTTCAACCCATCTCCTTTGCCTCAAATTTAAATCCCTCTGTGTGAATAAATATTTCAAACTCTTATGATCAGTATATATTTCACATTTTTCCCCATATAAATAATGTCTCCACAACTTTAAAGCAAAAAAAACCGCTGCGAGCTCTAAATCAATGGTGGGATAATTGCGTTCATGTTCTTCAATTGTCTCGATGCATAGGCCACTACCTTTCCATGTTGCATCAACACACAACCGAGCCCTTGATGAGAGGCATCACTATAAACAATAAATCCTTCACCACTTAACGGAATAGTAAGCACTAGGGCAGACGTTAATCGCTTCTTTAATTCTTGAAAACTCTTTTCACAATTCTCCGTCCACTCAAATTTGGTATTCTTACGGGTCAAATGTGTTAATGGTGCCGCAATCAATGAAAACCCCTCTACAAATCTACGGTAGTAGCCTGCCAACCCTAAAAAGCTCCTCACCTGGTTCACGTTAGTAGGACGATCCCAATTCACCACGGCCTCTATTTTCTTCGGATCCACAAAAATACTTTCACCCGAAATCACATGCCCCAAAAATACGACACGATCTAACCAAAACTCACATTTGCTAAACTTCGCATACAACTTCTTTTCTCGTAAAGTCTGCAATACCACCCGCAAGTGTTGTTGATGATCCTCTTGACTCCTGGAATAAACAAGTATGTCATCAATAAATACAATCACAAATTGGTCAAGGTATGGTTGGAACACTCTATTCATAAGGTCCATGAATACGGCGGGGGCATTAGTTAGACCAAAAGGCATAACAAGAAATTCAAAATGGCCGTAGCGAGTTCGAAAAGCAGTTTTCGCTATGTCTTCTTCCTTAATCTTAAGTTGGTGATACCCTGATCTGAGATCGATTTTGGAGAACACACATGCTCCCCGAAGTTGATCAAACAAATCATCTATACGAGGCAAAGGATACTTATTACGCACCGTGACCTTATTCAACTGCCGATAGTCAATGCACAATCTCATGGCGCCATCTTTTTTCTTCACAAATAACACAGGTGATCCCCAAGGTGAGACACTTGGCCTAATGAAGCCTTTATCCAATAACTCTTGCAATTGTATCTTAAGCTCCTTAAGTTCCATTGGGGCCATACGGTAAGGTGCACTAGAAATTGGGGCAGTTCCAGGAATTAAGTCAATAGCAAACTCAATTTCTCGATCTGGGGGCAATCCAGGTAGTTCATCAGGAAAAACATCTATGAAGTCACACACAATTGGTATATCCTCCAATCTTGGGCCACTCAATTCGGAGTCAATCACATAGGCTAAGTATCCTTGGCACCCCCTCTTAAGCATCTTTCTAGCGGTAATAGCAGAAATAACATAAGATGGGGACGCACATCGATCTCCACAAAATCTAAATTCAGGTTCCCCAAAATTGGAAAATACTACCTCTTTCCTATAACAATCCACCGAAGCATGGTAAGAAGCCAACCAATCCATTCCCAAAATCAAATCAAAATCAAGCATCTCTAAAGGCAATAAATCCGCTACCATCTCCCTATCTCCCAACTGTAATACACAACCTCAATATACCTCCTCAATTATAACACAATCCCCAATATGAGTAGTAATGGATAAGCAATAGCCTAGAGGTTCAATAGGTTTATCAGCATGCAAAGAAAATGATAGAGATACAAAAGAATATGTAGAACCCGGATCAATAAGTACATGTGCCTCCCTACTGAACACATAAATAATACCTGTTACCACCTCTGGATTAGCCTGAGCATCCCGCTGAGTCAAAGCAAAAACTCTCCCCTACGAGGTTTGTCTATCGGATTGAACACCTCCTTTATTCTTCTTGCCAAACCTAGTCCCAACCTGACCTCCTCCTCGGCCTCCCCCTCGGCCGGCACCTGAAATTTTATTACTACCAACTCCAGTACTAGCAGATGAAGCGGTTCGTGTGCAATCTCTAGCCAAATGTCCAGGTTGTCCGCAATTGAAGCAAGCTCGTGTATCTCCCAAATTAGTCATTTTAGGAACTGTGCAATCTTTCACCGAATGACCCTTCTGGCCACAACGAAAACACAAGTCGGTACCAGCATGACAAACACATGTATGTGCCCGCCCACATTGCTTGCAAACACTTCGAGTAAATTGAGATGATGTCCCACTAGACTGTCCATGACGCTGATTAGAAATGCTTTGGGTTGGGGTGGGATGCTCTCTATTTTTTTGATATGCACTGGAGCTCTTGACTGAACCATAACCATGACCACCTCTCTTTGACGGTCTATTAGATATGTTCTCATGATGGGATAAACTAAGGTGGCGCTTCTTTTGTTGTTCCGCTAACTTCATTTCTATGACATCTTTCTCAGCTGTTAAGGCTTTATCAACCAAGGTCGAATAGTTAGTTATTCCCAATACTCGGATACGAGATTTGATGTCCAAATCCAACCCATCTGTAAAACGATGACATTTGACCTCCTCATCATCTACAAACGAAGGGGCAAAACGAGATAAAGAAATGAACTTAGCTTCATACTAACTACAGTCAAATCCCCTTGCTCTAGCCGAAGGAACTCTCTCTCTTTTTCATACCGATAGGTAGCTGGAAAGTACTTGTCATTGAAAACCTTAGTGAATTGGTTCCAGGTCAATCCTCCGGTGCCACTTGCCGTAAGTAGGCGTAGCGTGGCCTCCCACCAATATTCAGCCTCCTCCACCAGCATAAAACTAGCGAGTGCAACTCGCTACTCGTCTGATACTTCCAT
The DNA here is from genome assembly GCA_030407325.1 of Camellia japonica. Lineage (NCBI taxonomy): Eukaryota > Viridiplantae > Streptophyta > Magnoliopsida > Ericales > Theaceae > Camellia > Camellia japonica. The sequence continues at coordinate 56,274,469 of JAPPVO010000031.1, read as the reverse complement.
CACAGAAAATATCTGCTCTACCCTCCTTAACCAGGCCTCTGCCTCCATAGGATTGGGCGATCTAGAAAATGATGGAGCCCCCAACTTCTTGAACCTCTCAATTGCGGTGAGGCGGTTCTCTGTAGGTTGCACAAATGGCCTAGACTGTGCTGCATTCTGTTGTTCAAGGATGCGAGTTTGCCTCTCCGCTAGGCTAGCCATTGACTCTAAAAGGCGCTGCACACTAGGGTCTAAAAATGTTGGAGCTGCGTTAGCCCTTGGTGGTACAACTCTATCTGAATGTCCCACTTCTGGATTGGCACTTGACTCTTAAGTTTGCTCATTATGCGATTCATGTTCAATCTCTTCTTCCTGAACCCGAGGTGGAACTTCATTTCCAACACTAAGATGTGGCTCTCGCTCAGCCTCAAGTACTTCCATAAGGGGGCGACTCTTATGAACTTTTCGCCTTGCCATACGCGCCTGCATAACAAGAGAATTAAAACTTAGAATACTAGATCGCAATTAAACATCATCACTAATCGAATTACTAACTACAATACCCTATCAACTTTAATTCTAAAGTAACTAGTCTACAGATTCATAACCTAATGCTCTGATACCAAAAATGTAACGACCCAATCTTGGCAAGGCAAAACCCCACCAAGAGGGTGCACCTCAAACGCTATAGCACCTTTACACCACAATTCCAGTATAATTCTTACATCACATCACCACATCACCAAAAGTGCATAAGACCTTTCAATTGCCTAACATATATGAGATGATCTATTCAAAGACAAAAAAAAGTATTATCATGCTACAAGATAGTTCCCAAGCATTTCCTCCCAAAAATATAATACATACTAATCACGAATCCATCAATACATCCAACTTCATAGGCAATATTTACAATCAACCTCCTTCATAAAAAAAAAATAAAAAAAAGGTAAACTTACATCCTAGAATGACCCTAAGCAAAACCTCAACCACAAGATGCCCACCTTTGATCCTTCAAAAAAATTCTAGTCTTCCAAGTTGAGGCGAGCCACACAAAAGTCTATGAATCTGAAAAAAAAATTATTTAAAAGAATGAGCTAAAGCTCGATGAGTATACCAATACCACGGAGTTATAAAACTTGCTCCTACCAATAGGGTTCAAAATAAAGATAATAAACATAAGAGCTTAACTAGACTTAAATTTATAGAAAATAAAAATAAAAATGATGAAATACAATTTTCATAAAACATTATCAAGATTTTTCCAAGGAATCTCATAAGGCAAAAAAAAATACATTTGGATAATGAAAGTAAACAAAAATATAACTTTTCAATACATTAAGATTTCCTGTCCATCATACAATCCACTACATAGCCTTAGGGTCGCGTTACGTCGCGACTTAGGTGGTGACGGTACCGTTACCCAAAACATAACCCTAGGAACATAGCTCATGTCATCGTAGCACTTCAATTCTTGTTTCAATGTTTCGGTCCCCGGGACCCCTTATACATATAACGACCCTTATGGTCCTTAAAACATTTCGGTCCCCTGGACCCCAAAGCATTTTGGCCCTTGTGGCCCCAAAGGCTATATTCGGTTATATGATCAATAAAATAAATACACTCACATAACATTTCACTGTCATTCAATCATCATCATCATAAAATTTGAAAGACTCAACTTAAATAAATTCTCATAAAAAAAATTAATGCTTCATTATACAAATGAAATCATATCTTTATTAAAACTCAACCATTGGCCTCAATAAATTTATAGATTTTGTTTTTATACATATATCATGATGAAATGTATCATTCACTTCCTTTAATTCAAAAATTATTTTCAAACTTTGTAATAAAGATAGAGGTAAGGTAATTTCCATGGTAAGTATACTCACCTCCAAAAATAGCAAAAGTGTAGATTTGAAACTCTACAAATTAATTTCCAAGAGGTGTAGAGATGCCTTCCTCCAATCCTAACAATTACTAAATAGGATCTAAAATTAGGAAAAGCTTTCAATGAAAATTACAACATCTACAAAAATGATCCTAAATAAAATTATGCTAAAAAATGACAAGCTAAAGAACTCCTCCAACTTCAAGTCACCCAAACAAATAACTTATCCAATCTCCACAACACCCATCCTTTGAACATCTTTGAGTTAGTAACTTTTTAAATATCCAATCAATTTATATGCACAATACCACCATCAATTAACTACAAAAGTCAAAAATCAACATTTTTGTATAAACTCAACAACTTAAGTAAAATCTCTTCAATCACTTATAAAATTCCTCCATAGAACATAGAGATACCCAATCCACCATTTATCAAATCAATTTCAACATATAAATTCCCAAACACCAAAATCCCCAATTTTCACATCACATTCAAACCCTAGATTAACCCAAAACCTTAATCTCCAAAACAATCATCAAATTGATCATTTTTTTTAACATGTAAAACATTCATAGAAACTAATTGAGAGTATAAAATTCAACAATCAAACCCCAAATCATAATAGATCTAAAATGCAAAAATTTCATCATATCTAACTCAAAATATGTAAAACCTTAAACTAAACTTTTAGAGAAAGATTCTTACCAATTACAAGCCTCTAATCCATCAAGAAAATAAACCCCATGCTTTGATTCTCCAAAAGATTAAGAAAAATCTAGAGTTGGTGCTTCTATTGTGTTATTTTCGGATGGATTTAAGGAGTGGCCGACCGGACCCTTTTTCCGGCGAGATAAGGTGGCCGGCGGTGGTGGAGATGGTGGTTAAGGTGGTGGTGTAAGGGTGGAGCAAAGGTGTGGTGTTTGGCCTCCAAGAAAGTAAAGGAAAATGAGAGAGAAAGTAGAGAGAAGTTAGAGAATGAAGAATGAAGACAATGAAGAAAAAAAAAATCTGCACTTCTATTTTTTTTGTGTTGAAATGGGGTGTTTGGTCACACCTACCATCAAGTTTGGAGTTAGGTTTAGATATCCTAGATGGAGTTTAACATATGAGTGTGTTTGGCTCTAGATGAAATGTTGGGCATATTATACCAACAATATGCCTCCAACATTCCCCATATATAGTGAATATATATATCATATTCACTAACACATTCTGAGATCTGTTTCTATGCAAGTATCATTTTTATGGCTAAATTTGTCACCAATCTCCATGTTGAGTCTCAGCTAACATGGATTAACGATATTTCTCCCTGGCCTAGCTAGTTTACCCAGCCTAATTATAAAACCTGTTCATCCATATTTCTTTCAAAAGAATTATGATCATGAAATCCCAACAAAATATCTCGTGTTTTTTGCTGATAAAAAAAAAATCCCAACAAAAATAAATAAATAAAATATCCTACAAGTGTATGTCCCACATAATTGGCATACCTAGTGTAATGCCCCCAAATTAATACAGTAAATCCAACCCTTAAAACAGAATGTTAATAGAAATAATATGCTTTCATTCATCAGAGCTCGTATTACAAAAGATAACACATGTAGTATACATTCATTAATGGTCATTATGAATTTATAGCATGTACTACCAGTTAATAATCAACAAAATAAAGGCCCCACGGGCTTACACCTTTCCAAGACAAATAAAACAAAAGAAAGCTCTTGCTCCAAGTCTCCCCAAACTACTGTCTCGGCGGAGGCATGTCTCCAACACCTGAAAATGGTTCCCAAGTAGGGTGAGCCAAAGCCCAGTAGAAACATACTAACACAATATATGAAAATTAACAAGATATAAGTATGATGCAGATGTTCATTGTCCTATGACAACATCTATGTAACTCTTTCCACAACCATGTTATGCCAAACTTGCATCTCAATTCATTCATTTTGGTTCAATAGATAAATCCACTGCATTTAACTTGTCGACAGAGGTTACATCTCACAAGTTTCCATCAGATAAAATCATCATACAAATACGTTCACTTCTATTTGCCATTTTACAGAAATTTCGTCTGCGGGAATCGACACCCATGTATACAAATGATTTCCAGGACTTTAAACCTGGACACACAAGCTAACTTAATTCAATGGAGCCCATCTCCTTTCTTCTCCTCAAAACATGGAGAATATCTCCTTTCTCTTGCCAAATATCATACATATACAATGTATATCATTCATAATCATATTCAATGATAATGGTTAAGGGATTAGTTTCAATTTGCCTAATCCACATGCCATGTCTACAACAACCATGACTATCTTCCACCGATAGCCCAAAGCAAATATTTCTAAAACATATATACAATCCCCATAACAGATAAATCATCAAATTTCCATAGGTGAGTGATTAAACAATCCAACAACACCATTCATGTATGCATCCCCCCAATTTCACATTTTCCATACCAATATCATTATTTGTACAAAATAATTATTCAAAATATTTTAGGGCAAAACTCCCCATTTTCCAAATATTAACCCAAAGGCCAAAATCAACTATTTTAACACAAGATGACCTCTTGTCCAAACCCCATAATCATTTGTATAACACCCACATAGAAACCCCTCTTTTTAAACTTGAATCCAAACCCTAAGTTTGCTCAAAACACACCCAAATCTCACTAATTTCACACAACAACCTGTAACCAAGTTAAAACCCATATTAATGTGTAGAGAGTCCCTACCTCAAGTTTAGAAGACCAAACGGAGCAAGGACGAAACTCCAACGACACTGATACTAAACTCCAATCGGATCAAAGTGGAGCTCTCAAGATGCTTACCCTTTTCTCAAGGACACTAGGGCAGAGAGATCAACAGATCAAGGAGAAAATGTAGAGAGAGAGAGAGAGAGAGAGAGTATATTAGAGAGAGAGGGTGTGTGTGTCTCACTTTAGGGTTTTTGGAAGAAAAGATTTGAAAAAGTGATGTAAAACGTCATTTTCGCGATTTGATAGACACACAGTTCGCTCGAGTGCAAGAGTTGACGCTCAAGCGCCAGACACAATAAGTTGTTCCGCTCGAGCACAGAATACACACATCCAATACTTTTGCAGACAACAGACAAACCGCTCGAGCTGAAGAAAGGCCGCTTGAACGCCCACCCGCTCGAGCGTAGAAAATGTCACTCAAGCGTAGAAAACACTCTTCCAATACTTTTTCAGACGTGCAAAGTACTGAGAGTTTACAAGTCCCGCTCGAGCGCAAGAAGTGCCACTCACGCTGAGGAGCAAAGTTGCAAAGCTCGCTCGAGCACCAGAATGGCCGCTCGAGTGAAGGAGCAAAAATCTGGCCAACAAAGGTTTGAAAAAACAAGCAATCAACCTGTTCCAAATGCACAACTACAATCCAACAACCAAATTTAAGGGGGATTAAGGGAAAAATGACAATGACCAACATTCAAGAACCATAAACCCAAGTCCGGACTACCACAAGTGTTGGGTCAAAACCGAGATCGCTACAACCTTTCCCCTTAAAGAATTTCGTCCCTGAAATTTCAAATCAAGTTTTAAAATACACTTAAAACTATTTATGACAACGACAACCATTCAATTCCATCACCATGACCCATTCACCGGTCGTCCATTCCCAATAACAGGGTAAACAATGTCTCAGCACTGAATATACAATTCATATTTTCCCAAAACATATGCAATGTTTACTCAAAATCCAAGTTCTTTTTCTAAAATTTACACTACATATACAATTCTCCAAAAGTGATATAACATACAAATTCTTTCATGTTCTTAAAACATATACAATGCTTATATTGAATCCACAACTTCAAAACACCCATAACATATACACTGTTCTCATAATTTAAAACATATACAATGCTTATACTTTTCATTAACATAATCAAAATCTCAATACATGTTCAGGCACCAACAAACAAGTCCACATATTTCTCTAGGACTTCCAATTCACGCTCCCAAGTCGCTTCCTCGACCCCGTGATGTTTCCACAATACCTTTACTAAGGGAATTGTCTTGCCTCGTAAGACTTGGTCCTATCTATCCAAGACTCTCACCGGTCTCTCCTTATACAAGGCATCCTCATCCACCTCTAAGTCGGTCCAATCCAACACGTGCGATGGATTCGGCTCATACTTCCTGTGCATACTAATGTGAAACACGTCATGAACCCTGGAAAGCTATGGCGGCAATGCCAAACGGTAAGAAACCTCTCCGACCCTCTCAAGGATCTCAAAAGGCCCAATGAATCGAGGGGACAACTTCCCACCCTTTCGAAACCTCATCAAAGCCCTCCTAGGTGATATTTCCAAGAACACATGATCCCTCACCTCAAAAGACAAGGGTCTCCCCCTATGGTCAGCGTAACTATTTTGGCGACTATGGGTCATAACCAACCTCTTACGGATAAGTACAACTTTCTTCGTTGTTTCCCGAACCAACTCTGGACCCAACAAAGGTGCATCACCCACCTCGGCCCAACACACCGGGGATCTACATGGTCGGCCATACAAGGCCTCAAACAGTGCCATGCCAATACTCGATTGGAAGCTATTATTATAGGCAAACTTCACTAAGGGCAAGTGCCTCTCCCACGACCCCTTAAAATCAAGGACACAACCTCGAAGCAAATCCTCAATGACCTGAATGGTACGCTCGGACTGTCCGTTAGTCTGGGGATGATACGTTGTGCAAAAAGTCAATCTAGTGCCCAAGGCACTCTACAAGCTCTGCCACAACTGAGCTGTGAAACGCAGATCTCTATCCGAAACAATCGTCACAGGGACTCCGTGCAACCTCACTATGTCTCTAATATACAGGTCGGCAAGATAATCTACCGAATTACTCACATGCATAGGTATAAAATGCGCAGACTTAGTTAACCAGTCAACTACTACTCAAATGGCATCACTACCCCGTTAAGTCCTCGGAAGGCCCGCAACAAAATCCATTGTGACATCCTCCCACTTCCACTCAGCTATAGGCAGGGGTTGCAACAAACCTGCTAGCCTCTGATGCTCGGTCATCACTTGCTGACAAGTAAGGCACTTTGATACAAACACAGCTACATCCTTCTTCATACCCCTCCACCAAAACTGGCGACTAAGGTCAGGATATATCTTTGTGCCTCCCGGATGCACCACAAGGTGTGAATAGTGAAACTCTCGAAGTACTTCCTCTTGGTAAGACTCTGGCACGAACAAACGATCACCGTTCCTCACACTCTAGTCGGGATACACAGTCAAGCCTCTTTCTACCTTCCCATTAGAGATCTTCTCCCGAAGGGATTCTGCCTCAAAGTCACCCCTCTGTGCTTCTAACACTTGGTTCACAAGTGTAGGTTGTGCAACCACTGAAAACAAGGCTGCAGACTCAACAGACTCGCCTAGGTGCAAGTCCAACTCATTAAGAGCACCCAACATCTCCCAATCTCGAATGGCAATACAAGCTACACTGCTAATTGATTTCCTACTCAAGGCATCAGCCACATCATTGGCCTTTCCCGAATGATAATGCAACTCAAAATCATAGTCCTCTATGAACTCCATCCATCTCCTCTGCCTCAAATTCTAGTCTTTCTGTGTAAATAGATATTTCAAACTCTTGTGATCAGACAACACTTCAAATCTCTCACGATACAAATAATGTCTCCAAATCTTTAAGGCAAATATCACTGCTGCTAATTCCCTTCATTGTCAACCTAGTTAAAGGTGAGGCTAGCCTAGAGAAATCCTTCACAAACTGACGGTAATACCCGGCCAATCCCAAGAAACTACGGATTTCAAAAGCGTTCTTAGGTTGTGCCTAACCTTGCACTGCCTCTATCTTGGATAAATCTACAGTCAGCCCTTCCCCGGATACTACATGGCCTAGAAATTTAACCTTCAGCTAGAACTTACACTTCCCAAAGTTAGCATGCAGCTTGTGGGCTCTAAGTAATTCAAGTACTACTCACAAATGTTTCTCGTGCTCCTCCTTAGAGGGTGAGTAAATCAAGATGTCATCCACAAAGACAACCATGAAACGATCTAGGAACTCACGAAAGATTCGGTTCATCAAGTCCATAAACACAGCAGGTGCATTGGTGAGCCCAAAAGGTATCACTAGAAACTCATAATGGCTATACCATGTATGGAATGCCATCTTCGGGATGTCCTCCTCCCTCACTCTCAATTGGTGATAACTCGATCTCAAGTCTATCTTAGAGAAGCAACAAGACCCCTTCAATTGATCAAACAGATCATCTATACGAGGCATTGGGTATTTGTTCTTAACTGTTACCCGGTTCAACTTCTGGTAATCTATATAGAGTCACACGCTCCATCTTTCTTTTTGTCAAAGAGAGTCGGTGCTCCCCAATGTGAAGTACTAGGGCAGATGAAACCCTTATCTAATAATTCTTGGAGTTGAATCTTCAACTTATTCAATTCAACAGGTGCAAATCTATACGGTGCCATAGAAATCGGTGCCGTGCCAGGCACTAAATCAATAGAGAACTCAATCTCTTGGTGAGGTGGCAAACTAATAAGATCCTCGGGAAAGACATCGGGGTATTCACAAACCACCCGTGGCAACTCAACCCGGACTTCATCACATTCACTATTCAAGAAGCTAGCAAGGAGGCAACTAAGCTCACTCCGCCCACGCAGATCATATACCGGCGATAAAAATCTATCCACTCTGTCCCCCAAGAAACAATCCTAACTCGTCGCACGCGAGAGGAGGAAAGATTGGTGTGAGCGAACAGGTGCACCTATGGTTTTTAACTGAGATGGAAACAATCCTAGCGCCTCGCACGCGAGAGGAGGAGAGGTGCTGTGAACATCGGAACATGCCCAATGTTTTTAACTGAGGTAAACAATCCTAACGCGTCGCACGTGAGAGGATGAGAGGTGGTGTGAACACCGGGACACGCCCAATGTTTTTAACCAAGGTGGAAACAATCCTAACGCGTCGCACGCAAGAGGAGGAGAGGTGGTGTGAACACCGGAAAACACCCAATGTTTTTAACCGAGGGGGAAACAATCCTAATGCGTCGCACGAGAGAGGAGGAGAGATAGTGTGAACACCGGGACATGCCCAATGTTTTTAACCGAGGTGGAAACAATCCTAACGCATCGCACACGAGAGGAGGAGAGGTGGTGTGAACATCGGAACGTGCCCAATATTTTTAACCGATGTGGAAATAATCCTAACGCGTCACACACGAGAGGAGGAGAGGTGGTGTGAACACCAGGACACGCCCAATGTTTTTAACCTAGGTAAACAATCCTAACACATCGCACGCGAGGGAAGGGAAAGTGGATCGATAAAAGAACAAACAAATTTTCAGAATTTGGTAAAATGAAACTATCTTCCCCCAGGAAGTCCTCGGAAAACACAGTCCATGGAGATAATTCAAATTAAGACACAACGCATAAATATGAATTAGAAGTAAACGCTGATTCTACACAAAGACACGTAAAATCAAAACAATCAAAGCAATGTAGTAAAGTGAAAGCCAATCTGCCCATGTGTTGAAACAATGAACACAACGCACCGTGTTTCAATTTGGTTGTAAAACGGATGATGATTTTACTACAGCACAAATGATTTTATCTGGAACTCCTCTGAATGAACCGTACATACAATATCGTTTGTTTACGAAATAACGGAACGAACTACGATTCAGGAAAAACAATTTACTAACAGAATTGTTTAAACAAATTAAAAGTTTTAAACAAATGAGTTTAAACAAATTAAACCAAGAATTAAATCAATCAAATTATGCATTCACACAATAAAATAAAACAGAATGAGCAGAATTCCTCTCTTTTTCCTTCCTTCTCCTCTTTATATTTTATTTTATTTTTTCTTTTCCTTTCTTTATTCCTTTTTTTTTTTTTTTTCTTTTTCCTCTTTCTTTTCTTCCTCACCTTTTTTCTTCTCTCATCTTCCTTTATTCCTTTTTTTTTTCTTTTCTTCTTTCTTTTCTCTCTTTTTACATTTTCTTCTTCATTGCTTTCTTTTCTATTTGCTTTTTATTTTTTTAGATTAAGGCTCCATAATACAAGAAATAAAAAAGAACAAAATTGAATAAACTCACACTGAGGACCGGCCGGGCCTAGATGAAGCACGATCGGGTGTCAAAACAGCCGACAGGGCTTCGATAGCGGCAGGGGCAGTTTCGGGCATTTCGCGGGCCAAGCATGTTTTAAACAAACTCAAACCCTTATTTTCTCACACCCTCTCATCCGAAACTCCCTCCCCTCTCTCTCTCTAGATTTCCTATTTCCTTGAATTACCCAACAATCCTCACAAAATTTTCTTTGAAACCCTTTCCCTCCTCTATATTTTGAATTGAACAAAACTTGATTTGGCGGAGTTTGAGCTTTTCCCCTTGGTTTTTCTCACATTTGCCCACACTTTCCTTCTTTCCCTTTTGATTTTCCACAATTTCTTCAATTTCTCTCTCCTAGGGTTTGAAATTTGGGATTTCCACCCATTTTCACTCATCCCCTTCACTTTTTCTTCACTTTTTCTCTACTTTTCTCTATGGCTAGTTATGAGGTTCCCATCACGGACCCTGCCATTCGTATTGGGGCCGTCTTAGGCATAGATATGGAGGCCGAGGATGCATCCACATTGCCTCCCCTCATTGATAGGCCATTTGATGCGGCCACCTACCGACCATGCACACATGTTCCATCCTTAGGAGGGATTTTGAGATTTGAGGGCCTCAACCCTAGGATAGATGAGGACATCCTACTGCGAGAGCCTACAGAGCACTTCTCTGCCAATGCTTCCATAATAAGCAACCTTCCTTTGTTTTGTACACATGTTCAATCTCATAAGCAAATCACTAGTTAATGCTATATACACTCCCCATTTACAAGTGATAGCTAGGATGATTGGCAGCTATGGCTCCATATCCAACCCCCAGCGCTGGTATGAGAGACTACCCATAGAGGTCCCCGCACTGGTTAATGTCGCCAACTTTGGGCCCTTCTGCTCAAGGCTCATACAATGAGGGCCAAGTCGCTGCTATATAGGGCCCTGGTAGAGAGATACTGGGACACTACGGACTCATTCCACTTCTCATCGATCGGGGAGCTGACCCTGACTCCATACGATTTCTCGATGCTCACTGGCCTACGAGTCAGGGTTGGCAGCCTGATCCCATGTGATCCTGACATGACGCAGTGGAGAGCCGCACAACGTCAGCTTCTTAGGGCGATCCCAGACATCACCAGTCACGGGATGGTGAGCTATAGTTGGTTCTATGATCACTTCTCTGTTTCTCAGCCCGCTACTCCAAATGAGGTCGCTCAGTACACCCGTGGCTTCCTTATATATCTCCTCAATACTACCCTGTTTTCGAACAGAGAAAATACCGTGGGGTTATAGCTTCTGGGGGCGCTGGTGCACCTACCACAGATGATAGAGTATGATTAGGGTGGCACCGGCCTGGCCACCTTATACTGCTATATGAGCTCTGTATCTTGCCGAAAGGCGGATTCACTTGGTGGCTACTGGAGGGTTTGGGAGGAATGCCTCACATTTCCCTTTTCCATGTATTCTATTCAATTCTGTATTTCCTACTCATCTTTTCCTACTTGTAGCTCTGGGTTTACACATATTTCACCTCTCTAGCTCCGGTCCCGGTGAGGTCGATTAAGTTGTCAGTACCCCGCTCCGGTACTACAACTCCCGATTCGAGCGACGTCGCTGCATAGACCAAGACTTCCCCTACTTTCGTTGTTTCTTTGACACCATCACTGCGGATTAGGTAACAAAACACTAGTCTTTACATTTGCATACTACTATTTCCATACTGTTGTTATTCTCATACTGTACTATTCCATACTGCACTACTCTTCTCATACTGCATTGTTTCCATACTACACTGTCAGTCTTATACTGTTGCTTCTTATACCGCTTAGATCTTTGACATCCGACATCTACTTTCACAGGTTGACTGGCATCTCTGGGCGAGTATCCCTCAGGCAATGAAGACGACCTACGTTACTGCATGGCACGCCTCCATCATGCAGGTTCTGTTTGAGGGCCCCTTTGGCCGAGCTTATTACTTGGGAGAGAGGTTCATCTGGAAGACGCGAGGCATTGCTAACCCTGACATTCCACATCCTCCTCCTGTAGGCATGAGGATAGTTGATGAGCTTCACGACAGTCCTCAGATCGAATTCCTGATGGTGGGAGAGGATGGTGATCAACATCACGAACCCAGCGACTTTATCAATTTCTTGTAGACTCGGGTGATGGCACCTCTTACCTCGGGCGTGGCCCATGCTGTTCCAAAGGTTGTTGCTGCTACTGCTGCCGCTGCCGCTGCCGCTGCCGCTAGAGGAGTTCCTGCTGTAGCTCCCATTCCAAGGTTTTCAGTGATTCCTACAGAGGTCATATTCATACTGCTAGACGGGGTGATTGAGAAGATCCCTTTTCAGCACATTGATGAATGGGATCGCAGATTAGTGCTTGCTTCAGCCATTGAGCAGGTACACACTTCTTCCTACTTCTACCCATTGTGTCACTTTATGTTATCATTGTCCTCTGTTATTTCTATTTACCGTACCCTGTTATTTCTGTTCATTGTACCGTGTCATTTCTGTTCTTCACATACTTTTTCTTTTGCAGGTACCCAGGGCATATGCTAACGACCTCCTCCGAACGATTGACCGACTGCTTCTAATGGTGCGAAGGAGACAGACTGCTCTAGCCACTCATGGGATTGAGGTATGCTTTTGCCCCTAGTTTACAGTCATAACAGTCTTGCTCATAACTTGGTTGATTTTCTCTGATATCTATACTCTCTCTCTCTCTCTCTCTCTCTCTCTCTCTCTCTCTCGCTCTCTCTCTCTTTTCAGCTTGAGCCAGTGTCAGTTGCACCTGTAGGACCACCTCCAGCTAGTAGACGGAGACGAGGCCCAGTGAGGGGTAGAGGAGGAGTTGATCGGTAGAGAGGCAGAGTGAGGCCGCCCTCACCTCCCGAGGAGTCCTTGAGGAGTATACGTCTTCTGAGGAGGAGGGTGAGGTGGCTAACATGCAGTCTAGCAGCCCCAGTGATGACAACGATGCACCTCCTCCGCAGCCGAGGAGGAAGAGAGCGAGGATAGGTTGTTGATGATGGTGATGATGATTTTTTGTTTTTGTTTTGCTTTGTAGTTAAAGACTAGCTTCAGATAGACCCTTTTGTTTTTTGAAGGATTTTCTTTTGTTTTGTTGCTTTGTAAAACAATGATCGGGGTTGGACTCGCTAGTTTATAAAAACAAGTTTTTGAATGATCTCCGTGCACAATATAATGAATGGCATGTGATGAATGACGTAACCTTTACATGGTAACTTTGCATAAGACTTACAATGAATTTCTGCTCTTGCATTCATTCTTGAGTTGGATAGCAACCAACAACTGGACAAAATATAAAATACAACTCGATAACAAAAAAACAAAATGAAAACAACTCAAAAATACTAAAAAACATTTAGTACAAACAAAACAAGACCTAAAAACACAACCATGGTACGTCAAGACAAAGGCCAGCTTTTCTTGCAACTACACTGATGTGAGCCACCATTTAGACCCGACTAGGCCTAAATAGGCACGGCCGGGCTTCAGTGAGGCACTGTTGGGCCTAAGTGTGAGGTTGGTCAGTACTGCCCAGCTGTCATGCACTGCTCCTTCTCATCCTCTATAAATGGTGCTCTTATGCTGTTTTTTTGGCAGAATTGCAAGTCTTTGATATTGCTCTCAAGATGGAATCATTGTGCAACAATAGGCTCCAAGACTGGATAGCCACTTTGGACGGCTTGGAAAAGGTGAATTTTTGCAGTTTTGGCCTAAATGCCCTTTTTCCTCTAAGCCACACTTCTCTTTGCTTTCCATTCCTCCATGCTGTCGTTCGATGTTGGAACCGATCACTCATGTATTTCAATTCGGATCACAAGAGGTATGTCCGACACTCGAGGAATTTCGAGCTTTAAAGGAGTCTCAGCGCGATGAAGAAATCATACCACAACCCCATTTTAGCCATGCCCAAGCTTTAGGACAAATGTGTGGGTTGACATTACACGAGGCTCGATCCTTGGCACATGACAGGGAGTTAGACATCCCCAGTTTAGTTCATCGATTTTCCGCTATTGGAGACAGAAGTGACCTTCTCTGGCAAGGCCACCGGCAACATGCTCTCTATTTATGCCTTCTTGCACAATTCCTCTTAGCCCCTAGTTTCAGCGGAGCTAGCATCTAGTTGATCGAAGTGGCCCAATGTTTGAAAAAGGGTAAGAGTTGCACGGGTTTGGCATTGGCCGAAACCTTGACGGGTTTAAATGCTTTTCATCAAGGAGAGACTACCCGGCTGGCAGGGAGTCCGCTACTTCTCCAGGTATTATTTTCCACCCTTCTAATTTGTGATTCTCACATCACTCAATACTCACTCTCTGTTTTTCTCTCATGACCTCTTCCTTACTTTTCTCTCATCGTACACCTCTCTATTCTTTAAACTCTCTTATTTTTCATCCCTCCCCAAGTATTGGATAAACTGCAAGTAATGGACCCTTGCCTGGAGTACTCAACCCGAGCTTTTTTCTTTCGCCAATGGCTAGTCGATTTCCCTTTAGAAGGGCTGTGGTGTGATTGGATGTGCAACAAATCTGCAGCTAACATAACTTGGCGTTGCCCCTGGCTTAATTTGGCCGAGATGAGCTACAGCATGTCTCGACAGTCGGGTGTAGAGTTGATTGTCCTCACACATTGCGTTTTCTATTTCCTTTTTCGATTCAGACACTAGTCCGGGCATGATCAGACCTGCCAGAGGCGGGGGTAGAATACCTAGCTTTATTTTTAGTTCATGCCTTGCACTTGCCCCGGTATCTTACTGCCTGGAGAACGAGAGAGATTCTGACCCCTACCATTAGTTTCAGTTACACCCTATTTGAGTAGTGTTTGGCTTGGCTTGAAGAGGAGGCAGAGGTTGGGCCATCTTTGGCATAGAGCCACCTGACTTAACTGTGCCCCTAGTTTTACTGCTTTGATCTTTTCTTTTCAAGTTTCAAGATGTAAAAGCAACTTTGATCTAAATCAAAGAGTTGGAGAATGTACTTGTGTTGAAATCAATAAAATTAAAGTTGCGAGTACTAAAAATTTTCCTTTCGGTCCCAAAAATGGTCCAAGTTGTAAAAGGGTAAACTTTTGAACAAAATCAACTTTTATTAAAACTTTTCAAAACAATTTTCAGAAACGATCACCACCTAACACACACAGAGTCGATTCTCAAGATGTACAGTCCCGAATCAAAAGATCATAACTGCCCTTGATTGCATATCTGTACTGCTCTGTATTGTAACCCTCTTTTCTTGCCAAAAAAAAGATCACAACCGAACTAACAGATGATAAACAAAGATGACGTGATCGGGAAAACGGACATGACAGTTGAGTTGGAGATAGTTACGATCGAACTTCAAGATGAAGTTTCCTACGTATCCCAAAAAAGGGAATCAGGCCTTACGTAGTTTGGTTAAGGTTCACTCGAGTATTAACTCTCTCTTATTTTGTTCTCTAACTTTTGCCAAAGCCACCCTTTAGGTTTTTCAACCATGCGAGCTCAGTTTTTTTTTATTTCTAATTTTTTATGCTCTAACTTTTGCCTAGGTCGCCCTTTCGGGTTTTTGGCCTAGCGAGCCTCTCAACGGTAGTATTTCTTCAACTTCTCCATGTTGATCGACAGTGAAAATTCCAGGCCATCTAAGTCCATGAGAATAACTGCCCCTCCTGACCAGATTGACTTGATGATGTAAGGCCCAAATCCAGTTGGGTCTGAACTTGCCCCTAGGGTCGTAGATGGGAGCCCGGTTGTCTTTCAGCACCATGTCTCCTTCCTTGAGATCCAGGGACGTAACTTTCTTGTTCAAAGCCCTGGAAATTCGACGTTGGTAGCCCTGGACATGATACAATGCCCTTAGTCTTCTCTTATCAAACAACATTAACTCCTCAAACCTACTTTGCTACAAATCTGCCTCTGCTATCTCACACTCAGCCATGACTTGTAGCGAGGGCACTTCAATTTCAATCAGCAAAATATCCTCCATACCGTAAATAAGAGAATAGGGGGTCACCCCTGTAGATGTTCGGATTGAGGTCTTGTAGCCCCATAGCGCAAATGGTAGTTTATCTGGCCAGTCCCTGTAAGTTTCCATCATCTTCTATAGAATTCTCTTGATATTATTGTTGGCGGCCTCAACGGCTCCATTAGTCTGCAGCCTGTAGGTTAATGACTAATGGAAAGCCACATTATATTTCTCAAGTAAGTCTATCACTTCTTTCTTAAAGTGAGACCCATTATCGGAGATAATCTCATTCGGAACCTCGTACGGCAGATGATATTGTTCTTGATGAACTTAGCCACATACGACACTTTCAATATAGAGTAAGACTAGGCCTCCACCCATTTCGTGAAGTAGTCGATCGCTACCAGAATGAACTCATGCCCGTTTGACCCCTTTGGCGTAACTGCGCCGATAACATCTATTCCCCAAATAGAGAATGGCCATGGTGAAGTCATGTTGTAGAGCTTCTACGACAGAATGTTCATGTGATTTGCATAAATCTGGCATTTGTGGCAGCGCCAAACAAAACCAATACAATCCTCTTCCATGGTTAACCTGTAGTAGCCTTGTCTAAGGATTTTTTAGGCGAGCATCACACCATTCATGTGGGCTCCGCACTCTCCTCTGTGAATGGCTTCCATAAGGCGCTTTGATTCCTCTTCCTCAACACATAGTTTATGCATTCCCAAATGGCGTCTTTTGTACAACTTGCCCTTTCAGATGATAAATTGAACGGCCAGACGCCGTATTTCCCTTTTGTCCTTGGCATTTGCTCCTGGTGGATACGCCTCCTTTTTCAAGAAATTCTAGATATCGTAATACTAGGGGTTCTTGCCTGAAGCCTCTTCTATCGCGGCAATGGTTTCATAGGCCAGCGTGTACTTCTGTTCAATAATGATCAGACGCATCCTGACTCCCAATGGAATGTCTATCATAGAAGATAAAGTTGCTAGTGCATCAGCGAATTAGTTGTTCTCCCTTAGCAGATGGGTAAACGTTAACTTCTCAAACTGTGGAATTAGCATATCCAAGACCTGATGGTAAACCTTCATTTTCTCCTCTTTTACCCGCCAATCTCCGTTGGCTTGAGACATAACCAAGTTCGAATCCCCGATAACATCCAACCTTTTTGCCTCTAGTTCCAGGGTAGCTTCTAAACCAACAATACACGCCTCATACTCTGCTTCATTGTTGGATACTTTGAACCGGAGTTTGAAGGCTAAGTGTAGACACCCCATTTTTAACCGTCCTCTAGGCTTGGACGTCACCGCTTGAACACTCGGTGATCCTCTTTGTTTGTGTTCGTCTTGAGCTCCCGAAGGCCTTGGCTGCGCGCCTTGCCTCAGGATCTCTCGACTCGACTGTTCCGTGTTTGGTTTTGGCACCAAACACTTGTCTCCTTGCCTTGAAGAGCAGGGAATGGCTTGTTGGCCATCCCTACATCCCATCGGCCTTCCCCTAACATCACCGGCTGCTTATGGGTGCCACCGGCCATGGTTTCTTAAAACCAATGGCCGGCCGGCACTATATTTGGCCGGCCGGCACTTTATTTTGCCGGTGACCTCTTTTGCTGGCCGGTGTGACTCCTTTGCACCCTTGAGGCATGGTGCATGCTAGCTGTGCCAGCTGGAATGCACCATCACTCCTCCCCGTGCAGTTTTTGGCTGGTTTGAACCTTTGACCCCCTTTCCTTCTAGAAGCTTGCACCCTTTGGCCAAGCTTCTTGGGGAAGCTTGGCCAGCTGTCTTAGCTTCTCCAAGAAGCCAAGAGCCCTTTGCACCCTTTGCCCCTTTCATCTAGCTTCTTGGAGAAGCCTAGAACTTTGGCCTTTGCCTATATAAACACCCCTCCTCTCCCATTGTTGGGGTTAGAGCTTTTGAATCAAAAAACCAGAGCTTCTATATATATATATCTGATATATCATCCTCTCTCTCTCTCTATATATCCCCTCTCTCATCCTTAGGGTGTGTTTGGAAGCCTAAAAGTGCATTTTGGCCTTACTTTTGCACTAACACACACCATTACACCTTGCTCCGAGATTCAGAGGCATTGAGGGTTGTTTGTTGAGGTTTTGGACTGATTTTGACCAGTAGAGGGTGGCTGGATCATCTGTTCTTCAAGGTTTCTTCAAGGGTGAGACAGTTGCTTTAGTTTCCCCAATCTTGCACTAGTTTTCTACCTGTCTTGCATGCTGATTTAAGCTTTGTGTATAACATAAAAAAGTCTTGTATTTTCACACTTAACATCTTTCAATAAGGGTGTTTTGGCATTGGGGTTCGAACTCCCCCTCCTAGGTCTCTTTTGGCCTATTTTCGTGCCTTTTCTTTAAGCTTTGTTTACTTTGTTGTGTTAGTCTTCTCACCACTAAAATCCAGTGGATTTTCAGTGGTGATGAAGTGATTTTGAGGTCTTGTGTAGGGGAGGGACACCCCTCTCCCTTTGTGTCTCATTTATTCTTGCTTTTGGCTCATAAAGGTAGCATGCATGCTTAGTTATTTTTGGCTCCATTTCAGAGGTTTTTTGGGGATATTTGGTTGTATTATGCCTCTATTTTTGGTTGGTTTGATGGTCCATTTCATGCATCATATGCTTGCCTTGTAATCCCTTGTTTTGGCCTAATATGCATCATGTTATGAGATGACACTTTAGCATGATCTTGGCTTGGTTCCAAGAAGGTCTTAGTCATATTTTGCAATGTTTAAGGTCTGATCCTAGTTGTCTTTGTCATGTTTGACATGCTTGGTATAGTTGCTTTGCATTTTGGCTTGTAAGCCTTAGTTATGTGGGTCACTAATATGCTTAGCATAAGCTTATTATCATCATTTGGCATCATTTGATCTCATGTTTCAGTCCATATAATGTGGTCTTACATTGTCCTTTGTGTCTCTTTTAATGCTTGGAAGTGTTGTGATTTCATGCCTTGAAATGTGCATTGTGTATGCCTATGTGTTTGGGTCATTTGAGATGTCGTGTGTGTGAGTTTTGGAGCTCATTTTGCATGCTGAAATGTTGTTTTTTGTTGTATAGTTCATGCCATGCTTGTTTGGGTTAGTGGTAGTAGAATGCCCTTTGTTGTGCCTTAGCTTTGGGCCCCCTTTTGACTTGCATGTTTGTAGTGCATTTTGTCCATCACTTGAGGCATGTTTGCATAACCTACATGGCATTGCTTGGTTTGGGGTGTCAAACCTAGCGTGAGGGTTGAGAGGTGTTCATACTACAAGTGATGTAACACATCTCAACCCTCGGTCACCGAGGCCCTTGACTTTGACATGATAGGGTCTTAGTCCTCATTTATGTGTTGCATGCATTTTACATTAAATGGCAAGTTTGGTCCCTTAGGCTATCATGCACAATTGGTGGCCCAAGGATCAAGGACCATGCTCCCCTGAGTTCAATACATGATAGGGAACATGACCATGCTTACATGTGCTTGAAATTCTATGCCATGCAATACATGTCCTCTGTTGCTGTCAAAACTGTTTCCTGCAGGAAGTTTTTGCCGACCGGCAACATTTGGTGCCGACCGGCGATTGGTGAATGGCCGATAACTTCATCAGCAGCCGATGGAATTTTACCATGGCCGGTGGTCATTTCACTTAGCCGGTGGTGTCCTGCAGTGCTCATTGAAGATACCCCAAGACTTCTGTAGTCTTCAGAGGAGCAGGGCAGTGTAAACAGAGGCAACAGTGCTATGGCAGCGAGTTTCCGAGCAAGACGTATCAAGCATGCATCATCCACGCATCCCGAGGCAGGGCTACGGCCACCTTCTTTCTGCATTTATTTTGTTAATTAATTAAGGGTCTGTAATAATTAATTAGTTAGGATAGCTAATTATTTATTCGGTTTGTATTATTATTTGGACCCTCCGAGCGAGGGCAATTGTGTAATAAGTGTGCGTGAGTGTGTGTATGTCTTCCAACACCACGTCTTTCTTCCCTTTTATTTACCAGCTTTCGATGGTTAGTTTAGGGCATATTCAAATTAGCATACAGCATGATAGCATGTTTGCATTCATTCATCTGTTTTGCATGCACCGGGCACGGCGCATCATTCTAACTGCATCTGTATTTCAATTCCAAATCGAATACGTGTTAGTTTTAGCATTTCACATGTCATTGTAGATTAGCCGAGCCTATTCTAGTGACATTCTGTATGTGATGCATTAGCCATTTTTAACATGAACTAGGATCATGCATGATTACTAACTGGTTTCTGTTTTGGCACGGAGTACTAGGTAAGCTTTTACGCTTTAGCATATCGCATGCGTGTGAGTGTTGCCATAATAGCATGATTACTATGAGGCTAGCTGCTTATGTGATATAACTGCTTGAATGTCTGTGGATGGAGGTTGAATTACCTAAATTGGAATAATGCATTGAAACTGTGTGTTTTAAAGCCCACTGGGTAGTGGCAAAACCATCTTTTCTAAAGCCCCCCTCGAGGGTGGCAAAACCTGCATTTTAGCCTACTTGCGAGTAGCAAACCATTTTCAAAACAAACATGAAATGTTTTGTTCCAATTTAGGCGATTTGGTCTATACTTGTTTGCTGTGCGCATAACATAGTAATTCTAGGCTAATAACCGGAATAAGAGCGCATAATGTTTTCAAAACAAGATATCATGGTTAGTAGAGGGCGATCTTTGGATCGGGCGAGAGGGGGTGCTCATAGCTGACCTTCCCCGATCGTACCCAAGTTCCCGAGCCGAGGCAACTTTGGTGATGACGGACACGTGGCCTTTGGCACCGAGCCAGGGTTTCCTAAATTCCCCCATTAAAAAATATTTAGGTGGCAACTATGTATCTAGCAAAGCAGTCCATGTTTGGCACTTCTTTCAAAAAATCTTTTTTCTCAAAACGATTTGCCGGATTTGGACTCTTTGGTTCAAGATTAAGAACCGTGACAAAAATCGAGTCCGAACTGTAGCGAGGTCCCCCGCGGGCTTGTTACAGTTTCTGGCGACTCCGCTGGGGAAAATTAGAGAGCTTGACTCAAACTCGTGATATCTTGTTTTAATTTCATTTATGTGTCTCTTTGCATTGCATGTGCATTGGTGCACCTAGGACACCGTGTTTGCCATCTGCCATTCCTAAATGGTTTGCTGGAGGCTTGTCTTGTCAAGGCATGACCATAAGGCTGACCGGTTATGGGCTCTGACAGCATGGGAACACAAACCCCGGTTTTACCGGGGCACCCTTTTTGACCATTCGACCTAGTGCATATTCTGAATCCATAGTGACCATTCCAAACTAGGACAGGTTGCTTACCCGTTTTTAAGTTGTTTGAAACCGCTGCGTGCGTAGTGAAACCCTAGCTCCTGACAAAATAGGACAGGGAAACTCTACCCCAACATAGGGGTGTATTGGTTCTCATTTACTTGCTATGTGCTTTTAGAGTGTATCTCTACAGGGAATGCATATATCAGTTTGCAAGTTTGGGTATCCGGCCTGCGGGCACCAGTATCAGTATTTTGAGAATCAGTTATATCTGCGGGTATCAGATTCAGACTTAGGGGTAACGATTCAGAAACAGTGATCAGTGTTTGAGGAACAGTATGATCAGCTTATTGGCAGCATATTATGATACCCAACCGTGTGTTGTATGCTTATTTTACGCCGTTACGCTGTCCGACTGTCTGTTTATTTATACGTTTTATTTATCTTTTTGCTAGGTAGTTGAGCACAATTGCTTCTGACCCGGTAGATATTCCCCAAGCACTCTGGACTAGAGGTCGTCGACTCCATCGATCTGAGGATCTGGTAGACGGACAACCAGTGTACCACTCTCTACCCCCGGTTACCAGACAGAGGACCGTTAGGCAGAGGGCATCAGTACAACAGTCAGTTCAGAGGGCCTTATCTAGCCCACCTGAGTTCAGTAGAGATCAGGGTCCTGTTTCACCTACAGAGAGGGAACATATACCGGTAATTCAACCAGAGCAGAATAGTATGGCTAGCTTAGAGGAGATGGTGCGCCAGCTCCAAGAGAGCATGAAAATGATGCAGCAAGATGCTGTCCGACAAACATAGTTCGCCAAGCAGCAGGCCACGGTTATGAATGAACAAGCAGAGTTAATTGTAAGGTTACAGCAGCAAGCCAGAGCCTCTGCTTTGCAACAAGTTCCTCCCCCACCAGGAGTTCCAAACCTCGAGGAGACAGCCAATGCTCAGAATGATACAGAACTTCCCACAGGACCACCTCCACCCCCGATCCTACCCCAAATCCAACCTCAACTATCAAAGACACCCACCAACCTACCAGACTCTCCCTTTGAGTTTGAAACTGATCCCACCGCACTAAAGTTGAACAAACTTGAAAAGCTGTTCAAGAGATCTTAGGGAGCCAAGACCATCCCCGATATTGAAGACGGGTATACCGACACAGCTGTGACGCTGCCAGACAGATTTAAGATGCCCCATATTGATCGATTTGATGGGTCCGGGGACCCCATGGTGCACCTGAGACTGTTTTCTGATATCTTAAGGCCGATGGGCCTCAGTAGACTGCAGAAGATGTCTTTGTTCGGCCGGACCCTGTCGGGTGTGGCGGCCATATGGTATGCCAAATTAGAAGATGATGTCAAGAGAAACTGGGACGAGATGGCTGAGGCCTTCGCAGTACTCATACAATACAAATTGAGATTACAACCCGTGATCTCGAGACAACGAGGCAAGAGCCTAAAGAGAGTTTCTCAGAATTTGTAACCAGATGGAGGGCCAAAGCTTCGATGATGACCTTCAGACCTACAGACAAAGACCAGATTCGGATGATTGTGAGCAATCTTCAACCGAAGTTGATGCAAAAGATGATTGTACTCCCCTTTCCTACTTTTTCTGACCTGCATGAAATGGGGGTGCAGATTGAGGATGCCTTGAAGCAAGGCTTAATTGATAATGACCGGGAGCAACCCCGAAGAACTTTCAACCGCAACACTAATGCGGGCCCAAGCGGCACTATAACTACAAGAGCCTCCGAAGTGAGCATGGTCACCACCAACCCCCCTCCGAGAACCACGGCAGCTGCACCATTCTCCGGTGCGTCCGGAAGTAACCCACCAACAGCCAAATACCCACCCAAAAACACCAGAACCTTCGCTCCACTTTATATGCCCCTGTCCAAAGCTCTGGGGGTGCTAATCAGAAAAGGGCATTTGAAGCCCTTAGAGCCACGGCCCTTACCAGAAAGACTCCCCGCTACCCACAACCCAGCCAAATATTGTGCATTTCACCAACAGCACGGTCATGACACCGACCTGTGCTTTCGATTACGTCATGAGATTCAAGATCTCATCGATAACGGGGTGATTTTGCCGCCCGAGAAGCCCAATGTTACTACAAATCCTCTCCCCACACATAACCAAGCTCCACCACCCAAAAGAATCAATCTCATCCATACTGGGGTCGTGTCCTACGATCCTAGTATTTATATCACACCTTCCTACCTGCCTAAGCCGGAGGTTTTCCTTCCCGATTGCACCAACTTGTGCATGATGGACATCTCCATAACTCAACCCAAGCCAGCGGTAGTGGCTGCCAAGGACAGGAGAGAAGAGGTCCCAAAGGAGAAGAGAATTGTTGAGCCAGAGTCTGCAGAATCTGGGAGTTGTGTTGAGAAGACATATAGTCCAAGTGACTACATTTCACCAATAGGCCAGAATGGACCAGATGTGGAATTTCCAGCAGGAGGAGAGCTGTGTGTGATCCAAGGGGATAGTTTGGGACAGGGAATAGACGATTTAACAGTTGTGGAAGAGGACCTTGCCAATCTCCAGTTTTATAGTGATCAAGACTCAGGGGACGTGGCAGTTAGCTGGTATGATTATGAGGAGTCGGCAGAGGCTACAGGATGGTTAGACGATCAACCAGATGTGGTAGAAGAGTTTCAGTTGGAACAGGGCCCGGCAGGGGCAAGAATGTCAGTGACAGCTGGAAGGGTCAAAGAACAGAGTGCATCGTCGTAGAGCGCCGGTGTCAAGAATTTCTCTCAGGATTGGAGCATTTCGAGTACGGGGATCATTGAACAGTCGGTTGCATCAACACACCCAGAACAGGAAAGATTCGAAAATTCTGAGAGAATCAGGAAGGCGAAGGCCCATGTGGAGACTAAAACTGCTGTGTGCACAGGAACTGAGAATGCTGCGAACATATGGATGGAAGGTGCTGCGAGTACAAGAACAGTCATATCAAAGCCGGATAGATGTTTGTTAGCTGCTGATAGAATGTGGTGGGAAGATGAGGACTTGTGTCTTGCCCACACAGATGAAGATTGGGGGAACAACCAACCTGATGACACCTGGTACCTTGGAGAGGTCGACCATATGACGCGGAGCGGGCGGTACTTCAAACCCCCGCACCTAGATCAACCAGAGGCCTCGGGGAAGGATAGAGAGGCTGAGAAGCAAAAGGAGAAGCAACTCGAGGAGGAAGCTGTACTCAAGCAGCTAAAAAAGATACAAGCAGACATCTCCATCTGGGGACTGCTCATGGCATCACGGGTGCATAGACAGGTTGTCTTATCAGCCATGGACAAAGCGAAGCTTTCAATAGAAACAACGCCAGAGCAGCTGGTGGGATTAGTTTTTCCGGGAAGAGCTACCCCGACGCTAACTTTTTCCGATAAGGAATTGCCACCCGAGGGGGCAGACCATAACAAGCCTCTCTACATTTCTGTGGAATGTAGGAATAAATGGATACCGGTGGTTCTCGTCGATACCGGATCCGCCATCAATGTCTGTCCGGCAAGGACGGCGTTTGCAATCGGCTTGAAAGCCGCGGATTTTGTACCAACAGCCCAAGTCATCCGGGCGTATGACAATACAAGTAGAGAAGTGATGGGAACCGTAAAAGTTCAGACTAAAGTTGGGCCGGGATAGCATGAGATAGATTTCCATGTCTTGGAGGTGCCTGCAACTTTTAACTTGCTTTTGGGGCGGCCGTGGCTGCATCAGGTGAAGGCGGTGTCCTCCACTTTGCATCAAATGGTGAAATACCCCTATAGGAAGGGAATAGCCATTGTTTTTGGGAATTCATCAATCCATCCGCCACCGGAGGTATCCATGCCTGTTCTAGAAATCGAGCATGGCATGGAGGATGTGTTCATATCAGGGTTTACCATAGCTGAGGCTCAGGTTGTACAAAACATCATGGCTACTAACGAGGGAATATATGTCAGTGCCCAAGCAGTGTATCTCATGAACAAGCTCCAATACATCCCCGAGATGGGATTAGGAAAGAGCGGCCGCAAGGGCATCGCAGTATTGGCCGAAGTGCCACACAACCCCCATACCTTTGGCTTGGGTTATCTGCCCACCAAGGAGGATTGGGTAAGAAAAGGAAAAGAGATGGCTGGAAGAGCCAGAACGAAACAGATGGGAAAACCCTTTGAGTTGATGCACCGGCCCATCCAGGGTACCCTAAACGGACGCTTCGTCCGGGAGGGGGAGGATTTTCCATTCTGTGGCTTCCCAGAGCCGTGGTTAAACGCAGAGAGGAAGCGCGTACCAGGGCTCGAGATTTTCTTTGACCTACAGTTACCTGGGGATGATGTTGCTAAAGAGCAGACAAACCCAACAGTTGAGGTTGAACAGAACAGGAAAGTGGAGTCTGAGGACACCGAACTTGAAATGGGGGTAGCACTGGCATGTCTACTCTCAGATCCTTCGATCGACCAGCTGTGCTTGGGGGATACCTTCTCGGTATCCATGATCGGGAATGAAACGGCTACGGGCCTACCTTCAACTATTTTGGACGCATCTATCGCACCCTCCCTTGTTTGGCAGTACGAGGAGGGATTTTTATCTAGTAGCACCGGGTTAGGTAGTGAGCCGGAATCTGATTCCACCGCGTCTTGTGAGTCGGAATCAGGTTCCAGCTCGACTGAGTCTGAGTCCGGTATTCTTGGGGGTGATAACCCGGATGCCACAGTGCTGTCCAGGTCGTCTTTTTCTTTCTCTTTTGAGTCTGTTGTAACAGAAGAATCGGACGGTTTGGAAGTACATAATGAAAATGATATGAATGTGGTTTCCGAGTACTTTTCTGTGCCTTTGATTTATTGCTTAAATCAGGACTTTCAAAATTTTGATGAAAACGACGAGGACGAAATTCCTCCGGTTTTACAACGTTTAATTGAACAAGAACAGGAGAGGTTTGTTAAACCTTTAGTTGATGAAATCATTACTGTGAATGTTGGTACTGAGAAGGACCCGCGGCTGGTCCAGATCGGGTCCACGTTGTCTTCAGAGGAACGCGAGCGCTTAGTCGCTTTATTAAAAGATTTCAAAGATGTTTTCGCGTGGTCCTACGAAGACATGCCTGGAATCGATCCTGAGATTGTACAGCACCGGATCCCTCTCGACCCCGAGGCCCGACCTGTCAAACAGAAACTCAGGAGGATCCGCCCTGATTGGGCCATTAAGATCAAGGAAGAGGTCACCAAGAAAATCGACGCAGGCTTCCTGCTGGTATCCGAATACCCGACTTGGTTGGCCAACATTGTTCCAGTACCGAAGAAGGATGGCAGAATTTGGGTATGTGTAGACTTCAGGGATTTGAACAGAGCCAGTCCGAAGGACGACTTTCCCTTGCCACACATTGATGAGTTGGTAGATTTCACAGCGGGGCATGCTTTGCTTTCGTTTACGGATGGCTTCTCAGGCTATAATCAGATAGTAATGGCACCCGAAGACCGGGAGAAGACTGCATTCACCACCTCGTGGGGTACATACTGCTACAGAGTAATGCCATTTGGGTTGAAGAATGCTGGAGCTACTTATCAACGGGCAGCGACCACAATATTGCACGATATGATCCATAAAGAGGTCGAGGTGTACGTGGACGACATGATTGTCAAATCCAAAAAAGAGAAGGTCACTACACCGCCTTGCAAAAGTTTTTCCAAAGGATCAGAGAATTTCGGCTGCGGTTGAATCCTCAGAAGTGTACATTCGGTGTTACAGCGGGAAAAATGCTAAGGTTTCTGATTACGCAGAGGGGCATCGAAGTCGACCCTTCCAAAATCAAGGCCATCTTAGAAATGCCACTACCAATGACTGAAAAAGAGGTGCGAGGCTTTCTGGGTAAAGTGCAATTCATAAGACGGTTTATTTCAAAATTAACCTTAACTTGTGAACCACTTTTTGGTCTCCTGAAGAAAGGAAAGAAATTCCAATGGGACGACCGATGTCAAGCGGCTTTTGAACAGATCAAAGAATATTTACAAAACCCACTCGTGTTGTCACCACCGGAGCCAGGGAAACCGTTGATATTGTACCTTTCAGTAACTGAGGCTACGATGGGCTGTATGCTCGCACAAGAATCAGAGGATAAAGTGGAAATGGCCATCTACTATCTGAGTAAGAAGATGTTGCATTACGAGACCTGCTACACTCCGTTGGAAAAGGCTTGTTTGGCCTTGGTATGGGCTACCAGGAAGCTGCGGCACTACCTGTTAGCTCGCTCTGTAATGTTGGTTTCACGACTCGATCCCATCAAATATCTTTTCGAGAAACCGGCACTTACGGGTAGGCTAGCTCGTTGGCTGCTGTTGCTTTCCGAGTTTGATTTGAAGTATATGACGCGTAAGTCAGTAAAGGGAAGAGCGGTGGCAGAGTTCCTTGCCGACCACCCGGTTGAAGGGGATGAAGCAATTGAGTACCTATTCCCAGATGAAGCCATTTTGCACGTCGAAAATGAAACTTGGACGATGTACTTTGACGGAGCGTCAAACTAGTACGGGTATGGGATAGGGGTGTTGCTGATAGCGCCCGACAATTCTCGTGTCCCGTTAGCATTCAAGCTCCGGTTCAAAGTCTCAAACAACGAAGCGGAATACGAGGCATGTATTGCCGACTTAGAAGCGGCTCTAGAACTAGGGGCAAAATGATTGGACGTCATTGGGGACTCGAACCTTGTTGTGTCTCAAGCAAAAGGAGATTGGAAGGTCAAAGAACAGAAGATGATAATTTACCACCAGACCTTGGATTTGTTGATTCCTCGGTTCGAAAAGCTAAACTTCACTCATCTAGTAAGAGAGAACAACAGGTTCGCAGATTCACTAGCAACTCTATCTTCCATGATAGACATCCCGTCCGGAGTCCGGATGCGTCCAGTCATCATTGACCAGAAGTTTGTGCCAGCGTATGAGTCAGTTTCTGCCATATATGAGGTTCAGGACGACAACCCCTGGTATTACGATATTTGGAACTTCTTGGAGAAGGAGACATATCCACCAGGGGCAAATGCCAAAGATAAAAGGGCAATCAGAAGAATGGCTATTCAGTTCATCATCTGCGGGGGTAAGCTGTACAAGAGAGGTCATTTGGGAATGCATAAGCTGTGCGTAGAAGCTGAGGAGTCGAAGCGCCTGATGGAGGCCATCCATGGAGGAGAATGCGGGGCACATATGAATGGGGTAATGCTGGCACGGAAAATCCTCAAACAGGGCTACTATTGGTCCACCATGGAGAAGGACTGTATTGGCTTTGTTCGACGATGCCATAAATGCCAGATCCATGCAAATCGCATGAACATCCCGCCGTCAAAGCTGTACAACATGACTTCGCCATGGCCGTTTTCAGTTTGGGGAATCGATGTGATTGGGGCTGTTACTCCGAAGGGGTCGAATGGGCATGAGTTTATCCTGGTAGAAATAGATTACTTTACAAAGTGGGTCGAGGCCCAATCTTATGCAGTGTTGAAGGCTTCGCATGTCGCAAAGTATATCAGAAACAATATCATCTGTCGGTATGGAGTCCCGAACGAGATTGTTTCAGACAATGGTTCCCACTTCAAGAAGGAAGTGATTGACTTGTTAGAGAAATATAATGCGGCTTTTCATAAGTCGTCCACATACCGGCCGCAAACCAACGGAGCAGTTGAGGCCGCCAACAAGAACATCAAACACATATTGCAGAAGATGGTGGAAACCTATTGGGACTGGCCAGATAAGTTGCCGTTCGCTCTGTGGGGCTATCGGACTTCAATCAGAACTTCTACTGGGGCGACTCCATATTCATTGGTTTATGGGATGGAAGCCGTCCTACCTATTGAGATTGAGGTTCCGTCATTACGAGTATTGGCTGAGTGCCAAATAGCCGAAGCAGATTGGCAGCAGAGCAGGTTTGAGGAACTCATGCTCTTCGATGAGAGAAGATTGAAAGCACTATACCATGTTCAGGGTTATCAGCGCAGAATTGCCCGGGCTTTCAACAAGAAGGTTAAGTCCAGGAATCTAAAAGAAGGAGATTTGGTGCTCAAAGACAACCGAGCTCCCATCCATGACCCGAGAGGCAAGTTCAGACCCAATTGGACGGGTCCCTACATCATCAAAGTTATCTGGTTGGGTGGAGCCGTGGTTCTGATGGACCTAGATGGCCTGGAGTTCTCACAACCGATCAACTTGGACAAGTTGAAGAAATATTACCCTTGAGAGGCTTGCTAGGCCGAAAACCCAGAAGGGCGACCTAGGCAAAAGTTAGAGCACAGAAAATTAGAAAATAGAAAAACTGAGCTCGCAAGGTTGAAAACCCACAAAGGGCGGCCTTGGCAAAAGTTAGAGCGTAAAAGGAGAGTGAAAATACTCGAGTGAACCTAAGCCGAACTACGTAAGGCTTGATTCCCATCTTTGGGATACGTAGGCAGCTTCATCTTGAAGTTCAGCCATAACCTTTTTCCCCGATCAACTTTGTCCATTTGATCATCTCAGTCATCTTTGTCTATCGGCATTCATCATGATCTCCGGTGCAGTGCTTTTTAGACTAGGGGCAACTTTCCGTTGCTGTGCAGTGCCGTGGTACTTTTCAGACTAGGGGAAACTTTCCAGTTGCTAGAATTCGGGGTTGTGCGTCTCAGTGACAAATTTCAGGCGTGTCCAGTTCTGATCCATATCGAAAATGGTTTTGAAAAGTTTTTAATAAAAGTTGACTTTGTTCAAAATTAATCTTTTTACAACTAAGACCACTTCTGGACCAAAACGGGAAATTTTCAGTACCACAATCTTCAATTTCATTGATTTCAATACAGAGTTCTCCTGCTCTTGCATACAATTGAAGTTGCTTTTTATTACAATCATAAGAAAAACTTGAAAGTACTAATAAAGCAATAAGTCTGAGGCATAGTCAAGTCAGGTGTCCCTGCGCCCCCTCCCAGAGCTGGTCGAAACCTCTGATGCCAAGCTAGGCCCAATCTGTGCCTCCTTGTAGACGTCCCCGAACGCCCCGGGAGGGTTAAGGTCCCGTTCCGTTCATATCGGGTTTACTACAGTTCGGACTCAAATGTCACGGTTCTTAATCTTGAACCAAAGAGTCCAACTCTGGCAAATCGTTTTGAAGAGGAAAACAGATTTTTTTGAAAAATAGTGCCAAACATGGACTGCTTTGCCAGATTACAGAGTCGCCACCTAAATATTTTTAAAATGGGAAATTTAGGAAACCCTGACTCGGTGCCGAAGGCCACGTGTCCGTCATCACCAAAGTGTCTTGGCTCGGGAGCTTGGGTACGATCGGGGAAGGTCAGCTATGGGCACCCCCTTTCGCCCGGTCCGAAGACCGGCCTCTACTAACCGTGATATCCAATTTTGAAAACATTACATGTTCTTATTCCGGTTATTAGCCTAGAATTACTATGTTATGCGCACAGCACAAAAGTATAGACTAGATTGCCTAATTTGGGAATAAACATTGCATATCCGTTCGTTTTGAAAATGCTTTGGAATTTGCTACTCGCAAGTAGGCTAAAACACGGATTTCAATGAGTTTTCCCAACTCAAGCAATCCAACCTCCACCCACAGGCATTCAAACATTTTATCTCACATAAGCACTTAGCCGCATGGTAAGCATACTGTCATGGCAACATTCACACGCATGCGATATGCTAAAGCGTAAAATACTTACATCGTACTCCGAGCCAAAACAGAAACTAGTTAGCAGACATGCATGTCCCTAGGTCATGTTAAGTGGCTAATGCGACGCATACAGAGTGCAATTAGACAGGCTCGGCTATCCTAAGCATGGTATGTGAAATGCGATAAATAGCACATATTCAATTTGGAATCGAAAATTGCAATGCAGTTTGCATGATGTACCGAGCCCGGTGCATGTAAACAAATGCATGGATGCACGCATGCATTGCATAAGGTATGCCAAAATAAATATGCCCTAATCTACCATCATAAGCAGGTAAATAAAAGGGAAGAAAGAAGTGGGGGTTGGAAGACATACACACACTCACCCACACTTATTACACTTGCGCCCTCACTCGGAGGGACCAAAATAATAATACAGTCCAAAAATAAATGAATAAATATTACAAATTCTAATTACTGAATAAATAAATGTGAAATAAAAGGGGGCCACAGCCCCTCGCCTCGGGATGTGCGAATGATGCATGCTCGATGTCCGCCTTGCCCGAGAACCCGCACCATGCCTCTGTTCCCTCTGCTTTTGCTGCCCTGCCTCCCTGGAAAATTGCCAGAGTCCTGGGACACCTTCCAAATACCCTGAATATTACCACCGGCTGAAGGGTTGGACCATCGGCTGCAGGGTTTGGCCACCGGCTGCAATTGAGATTATCGGCACAAAAAGTGTGCCGGTCGGCACTGAAGAGTGCCGGTCGGCACTAAATTCCTGCAGGAGACAGTTTTGACAGCAGCAGACAGCAACAGAGCATGGTATGGAATTTTGGGACAAATGTATGCACGGACACACTCCCTATCATGCAATGGGCTCAAGGGAGCATAGCCCTCGACCCCCGGGCCATCAATCACGCATTTCAATGCATGATGGCCCGAAAGCCAAGCTAGCAACTTTGATATCAAATGAAATGCATACAAACAAACAAGAGGCCCAACCTCTATCATGGTGATTCAGGAGGCAAGACATGCATGCCAAATGCAACC
Organism: Camellia japonica; assembly: GCA_030407325.1. NCBI lineage: Eukaryota > Viridiplantae > Streptophyta > Magnoliopsida > Ericales > Theaceae > Camellia > Camellia japonica. Next base: position 56,242,570 of record JAPPVO010000031.1, on the reverse strand, counting down.
TAAACATGTGAACTAAACATGCAACATGGCATGCAATGTGCGGATGCTAGTATGCAAACAACCATACAAGGCAAGCATGCAAACTAAGCAAAAGGGATGGACTTAAACATGACTTGGGCAACCCTAAGTAGGCCCAAAACAGTGGCCATAATGCTAAGTATGAGGGCTAAGCACACATGCACACATACACATGCAAAGGTACCAACACTTAGGCATAATGAAGCAAGCTTTAAGCACACTTAAAGGAAGCTAAACATGAACCATTAGCATGCATTATAAGGCTCTGAAATCATGTTATAAAAGGTGCCAAACCAAGTAAACAAGACAAGTAGTGCATGCTACACGCTCACACACCTAAGGCTAGCAAGCCAAAATGCAAGGTGACTATATAAGGCATGTCATGGATGGCCTAAACAACTAGAAACAGATCTTATACATGGAAAAACAAGCACATTTCCAGTTTATGACCATCCACAAAAACAAAAGCAAGATAGGCTAACAAAGCATGCAAACTTACGGTAAATAGAAGAGATTACAAAGCAAGTGCATGATAGAGTTACCAAACATGGTTGAGCCCTTCTTAAATGTTGAAGAAGGGCTCAAAATGAGCCTACTTACAGTTTATTACATGCTCAAAAACAGATTATACACCAGCCAAATATACTATGTAAGAATCATGGCATACAAGGGGGTAAAGAGATAGGTGCTAGATGCGATCACCAAACAGCAAGGGGTCCTCAATCAAACATGAAGAGGACCCCAAAATAAGACTATTTGAAGTTTGGGTCGGAGCCCAAAAGTGCTTGCAAGCAAGGCTTAGATATGAAGCAAGAAAAGGCTAGAAAGGGGAAGATGAAGACTTACCCTTGAAGACCAGCAAACCAGCGGGTTTTGATTGAAGAAAATGAGCTCCTAACCTCTGCAAATGTCCTCCCAAATGCTGGAAATGGAAGTGGTGGTGTTGTGCTATGGGTTGGTGAAGGAATGGCCAAGAATAATGGACTTTTGGAGGCAAAGAAGTAAGATATAGAGAGAGATAGAGGGTTGTATCTATCTATATCAGATATATATATCTATATATCTCTGGTTTTTGTTCCAAAACTCCAACCCCAATCAAAGGAGGAGAGGGCCTCCTTATATAAGCAAAGACCAAGTCTAAGACTTAGTGGCTAAGCAAAGGAAAAGGGTCAAGGGGTGCAAAGAGTTTGTGGCTTCTAGAGGAAGCTAATACAGCTGGCCAAGCTTCTCCAAGAAGCTTGGCCAAGGGTTCAACCTTCTAGAAGGTTTATGGGGTCAAAAGGCTCAAAAGGTTGCAAAATAGGCACATGTATGCACGTGGATCTGATTCTGTGCATCCCAGCTGGCACAGCTAGTATGCACCAAGCTTGGGGGGGCAAAGGGTTCAAACCGGCCAGGCAATTTGATCGCCGGCCAAAATAAAGTGCCGGTCGGCACTATTTTCTGCCGGTCGGCACTATTTTCTGCCGGTCGGCACAATGATCGGCTTAGAGTGCCGATGGATGCCGGTCAAAACATGGCGGTGGTGGGTATGCAAATCGAAGCCCCGGAAGTTATCTTTCCAATGGCGCAAACCTTGCATTAAAATTCCTCCTGTGCAAAAAGTTATGCCCTTTTCCGTGAAGCCGCGCAGACTTGATCCAACCGGACTGATCCCCTGCTTTAACCAGTCATATCTCCTCCACCCGGACTTGGATGTAGGAGATTCTTGAACCAAAAATGAAGTCCCGGAAGTCTTCTTTCAAATGGTGGTGGCCTCATATCTTAACTCCAAGTATGCGGATGAATGGGCCTGATTCAGCGAGGGCTGCGCGACTCGCTTCTACCCGGATTCATGTCGAACTTCTCCCAAACCTATTTTCTTCCCTCTTATCCTCTTTTCTTGAACTCCAAACCCTTAAACAAAGTGTTTGGAAAGTTTTGCCTCTCTTCTTGCCAAAGAAACTGAACCTGTGGCCTGCACATCTCTCAACATCGACCAAAACATCAGTCGCGCCCAAGTCTTCGGGGCGGTCAAAAATGGGTGTCTACAGTTGCCCCTCTTTGACAGAACTCGGAAGTCATAACAATGACGTGAGTGAATGTCAAAGCCCAGAGACGACCTATTTTTGACAAGGCCGAAGACTTGGACAAACAAACAAAAATATCGATAGATAAATGGTTGTGCCCGTAGGCTGCCTACGTATCCTTTTGCAAGGAATCAAACCAGCGTAGTTCAGGGGCAGGATGCAAAGTGATGCACAATGCAAGTGCATAACTTATGATCATGCAAAGGATACTGTAATGAAGCAATTATAAATGCAACATTTTAAGCGAATGCTATGCAAGCAAGTAGACATGAACCAAACTACATCTCATGTAGAAAGGATGTAAGAGAATTATGCAATTCTCACGAACATGTGCGTTAGATACACAAAAGTGAACGAAGTGTGATGGATACACTAAGTGGAAAAACATGTGTGATGGATACACCAAAGTGAAGAGAGTGTGATGGATACACTATATGAATAAAGTGTGATTGATACACTAAGCGAATACGTAATAGATATACTAAACGAATGTGCGTGATGGATACACAAAGGGAGCATGTGATAGATACAAAAAGTGAACGTGTGTGGTAGATACACAAAGTGAAGCGAGTGTGATGGATACACTATATGATGCAAAGTGTGATGGATACACAAGGTGAGTGCAGTGTGATGGATGCACTGTATGAAGCAAAGTGTGATGGATACACAAGGTGAGCATAGTGTGATAGATGCATAAAGAGAAAGTGTGTGATTGATACACAAAGCGAGCGTGTGATTGATACACAAAGCGAAAGTGTGTGATGGATACACCAAGGGGGCATGTGTGATTGATACACAAAGCGAATGTGTGTGATGGATACACAAAGGGGGCATGTGTGATTGATACACAAAGCGAATGTGTGTGATGGATACAAAGCGAGTGTGTGATAGATACACTATATGAACTAAGTGTGATTGATACACTAAATGAATGAAGTGAGCAAAGCGTGATGGATACGCAAAAGGCAAACACAAAGTGTGATAGATGCACTAAGTGAGCAAGTGTGATGGATACACAATAGGTGAACACGAAGTGTGATCGATGCACTTAGTGAACAAGTATGATTGATATACTAAAGGTGAACACGAAGTGTGATAGATGCACTTAGTGAACAAGTATGATGGGATATACTAAATGTGAACAAGAAGTGTGATAGATGCACTTAGTGAACAAGTATGATTGATATACTAAAGGTGAACACAAAGTGTGATAGATGCACTTAGTGAACAGGAGTATGATTGATATACTAAAGGTGGACACGAAGTGTGATAGATGCACTTAGTGAACAAGTATGATTGATATACTAAAGGTGAACACAAAGTGTGATAGATGCACTTAGTGAACAGGAGTATGATTGATATACTAAAGGTGGACACGAAGTGTGATAGATGCACTCAGTGAACAAGTATGATTGATATACTAGATGTGAACACAAAGTGTGATAGATGCACTTAGTGAACAGGAGTATGATTGATATACTAAAGGTGGACATGAAGTGTGATAGATGCACTCAGTGAACAAGTATGATTGATATACTAGATGTGAACACAAAGTGTGATAGATGCACTCAGTGAACGGGAGTATGATTGATATACTGAATGTGAACACGAAGTGTGATAGATGCACTTAGTGAACAAGAGTATGATTGATATACTGGATATATGAAGTGTGATTGATACACTAAGGGAATAAAGTGGGTATGTGCGTGATAGATACACAAAAGGTAATGTGTGTGATAGATACACAAAATAGGAATGTGCGTGATAGATACACAAAACGAAAGAAATGTGATTGATACACCAAGGCAAATGGAGTGTGTTAGATACACTAAGTGGAGCAAATGACTATGTGTGATAGATACACGAAGTGAATGGAGTGTGATTGATACACTAAAGCAAATAAAGTGTGCTAGATACACTGAATGAATGAAGTGTGATTGATACACTAAGTGAATGAAGTGTGATTGATACACTATGGGAATGAGGTGTGATTGATACACTATTCTGGCTTGAAGCAGACTTGATCTTGAGCTTGAGGTAGAGGTACACTCATACTTCGGAGCACTGGCAAGGCCTGAAGAGGTACACACGGGATGTAGTCTCGGAACTTATTGAAGTTGAAACAAACTCAGATACCCGACGTTTTCCTCTTTTGCTTTTATTTTGCAGTCCGGAACCACATAGCTTCAGATAGGTCCTGGTTTACTGTTCACACTTATCGGGGGTGGGCCCTACAGTTTTATGAAAGAACGAATCTGTTTTGCACAAATGTGGAGAATGGCACGGCACTCTGAGCACAAGATGATTTGATTTTGTTTGAAATTAAGAAATGAGTTCTTAACCGGGTATTGAGCCTACGACTGAACACAGCGAAAAAGACTCAACAAAGAAAACAAAGGTAAACAACCTAAACACATCTATTGACACTCGAAACGACTCAAAACAAGAATCGAGATAAAACAAAAGGACACGATACTCAGTCTTGCACAGGGAGCCTGTTTCACCGGGTATTATTTCCCACCCTTTCTCATTTGTGATTCTCACGTCACTCTGGCACTCAAGCTCTGTTTTTCTGAAAAAAAAGCCTTTTTCCTCACTTTTTCTCTCAGCGCACATCTCTCTATTCTTCAATCTCTCATTTTTCATCCCTCCCCAGAGTGGTTGGTGGATAGACAAGAAGTTGCGGGCTCTTGCCCCTAGCATTCTGCTAGATTCTCTTCTTCCGCTTACAACAGTGAACCTTCCCACAGAGGGATTGTGCCACAACTGGGTGTGTAGCAAATCTGCAGCTAACATCGGTTGATGATGCCCTGCTGGGGAGTTTGGACGTGGTTAGATCTGTCCAGATGAGGAAGTGGAACATCTCGCCCCATTCTAATTTATGCTTCGCGCATGGCTTGATACCTCGCTGCTTGGAGGACGAGAGAGCTTTCAGCCCTTTTTGCTAACTTCAGTTGTGCCCTCTTCTGGCAGGTAGAGTGCCTTTGCTGGCAAAGTATGTTGAAATGAGGGAAAAGACAGAAAGCCTGACTCAACTGTGCCCCTAGTTCATCATTTCGACCATTTTTTTTTATTTTGCTTTCTACTAAAACAATTTTGACCAACATGAGAGTTAGATTAACATGCTTGTTCGATTTTTGATTTGAAATCATGCAAGTCAGGCTATGAGCACTGAAAATTTTCCTTTTTGGGTCCAAGAAATGGTCCAGTTTTGGAAAAGATGGAACAATTTTCGAGAAAATTAGTCAACCTCAGTAAAAATTCTCAAAAACTATTTTTTGCAAACGGCCAATGCTCAACAAGCACGGAACCTACTCTTGAGATGCGCAATCTCGGATCCATAAGCAATGGAAAATTGCCCCTTGTCTGAAGGACACTACATGGCAACGGAAAGTTGCCCCTTGTTTGAAGTGACACCGCGACGTTTTGAATGGCAACGGAAAGTTGCCCCTTGTTTGGATAGCATCGCAGCGTATTGAAGTCAATCCTTCAGAGTGACGATCACAACCGAACTCTCGGATACAGAGAAGACAAAGATGATCAAAACCATTTCATGGACACAATTGAATTGGAAGTGTTTTAGGGCTGGACTTCAGAGTGAAGTTGCCTACGTATCCCAAACATGGGAATCAAGCCTTACGTAGTTCGGGGTTAAGGTACACTCGGGTATTTAACCTCTCCTTTTTAGGCTCTAACTTTTGCCAAGGCGCCTATTGCAGGTTTTCGACCTTGCGAGCTTTGTTCTTCTTTCTTTCTTTCTTTTTTTTTTTTTATTCTTTTCATTCCTTTTTCTTCTTTTTCTTCTCTTTTTTTTTTGCATTTTTCTTTTCTTTTCTTTTTGCATTTTTGTATCTTTGAATTTTTCTCTTTTTCTTTTTTTTCATTCTTTTCTTTGCTCTAACTTTTGCCTGGGTCGCCCTTCCGGGTTTTCGGCCCAGCGAGCCTCTCAAAGGGTAAAAGTGTAGCAAGTCCATGCCAAATGGTTTTGAGATTGAAGCCATCTGTATCCAGGAGAGTGGCTGTCATTGATTTGCAGAAAGATCCACCTTTGGCTCTTCGAGCACATCTGACATTTTTTGCCCCTAGTTCGAGGGGTGCTTCTGATCTAGCTTTGCAAGCTTCTTTTGACGACATCCGATCCTCTTGATGTGACTTCGGTGCCTCTTGTTCGAGGGCTACTTTAAATCTGGCCACACAGGCCTCACATTGTAGTTGACCATTGAACGTTCTGAATGCAAGTTCAAGGTTTGAAAGCAAAGGAGGGGCGAGTCTCGAGGTTGAGAGCGATCCTAAGCTGCATAATCTCAAGAGCGATTCCACACATGTCTTCGCAGGACCGCGCAAAACATTTTTTGAAAGTTTTTAAGAAAGCGACAAATCGCTCGCGCTGAAGACAGTGCGGGACCAATCTGGATCAAAGCTAGGGTCCTTCTCAGTACTCACACTAACAAGCATGATTTCATTCATTAAGGGCTTAGCACACCTCTCTTTCTCTCAATTGATCAAATTTTTGCAAATCCCAAGGAATTCCTTCCTCTTCGTTTTCACCACAGTGTTTGAAAAAGTTTTGAAAAACTTAGGTCAATGCAATAATTTCAAGGCACAGAAAAGACAGAGTTCTTAGTCAAATACTTCCATCTCATTTAGAATTTCTGGCACAACTGGCACACGGCAGAAGCAAACACAAGAGTGTGAAAATCACTGCTGTTCCATTCAAATCTGTTGGCATAACTGGCTCCCTGGCAGAAACAGACTTAAAATAAAATGAAAAGACAGACGCAAAAAAAATGGTGATGTCCGAGGTAACACCCCCGGAATCACCCGACTCCTACATAACAGGACTGACTCGATACAACAAGACAGACCTTAACCAAAAAGACTGACTCAAAACAAAGAGACAGACTCAAAGCAAAAACGACAGAACTGACTCAGTACCCAAGCCAGAGCATACAAAAACCAGCATTCGCAAATTCTCAAAACAGTGCGTGCCATACGCCAGATCTGAAGTAAACTGAGCACTGCCCGCAGGTGGTTTGTCCCCCGATCACATACTTGTACTATCCCTCAAGTTTGCTGATCCAGTGACGATAGACTTTACTGAGCTGGTGCGGTGATGACGTTGTTGTCAAACAAATCTTGTACATCATGGCGCAGACGAAAGCAGCTATCGGTCTCATGACCGGTTTGTTGATGGTACGCACAGTACTTAGTCCGGTCATGCTTTGAAGGGAGAGGATCAGGTAAAGGCCGTTGTTCCAATGGTTTCAGATGTCCTTTCCGGATTAAGACCTCTAGAGCCTTTGACAAAGGCATATGAAGTGGGGTGAAAACCCTCTTGACTCGGGGTGGATATTTGGTTTTCTGTGAGCTACTTCCGGACGCACCGGTGAATGGGGTAGTTGTTTTTGATGTAGTGGTGGTGACCATGCCCACGTCTGAAGTCCTAGCAGCTGCATCACCGCTGGTGGTCGCATTCGAACTGCGGGTAAATGCCCTCCTGGGCTGCTCCTTTCCTGGTCAATAAGGCCTTGCTTTATAGCGTCCTCGATTTGTACCCCAATCTCATGGAGGTCTGCAAAGGTGGGTAGGGGGAGGACAATCATCTTCTGCATCAGCCTGGGTTGGAGATTGCGCACAATCATCCGTATCTGGTCCTTGTCGACCGGCCTGGTGGTCATCGAAGAAGCTTTGGCCCTCCAACGGGTTACAAAGTCAGAGAAGCCCTCTTTCGGCTCTTGCCTGGTTGTCTCAAGATCACGGGTTGTGATCTCGATCTGGGTATTGTATGAATATTGTGCGATGAAGGCCTCGGACATCTCCTCCCAGCTTCGTTTCACTGAGTCCTCTAATTTGGCGTACCAGATGGCCGCGATACCCGACAGGGTCCTGCTAAAGAGGGAGAGTTTCTGTAATCTTGTCAAGCCCATCGGGCGTAGAACATCTGAAAACAAACTCAGGTGGACCATGGGATCTCCCGACCCGTCAAAACGGTCGATGTGAGGCATCTTGAACCTGTCCGGCAATGTCACAGCTGTGTCCGTGTATCCATCTTCGATGTCCGGGATGGACTTGACTCCTTGGGATTTCTTAAACATTTTTTCCAACTTACTCAGCTTCAGCGCTGTGGGGTCCGCTTCGAACTCAAAGGGAGAGTCCGGTACATTGATAGGCGTGGGCGCCTTGGATAGTTGTGGTGGAATCGGGGGCGGAGCTGGCCCCGTTGGAAGGCCTGTATCCTCTTGGACATTTTGGACATTTGGCGTCTCCTCGGGTATCGGAACCCTTGGTGGGGGAGGAGCCTGATGCGAAGCAGATGCACCGGCTTGCTGCTCTAACCTGGCAATTGTCTCTGCCTGTTGGGCTATGACCACAGCCTGTTGCTTGGTGAATTCAGATTGACGAACAGCATCTTGCTGCATGGCTTTCATACTATCCTGGAGTTGGCGCACCATTTCTTCCAGACTCGACATATTATCCTGATTCGACTGAGCAACCGGTATATATGTGTCTGCAGTAGGCTCAGAATTCTCAACCCGACTACTCAAAGATCACTGATCTGGTAGCTGTTGTACTGGTGGTCTGTGCTTGACTAGCCTTCTCTGGCCTTGATTACCCTTGAGCTGAGTCTCTGACTTGACAAAGTCTATCAGCACAATCCAATGTACCTGGGGGATAGTGGAGTCTTCTGAAGCTATAGTTCCCAGACTACCTAGCAAAAGAGAAAACAGACAGCATCTCAGCCCAATTTCACTGGAACGGATAGCGGAACGACTGTACTCAGTACTGATAACTGTTCCCCAAATATCTGCCTGTAAACTGATACCCTCGGGTAAAACTGATTTCCCAAATACTGATGCTGATGCCCACAGGCCTGATGCCCAGTCTTGCAAACTGGTATATACGGTCCTGTAGAGATACACTCTAAAAGCACATAGCACGTAAATAGAGCCAAAACACCCCTATGTTGGGGTAGGGTTTCCCTGTCCTATTTTGTCAGGAGCTAGGGTTTCACTATGCACGCAGCGGTTTCAAACAACCTATGATCGGGTAAGCAACCTGTCCTAGTTTGGAATGGTCACTATGGATTCCGAATATGCACTAGGTCGAATGGTCAAAGGAGGGTGCCCCGGTAGAACCGGGGTTTGTGTTCCCATACTGGCAGAGCCCGCAACCGGTAAGCCTTATGGTCATGCCTTGACAAGACAAGCCTCTGGCAAACCGCTCAGGAATAGCAGATGGCCAACACGGTGTCCTAGGCGCACCAATGCAAATGCAATGCAAAGAAACACATAAGCGTAGTCAAAACCGGATATCGAGTTCGAGTCAAGCTCTCTAAAAATCCGCAGCAGAGTCGCCAGAAACTGTAGACGTCCCCGACCGCCCCGGGAGGGTTAAGGTCCCGTTCCGTTCATATCGGGTTTACTACAGTTCGGACTCAAATGTCACGGTTCTTAATCTTGAACCAAAGAGTCCAACTCTGGCAAATCGTTTTGAAGAAAAACAGATTTTTTGAAAAATAGTGCCAAACATGGACTACTTTGCCAGATTACAGAGTCGCCACCTAAATATTTTTAAAATGAGAAATTTAGGAAACCCTGACTCGGTGCCGAAGGCCACGTGTCCGTCATCACCAAAGTGTCTTGGCTCGGGAGCTTGGGTACGATCGGGGAAGGTCAGCTATGGCACCCCCTTTCGCCCGGTCCGAAGACCGGCCTCTACTAACCGTGATATCCAATTTTGAAAACATTACATGTTCTTATTCCGGTTATTAGCCTAGAATTACTATGTTATGCGCACAGCACAAAAGTATAGACTAGATTGCCTAATTTGGGAAATAAACATTGCATATCCGTTCGTTTTGAAAATGCTTTGGAATTGCTACTCGCAAGTAGGCTAAAACACGGATTTCAATGAGTTTTCCCAACTCAAGCAATCCAACCTCCACCCACAGGCATTCAAACATTTTATCTCACATAAGCACTTAGCCGCATGGTAAGCATACTGTCATGGCAACATTCACACGCATGCGATATGCTAAAGCGTAAAATACTTACATCGTACTCCGAGCCAAAACAGAAACTAGTTAGCAGACATGCATGTCCCTAGGTCATGTTAAGTGGCTAATGCGACGCATACAGAGTGCAATTAGACAGGCTCGGCTATCCTAAGCATGGTATGTGAAATGCGATAAATATCACGTATTCAATTTGGAATTGAAAATTACAATGCAGTTTGCATGATGTACCGAGCCCGGTGCATGTAAACAAATGCATGGATGCACGCATGCATTGCATAAGGTATGCTAAAATAAATATGCCCTAATCTACCATCATAAGCAGGTAAATAAAAGGGAAGAAAGAAGTGGGGGTTGGAAGACATACACACACTCACCCACACTTATTACACTTGCGCCCTCACTCGGAGGGACCAAAATAATAATACAGTCCAAAAATAAATGAATAAATATTACAAATTCTAATTACTGAATAAATAAATGTGAAATAAAAGGGGGCCACAGCCCCTCGCCTCGGGATGTGCGAATGATGCATGCTCGATGTCCGCCTTGCCCGAGAACCCGCACCATGCCTCTGTTCCCTCTGCTTTTGCTGCCCTGCCTCCCTGGAAAATTGCCAGAGTCCTGGGACACCTTCCAAATACCCTGAATATTACCACCGGCTGAAGGGTTGGACCATCGGCTGCAGGGTTTGGCCACCGGCTGCAATTGAGATTATCGGCACAAAAAGTGTGCCGGTCGGCACTGAAGAGTGCCGGTCGGCACTAAATTCCTGCAGGAGACAGTTTTGACAGCAGCAGACAGCAACAGAGCATGGTATGGAATTTTGGGACAAATGTATGCACGGACACACTCCCTATCATGCAATGGGCTCAAGGGAGCATGGCCCTCGACCCCCGGGCCATCAATCACGCATTTCAATGCATGATGGCCCGAAAGCCAAGCTAGCAACTTTGATATCAAATGAAATGCATACAAACAAACAAGAGGCCCAACCTCTATCATGGTGATTCAGGAGGCAAGACATGCATGCCAAATGCAACCTAAACATGTGAACTAAACATGCAACATGGCATGCAATGTGCGGATGCTAGTATGCAAACAACCATACAAGGCAAGCATGCAAACTAAGCAAAAGGGATGGACTTAAACATGACTTGGGCAACCCTAAGTAGGCCCAAAACAGTGGCCATAATGCTAAGTATGAGGGCTAAGCACACATGCACACATACACATGCAAAGGTACCAACACTTAGGCATAATGAAGCAAGCTTTAAGCACACTTAAAGGAAGCTAAACATGAACATTAGCATGCATTATAAGGCTCTGAAATCATGTTATAAAAGGTGCCAAACCAAGTAAACAAGACAAGTAGTGCATGCTACACGCTCACACACCTAAGGCTAGCAAGCCAAAATGCAAGGTGACTATATAAGGCATGTCATGGATGGCCTAAACAACTAGAAACAGATCTTATACATGGAAAAACAAGCACATTTCCAGTTTATGACCATCCACAAAAACAAAAGCAAGATAGGCTAACAAAGCATGCAAACTTACAGTAAATAGAAGAGATTACAAAGCAAGTGCATGATAGAGTTACCAAAATGGTTGAGCCCTTCTTAAATGTTGAAGAAGGGCTCAAAATGAGCCTACTTACAGTTTATTACATGCTCAAAAACAGATTATACACCAGCCAAATATACTATGTAAGAATCATGGCATACAAGGGGGTAAAGAGATAGGTGCTAGATGCGATCACCAAACAGCAAGGGGTCCTCAATCAAACATGAAGAGGACCCCAAAATAAGACTATTTGAAGTTTGGGTCGGAGCCCAAAAGTGCTTCCAAGCAAGGCTTAGATATGAAGCAAGAAAAGGCTAGAAAGGGGAAGATGAAGACTTACCCTTGAAGACCAGCAAACCAGCGGGTTTTGATTGAAGAAAATGAGCTCCTAACCTCTGCAAATGTCCTCCCAAATGCTGGAAATGGAAGTGGTGGTGTTGTGCTATGGGTTGGTGAAGGAATGGCCAAGAATAATGGACTTTTGGAGGCAAAGAAGTAAGATATAGAGAGAGATAGAGGGTTGTATCTATCTATATCAGATATATATCTATATATCTCTGGTTTTTGTTCCAAAACTCCAACCCCAATCAAAGGAGGAGAGGGCCTCCTTATATAAGCAAAGACCAAGTCTAAGACTTAGTGGCTAAGCAAAGGAAAAGGGTCAAGGGGTGCAAAGAGTTTGTGGCTTCTAGAGGAAGCTAATACAGCTGGCCAAGCTTCTCCAAGAAGCTTGGCCAAGGGTTCAACCTTCTAGAAGGTTTATGGGGTCAAAAGGCTCAAAAGGTTGCAAAATAGGCACATGTATGCACGTGGATCTGATTCTGTGCATCCCAGCTGGCACAGCTGGTATGCACCAAGCTTGGGGGGGGCAAAGGGTTCAAACCGGCCAGGCAATTTGATCGCCGGCCAAAATAAAGTGCCGGTCGGCACTATTTTCTGCCGGTCGGCTAAATAGAGTGCCGATGGATGATTCCTTGGTCAAAACATGGCCGGTGGGTATGCAAATCGAAGCCCCGGAAGTTAGCTTTCCAATGGCGCAAACCTTGCATTAAAATTCCTCTTGTGCAAAAAGTTATGCCCTTTTCCGTGAAGCCGCGCAGACTTGATCCAACCGGACTGATCCCCTGCTTTAACCAGTCATATCTCCTCCACCCGGACTTGGATGTAGGAGATTCTTGAACCAAAAATGAAGCCCCGGAAGTCTTCTTTCAAATGGTGGTGGCCTCATAGCTTAACTCCAAGTATGCGGATGAATGGCCTGATTCAGCGAGGGCTGCGCGACTCGCTTCTACCCGGATTCATGTCGAACTTCTCCCAAACCTATTTTCTTCCCTCTTATCCTCTTTTCTTGAACTCCAAACCCTTAAACAAAGTGTTTGGAAAGTTTTGCCTCTCTTCTTGCCAAAGAAACTGAACCTGTGGCCTGCACATCTCTCAACATCGACCAACACATCAGTCGCGCCCAAGTCTTCGGGGCGGTCAAAAATGGGGTGTCTACACTCCTCGTTGAGCCAATCTACGCACTCATTAGACAAAGTGCAACTGAAAGTGGGAGCAGGGGCCAGGAGCTCTCTAGCCCTCCACGCTGCGGCCTGCCGAACGAGCTGCGCGCCTCGAACCGGGAATGTAGCTGGATATTCTATCCCCTCGGGTGGACAAGTCTGGTCATGGCCGAACTGGCGCTGGAACCGGAATGGGAAATAGAACACGCAGTGAGTCAAGCCAACCAATCGAATCCCGGTCTGCTGAGACATACTGTAGCTCATTGCCGGGAAATTGAGCCAAGGGCATCGCCAAGCAATGCGGTCTGCGGACAAGCTACACATCCAGTCGAACCACCAACCCTCGTCCAGGGCATCGACTAAGCGTTGCCTGAAGAGGTAACCGCAAGCTGAGTATGCTGGGTAAGAGTCCACAACCTGCAATTTGTCCATCAACCACACCTGGGAAGGGATAAAAAAATGAGAGAATAAAGAACAGAGAGATGTGCGATGAAAGAAAAGTGAGAAAAGGGTTTTGTGAGAAAAATCGAGCTTGAGGGCCGAGTGATGTGAACGATACATATGTGAAGTTGGGTGGGGAACATTACCTGCAGCAGCAGTGGACTACCCGCAAATCTAGTTGTTTCTCGACGATAAAAGGCATCTAAACCCATTAAGGTCTCAGCCAAAATCATGGCAATGCAGCTCTTGCCCTCCTTCAAGCTTTGAGCAACCTCGATCAATCGAACACTAGATCCTCCGGAGCCTGAGACAAACAGAAAGTGAGATAGCATGCACAAACAAAGCGCGTGTTGTCAAAAACCTTGCCAATGACGGTCACTACGGTCACCAGCATCGGAAAATCGATAAATCAAGCTCAGAATATCCAGCATTCCGTCACAGATCAAGGATTGAGCGTCGTACATAGTAAGTCCACACATCCGCCCTAAAGATTAGGCATGGCCAAAGTTAAGTTGGGGCAAGATTTCCTCGTCACGCTCGGACTCTATTAAAGCTTGGAAATCTTCGAAGGTGGGACATACCTCTTGCCCGCCAAAGCTAAAAACATGTGTCACCGGATTCCAAAACCTTGCCGCGGCGTGGAGAAACGGAAGGTGCAGCGGGGTACGACCCAAAGTGAATAGTGCGTTTACGCCGAAACCCCAAAAATTTAGCTTTTCCGAGCCATCCAAGTTGTTAATCCAAGCTGCAAGATTTTGGGCAAGAAATTCGTCCATTTGGAGTAAATCAGTGTTGCAATGAGAAGAACTACGAAGCTGGGGCCTTTTTGTAGGGGATAAGGTTGGCTGAAGGACAGGTGTCAGCATTCTGCTGGTTTCTTCCATTGTTGGCCGGCCGGCCAAGTATGGTGCCGACCGGCCATCACTTTTGGCCGGTGGAGATTCCTTATGGCCGGTGGCTCTTCCCTATGGCCGGTGGTCTTTCCCCTTGGTTCCCTGAGTTGTTTATGTTTAGAAGTTGGGGAATCCCACCATTTCCAATGCCCTCCAGTGATCAATTCTTGCGGGGCCGCGCCCATTTGCTTATCGAGTTGTTGTACATTTGTTTATCGAGTTGTATTTCGCTCTCTTTAAGTCTTCGTGTTGCTTATCGAGTTGTACTCGCACTTAGTTAGCTTATTGAGTTTTCTCGTTTTTGCTTATCGAGTTGTAAGTCGGTTCGCTACCTGATTATTACGATGCAAGTGCTTAATTTTCAAATGGATTTCAGTTTCATTCACATTGTTATGTGATGCCTTGCGATGCGATGCATAGAACGTGCAAATGTAACATCTTTTGAATCAGATAGCAATTTCATTTCCGTCATGTGTTTTGCAAAAAAATACACAGTTTTGAAAAAACGATGATAACAAACATGCCTGAGGCAGTGCAATGTGCTTGAACTACCAGTAAAAAAAGAAAAGTAAAGCAAAAGAAGAATAGGGCAGTAGAGTATCGGGATTGATACTGGTAACCTCTCCCCTTTGCGGTCGACGTACCTCCCGCACCCTTGTTCGAGTCAATTGTTTGGTGTGACATCTCCATTATTCAAGATGGTGCGAAGAGGCGCAATTCTAAAACATTAGTGGGCTTTCGAGTTGACCTCAGGCCATATCTCTTGGAGCGATGCTCCGCATGGGCGAGGAACATCCCTTCCCGTATCCTTTTGCATCTTGTGAGCTCCACAACATGCTTCAATTGTATTGTGTTGCAGTGCTTTGCATTGCACGCCGCATGTTTTATCATTACTTGCGTAGACCGCATGTTCTATCATTACTTGCGTAGACCGCACGTTTTACTTGCGTAGACCGCATGTTTTATCATTACTTGCGTAGACCGCATGCTTTACTTGCGTAGACCGCATGTTATGTCATTACTTGCGTAGACCGCATGTCTTATCATTACTTGCGTAGACCGCATGCTTTACTTGCGTAGACCACATGTTTTATCATTACTTGCGTAGACCGCACGTTTTACTTGCGTAGACCGCATGATTTACTTGCGTAGACCGCATGCATTACTTGCGTAGACCGCACGTTTTACTTGTGTAGACCGCATGTTTTATCATTACTTGCGTAGACCGCATGCTTTACTTGCGTAGACCGCATGTCTTATCATTACTTGCGTAGACCGTATGCTTTACTTGCGTAGACCGCATGTTCTGTCATTACTTGCATAGACCGCATGTCTTATCATTACTTGCGTAGACCGCATGCTTTACTTGCGTAGACCGCATGTTCTATCATTACTTGCGTAGACCGCACATTTTACTTGCGTAGACTGCATGTTTTATCATTACTTGCGTAGACCACATGTCTCGTTTGCGTAGACCGCATGTTTTGCTTACGTAGACTGCATATTTGTAATCAAATCCATTACTTGCGTAGACCGCATGTTTTGCTCGCGTAGACCGCATGCTTGTGTTCAATTTCATTGCTTGCGTAGACCGCATCCCTTACGTACATGTGATTGTACCTTCACGGCATGGTCGTACTTCCCACTTAGTCTGTGTTGTCACACATTGTTAATTACATTATCTGCATGTTACTAATAAAATCATACCTGTTAAGTTTGTTTCCTTTGCAGGCACGATATTGTATATACGGGTCATTTGCGGCTGGTGGAACCAGGCAAACCAAACAGGTATTGTATCCTCCGGGTGAAACGTATGGAGAATTGCATAATTCTCTTACATCCTTTCTGCATTGTAGTGTAGTTTGGTGTATGCTAGCTAAAAACAGTTGCATGTGTGCTTCGTTACAGCTTTCTGTGCATGATCATCAGTTATGCTCGGCTTCTTGCATTGTCTTGCATTCTGCCCCCACCTTCGGGCGCATATCTTTGTCTGTGGCTTGTTGCCTTGTCCAAGTCTTCGGCCTTGTCAAAAATGGGTCGTCTCTGGGCTTTGACATTCACTCCCGTCATTGTTATGACTTCCGAGTTCTGTCAAAGAGGGGCAACTGTAGACACCCCATTTTTGACCGTCCTCTAGGCTTGGATGTCACCGCTTGAACACTCGGTGATCCTCTTTGTTTGTGTTCATCTTGAGCTCCCGAAGGCCTTGGCTGCGCGCCTTGCCTCAGGATCTCTCTTCTCGACTGTTCCGTGTTTGGTTTTGGCACCAAACACTTGTCTCCTTGCCTTGAAGGGCAGGGAATGGACTGTTGGCCATCCCCACATCCCACCGGCCTTCCCCTAACATCACCGGCTGCTTATGGGTGCCACCGGCCATGGTTTCTTAAAACCAATGGCCGGCCGGCACTATATTTGGCCAGCCGGCACTTTATTTTGCCGGTGACCTCTTTTGCTGGCCGGTGTGACTCCTTTGCACCCTTGAGGCATGGTGCATGCTAGCTGTGCCAGCTGGAATGCACCATCACTCCTCCCCGTGTAGTTTTTGGCTGGTTTGAACCTTTGACCCCCCTTTCCTTCTAGAAGCTTGCACCCTTTGGCCAAGCTTCTTGGGGAAGCTTGGCCAGCTGTCTTAGCTTCTCCAAGAAGCCAAGAGCCCTTTGCACCCTTTGCCCCTTTCATCTAGCTTCTTGGAGAAGCCTAGAACTTTGGCCTTTGCCTATATAAACACCCCTCCTCTCCCATTGTTGGGGGTTAGAGCTTTTGAATCAAAAAACCAGAGCTTCTATATCTATACATCTGATATATCATCCTCTCTCTCTCTATATCTCCCTCTCTCTCATCCTTAGGGTGTGTTTGGAAGCCTAAAAGTGCATTTTGGCCTTACTTTTGCACTAACACACACCATTACACCTTGCTCCGAGATTGAGAGGCATTGAGGGTTTGGACTGATTTTGACCAGTAGAGGGTGGCTGGATCATCTGTTCTTCAAGGTTTCTTCAAGGGTGAGACACTTGTTTTAGTTTCCCCAATCTTGCACTAGTTTTCTACTTGTCTTGCATGCTGATTTAAGGTTTGTGTATAACATAAAAAAGTCTTGTATTTTCATACTTAACATCTTTCATTAAGGGTGTTTTGGCATTGGGGTTCGAACTCCCCCTCCTAGGTCTCTTTTGGCCTATTTTGGTGCCTTTTCTTTAAGCTTTGTTTACTTTGTTGTGTTAGTCTTCTCACCACTGAAATCCAGTGGATTTTCAGTGGTGATGAAGTGATTTTGAGGTCTTGTGTAGGGGAGGGACACCCCTCTCCCTTTGTGTCTCATTTGTTCTTGCTTTTGGCTCATAATGGTAGCATGCATGCTTAGTTATTTTTGGCTCCATTTCAGAGGTTTTTTGGGGATATTTGGTTGTATTATGCCTATGTTTTTGGTTGGTCTGATGGTCCATTTCATGCATCATATGCTTGCCTTGTAATCCCTTGTTTTGGCCTAATATGCATCATGTTATGAGATGACACTTTAGCATGATCTTGGCTTGGTTCCAAGAAGGTCTTAGTCATATTTTGCAATGTTTAAGGTCTGATCCTAGTTGTCTTTGTCATGTTTGACATGCTTGGTATAGTTGCTTTGCATTTTGGCTTGTAAGCCTTAGTTATGTGGGTCACTAATATGCTTAGCATAAGCTTATTATCATCATTTGGCATCATTTGATCTCATGTTTCAGTCCATATAATGTGGTCTTACATTGTCCTTTGTGTCTCTTTTAATGCTTGGAAGTGTTGTGATTTCATGCCTTGAAATGTGCATTGTGTATGCCTATGTGTTTGGGTCATTTGAGATGCAGTGTGTGTGAGTTTTGGAGCACATTTTGCATGCTGAAATTCTGTTTTTGGTTGTATAGTTCATGCCATGCTTGTTTGGGTTAGTGGTAGTAGAATGCCCTTTGTTGTGCCTTAGCTTTGGGCCCCCTTTTGACTTGCATGTTTGTAGTGCATTTTGTCCATCACTTGAGGCATTTTTAGTCACTGTTTTGGGGGTGTTTGGAGACCTCCCATTTCAGTCTAAGTCCCTTCTTGGACATGGTTGTATGCTTGACTTGTTGCCTCTAATTGCATGCTTGCATTGTACCATATTAGCATTGCATAATGAGTTGCATTGTAGCATTGCATGTTAGGAGCATGGTATACTTAACATTATAGGTTGCATCACATTTGACATGTTTTGCATCTTAGCCTCTTGTTGCATTTTCGAGCCATGTTTGCATAACCTACATGGCATTGCTTGGTTTGGGGTGTCAAACCTAGCGTGAGGGTTGAGAGGTGTTCATACTACAAGTGATGTAACACATCTCAACCCTCGGTCACCGAGGCCCTTGACTTTGACATGATAGGGTCTTGGTCCTCATTTGTGTGTTGCATGCATTTTACATTAAATGGCAAGTTTGGTCCCTTAGGCTATCATGGACAATTGGTGGCCCAAGGATCAAGGACCATGCTCCCCTGAGTTCAATACATGATAGGGAACATGACCATGCTTACATGTGCTTGAAATTCTATGCCATGCACTACATGTCCTCTGTTGCTGTCAAAACTGTTTCCTGCAGGAAGTTTTTGCCGACCGGCAACATTTGGTGCCGACCGGAGATTGGTGAATGGCCGATAACTTCATCAGCAGCCGATGGAATTTTACCCTGGCCGGTGGTCATTTCACTTAGCCGGTGGTGTCCTGCAGTGCTCATTGAAGATACCCCAAGACTTCTGTGGTCTTCAGAGGAGCAGGGCAGTGTAAACAGAGGCAACAGTGCTATGGCAGCGAGTTTCCGAGCAAGACGGATCAAGCATGCATCATCCACGCATCCCGAGGCAGGGCTACGACCACCTTCTTTCTGCGTTTATTTTGTTAATTAATTAAGGGTCTGTAATAATTAATTAGTTAGGATAGCTAATTATTTATTCGGTTTGTATTATTATTTGGACCCTCCGAGCGAGGGCAATTGTGTAATAAGTGTGCGTGAGTGTGTGTATGTCTTCCAACACCACGTCTTTCTTCCCTTTTATTTACCAGCTTTCGATGGTTAGTTTAGGGCATATTCAAATTAGCATACAGCATGATAGCATGTTTGCATTCATTCATCTGTTTTGCATGCACCGGGCTCGGCGCATCATTCTAACTGCATCTGTATTTCAATTCCAAATCGAATACGTGTTAGTTTTAGCATTTCACATGTCATTGTAGATTAGCCGAGCCTATTCTAGTGACATTCTGTATGTGATGCATTAGCCATTTTTAACATGAACTAGGATCATGCATGATTACTAACTGGTTTCTGTTTTGGCACGGAGTACTAGGTAAGCTTTTATGCTTTAGCATATCGCATGCGTGTGAGTGTTGCCATAATAGCATGATTACCATGAGGCTAGCTGCTTATGTGATATAACTGCTTGAATGCCTGTGGATGGAGATTGAATTACCTAAATTGGAATAATGCATTGAAACTGTGTGTTTTAAAGTCCACTGGGTAGTGGCAAAACCATCTTTTCTAAAGCCCCCCTCGAGGGTGGCAAAACCTGCATTTTAGCCTACTTGCAAGTAGCAAACCATTTTCAAAACAAACATGAAATGTTTTGTTCCAATTTAGGCGATTTGGTCTATACTTGTTTGCTGTGCGCATAACATAGTAATTCTAGGCTAATAACCGGAATAAGAGCGCATAATGTTTTCAAAACAAGATATCATGGTTAGTAGAGGGCGATCTTTGGATCGGGCGAGAGGGGGTGCTCATAGCTGACCTTCCCCGATCGTACCCAAGTTCCCGAGCCGAGGCAACTTTGGTGATGACGGACACGTGGCCTTTGGCACCGAGTCAGGGTTTCCTAAATTCCCCCATTAAAAAATATTTAGGTGGCGACTCTGTATCTGGCAAAGCAGTCCATGTTTGGCACTTCTTTCAAAAAATCTGTTTTCTCAAAACGATTTGTCGGATTTGGACTTTTTGGTTCAAGATTAAGAACCGTGACAAAAATCGAGTCCGAACTGTAGCGAGGTCCCCCGCGGGCTTGTTACACTAAGGGTATATGTGAGTCATCGGGTGCTATAAGCAACACACTGATCCCATAACAGTATTGGTTGGCTGCTCCGTCAAAGTACATTGTCCACATTTTCTCATCTATTTGCAGAATATCTTCATCTGGGAAAAAGTACTCCACCACGTCATCCCTCACTACTGGGTGATCTGCCAGGAATTTCGCTACAGTTCTCCTTTTAAGATCAAATTTGGAGAAAAGAAGCAACCAACGGGCTAGCCAACCCATAAGCGCTGGTTTCTCAAAGAGATATTGATCTGATCACATTGCATGATCTAGCATGATTCATAAGCCATGCATGGATTTAAAGTTTTGTTTTAGAGAGAGAAAGTGATGTTCTTGTATTCTTGAAAGAAATCCATGTTTTGATCTCAAGTTTATACCAAGTTCCATGTTTTTGTGTTTGTTTTCATGAAATCTTCAACTATGGGTACCCAGGTCCATGTTTTTCAACTCATATCATGAAATCTTAGATTTTGGAATAAGAAGTTATGATTTTAGCATTCACGTTTTTCATGTTCTTCATGTTCATGTTCTTCATGTTCTTCAAGGGGAAAACCCAGATTTCCAGACTTCATTTGCCTAAGTGTGGTCACTGAGACCCACTCTTGTCTAGATCCCACACCTAGGCCAATCATCGTATCTCACCTTGGCCTACCTTGCATGATCACTTGCACCTTAGTCTATCTTGCATGCACACCTAGGCCGACCACCACACACCTAGGCCGACCATGGTACACCCTTGCCGGCACCTTGTAACATCTCGGCAGGCAGCCGCACACCTAGGCCTAGGAGACCACACCTCGGCCAAGAGGTGTGGAACGTCAGCCAAGAGGTGTGGGACCTCAGCCAAGATTTCCTGAGTTCACCCAGCTAGGCCATTTTGGTCTAGATCATCTCCGTGCATCCATTCCAAGACCTGGTTGGTACCCAGCATGCTTTTCCAAGAAGAAAAACAGTGTTTTGACTCCCAGCACATGTTTTTCTTTGTCTTGACTTGGTTTTAGAGAGAAATGCCGGGATCATTTTCATTCATGTAAAGCTTGTTTTAAGAATGCATTGCATAGCCACCTTTGAGCATTCATTCTTGTCTTCTTGAAATGCAATCAATGGACTTTTCCATGTATTTGTAGGTCTTGGATTCTTGCCTTAAGCCCTACATCCGAAGAGCTATTGTGAGTGGTATTTTTAATAAAGCTATGTTATAATGTTTTGATAAAAGCTTTGCTTTGCTTTGTTTGGGAAAAGTATTTGATCAAGTATGAATGATTATCCCTTAGTTTTTGTATCAAGTATTATGTTTATTTTGATGACATTCTTGGAAGGTCCTTTCGTGCTAGGGGACGTTAAGCCTATGTAGCACCTATGTTTGAGATATCTCTTTGCCATCGATGGTCATGTACGGATGGTACCACCGACAGTCTTGTACGGGTGGGTTACGTTTTGCCACCGACGGTTTTCCGGGTGGGTTGTCTAACCGATTCCGGGTCGGCCACTGACAGTCGTGAACGGGTGTGCTTCGATTCCGAGTCGGTTATTCCTTTATTTTGTCAGGAATGTCATCCTTTGTATTATGTAGATGTTAGTAAACATCCCAAGAAGCTTTGAAAGAATTTGATTAATGAACTTGATTCATCCCATGTTTTGTTACAAGCTATGATATGTATTGTTTTGATAAAGATCTCGGATATCATTCATTCAAACATTTATTACTTATATCATTCACTGAGTATCCAAGCTCACCCTCCCCTTTATATATATGTAGGTGACAAGCAAAAAGGCGGTGTCGCCTAAGATGTTATTTGCAAGATGTTTTGGATTCATCTTTTGTTAGCATCTTGAAGATTATGGTTCTTAGCTTTGTAGTTCCTGTCTTTTGTATATTTCAGCTCGAGAAGCCTTTTGATCAAGATGTAATATTTAGTTTTAATTCATTTGTATCCAAGATGTAAAACCATGTTAAGAGGTATGACATTTCATTTGATCTATGCACAGCTCTTATGGACTAATTAGATTTAAATTAATTTTCTTCCGCACATGTAAGCCCCATATGTATACTCTAATTGTTTGAATCTTTGCAAGTTGGCCTTTGGTAATCTCGGATTACTGGCCATCATGGCACCATTCTACTAGGGGGGAAATGGGGTCGTAACATCTGCCATCCTTCTTTGGGACTAGAACAATATTGGCCAACCACGTCAGATACTCAGATACAAGCAAGAACCCTGCCTTTATCTGTTTGTTAACTTCTTCCTTGATCTTCAAAGCCCAATCTGGGTGAACTCTGCACAACTTTTGCTTAACTGGCCGGGCATCTGGGTCAAGAGGGATCCGGTGCTATACAATCTCAAGATCGATTCCAGGCATGTCTTCGTAGGACCACATGAAAACATCTTTGAAATTTTTTAATAAAGCGATTAAACACTCGCATTCCTCCGAAGACAGCATGGACCCGATCTGGACCAAGCGAGGATCTTCCTCAGTACCCACGTTAATTGATATGATTTCATCTGTACAAGGCTTAACACATCTCTCCTCCTCGTGATCAATCAAATTTTTCAAGCCCCGAGGAATTTCTTCCTCTTCATTTATGTCAAAATTTTGAAAATTAAGATTAGTACAACAAACCAAAGGCACAGATAAGTAGGCAACATTCACAGCATTCTCATTCAAAAAGTCTGGATCTTCGGTTAAGTAGACTCAAAAGAAAAGCTAAAAGATGACCTGGACAGGACTTTGGTATTCGGGTTACCACTCCCAAAAGTACCAGACTCAGAGGAACTTAAATTTGACTCTGACTCCACAGACTCAGTGGAATCAGATCCGGACTCACTATCTGATTCAGAATTGTTGATGATGCCTTGCTCAAACTTCCAGACCAGGCATGGAGCCTCAGATGCATCCACGATAAGATTGGAGAAATCTGCTGATGGGATCTTCGATCATTGAGATAGTAAAACTATCCCCTAAGTTGGTGGTCTTAGCTCCAGCAGTAAATCTTAACAATAGATCAGCCAACACTTTTCCCAACCACTCTTCCTTTTCGATGTCCAGGTTTGTAGTCCGCCTTGATCTGTGATAAGGCTTAGGTCTACTTGTTCATCCTCCTCTTCTGGCAGCTGGTGTCCGAAAAAGATCTTGAACCCGGGATACCTTGTTTTTGTTTCCCGATCATACCAGGGCTCGGGGAATCCACAAAAGGGGAAGTCTTCCCCTTGGCAGACAAAACGTCCATTCAAGGTCCCCTGTATTGGTTTGTGGACTAACTCATACTGCTTTCCAGTCCTCTTTCCTTTCAGTCTTTCTCTCAACTCCTCCCATTTTCTTTGCCAATCTGTAGCGATCAGTTGTATCCCAGCCCGAAAGCGTGGGGGTTGTGACTGATCTCCTTAGCAACAGTACCTCCATGTCTACAACTTCGGCCTAGTTCTGATCCGGGCATATGCCCCTGTTTGTTCATCATAGATTGCGTACTTACGTAGTTCCCATCGCCCTCTGCAATGATGGTTTGGGCCAACCGGGTTTCTGCCAGAGAGAAGCTAAAAAGGAACACGTCTTCTTTCCCATGTATGATTTCCAATAATGGCGCAGTGGTTCCCTGGGGAGGATGGACCGTAGAGTTACCGTACACAATGGCAATCCTGCCTTTGAAGGGATACTTTACTAACTGGTGGACTATTGATGATACGGCCCTCATCTGATGTAGCCAAGGCCTTCCCAGTAGTGGGTTAAAAGTGGCCGGAATGTCTATGACATGGAATTCCACCTCGTGTTCAGACGGGCCGATTAGGATATGGCTCTTGAACGTTCCTATAACATCCCGACTTGTATTGTCATAAGCCCGAATGGCCTGAGTCGTAGGTGTAAAGTTAACCAGCTTCAAACCGATGGCATAGGCAGTCCTCATTGGGCATACATTGATCGTTGATCCGGTATCTATTAACACCACCGGAATCCACTTTTTCTGACTTTCAAGGGTTACATATAAGGGACGATTGTGGTTGACACCCTCGGGTGGTAACTCCTTATCTGTAAAAGATATCACCTGCGTAACATCCCCAGATGTAACCAACGATACCAATTGGTCCGCAGTGGTATTGATAGGCAGTTTAGTCCTGTTCATTGCCTCTAACAGTGCCTGTCTATGCTCCCGAGATGCCGTTATCAGCCCCCAGATTGATATGTCTGCCTGAATCTTCTTAAGCAATTTCAAGACTAGGTTTTCTTCAACATCCTTCTCTTTTGATCTCTCATCCTCCTTTCCAGAGGTCTCTGGCTGGTCTAATGCTATGGGTTTGAAGTACTGACCACTCCGGGGCATATGATTGATCTCGTCAGTATACCAAGTGTCATCCGGGGTATCAACTTTCCAACCTTCGTCAGTGTACGCATGACTTAGGTCGCTGTTTTCCCACCACTCTCCTGCAGCCATGGTCGGGCTGGCATCAAGTTCTATCCGGAGCATGTTAACATCACGTACCCTATCATCATAGCATTCTTCCTCCACCACTATCTTGGTTTCTGAATCCTGATATTTTCTTAGCTTCCTCAACATCCTTTTCCGGTCGCTGGGCTCCCATTCGACCTTTTTGGTAGTTTGGGAATCACCCACCGTTGTCTCGAGTTCTTCTTTCTCTTTTCCTTTGCCCTGCTCCAGAGCAATCTTCATCTGGATCTCTTCTATCCTTTTCCTTTGAAATTGTTCTAGTGCCTGTTCTTTCTCCGTCAGAGGTGCAGCCTCAGCTTTGCCACTGGCAGTGATTTCCTTTTCTTCTTCAGTCTCTCATATATGTTCCTCCACATCTGACTCTTCTTCACTCAATCATCCATTGCTTGTTTCTGGCTAGCTCAGGTCCCACCATTCCACCTGAACACTGCTTGTATCCTCCTCTTCGAAGAAGTACAAATCCTCCAGATCAACCAAATCCTCTTCCAAGTCAGCCAAGTCATTTAGGCCTTGTTCAGACCGATCATTCTAATGATGCCCTAACTAGCCTTCCCCAGTAGCATTAATGCTGAGAAAGTCCGGCAGTATGACTACTAGCTTCGGCTGATCGATGGCTACAATGTATAAACTAGGATCATACTCCTCTGCGAACGAGACCCCTTTCTCTATGACACGGGTATCAGACGACCCTGTCTTTAGTGCATTCTTCTCTTTCTCCATTTCTACTACCACAGGCCTGGATTGGGTTTGTGGTGTTACATCCATCATGCACATGTCTGTTCCTTCTGGAATAACCACCTCCGATTTTGATAGGTGGGAAGAGGTAATGTATGTGCTAGGGTTGAAGGTGGGCGGTAGTGCATGGATATGGTTAATGTTTCTGGGCGGGGGGATTTGGTTATATGTGGGGAGCGGGTTGGTTGTTACGTTTGGTTTGGTGAGTTGGACGATAACTTTGTTGTCAATGAGATCTTAGATCTCATGAAGTAAACGGTAGCACATGTTCGTGGGATGGCCATGTTGTTGGTGGAAGATGCAATACTGGGTAAGGTCATGTTTGAGTGGCAATGGGTCTGGAAGTGGACGAGGATCGAGAGGCTTGAGATGCCCCTTTTCCATTAATAGTTTGAGGGTATGGGCTGGGCTCATATAGAGGGGAGTAAAAACACTTTGATTCCAGGGTGGGCCGGTGTTTTTTGAAGGTTGTGAGGTTGTGGCAATAGCAAATGGATTAGCCATCTTGGCCGTTGAAACAATTGTACTGACATCTGCAAGCCGTGGAATAGTGCTATTACTAGCATTGGTATTCCGAGAGAATGGCCTTCTTGCGGGTTCACTTGTTCTGTGGATGATACCCTTTTTGAATGCACTCTCAATCTGGACCCCCAACTCATGTAAGGAGGCAAATGTGGACAATAGTGCCACTATCATCCTCTGCAGCAGGTCTGGCTCGAGGTTCTGGACCACTAGCCTAACTTGCTCTCTTTCGGCAAGTCTATTTGTCATTCGGGCTACCTTGGCACTCCACCGGGCGACAAAATCAATGAATGATTCTTTGGGGTTCTGAGTAGTAACCTCCATCTCACTAATGGTTACTTCTATCTGGATGTTATATGACTACTGGCTGACAAATGCCTCAGATAACTCCTCTCAATTTTGCTTTATAGAGTCTTCCAACTTAGCGTACCAGATGGCCGCCACATCAGATAGGGTTCTCCAAAACCAGGAAAGCTTCTGTGCCCTAGACACACCCATGGGCCTCAATACCTCTGAAAATAACCGAACATGCACGATCGAATCCCCATTCCCATCGAATCTATAAATGTGGGGCATCTTAAATTTCTTCGATAATCTGACCGAAGCCTCAGTGTACCCGTCTTTGATATTTGGAATGGAGTTGAAGCCCTGGGATTTCTTTAATGCTTTCTCTAATCTAGCAATCTCGACTAAGGCTGGATCAATTTCATTGATATCAAAAGGAAAGATTCCTATGGGAGGTTGAACTGAAGGCCTATAAGCCAAAGCCAGGGGAAACATTCCTGAAGATCTGGGACTTGGGGATTTTCTACTGGTGGGAGTAGATTCGAGTTTGGCTGAGCAGCTGGGATCGGATGCATGGTTGATGCGGATGCCCCAGATGTACGTCGTAGATTGGCGATAATTTCATTTTGTGCAGTCATCATCTGGTTTACAGTGTCCATGGTTCTTTGGAAAAGCCACCATCATGGCAGCAAATTCCTCTGCATTCTATGCTGTATTCTTTGCCAATGCTGGTCTGGGTGAACTACATGCCGGTGAACTGATTGAGTGAGAACGGATAGGTGTTTGCAGAGTGCTTTGTACTGATGCTACTGATTGTCTATTCCTTCTTCATCGGGTGACTGGCTGAAGTGAGACTAACACTGGCTGGCTATCAACAAGGTCTTGAGCTTTGCAAAGTCTGCCAAAGTGAGTCCACACAACTTGGGGAATATCGGGTCTTTCTGAAGCTATGATGGTAAACTACCTAGCAAAAACAAAAAAAAACAAAAAACGTAATCACAATCGGACAACACTTCGGCCCTAATTCACAATAGTCATAACACAAAACTAAATTGTAATCCCCACTGAACTCTATTCTCAAACTCATACTAATATGAATCACCCTGTACAGTCTCACTGTAAAAGCACATACCAAGTAAAAGAACCAAAACACCCCTATGAGGGGGTAGGGTTACCCTGTCCTAGATTTTTGGCAGGATCTAGGCTGCACTATTTCAAACAATGAGTTTCACAACATCCTGCAAATGGGTGGCATCCTGTCCTAAATTAGAATAGTCACTATAGCCTCATTATATGCAACTAGGTCAAATGGTCGAATGGGTACCTCGGCAAGATTACCTAATATACCTCTTACACCTAACACCGAGAAGTGAAAGGAGGATCAAGCGGTACAACGGTAATCCAGATCCAAGGGTTGTGCTTCCAACATGGTAGAGCCCATGATCGGTCAGCCTGTTGGCAAGCCTTTGGGTGAGCCTCCGGCAAACTGTCCAGGAATAGCAGATGGAAAACACAGTGACTTAAAGTAACCATGCAAATGCAATGTAAAGAACATATAAGTGTAGGTAAAATCTCACATCATCAGTTTCAAGTCAAGTTCTCTAAATCCCCAGCAGAGTCGCCAGAATCTGTGGCTTAACTTTTCGTGCCCCTTTCAGAGGACAACTAGCCCCACAGTTCAGACTTCCATGGTTTTGAATCTGATTTCATAAAATGCAATGTGAAACAATGAAAACACAAAATAGTCCAAATCCAGCAATTCTTTTGGAAAATCAATGTTTGAATCAAATGTCAAAAGTGGACTGCTTTGCCAGATTTCAGAGTCGCCACCTAAATATTTTTGAGAAATTTAGGAAACTCGAGACTCGTGCCAAAGACCACTTATCTGTCATCACCAAAGTGTCTCGGCTCGGGAACTTAGGTATGAGAGGTGAAGGTCATGAATTGAGCACCCCTCTACTAATCATGATGTGATTTTTATATACATTATATGCTGTTGTTCTGATTTATTAGCTATTTTTACTATGTGATGCATACACAAGTGTAAACTAATTTTGCAAGAATTGGAACATTTGATTTCATGCTTGCTTTTTTAAAAAGAGTTTTGTGAATATGCCACTTGAAAAAGTGGGCTTAAATGGACATTAATCAAACTATCCCAATTCAAGCAACTAGCCTTCATCCATAGGCATTCAAACAGATTTAAGCAATTAGCCTCATGGAAGTATGCTTGGACATGGTAATAACCACACTCATGCGATATGCTAAAGCTCAAAATTGCTCGCCTAGTACTAGGAGCCAAAGCAAAGAAAAATAATTAGAAAAATATGCATCCTCCTAATTAATGCAATATGACTAAATGCAACGCACGCATTATGTAATTTATAGGCTCGGCTATGAGCATGGCTTATGATTCCATTCAAGACATGCGATAAAGCACATATTCAAGTAATGAATTTGAACATTGATATTGGGTTAGTATGATGAGCCGAACCTTGGATGCATGCAAGATAATGGATGCAACGCATAAGAATGCTAAGTTGAGAAATGATGTTCTATATTAACCATCGTAAGCAAGTAAGTAAAAGGGAGAAAGACATGGGGCTAGAAGACATACAACTTATTACATGTCGACCCTTGTGCAAGAGGGTGCAAATCAAAGTCTGAAAGTTCGAATTAAACTAATTATTACAAAACCGAATGAATAAATAAGCATAGAATTTACTAGCTCACTACTCTATTACAACAAGGATAATAAGAGTTACAACAATAATAATTAACAAGACTAATTATAACAATAATAATAATAATAATTACAGCAATACTCGGAACATTAATCTACAACATTGATGTAAGCAAGGATGCACAAGGGTTGCATGCACAGTGTCTAAGAACTGCTCTGTCTGCCTAGCTGCTCTGTTTCACCTTCAGCCACTGCCCTCTATTTTCTGCAAAATATACTGCTGACCAAACATTGATGACCGGCCAGCCCTCAATGAAGCCTGGCCAGGCCTAAATAAGGCCGGCCGTGCCTTAATTTTGTGCAAAATCCTGTTTTGTGCTCTGAAGTGAAAACAGTGCAGATAGAGTTGTTCTGAACTCTGTTTGTCCCTCTCACACTTTTCTGTCATGGGAAAGCCTCAAGAGAAGGTTGGAATCGTTTCCAAAATCATCAATTAGCACGTTGATTGCTTGACGATTTCGGATACAATTTGGACAAAATTCAATAAATGCAATGAACAACAACTACCCCTCCCTCCTATCATAGAGTGAACTCAAAGAGGGAGGTAGAGACGCTTCAAGGTTCATCAAAACATCATGAATTGATTTAAGACAACCCTTGACACAATAGATTCGGCATAACATCCGGCTGAACCCAAGCAATATAACTCATTTTCTTTATGTGGGTTGGTTCATTTTACGCCAAATTCATTAGTCTTTGCCATCCTTTAATCCATTAAGTCCAAGATGATTGTTATGTCCTTTAAGTGAGAAACATGTCAAATGGTAGGTGATTCTCAACATGAAAAAGAGACTACGCCATTGACAATGAATCTCCGTAAGGATTAAGCCATTAAGCATAAATCTGTAGTTCATGTTTTGAATAATCGTCAACCGATTGAAACAACTCTCAAATGAAAGAAATGAATGGAAAGTTGATTATTAAAATGAGGTTCTTAAAAATGGAAATTAGTAAAAGAAAAGCCAAGAATAATATACAACAAGCCATGTCTGCAAACTTATGAGACAGTGATCAAGCTAATCAAAGCATGAACTAATTAAATAACCTAGGACAGCCCTAAAAATGCCCTTAATGGGTGAAAAACAGTGGCTCAAAGTACATGAAAAGAGCTTTAAAATCTAAACCACAAAGAGAGAAAACAAGGCTAGTGAGCAAAAACAAGGAGGGGTGGCTAACCCCTCCACTTTTGAAACCTCAAAGCATGATTTTTAGCCTTTTTTTAACTCTGAAAATCAATTTAGAAAGCAAAGAAAAACAATGTAAAAGCAAGGTTTTGAGCTATAGGTGAAGGTGTAAGAAAGAGTGTTAACTCTCTCTACACTTTTGGTAGCTCTCCAAACCCAAACTTAAACACTAGAAAGGAGATCAAAAACAACACAAAACTACAAGAACTAGATAGTAAATGATACCTCTTGACAAAGATAGCTCTTTGTTTGTGAATCAAACTAAGTCCAAACACACCCTCAAGCTTGAATTGTGATGCTCAAGGCTCAACCAAGGTTCGTAGGCTAAGGTATGAAGGTGTATATGGTGTATGAATATAGGTTCAAGGTGGTAAGCTTTCTCAAAGGGCTAATTGCACAAGAAGAAGGAGCTCTCAAGAAGGTGTAGAGGATTTTTAGAAATTCTTCAACCCTCAAAACAGAGATATAACTTCGTTTTTATAGAATTTTAGCAAGAGGGGTCATAAATATCTTCAAAAATGGACAGCTGGTGGGCTCCCACCCAAAATAGTGTTTCTTGCTACTAAGGCACGGCCGGCCATCAATAGCCACGGCCGGCCCTCAATGAGGCACATCCGAGCCTCAATGTGTTCCCCTGTTTTTCTGCTTCAGACTCAGCACAGGGTGGCACAATGTGTAAAAATGGATTTCTTGGGTATAATCAGTGGAAATATAGGAGGTTTGGTATTGTTTCGGAGCTTAAACATGGCCCCTTCGTTGAGACCTCGAACCATGCACAACACCACTTTCGTCATCGAGTATACCAAGCAAAGTGCTCGAGCCTTGCGGGTGGTCAAAATTGGGGTGTCTACAATAGATATTTTTTAAATGTGGTAGATTGCTAGTGAACCTTTTATATATCTATATAATAAGACAGAATAGTTTTTGAAAATGTCCAAAATGTATTAGAGATATATTTGATTTTAATGACTGAGATGATTCCTGAATTTATATCAATGGTTCAAATCAATAGATGATTCTCGCGCAAATATTTCTCTTCTTTAGCCTTCCCACCTACCCACGTCTCTTCCCCATCTTTCCTCTCTATCTCTTTCTCCCTCTGTGTTCTTCTTCTTGAACAGAACCACCAAAAACACCTGCCCCCCCCACCTTCTCTCTCTCTCTCCTCTCAAAACTTTCCTTTATTTCTCCTATCTCTTTCATACAACTTTGTTAGGGCGAACTATAGGTTCCTCTCTAGCGACATAGCCGCTTCGATCATTTTTGAGTCTGTGTAAGCTTTGCCCATTGGTCTTCACCAAAGTTGCGGAAACAGGTACCGAGTTCTTGAGTCTCGAAGAAGATGGCAACAAAGCAAGGAGAGGCTAGAGCAGCGGCATCGATGCCAGTGAACATACCGGACTGGTTGAAGATACTGAAAGAGGACTGTAAGGAGAATCAGTGAAGAGAGAGCAATGATGAGGTGGTGGAGCAGGAGGAGCACAACAAAGATGGCAGTTGGGGGAATTGGATTCCACGGCACGAGTTTTTGGCGAGGACGAGAATAGCGTCGTTCTCGGTGCATGAAGGGATAGAGAGGACTCTGAAAGGGAGGGATCTAAGTAGGGTTAGAAAGACAATTTGAAGAAAATTGGGTTCCAAGATTAACTTCTTCATCATTGTCCTCAAAACCACAACAAATGAATATATAATCACAACTGTGAGATATTATTATTAGTTGTTTGTTATTATAATTATTGATTTCAGTTTTGTTTTTTGCTTTTTGAAATCTGTTATTTTATTTCAGTTTTGGTTGAACATCTATATAATAAAGCAGGAGGGTTTTTGTTTCAAGGATTGAGATTAATTCCCAAATTCATTAAGGGTTAAGATTTCTTTAATTCTCACTCACCCACCTTCTTTTCCCCTCTTTTTGTTCACTCATGCAATCTGTCTCTCTCCTACCCACCTTCTTTCCTCTTTTATTTTTGTTATATAGGTTTGTCCAGAGATGTCTATCTGGGTATATGCATCAAGCAGTGTTCTTCCCACAACAGCCTCATCTTTTGCAGGTTATTCTACTTTCAAACATGGGTTTATATACTATTTGCATATATATATATATATATATATATATATAAAAAAAAACAGAGAGCGGTGTGGATTTTGTAAGGTTTGTAATTTTGAATGTTTTTATTAATCATTGAATATTGTGTATGTCATGTTCTCTCATTTGTTGGTTTGTCACTTTTATGTGTTTAGAACAGTGTGGGTTTGTAAGATTTGGGTTGGGAGATTATTGGCTTTGTGGGTATATGCACCATTACTGAGTCCTGCAACAATGCCATTATACATGTGTTGAATTGGGGTTTGAATTGGGGTTTGAGTTGCAGCAAGGTTATTTACCAATTCTGTTTCGAATCTATTAAATTAATTATTTGTTCTAACCATGTGTGATGATATGTATAGTTGCCCAACTCTAAAGGGGTCAAATTTTCTTGATTTTCTTTTTCCTAATTTTATGTTCACAATTTTGTTTACTTACTCTGATATTTTGATTTGCAATATTAGTGAACATTATAAATCTTATATGTTTGTTTCTTAATATGCATTAAGGCTGGAGGGAGTTGTTATTTTATTTGAGTTTTGAGTTTTGCTTATGGTCATGTAGTGCTTAACAAATATTCAAAAATTATTTAAGGTTGGAAGCAAAATGAATCTGAATTGGTGTAGGTGAAAATTGAAGAAGGTGATGGAGGGTTACATACACAAAACTGATGGGACTAAACTGATATAATAAATGGCTTTGGGTTTTTTGACAAAGTAAATGGGGTTTTTTAGGCTGTATTGATTTGTAAATGATGGGGGAATCAAGTTAGTTAGAGTTTGTTGTTGAATTACCAAGCAAAGAGTTTGCTTTCTAAATTTTATTTTATTAAATTCTTTCTTAAGAACACTTCTTTCTTAAATTTTCCCTCTAACCTTATGTGATCAATTAAAGGAAGTTCCAAAAATAAAGAGTTGAAAAAAATAAAACCCAAAGAAAATATTGATTGTTGTTTGTAAATTAATGTTTTTTATCAATCATTCATTTATATCTGTGTTGACAATGTGTTGTGTTTGTTCGTAGTGTTTGCATTGGGTAACCAATTATTATTTTGCAACGATGTTTGTGTTTAGTTTGAATTGGGTGGTCTATAAAAAACCTTTCATTAGTGTGACAATGCATGTGTTTGTTTTGAATTGGGTAGCCTCTTTTAATTATCATATTGGCTTTTTTCTGTAATTTACAGGTGGATGAAGACTAGAAGTGAATGGTAATATTGACTCCCTTTTTATATATCTACATTTTTTTAAGCTTAAGTTTTTCATATCTCTCTAATGATTTTGTATTTATTGTTGTGTAAACTAAGCGTGCACTTCTTTGATTGATGAGTGTTGAAAGAGTGGCAATCTCGAGGGCAAAATTTACACTATTTTTGGTTTTATCGTTGACGAACTTTGAAAATGATTGACGTTGTATAAAGTTAAAGATTATTTAGAGGCAGATTGGCGTTGTGTAAACTTATATAGATTTGGTTTGGTTTGAGAGGTAGACATTTGGAGGTGTTATTTAGATTTTGATCAAGAATACCATTTTCGTATTGGCATGGTGTGCTCCAAAGGGAGAACACCATTTTGTTGTTCCTCTTATTTTGAAGTTGTGTCTACAATGAAGGGGATCCTCTTGCTAAAATGTATGTTATCTATTCATTTTTTGTATGTCATGGGAAAACAAAATTTTAGGTATACTTGATTCTCAATGTTCCTAGCTTAAGAGAGAATGATAAATGAAAATTATTCAAACAAAATATTATTTACACCGTGCCTTTAAGTACGGGCATACACTAGTATATTACATAATTGAAATAATTTAAATAAACTAAAAGCATAAGAAGACTATTTAGGACATTGAGGAGGGGGTGTTTTTTTTATTATTATTATTATTATTATTTATTTTTATTTTATTTTTTTTGTTATCAACCTTTAGCTTACTAGCTACACCAAACATGCCAAACAAAAGGAGCTTCTACAAAACAAACTCGTATTTTGGAGTGTACCAGATGCAAATTAAGATATTTTTTGTGATTTTAATACAACTTTTAGTCATAAGCAGAAGGACCACAAAAAATCATAATTAAATATCATTTAGATATAACCAATAAATTCTCTAATTAAACCAAAATAATAATTACAGTAAACCAAAATTAAATTATAGCCAATATAACAATAAGTTATAATCAGCACCAAAATGCATCATAATCAAATATCACTTGAGGTATTATCAAAGATTTCTTCGGTTATAACCAAAATAATATCAATAATTAATTATAACTAAACGAGTCATAACTAATGACCACAAAAATTCAGGCATATAATACATCATTTTTTAAAGTCTTATATAGAATTCCCTAATAAATATTATGAAATATGTATATATATACAAAATAGGGAAATTCTATGCTTTGGTTTACACTTTTGTGTCTTTGATTATGACCTATTGTGTTGTTAGTTATGACAAATTGTGATATTGGTTCTGAAATTATTTCGGTTATGATTTAAGAGTTGTTTGGTTATATGTAACTCAAATTTTTAAAAAAAATTTGGTTACGATTCCCATAGTATTGAGTTATGTCATTTGTGATAATCAAACTCACAAATAACATAACTTGTATATGGTAGCATTACCCTATATATATATATTGGGCAAATTACCATGGTAGTCTCTATACTTTACCCCTTGTGTCATTTTAGTCTTTATACTATCAAATGGCTCGATTTTGATCATAAATTTATGATTTTGTCTCAATTTCATTCAATTGATTACAACTCTTAGCATTTTTTTACGAAAAATATGCATATAAGTGTCACATGCTATATTTTCAAAGGTAAAATTATCAACTTATTCAACTCAATTAGTTAACCTCAATCAATTTAGTGATAATTTTCCTTATAAAAAAAAAAAAAAAAAACTCATTGAAAATCCTAAGTGATTCGTGATTAGATCAAGATTAAAATATTCCAAATCCCAATTATTCAAAACACGCAATCTAAATCATCAAGCACTTACGAAAGTGATTTAGATTGTTATTTTTCTAAATAAACAATAAATCGACACAAATGATTTTTACGTGGAAAAAATCACAATTGAAGAACCTTCAATTGTAATAAAAAACCATGGGCGAAACGCCACTAATCAATCCACTATTGAAGAAAGAAAGATTACAAAGATAATACACAAATTACCCAACTCAGTCAATTTGTCTTCACACCTTCTGTAACTCTTTCACCAAGCCTTCGTCTCGGAACTGATTAATCTGAAGTTGAATCCACAACTTCACTTGTCGAATCAACGACTACGTACAGAATCAAACGCCTTTGAAACTCTACGTTTGAATCTTCGAAATCCACCGAAGAATAACACTCTTGTATGTATTCAATCAACCTCCTTGATATGTGCTTCTCAATTCATGAGTTTAATACTCATTCAATTTTATCAAGGAAAACTCACAAAAAACTCTCCAGAAGCAACCTTAGAAAACCTCAAAGTAGATCTGGAAAAGTAATCCTAGTTTTCGAGTAAAACACCTACTTATAAAAAACCTGGATTTTGAAGCTCGCTCGAGCGAAGCTTCTCTCACTCAAGTGAGAACCTTAACTCGCGTGATTTCCATAAGTGCCTTCGCTCGAGCCACGAAACCTTCGCTCGAGCGAGAAATAAACTCTTTTAGGTTTTTATGCAGACGCAGTCTTCGCTCGAGCCACAAAGTCTTCGCTCAAGCGCACATTTATCTCTTTCAGGTTTTAAGCCAGACGCAATCCTTCGCTCGAGCGAGGAAGACAAAACAGTAAGGAAATGTTACAACTCAATTACACAAGTTGTTCGCGGGATTGACAAGACTAAGGGACCTAACAATCTCCCCCTTTGTCAATACCCGGACAAAACTTTCTAACATAATTTCCTAACCAAACAAACAAGCTAAACAAACCAACTAAAAACCAGAAAAAGAAACAGCTCGCAAACCAATCTTGATGGACACACATTCTGCACAAAATAAACATAGAGAAAAATAGTTATTCAAACCAAGAAACCATCAAAACAACAAAACAAACAGAAGCCCAATAACCTATCAATATCTAACAACTATTGATGTAATGTAACAATAATATGTCCAAAAGAACTGCCTGCAAAAATATATCATGAATATCAAAATAGATCATGTGAGTATCCCATATACATCAAAACATATGATAGACTCCTGCAAATCATATCCCATATACAGCAAAACATATGCAAATCATATCCCATATACAGCAAAACATATCCCAAAATCATACTCCCCCTTTTTGGCCGGGAGTGAAAAAAAACAGTCAGAAACACTTGCAAAAAGACAATCCAAGAAAATAAACCAAAAACTGTCCAAGAGAATAAACCAACAACTGTCCAAAAAACTAAGACTCCGGTGGAGGTGGCTGCTGTATCTGGAGTAGGGAGAGAATCTGCGCAAGCATAGAACTCTGCTCATCAAGGCGGTGGTCAAGGGAATCCATCCTAGCATCCAGCTAATCAAGGCGACGAGTGACAGACTACTCAAACATCTGTAACTGGCCACAAAATGAGCGAGGCCGCATCTCAAGTAGATCAGGGACACCGGCAGTGGCTGCCTCAAACTCCTCCTCCTCTGCAAGGGGATCATCATCACCTGCACCTGAACTCCCAACCCCCGACACACTCCCCCTCACATGGGCTTGACTCTGAGAAACTGTGAGCTTTGTGATGGGTTTTAGAGGATGTGCAAACTCGTCATCATAAAAAATAGGAATATCAAGAGAAGTGAGAAAACGAGTAATCAAACACCCATAGGGAAGCCCCAAAGACTTTCGACCCTCAAAGACCCCAATCATTTTGGAAACAATCATTTCTAAAAGATCAATGGGAAGTCTACGATGAATACAATACAACACATATCCCTGGTCCTGGGAAATGTGCGAGGAATGGGTGGTGACATGCAGATTCGCACACGCAATGATATTCATAAGACGGAACCGAGGAAGCAACTCATTTTGTTGAATGAGTGCCCCAGCAAGCCAAGTCCGGTCAACACCATATAATTCAGACGCAACACAATCAAAATCAACACCTGACCGAGTAAGAACCGGATAATGAAAATCACCAACTTCAGGAAGATCAAGAAAAACCCGAAAAACATCACCAGTGATAACTAGAGATTTCTTTCTAACCCAAGTGGTAAAGGAGGCCGGAATTTCTTTTTGAATGGAATGGATGTTGCAATAAAATTCCCGAATAAGACTCAAATTTTGTGGGCCTAAAAAATGCAACACTTGATCATCGCCCAATGAATCGAATAAAGACCGAATGGGAAGAACCTCAAAGGCACTTGGGAGGACATTGCGCTCTAAATGAACTTTACGAGTGGCAAACGACTCCCTAAACAACTTAGACTTATCTTTAGACTCGAATTTATCAGTGTTGTAGGAAGGACGGGAAACCATAGTTTTACGACGCTTGGAGCTTTCAGCCATGTCTAGACAACTCAAACAGAGCAAAAGAACCACAGAACCTAGACAAACACAGAAAGAAAAAAACAGGAACCCACAACACAAGCCACCCAAAGAAAATAAGAGAGAACCTAAAACCAGAAAATAGAAGAAGCCAACATAAACCCATTAGTCCATTAGTCCAACAAGAAAAAAACACATTAGTCCAACAAACACAGAAATCAGCAAGGTATGAATTCCAGCAATGTATGGAAATATCAATGTATGAAGCAAGAGATGAAAGCTATGAGCAGTAGAGGAAGAGACTTAAGTAGCAAATCAAGGAAAATAGATCACAGTTGCATATGGCAAGATAATGTAAAAAAAATCCCCAATTTAAACCCTTAACAAAATCCTGAATTAAACCCTAGCAAACAAAAAAAAAAACTAACACAATGCTCCAACTTACTAACCCGAAGACACAAGAGAGACACAAAATCAGTAAAAAATAACCAAAGGCAACAAGAATGAACCCTAGATGATAACAAAGCATAGGCACAGTCATATTGCAAACGAGGAAGAAAAAAAACAAAGAGAAAAGAAAAAACTTACCAACTTCGGTAGAATGCAGAGGAATGAATGGAAAAGTCCCAAAACCAAGAGAGAAACCTCAAACGACGCCAGCAATGGAGAGCACAAAAGCCCTAGAGAGAGAGAGAGAGAGAGAGAGAGAGAGAGAAGAAACACGAAGACGTGGGAAAAACTGAACTGTAAAGACACAGTTTTTAGAATTTGAACCACGACAAGTCGCTCGAGCAAAGACTTTCTCGCTCGAGCGAGGACAATAATGCACAAGAGTTCGCTCGAGCCAAGAACTTGTCACTTGAGCCAAAAACACACACTCTCAGGTCTTATGCAGGAGCAGAAGCACGCTCGAGCGAGGACTCCGTCGCTCGAGCAAAGAAGAAAAAAAAAACAAAACCATTTTTTTTTTTAAAACAAAAAAAAAACAAAAAAACAAAAAACCATGAGACTCAATATCATGAAGTGAGACCTGGAACACAAGTAGATGATCACATTTGGCCAAAATTGACACTAAGATGAAATAATCCGCACATCATGAATCCTGTAAACTTGTAATTTTTTTTTTTTTAAAAAATGACACTGGAAATCATGAGCAAAGCAGATAAAATATAATCAGTGATCATAAGCTACATGAGAATGTACAACTCAAAATCCAACATGAGATCTCACAAAATAAAGTGTGTGTGTGCAATCCATGAGAGTCCACTGAGCTAGAGTTAATCCTCATAGTGATCGGATGGCTGGACCTCCGGCAAGAGTAACTGAACATCACAGAGAAAAGTCAAACCACTAGGAATCACGGGATATTTGTTGAGTAAATGCAGAGGCTCCCCCTCAATCAATGAGTCCATTTTTTTTATATTTTGTTCTTTTCTTTCTTGTGGGCACTCACTAGTGGCATTCATGCTCAAGAGTATGGAAACCAAACCAAAGAAGAATGAAATCAAAAAGGATGGCCTGGTTGGTGCCTCTGAGGTAGCCTTTTCCTAATGCCCGGACTTCAAGAAATTGAGGGAGAAACCGTGGAGGTGAAAAAAATGATGGTAGATGGTTAAGAGACTCAACATCACCCATGATATACTAGTATTGGTCAATTCCACTGTAAAAGTACAAGAAACACTGTTAGTGGTCCATAGAGAACTTTGATCACTTGTGCGGAAACCCCTGCAACAATTTATCTCAAGGATGTGTACAGAATGAGATCATGAGGTTAATAAGCATGGGCATTCAAAATGAGCTATGAACAAAGAATAATGAGATCTTGTAAGCAGCATGAGTAGTGTGCATATAAAGATGTATGCAAGTAAAACAGAAATCAATGACACTCAGATTATAGCATCCAAGCACACATAAAGCCAAACACTCACAACCACTCAAGGAACAAGTAACACTCTAGTGATCGAGCACGACACCCAAGGTCTTTCTAAGGAACTCAAACCGAAGAAGATTAAGGGGTTTTGTAAATATATCAGCTTTTTGATGCTCAGTGTGAACATGCTCAAGAACAACAAGGCCCTCTTCCACTAACTCTCGAATAAAATGATGACGAATGTTAATATGTTTGGTGCGAGAGTGTTAGACAGGATTTTTTGAAATGTTTATGGCGCTTGTGTTATCACAGAAAAGTGTGAGTGTTCTGTTCTATCCCATAGTCATGAAGCATTTGCTTCATCCACAGCATTTGTGTACAACAACTCCCTACAGCAATGTACTCAGCCTTAGCAGTTGAAAGAGAGATGGCATTTTGCTTTTTACTATGCCAGGAGATCAAATTATTCCCAAGGTAAAAACAACCCCCGAATGTACTCTTCCTATCATCAGCACACCCTGCCCAGTCGGCATCAGAAAAACCAGTAATTTCAGCTGTAGAATCAGTAGAAAACCAAACCCCATACCCCAATGTCCCATTAACATATTTGATGATGCGTTTGATTGCAAGAAGGTGAGACTCTTTAGGACTGGCTTGGTAACGGGCACAAACACCGACACTGAAGGAGATATCAGGACGACTGGCTGTGAGATACAGAAGACTCCCTATCATACTCCTATAATGGGTAGGATCTACATCAATACCAGAGGAGTCTTTGGAGAGGTGAAGACTGGTGCTTATGGGAGTGCGTGCATGTTTGGCAGACTCAAGACCAAACTTTGACACAAGATTTTTAGCATACTTAGTCTGAGAAACAAACATACCCGAAGGAGACTGTTTAATTTGAAGACCCAAGAAATAAGACAACTCTCCCATCATGCTCATCTCAAACTCATGTGTCATGCAATCCGAAAAATATTTCACAAGATGATCAGCAGTGGATCCAAACACAATATCATCAATATAAATCTGAGCAACAAGAATATAAGACTTAGTATGTTTCACAAATAGAGTCTTATCCACACTACCCCTTTGAAAGTCATTATCAGGAAGAAAGGTAGTAAGTCTATCATACCAAGCCCGAGGGGCTTGTTTCAACCCATACAAAGCGTTGTCTAACTTGTAGACATGATTTGGACATTTAGGGTCCTCAAACCCTTTTGGTTGCTCAACACATGCCTCTTCTTTCAAGTACCCATTCAGAAAGGCACTTTTCACATCCATTTGAAACAATTTGAAACCAAGATAACAAGCAACACCAAGTAAAATACGAATAGATTCGAGACGGGCAACTGGGGCAAACGTCTCATCATAGTCAACACCTTCTACTTGAGTGTAACCTTGAGCAACCAACCTGGCTTTATTCCTAACCATAGTACCATTCTCATCAGATTTATTTTTAAAGATCCACTTGGTACCTATCAAATTCATGTCTCTAGGTCTGGGAACTAGAGTCCAAACATTGTTACGTTCAAATTGACCTAATTCTTCATGCATAGCATTGACCCAACTATCATCTAGGAAGGCCTCTTCGAAATTCTTAGGTTCAATTAATGAAACATAACACATATGTGATACCTCATCCCGAATCTGTCTTCGGGTTTTCATTCGATCCGATACACTTCCAATCACCTATTGAGCTAGATGATTCA
Source organism: Camellia japonica (assembly GCA_030407325.1). Lineage (NCBI taxonomy): Eukaryota > Viridiplantae > Streptophyta > Magnoliopsida > Ericales > Theaceae > Camellia > Camellia japonica. Next base: position 56,200,949 of record JAPPVO010000031.1, on the reverse strand, counting down.
GTTTCACCCTTGCTGATGGTTTGAACTCAGGACTTGCGGTAACAGAAGCATCAGGAGTGATGTTTCTTTGTGCACTCTTTGGACTTTGACTTACCTGTGAGGATGGTGTCATCTCAACTTCTTGTGCTTGGACGTCAGCTTCTCTTTGACTTTGTGGTTCAGTATCCAAGATTGGAGACTCACCATTATCATCCTCATTTGTTGCTGGAGTAGGGGAACCTGTATCATCTATAACCACATTGATAGATTCCATTAAAGAAGAAGTTCGCAGGTTATAGACTCGAAAAGCCCTACTAGTGGTTGAATACCCTAGAAAAATACCTTCATCACTTCGGGAGTCAAATTTGCCCAAAGGCTCTCTATCTTTGAAAATGTAACACTTATTCCCAAAAGTTTTGAAGTATTTTACATTAGGTTTCAATCCCTTCCACAATTCATATGGAGTTTGTAAAGTGCCAGGCCTTAAATACACGCGATTTATGACATAACAGCAGTATTTAGGGCTTCAGCCCAAAACTTTGGAGGAAGTTGCTTACTAAGGAGCATGACCCTAGCCATTTCTTGAACAACCCTGTTCTTCCTCTCAACAACTCCATTTTGTTGTGGAGTAATAGGTGTAGAAAATTCATGCTTAATTCCATGCATATCAAAAAAATCTGAAAACGAACTATTTTCAAACTCACGACCATGATCAGTTCGGATTCTTATGATACACCCAATGGAAACACCCTGTTCATTTTGGATTTTAAGGACTAAGGCTTGGAAAGCATCAAACGTATCAAATTTTTCCCTTAAAAAATTTACCCACGAAAATCGAGTAAAATCATCAACAGTTAAAAAAATGTTTCTTTTACCTCCGATGCTTTCAGTGCGAGTAGGTCCCATTAAGTCCATGTGAACCAATTCAAGAGGACGCTTGGTTGTAAAGATGTTCACCTTTTTATGAGGGGCACGGGTTTGCTTTCCAAGTTGACATGGTCCACACACATGGTTCAGATTCTTACCCAATTTAGGTACTCCTCTCACAAGCTCTTTGTTGGCTATCTTAGTTAGGTCTTTGAAATTCATGTGACCTAATCTTTGATGCCACAAATCAATGTTACTTATGATGGCAGAGTGACAAGTGAGATCATTAGTAGTAACAATCCCATAACAGTTATCAGATGTGCGAACCCCATGCAAGACAGTATTTCCCTTTTTATCCAAAATTTCACATTTATTTTTTGAAAACAATACTTCATGATGGGAATCACACATTTGACTAATGCTCAAAAGATTTGCTTTCAGACCATCAACAAGAAAAGCATTTTCGAGCTTGGGAAGACCAGCAACACTTATAGAGCCCTTACCAATGACTCTAGAAGTGCCGCCATCTCCAAAGGTAACAATTCCTCCTTCATATTTTTCAAGGGAGGTGAAGTAGGATTTGTTACCGGACATGTGACGAGAGCACCCACTATCAAGATACCACATGTGAGAGTCACGTGCTTTTAGGGCAGTGTGAACAACTAAACAAGTCAAATCATCTTTTCTCACCCAAATCTTTTTGGTCTTGGTCAATGTCTTGGCGTTGTGAACACCCTCATGAATCTTGGTATCCCACCTAGACATGTAGGGTTGTCTCCTAACCCAAAAAGTATTCGAATTTCTACCCTTTTGAGACACCTTACCAAACAATTCATAGCAATAAGGACGAATGTGGCCATACCTACCACAGTGATGACAAATAAAAACAGGTTTTACCTCCCTTTTGTTGATCTTACCCCCTTTAGGTAGATGAAGAGAGGGATCACCCTGGTCTATCTTCAGCTTTCCCTTTGCTTGAGTCTTCGGGTCATGTAAAGTAGAGGCCTGTCCCTTGTGAGCTGTCGCACCATAGCCTAGCCCACTTTTGTCACACCCCATTTGCTGAGACCCGAGGATGTCTTCTAAAGATTTGGAACCTTTGTTCCACATGGCAATAATGGCTCTAGCAATACGGAGTTGTTCATCTTTCTGACAGACTATCTCTTCCAATGTAGCTTGTGACATCTCAAGGCTTTCAAGCTTCTCTTCATATGTGGAATACACCTTCAGAAGTTCATTCCTTTCAGTTTCACATGATAGAAGTTTTCCACATAAGTCTTGCCTGTCACTTGAGATCTTGATGATATTCTGCTTTGCTGCTACAAGTTCTCCTTTCAGCTTGACATTCTCACTTTCACATGCTTTGAGTTTGAGAGAGAGTTTGTCATTGATTTTGGACAAATTTAGAGATTCCTCGTGAAGCTTTTTGTAAGCTTGTTGCAATTCATCACCATTAATCTCATCATTGTCTTCTGATGTTTCATCATCCTCTTTTTGCTCTTCATTCTTCTTGACCTCATCCAATCTAGCAACTAAGGCAGGAAAGTTGCTGGATGGTAGTGAAGGTGAACCTCCTCTTTCATGAAATTGGCTCAGAATTTCCCATGAATCTTTAGCCTTTGTGCAGTAAGCAACCCGTTGCTGTTCTTCATCAGAAATTGCTCCGTGAATAGTAATCAGGGCTCTCTGATTGCTCGGATTGTCAGCACTTTCTGTATCTTCTTCAATGGCCTGCCAGCCTTCTGGATCAAAAGCTCTCAGAAAAGCCCTCATTTTGATCTTCCAATACAGGTAGTTACTCCCATCAAAGGTGGGAGCATGATGCAGGTTCTGACCACGAGCTAATTCCGCTGGCTTTGGAAGAGGTTGAGTGAAAGTGGACCAAAATGCCATGAAAGCACTATCCCCGTCTTCTTCGGATTTAGGTTCTTTGGGTTCTTGCTCCGACCCGCTTTTATCATCCCAAGTCACAATGTAGACTTTCTTTCGATTCTTTTTCGAAGGGCATTCAAGGGCAATATGACCAAACCCTTGATATTCATAGCACTTGACCCCTTGCCCCTTTACAATCTTCTTTTCAGTTTTTGGAGCAAGTTTTGGTGGAAAAATTTTGGGTTTTTCCTTACTCTTGTCTTTTGAAATAGGGTCTCTGAAACTAGGCTTCATTTTCTTCAAAAAAATTTAAATTGTTTAGTAAACATAGCCGTCATCTCAGACTCTAAATCAAATTCAGTTTCCGGAGTTTTTGTAATCTCATGAGCACTAGTGAAAGCCACACTATCTTTTTGTTTTTTCTTTGAAATCTGGTGGGCTTCATAAGTCTGCAAGTTTCCAACCAACTGATCAAGCTTGAGGGTATCAACATTCTGAGCCTCCTCAATGGCTGTCACTTTTGATTGGAACCTCTCGTGTAACGCCCTCAAAATAAACCCATAATATATACAATATTAACATGCATTGTTAAAAGAAAAACAAAACCTTATTCCATTCATCAGAGTAATCTTATTAAAAGACATTACATGTAGTAACGAAAGTAGATGCCCTACGGGCTTACATCTTTCCAAGCCAACACTTGGACACAAAAGTCTGAGTACTAACTCAATTACACATTAAGCCCCTGGCTTGAGTTTACATGTAATATCAAAACAAAACAAAATAACAATTAATCTAAACAGAGTCTTCAACTCCAAATCCTTCCAAGCTAATTCCTTGGAGGTAGCATATCACCTGAACCTGAAAATGATGTTCCCGTATAGGGTGAGCCACAGCCCAGCAGAAATATACTAAACCAAATATAAGAATTGACTAAAGCAATAGCATTCGATAGATGGTTAACACTGTTAAATCCATTATATCACTTTACAGTTTCATGACAATAATGTCCATGACATGTTTCGCTTTACGTTATTAATCGACTTTCCAATTATACAGACATGGCTCAGAACCTGGCCAAACAATAATAATGAGATTACATCTCATATCAACATTACTTCCAATAACAACAATTTAAGTGAGACTAAGGCTCAAACCAAAACACTTCCGTAAATCGATAAGTACACATATATGCTGTACTAATACACTTCCATACATCAATAAGTACACAGATTTGCTGTACTAATGGAGTCCATCCCCTTTCTCCTCCCAAACAGGTTTGAGAGTCCATCCCCTATCTTCCCTCAAACCATGGAGTACATCCCCTATCTCCTCCCAAACAATATGCATATACAATGTATTAAACACTTGTCATACACAATATTCAATCAATACACAAATTCGCTGTATTAATTCAACTGTCATATTCAATGACTCATGCAATGTGATTAGTTTCAGTTTCCCTAATCAACATGCAATGTCTACAACAATCACGACTATCCTCCACCGATAGCCCAAAACAGTTATTTCTAAACAGGAAATAAATGTATCAACAAATGTAAACTCAACATTTTCATAGGTGAGTGATTAAACTATTCAACTACACCATTTATCTCATAATTCCTCAATTTCATGAATTAAACTTAATTCCACGATTTTCCCAAAATTAATTATACAAATTAATTTATTATAACAACTAGAGCTTTTCCCCCTTTCCTCAAAATTAACCCTAAGGTTCAATTTTATCAACTTGACACTACCAATGTCATTTTTCACGATTCACAATCACATGGAATTTAATATATAAACAATTCCCTATTTCTCAAATTATAATACAAACCCTAGCTTTCCCAAAATTACTAAACGACACCAACATATCAAAAATACCAAAACTTAGGACAAACCCTATAATATGGAGTAGGAAATCCCTACCTCGAAGTGAAGAACTCAAATGGAGAAGATGGCGAAAACCCAATGTGCTCCAAATCCAAGATTGTTCAGATTAAAGTGAAGCCCTCGACCCACTCTATCTTTTTAACAAAGGACCTAGGGTAGAAATACACTCTAAGTAGATCAAACCTAAGAGAGAAGGTGTGTAGAGGGAGAGAAAACACGGACCTAGGGTTTTTAAAACAAAAGAGGATGAAAAAAGATGTTTAAAAACCGCTGCTGCGTATTTAAATAAAACAGGCTCGCTCGAGCGAAGTCTTGGTCGCTCGAGCGACCAGACACATAAAACCCTCGCTCGAGCCAAGAACGTCTTGCTCGACCCAACAACCCAGAAGCTCACTCGAGCGACAAACTGCTCGCTCGAGCCAACAACTCAAACCCTCAAGTCTGCAACCAGACGCACGCTCGAGCGACGGAACGCTCGCTCGAGCGATGAACAAACCAGCTCGCTCGAGCGAAGAAGAGCTCGATCGAGCCAAGAAACACAGCTCTCAGGTCTATACCTAGACGCAGTCTCTTGCTCGAGCGAAGAAACCCTGGCTCGAGCGACGGACCAAAAACAAAGAGCTCGTTCGAGCGACGAACTTCTCGCTCGAGCGAAGGGTCAAAATTCTGGGCAGCAACCCTTTGCTCCCAAACACTACCAACCTGTAACAAACCTGCTCAATGCATCCCATAACTCAGAAATAAGAAATTAAAGGACAACAACAACAATTATATAACAACAGGATCTACGAAACCTAAGTCCGGATGCAACAACCAAATGGGAAAAGACAGGGGTCGCTATATCTCGGGTAAAGACCTCAAAATTTTTCCAACAACTTTAGCTTCAGGGATTTTTTCACCGAGTGTGAAACAGGAATTCACAATATCACTAAGTTTTGCATAGAAATCATCAAACGTCTCATCTTCGCGCATAAAAAGGGTTTCAAAGGCGGAGGTGAGACGTTGAAGTTTTGACCTTTTGACAGAAGTAGTACCTTCGTGAATCGTTTCAAGAATGTCCCAAGCCTCTTTTGCTACCTCACACGTGCAGATACAACGAAACTCTTCAGGTGTGATGGAGCAAAACAGGGAATTGAGAGCCTTACTGTTCCAACTCAAGTTTTGGTAATCAGTTGTGTCCCATTTATCAAGGGGTTTAGGAATATCAACACCATCAATGGTGACAATAGGTTCACTCCACCCATAGATCACGCAGTGCCAAACTTTTTCATCAATGGATTTTAAAAACGCTCTCATACGAGCTTTCCAATAAGAATAGTTTGTACCATCGAGTAAAGGAGGTCTATGGGTCGAGTTACCTTCACGAATAGAATCCATATCACTAGTCACACAAAATCACACTCCTATAGTTTTGATAAAAACAAAGAGTGACCCGATCTGATACCAATTGAAAATCCTAAGTGATTCGTAATTAGATCAAGATTAAAATATTCCAAATCCCAATTATTCAAAACACGCAATCTAAATCATCAAGCACTTACGAAAGTGATTTAGATTGTTGTCTTTCTGAATAAACAATAAATCGACACAAACGATTTTTACGTGGAAAAAACCACAATTGAAGAACCTTCAATTGTAATCAAAAACCACGGGTGAAACACCACTAATCAATCCACTACTGAAGAAAGAAAGATTACAAAGATAATACACAAATTACCCAACTCAGTCAATTTGTCTTCACACCTTCTGTAACTCTTTCACCAAGCCTTCATCTTGGAACTGATTAATCTGAAGTTGAATCCACAACTTCACTTGTTGAATCAACGACTACGTACAGAATCAAACGCCTTTGAAACTCTATGTTTGAATCTTCAGAATCCACCGAAGAATAACACTCTTGTATGTATTCAATCAACCTCCTTGATATGTGCTTCTCAATTCATGAGTTTAATACTCATTCAATTTTATCAAGGAAAACTCACAAAAAACTCTCCAGAAGAAACCTTAGAAAACCTCAAAGTAGATCTGGAAAAGTTATCCTAGTTTTGGAGTAAAACACCTACTTATAGAAATCCTGGATTTTGAAGCTCGCTCGAGCGAAGCTTCTCTCGCTCGAGCGAGAACCTTAACTCGCGTGATTTCCATAAGTGCCTTCGCTCGAGCCACGAAACCTTCGCTCGAGCGAGAAATAAACTCTTTCAGGTTTTTATGCAGACGCAGTCTTCGCTCAAGCGTACATTTATCTCTTTCAGGTTTTAAGCCAGATGCAATCCTTCGCTCGAGCGAGAAAGACAAAACAGTAAGGAAATGTTACAACTCAATTACACAAGTTGTTCGCGGGATTGGCAAGACTAAGGGACCTAACACTAATAATATTATTAATTGGACCAAATTAAAATAAAATCTAAAATTATGAGTTAAAATTGAGCTAATTGAAAGTGTAGAGACTAAAATGACACAAGAAGTAAAATATAGAGACCACCATCGTAATTTGCCTTATTTTTATTTTTATTTTAATAAAGGAGGATCAACTTATTATATTCAACTGATAAATCATAACTGGATATATAATACACTTTTTTTTAACGTGTTTATTATAAAATTTTCCTATAAATATCATGAAATTTATACATATATATATATATATATATTTATAAAGGATGATCAACTTACTTTACTTATTTAGCCAAAGAAGACTAGAGAACTCTCTTTCGTCGCCGTCGTAATCAATTTCACCCAGGTTTCCACATTCCTAAAAGAAAAGAAAGTAAAATACTTATAAACAAAAAATACATATGAAGAACTCCAGTTGAGTAGTCTTTGTAAATATTCAAAGATAAAAGAGTTCATCAAATGACAAAAGTAATTAACTGTAAATCAAGTTGAAAAAGAAAGTCCACCTCTCCAAAGGTATTTCCCAGGGTGGTTTGTGAATATTTAGATATTTTTCCGAAGATTCTCACTTATATAGAATTCCCTTATCAATATTATGAAATACATAGATCTATATAATATAGGGAAATTCTATGCTTTGGTTTACACTTTTGTGTCTTTGATTATGACCTGTTGTGTTGTCAGTTATGACACATTGTGATATTGGTTATGAAATTATTTCGGTTATGATTTAAGAGTTGTTTGGTTATACGTCATGTGATGTTTGGTTATAACTCAATTTTTTTTTTCTTGGTTATGATTCCCATAGTATTGAGTTATGTCATTTGTGATAATCAAACTCACAAATAACATAACTTGTATATGGTAGCATTACCCTATATATATATTTTGGGCAAATTACGACGGAATCCCTGTACTTTATCTACTGTGTCATTTTAGTCTTGTACTTTAAATTGGCTTGATTTTGACCCTGAATTTATGATTTTGTCTCAATTTCATTCAATTTATTACAACCCTTAGCATTTTTAATGAAAAATATGCATACAAGTATCACATGCCAAATTTTTAAGGGTAAAATTGTGAACTTACTCAACTCAGTTAGTTAACCTAAATCAATTTAGTGATAATTTTCCTTAAAAAAACTAACAATATTATTAATTGGACCAAATTAAAATAAAATTTAAAATTAGGAGTCAAAATTGAGCTAATTAAAAGTGTAGAGACCAAAATGACTCGAGAAGTAAAATATAGGGACCACCATCGTAATTTTTTTTTATTTTTTTTAATAAAGGAGGATCAACTTATTATATTCAATTGATAAATCATAACTGGACATATGATACACTTATTTTTAATGTGTTTATTATAAAATTTTCCTACACATATTATGAAATTTATATATATATAATAAAGGTTGGTCAACTTACTTGACTCAACTAACCTAAAAAGTTGGGAGAACAGTCTTTCTTCACCTCATAATCCTTTCTATCCACTGTAGCATAATCCTAATAGAAAAGAAAGTAAAATACATATAAATATATATATTTATAATAAAGGATGATCAACTTACTTGACTCAACTAGCCTAGGAAGTTATGTTAAATATATATATATATATATAAAGCTACCGTAGAGAGCCAAATTCTTCGTCGTCGTAATCAGAAAGTAGGGAGATCTGTCTTTCTTCGCCATCGTAATTAGTTTCATCCACCATTGCACATTCCTAAAAGAAAAGAAAGTAAAATACATATAAATAAAAAAATACATATGAAGCACTCCAGTTGAGTAGTCTCCTGTAAATATTCAAAGATAAAAGAGTTCATCAAATGACAAAAATAATTAACCATAAATCAAGTTGAAAATAAAGTCTACCTCTCCTTTCAGAAGTCATTGCTCTAAATACTTATTGAGATCTTCTGTCTGAAGGCCTTCATTGTGACATGTACTTACAAATATCTGTGACATGCGTACTTGTCCCAAAGTAAAGTTGTGCATCTTCGGACACATCTTCAGAACAACTCTGTGTAATGATGGCAAATTAAAATTATAGTTTGCATTACAGAAACTGTTGAGGTTTCGTAGATCTTTTAGTATTAGCGACTCCAACTTTGGGAATTCAATCACATCATCAATCACTTCCTTGAGCCCATCCTCTGTTGCTGCAATAACTTCTTCCATCACCGGACAAGACTCCAAACAAAGTACTTTAAGTTGTTGAAGAGCCATGGCGGTGGAACATGTGAATACATTTCTCAAGAGGGAACATTTCTTAATTGTTAGGTATTGTAGGATTTGAAGGCCCAGAATTCTACAAGGATCCTTGTTCCACAAACATGTCAACTGAGGTAATCCATCCAATTCCATCATTTTTACTTCAATTAATGGCCTAACATGTTGTCCTTCTCCAACATTGAGCCCCGCAAGTGGAAAAACCTCTGCCACACAATTTCTCACAATTAATTTGTCCAAATTCGCTACGTCCAAGAATTTTAAACTTATTTTTCCAGTCTGAACATTCCCGGGATGTATCTCTCTTGAGTTTACACAATTATTGAGAAATAGTGTCTTCAACTTTGGAAAAGAAACCTACAAAGATTCATTTTGTCATCTTGTTTAATGACAATGTTAGCTATATATATCTATATTGCCATAATGTGCAACATACCATATTGTGTTTTACCATGTTACCATATTACGCATTACTTACCATATTGTACATTACCATATTAGCTTCTCCTTCTCCTATATAAAGGAGTCTTGTATTCACTCATTATTCATTCATTGAAATATACAGAGTTATATCTCTCTCTCTCTCTCTCTCTCTCTCTCTCTCTCTCTCTCTCTCTCATAACATGGTATCAGAGCTATAATTTTTTGGGGTACTTACGTGTAGGTCATAATAAGTGGACTTATTGTCTAATAGGTCCTATGGGAAAAATTTGTCATAAAAAAACGTCACTAATTGTAAGTTTTAGCGACAATTTATAAAAATCGTGACAAAAAAAGTCACTAATTGTCAATTTTTAGCTACATATGTAAAAAATTGTCACAAAAAAATTATTTTTAGCGACAATTTTACCAAGATTTATTTTCAATAGGACTATATGGGAATTAAGTCCAACTATTAGGACCTATTGGTAGTTTACCCTAATCTTTTTTCTTTTTTTATTTTTCTGTTTCTCTGCGCATCACCGGAATATAGAATATATTTTCTGGTACCAAGGTCACTATTTTTTCTTACTAGTTTTCTCCAAGACTACCATCAACCTACTCAGAATTTCCAAATGATTCCAATGCCACCAAAATCATCTCCAACAGACCAGTGACGCACCATCACGCACCACCTACATCACCGCGCGTCACATCCTTCCGTCGCCACTCTCACACGAGCCTACACGCGCGCCTCATGTTTCCTGCACACAGCGTCCATCTGCTGCTAACGTATGCTGTGCCCTGTCTGCTAACCTGCGCTGCACCCCTGTGCACTACTGTGCGCCATGCCTTGTTGACGACATTAGCCCCCTGCTACTGACGTCAGCTCTATCCCCTATTTGGCATTGTTTCTTGTTTTGGCTATTTTTCATCCCGTTTCGGCCTATTTTGATTATGTTGGGCCAATTCTTGACTATTTTCGACCTTCCAAATTCACTGGTGCACTCAGTTTTACCCAATTCTACTTCCACACCACCGGACCCTCTTTGTGAGTCATATTTTGCTCACTCCATGGATCATGCAAACAACTCTTCTCAACATAGTGGTTCTTCTTCTCAGCACAATGGTTATTGATTGTTGTTGAAAAGCCATGGCGGTGGAACATGTGAATACATTTCTCAAGAGGGAACATTTCTTAATTGTTAGGTATTGTAGGCTTTGAAGGCCCAAAATTCCATGGGGATCTTTGTGCCACAAACATGTCAACTGAGGTAATCCATTCAATTCCATCATTCTTACTTCAATTAATGGCCTAACATGTTGTCCTTCTCCAACATTTTGCCCCTCAAGTTGAAAAACCTCTGCTACTTCACTGCAATTTCTCACAATTAATTTGTCCAGATTTGCTACGTCGAAGAATTTTAAACTTATTTTACCAGCTTGAACATTCCGAGGATGTATCTCTCTTGAGTTTACACAATTATTGGGAATTAGTGTCTCCAACTTTGGAAAAGAAACCTGTGATGACCGGGTACGTAAATCGTCCTACTTTCTTTTGTGCGTGTTGGGTCCAACACTTTTTGAAACTTATCTCTTGATTTCCGTCTCTCATAACTTCAATTCTGAGTCCCACTTGTTTCAGGAGGCTTGAAGTTGAATCCGAGGGGAGGGGGTTACACTTAAGTTGGATTTTTCTGGGCTAAGGGCTGAGCCGCACATGCGGGGCCTTGGGCCGGACGTGCGAGAGATGAGGCCGCACGTGCGGGAATCTGGGAGATTTCTAGCCTGCACACTGCATTATATGCAGGTGTGGAGGCAAGTGCAGGTGACGAGTGCTGCACGTGCGGGGATCAGTGCCGCACGTACGGGAAACAGGCTCCGCACGTGTGGGGGCAAGTGCCGCACGTGCGGGACGAGCTAGATCCAAAAACTCTTCTCTTTTTTTTTCCTCTCTTTTTGTTGAGTGTGTATCACTTTTAAGCCTCCCTTCTCACTCTAAACACACTTTTTCTCCTCCTTCTCTCTAAAAACTCTCATCAAACACTAAAAACCCTTGATTCCTTGCAATCCTTTGGGTCTAGATCCTTCATCTCTCTCAAGTTTTTGAGAACAAAGAAAGAACTTCACTTTGTATGGTGGAGATTGAATTTCTATACCTTTTGATCCTAGGGTTTCATCAAATCTCTTCATCAAGCTTGAGGTAGGGACTTCTTTGAGTTATATATACATGTTTTGCAAGGTTGATGTTGTTTTTAGGGTTTTCTCAAAGTTATTATGTAGGTTTTGATTTTTGGCTCAAGAGTGTAGAGATTTTCAAAAGTGGGTTTCAAAATCTCAAATCTTTTAAGTTAATCCTTGAGGGTTTCACTCTCATGGTGTGAGAGATGATGTTTGGTGTGTCTGTGTTCTTTTAAAAGGTGAGGAGATACCTTATCTTAATCAAAGGCCCAAATTCATGGATTTTGTTTTTGAAATGGGTTGAGGGTCTATGAAATTAATCAATTTGTTGTTTTTTCGCAATAGAAATAATGCATTGCATGGAATGTATGAAACATGGGGATGGAAATTTGTAGTTAAAATTGTAGATAAAGTTATGAGATGACAAATTGTCGATTCAATACGAAATATGGAAGTATTTAATTGTGATGAATTTAGATGATATTACGGGTATCATGTTTGATAATGTTGAAAGAGGAATGGAAAGTTTAATTATGATGAATTATCGTTGAGAGATTTGACAATGGAGGAAAGTTATGTCATGATGATGATTATTGCATGGCATATTCATTTAATTGATTATTTCAACATCATTATTGAGTTTTAGCATATATTGTATTGGCATTGCTATCATTACATTGGTGCAAGTTGTGAGTTGAGATTTGAAAACATTTTCATTGAGAAAGAAATGTTATGAAATGAAATTATGGAAATGTTTTTGGGGTAAATACGTTGGTAAGTCCGGGTAGGAGGTGTAGATGGAAATGATTAAGTTGGCCTAAGTGTCCGGGGTGAAAGACCGAAAACACGTGCAAAAGAGGTACCACTTCCCTTCCGGTTAGCAATCTGTAAAGTGGGGTTTTTTTGGTAGTGCTAGTTAAGCCTACTTGTAGACACCAACCTAGGGACTACCTGAGTCATATTTACCACCCCACTAAATAAAATTGTAAATTTCTAAATTGTTGAGATTTTAAGCTATTGTTGAACATGGTGCTTTTTTCTAAAATATGTAAATGGAATCCTCTTTTAATTAGCATTGCATGGCATTTGCATTTCATATTGGAAATCTTGCATAACTGTATATACTTTGTTAAGGATTCTCTACTGGGCTTTATGCTCACCCCTATGGGATTTTGGTGCAGAAAAATATGTGGTGATCTCGCCGAATTGAGGGTGTGGAGATATTTTGAAGAGAGTAAATGACTCTTATTTTGTTGTGATTCAATTTGCTAGCCAAGGGCTATAAATATGTGGGTTCGTGAAACCATTTTGTGTAATTGGGCTTAAGCCTTGGAAGATGTAAGCCCTTAATGGCATTTCATTTATTTTTGGGATTTGATGTTCTACATGCTATAGATTCATGTATTTTATATCATTGAATGTATAATTTGCATGTGGGACTTTTTGTACGAACCTTATTGATTTATGATGAAAAGGTTGAAGAATTGCTATTATTCTTTAATGGATGTTGTTGATGTACCTAAATTATGTCGGATTATTTTGGGGCGTTACAAAACCTGCAAAGATTCATTTTGTCATCTTGTATAATAACAGAATGAAGTAAGCTTGTATATTGGAATTCAACATCAGTGATGATTGATGAGACATGTTTCTAATATTGATGAGCCAAAATTTTATTTTATGTATGGATTATGAATTTAAGTAAAGATTTTTTTAAAAAAAATAATAATTGTAAAAACAATGTCAATAAAATATAAATTATTTGTTTTTCCATGTCCCTTTGTCTTTCTAGATTTCCATCTAAATTTATGATCCAAATGTTCAAAATAAAAATATATATAGATTTGTTTATTGAAAATGATAAATCATGTAAATAATGAGCCAAAATTTTATTTTATGTATGGATTATTAACTTAGAGTGATTTTTATTTTATTTTGTTGTGCTTTTGGAGAAGTTTTAGGTTTGTATTTTGGAGATGTTAGGTCTAACGTTAGGCCATACAGAAGGTATGGCCCATTCATTCAATGTGATTCAAAAGGCAATTAAAATAAGAAACTTTGAAGGCCCCACACGTAAATATTGTTCACAAAAGCCATTCATTCCACCAAAGTCCCGTATTGTTCTCTACTTCGGATTCTAATGACCAGGTTCATGTTTTAAGTTGGTCATGTTTTATGTTGGTCATGTTTTATGTTTGTTCTACCAGGGTCGTGTTTCGTTCTTTGTTACGTTGTTTTATGTTTTTGTAATTTTGTTCAGTTTTGACTATCTCTTATTTACTTCTTTCTCCAAGGCTGTATTTGGTTTATGAATTTGGAAAGTGATTTAGAAAAACTAGGTGAAATGTTCGGTTTTGACTATCTCTCATTTTATCTACATTTCACATACATTTTCCCTTTCCTTTTCCAAAATTTTCTCCAAATTCATGAACCAAACATAGCCTAAAGCAATAAAATGGTGGTATTATTTTGGCTACACACACCAAAAAAAAAAAAAAAAGGAAAATATTATATGAACTATGACAACTTAACTTAGGGATAAAATTAAAATTTGTACAATTTTTTAAGAAAATTCAACATTGATTTTTACTATTTTATTTTTTCAAGTTTTTAGATAGTAATATTCAAGCAAATGCCAAAGTATTAAAAAGGAAAATATTAAAGATTCAAAATAAATAAACATTGTTAATATTTTTTCAAGTTTTTAGATAGTAATTTTCAAGCAAATGTCAAAGTATTAAATTGGAAAGATTCTAAATAAATACACATTATGAATACATGGCCAACAAGCAAAAATGCTTGGGAGCTCTAAATATGGAGCTCTAGGGGGAGATCTAATGAGCTGGCCCTCCCATGATGTGATGGCTGTGTCTACCTTCTTTTTCCTTTTTTTTTTTTTTTTTTTTTTTTCAATTTCCAGCTCATTAGAGCTAGTTTAGTGCTCCCTTTGTAGAGGTATGTATCATGACTAGGCCAACAAGGGTGCCTTTCGGGCTGTGGGAGTCCACCACGGGTCACGTTTTGATGATTTAAATTTTTCATTTTGTAAAGTCCTTAGTATATATCATCTTTAAAAAAAAGATCGATTCAATAATCTTACCTATTTGATTTATTAGAATTGTATCTAAAAAAATGAATGATAAGTGTGTTTAAAAATTTTAAATAAAAAAAAAAATCCTTTTGTTTAATGTCAAACACGATAAATTGCAAAAAGCTAAAATTACCGAATTGATTTAATTTTTTTCCTAATGATATAAACGAAAAATCCTAAAAAATGCACGGTTCGAATAATTAAAATGGGACTCGTAGTGGGCCCACGGGCCCGAACAACACATTTGAATATAGATTATGGACATGAGAGAAGCCTAATCTAGTAAAAATACATACATACATATACATATACATATATGTATATATACATTTGTGTTTCTGGTTTTACAGGTCATGTGCAACAAAAAAGGATGAGGACATTCATACCTGGCTAATGAAGAGGGATTGTGTTTCAGATCTAGAGGTGAAAAAGCTTTTCAGGCTCTGCAAATCTTCAAGTCTCAAACTCGTTAGTTGACAGAACGAGATGGTATTATTGTTGTTTATTGCTTTTTCTTCTTCTTCCCCCACATTCTTCAATACTATTACTTTCAGCTCTCGACAAGAACTAACACTAAGT
Source organism: Camellia japonica (assembly GCA_030407325.1). Lineage (NCBI taxonomy): Eukaryota > Viridiplantae > Streptophyta > Magnoliopsida > Ericales > Theaceae > Camellia > Camellia japonica. Next base: position 56,185,442 of record JAPPVO010000031.1, on the reverse strand, counting down.
TTTTCTAGTTTCAGTAATTGTCAGGGCATATTGGACAAACCGACATTCACCAGTTTCTCACACCGCAAGATGTCCACGTCTCTCAATTGTCGAAAGGACTCTAATGGAAGTAATTTCCTATCCCATATCTCTGTTATCTTTGTTAGTCCAGTAATTTACAATGTCTCCAAGGCAGGGAATGTAACCTGCAACATTCATAACATAATTGTTAAACATTAGACACCAAGGTCAGCATTATAACAAGCATTACAATGTAGCCCAATAAATTGATGTTACTCTTAATTAGACAATCATTTAAGTCCAATAAATTGATTTTACTATGCTCCACTAAATGCCAAAACTTAAATTGTTGGTTCCATAACAACTAATGATTTTGTTTCAGGTAATGTAAACTGTAATAGATTGGAAGGAATTAATCTTTTTGCTACATAAGTGCAACCTTTTATTCTCTATGTGCAATTGGTGCAACGCACGAGTTGGTTTGATTTTTCTGACAGCAAATCATCAATTGAACATATTAAGAAAATTTCAACCAACTACAAATCCATCCTTTCTCAAAATTGATGCGTTCGACAGATTAAAAGTAGAAAATGAGAGAAAATCAGGTTTCACATTATTTTCACATTTCATCAAGATTTTTTCTATTTGACTTTGATAATCTATGTTCTATGATTTTATAAAACGGAATCGCTTGTCTCCAGTTAAAATTTCAATTGGACCAGACAATTGAGATCTCTTATAGGTAAAAGTCATTAAACGGAGGTCTCTTACCGTTAAGAGTTTATGAAAACATTTAACTGAACCAGGAGTTAAAATAATGGGCCAATGCATTTCATAAACTCTTACTGGTAAGATACCTCTGTTTAATGACTTTTATCGATAAGAGACCTTAAATGGCTGTTCCATTTGAACTTTCAAATAGAGAAAAGCCAAATCCCATATAAATTCCATTTGAGGTTTATTTAAAACCTTGAATTTTACTGTTTTATTTTTTCAAGTTTTTAAATAGTAATATTCAGGCAAATGTCCAAGTATTAAATTGGAAAATATGAAAGATTCAAAATAAATACACATTATCAATACATGGCCAACATGGGTGCCTTTCGGGCCATGGGAGTCCACCACGGGTCACGTTTTAATAATTTAAAATTTTCATTACGTAAACTCCTTAGTGTATATCATTAAAAAAAAAAAAAAAAAAAAGAAGAAGATCGATCCAATAATCTTAAGCCAATTTAATTTATTACAATTGTATCTAAAAAAATGAATGATAAGTGTGTTGAAAAAACGACCATCCTTTTGTTGAATGACAAACAAGATAAATTGAAAACGCTAAAATTATCGAATTGATTTAATTCTTTTGCAGTTGATATAAATGAAGAATCCTAAAAAATGCACGGTTCGAATAATTAAAATGGGACTCGTAGTGGGCCTAAGGGCTGAACAACACAATTGAATATAGATTATGGACAGCAGAGAAGCCTAATCTAACTAAAAATAATACAAACATACATACATGTACATATATGTACATATGCATTTGTATTTCTGGTTTTACAGGTCATGTGCAACAAAAACTGATGAGGACATTCATACCTGGCTAGTGAAGAGAGATTATGTTTCAGATCTAGAGGTGGAAAAGCTTTTGAGGCTATGCAAATCTTCAAGTCTCAAATGCGTTAGTTGAGGGAACAAGATGGTATTATTGTTGTTTTCTACTTTTTCTTTTTCTTCCCCCCCCCCCTCCAATCTTCAATACTATTACTTCCGGCTCTCGATAACACCTAACATTTAGTTGTTCAAGTTTCGGTAATTGTAAGGCATATTGGACGAACCGACATTCACCAGTTTCTCACAGTGCAAGATGACCACGTCTCTCAATTGTCGAAAGGACTCTGATGGAACTACTTTCCAATCCCATATCTCTGTTATCTTTGTTAGTCCAGTAATATACAATGTCTCCAAGGCAGGGAATGTAACCTGCAATATTCGTAACATAATTGTTAAACATTAGACTCCAAGGTCAGCATTATACCAAGAAGTACAATGTAGCCCAATAAATTGATGTTACTCTTAATTAGTCAATCATTTAAGTGCAATAAATTGATTTTACTATGTTCCAATTAATGCCAAAACTTAAATTGTTGGTTCCATAACAATTAATGATTTTTTTTTTTCATGTAATGGAAACTATAATAGATTGGAAGTAATAAATCTTTTTGTTGCATTAGTGCAACCTTTTGTCCTCTTTGTGCAATAGGGGTTGTTCACGAGTTGGTTTGATTGTTTTGATAGCAAATCATCAATTGAACATATCAAGAAAATTTTAACCCACTATAAAGCCACTCTTTCTCAAAATTGATGGGTTTGACAGATTAAAATTACAAAATGAGAGAAAATCAGGCTTTACATTATTTTCACATTTCATTGTGATTTTTTCTATTTGACTTTGATAATCTGTGTTCCATGATTTTAGAAAGGGGAATTGCTTCTCTCCAGTTGAAATTTCAACTGGACCAAACAGTTGAGATCTCTTACCGGTAAAAGTCATTAAACGGAGGTCTCTTACCAGTAAGAGTTTATGAAAAGATTTACCTAAACCAAGAGCCAAAATAATGAGCCAATGCATTCCATAAACTCTTACTGGTAAGCGACCTCCATTTAATCACTCTTATAGGTAAGAGACCTTTGCTGTCAATTCCATTTCATCTTTCAATGAGAGAAAAGCCAAAGTCCCTTATAAAAACACGCCATTTGAGGATTATCTAAAACCTTGAATTTTACTATTTTATTTTTTCAAGTTTTTGGAATGTAATATTAAAGCAAATGTCAAAGTATTAAATTGGAAAATATGAAAGATTAGAAATTAATACACATTATCCATACATGACCAACAAGGGTGCCTTTCGGGCTATGGGAGTCCACCATGGGTCACATTTTGATGATTTAAAATTTTCATTTTGCAAAGTCCTCAGTGAATATCATCTAGAAAAAAGATCGATCCAATAATCTTAGCTTATTTAATTTGTTACAATCGTATCCAAAAAAATGAATGGTAAGTGTGTTCAAAAACAAAAACAAAAAAAACAAAAAAAAAAAAGAAAACCATCCTTTTGTTTAATGACAAACACAATAAATTGAAAAGGCTAAAATTATCGAATTGATTTAATTTTTTCCCGGATTATATAAACAAAGAATCCTAAAAAATACACGGTTTGAATAATTAAAATGGGACTCGTAGTGGGCCCAAGGATCAGAACAACACATTTGAGTATAGATTATGGATGGGAGAAAAGCATAATCTAAGTAAAAATACATACATACATATACATATATGCATATATACACATGTGTTTCTGGTTTAACAGGTCATGTGCAGCAAAAAAGGACGAGGACATTCATACCTGGCTAGTGAAGAGGGATTGTGTTTCAGATCTAGAGGTGAAAAAGCTTTCGAGGCTCTGCAAATATTCAAGTTTCAAACTCGTTAGTTGAGGGAACGAGATGGTATTATTGTTGTTTTCTTCTTTTTCTTCTTCTTCTTCTTCTTCCCCCCTATTCTTCAATACTATTACTTTCAGCTCTCGACAACACCTAACATTAAGTTGTTGTAGTTTCGGTAATTGTCGAGGCATATAGGACGAACCGACATTCACCAGTTTCTCACAGCGCAAGATATCCACGTCTCTCAATTGTCGGAAGGACTCTGATGGAAGTAATTTTGTATCCCATATCTCTCTTATCTTTGTTAGTCCATCAATATACAATGTGTTCAAGGCAGGGAATGTAACCTGCAACATTGACAACATAATTGTTAAACATTAGACTCCAAGGTCAACATTATAACAAGCAGTACAATGTGGCCGAATAAATTGATGTTAGTCTTAATTTGTCAATCATTTAAGTCCAATAAATTGATTTTACTTTGTTCCAATTAATGCCAAAACTAAAATTGTAGGTTCCATAACAATTAATGATTTTCTTTCATGTAATGGAAACTATTATAGATTGGAAGTAATAAATCCTTTTGTTGCATTACTGCAACCTTTTGTCCTCATTGTTCAGTAGGTGTTGTGCACAAGTTAGTTTGATTTTTTTGACAGCAAATCATCAATTGAACATATTAAGAAAATTTCTACCCGCCATAAATCTACCCTTTCTCAAAATTGATGGGTTCGACAGATTAAAAGCACAAAATGAGAGAAAATCAGGCTTCACATTATTTTCACATTTCATCGTGATTTTTTCTATTTGACTTTGATAAACTGTGTTCTGTGATTTTATAAATGGGAATCGCTTGTCTCCAATTGAAATTTCAAATGGACCAGAAAATTGAGATCTCTTATAGGTAAATGGCATTAAACGGCGATCTCTTATAGCTAAGAGTTTATGAAAGCATTTAACTAAACCAAGATTTAAAATAATGAGCCAATGCATTTCATAAATTCTTACTGGTAAGAGGCCTTCATTTAATGACTCTTATCGGTAAGAGACCTAAACTGTCTGTTCCGTTTGAACTTTCAACTAGAGAAAAGCCAAATTCCCTTATAAAAACACACCATTTGAGGTTTATCTAAAACCTTGAATTTTACTATTTTATTTTTTCAAGTTTTTAGATAATAATATTCAAGCAAATGTCAATGTATTAAATTGAAAGTTTGAAAGATTCAATATAAATACACATTATCAATTCATGGCCAACAAGGGTGCCTTTCGGGCCCTGAGAGTCCACCATGGGTCACATTTTGATAATTTAAAATTTTCATTTTGTAAAGTCCTTAGTGTATATCATCTAAAAAAATAAAGATTGATGCAATAATCTGAGCCTATTTAATTTATTACAATTGTATCTAAAAAAATGAAAGATAAGTGTGTTTACAATATATATATGTATATATATTAAATCAATTTGATAATTTTAGCCTTTTCAATTTATCGTTTTTGTCATTAAACAAAATGTTAAATCGATTTGATAATTTTAGCCTTTTCAATTTATCGTGTTTGTCATTAAACAAAAGGATGGTTTTTTTTTTTTTTTTTTTTTTTTTTTTTTTTGCGAATGATTAAAATGGGACTCGTAGTGGACCCCCGGGCCCAAATAACACATTTGAATGTAGATTACTGATAGGACGGAAGCCTAATCTAAGTAAAATACATACAAACATATATACATATACCAATATGTATATATACATTTGTGTTTCTGGTTTTACAAGTCGTGTGCAACAAAAACTGATGAGGCCATTCATACCTGGCTAGTGAAGAGGGATTGTGTTTCAGATGTAGAGGTGAAAAAGCTTTTGAGGCTCTGCAAATCTTCAAGTGTCAAACTCGTTAGTTGAGGGAATGAGATGGTATTATTGTTGTTTTCTGCTTTTTCTTCTTCTTCCCCCCAATTCTTCAATACTATTACTTTCAGCTCTCGACAAAACCAAACATTAAGTTTTTCTAGTTTCGCTAATTGTCGGGGCATATTGGACGAACCGACATTCACCAGTTTCTCACAACACAAGATGTCCACATCTCTCAATTGTCGAAAGGATTCTGATGGAACTAATTTCCTATCCCATATTTCTGTAATCTTTGTTAGTCCAATAATATACAATTTCTCCAATGCAGGGAATGTAACCTGCAATATTCATAACATAATTGTTAAACATTAGACTCCAAGGTCAGCATTATAACAGGCAGTACAATGTAGCCCAATAAATTGATGTTACTCTTAATTATTCAATCATTTAAGTCCAATAAATTGATGTTACTGTGCTCCACTTAATGCCAAAACTTAAATTGTTGGTTCCATAACAATTAATGATGTTGTTTCATGTAATGGAACTATAATAGATTGGAAGTAATAAATCTTTTTGTCGCATTAGTGCAACCTTTTGTCCTCATTGTGCAATAGGTGTTGTGCTTGAGTTCACTTGATTGTTTAGATAGCAAATCCTCAATTGAACATATTAGGAAAATTTTAACCGACTATAAATCCACTATTTCTCAAAATTGATGGGTTTGGCAAATTAAAATTACAAAATGAGAGAAATTCAGGCTTTACATTATTTTCACATTTCACCTTGATTTTTCTGTTTGACTTTGATAATATGTGCTCTGCGATTTTAGAAAAGGAAATTTCTTGTCTCCGGTTGGCATTTCAACTAGACCAGACAGTTGAGATCTCTTACCGATAAAAGTCATTAAATGGAGGTCTCTTACCGCTAAGAGTTTATGAAAATATTTAACTAAACCAAGAGTTAAAATAATGGGCCAATGCATTTCATAAACTCTTACTGGTAAGCGACCTCCATTTAATGACCCTTATCGGTAAGATACCTTAACTATCTGTTCCATTCGATCTTTCAACAAGAGAAAAGCCAAATTCCTTTATAAAAACACGCTATTTGAGGTTTATCTAAAATGTTGAATTTTACTATTTTATTTTTTCAAGTTTTTAGATAGTAATATTCAAGCAAATGTCAAAGTATTAAATTGGAAAATGTGAAAGATTCAAAATAAATACACATTATCAATACATGGCCAACAAGGGTGCCTTTCGAGCCATGGGAGTCCACCATGGGTCACATTTTGATTATTTAAAATTTTCATTTTGTAACGTCCTTAGTGTATATCATCTAGAGAAAAGATCAATCCAATAATCTCAGCCTATTTTTTTTTTATTACAATTGTATCTAAAAAAATGAATGATAAGTGTGTTGAAAAAAAAAAAAAAACAATCGTTTTATTTAGTGACAAACACGATAAATTGAAAAGGCTAAAACTATCGAATTGATTCAATTTTTTCCCAGATTATATAAACGAAGAATCCAAAAAAATGAATGGTTCGAATAATTAAAATGGGACTCGTAGTTGGCCCAAAGGCCAAAACAACACATTTGAGTATAGATTATGGATAGGAGAAAATCCTAATCTAAGTAAAAATACATACAAACATACATAAATATGCATATATGTATATATACACATGTGTTTCTGGTTTAACAGGTCATGTGCAACAAAAAAGGATGAGGACATTCATACCTGGCTAGTGAAGAGGGATTGTGTTTCGGATCTAGAGGTGAAAAAGCTTTCGAGGCTCGGCAAATATTCAAGTTTCAAACTCGTTAGTTGAGGGAACGAGATGGTATTATTGTTGTTTTCTGCATTTTCTTCTTCTTCTCCCCTATTCCTCAATACTATTACTTTCAGCTCTCGACAATACCTAACATTAAGTTGTTGTAGTTTTGGTAATTGTCGGGGCATATAGGACGAACCGACATTCACCAGTTTCTCACAGCGCAAGATGTCCACATCTCTCAATTGTCGGAACGATTCTGATGGAAGTAATTTCATATCCCATATCTCTATTATCTTTGTTAGTCCATCAATATACAATGTCTTCAAGGCAGGGAATGTAAACTGCAACATTGATAACATAATTGTTAAACATTAGACTCCAAGTTCAGCATTATAACAAGCAGTACAATGTAGCCCAATAAATTGATGTTAGTCTTAATTTGTCAATCATTTAAGTCCAATAAATTGATTTTACTGTGTTCCAATTAATGCCAAAACTAAAATTGTAGGTTCCATAACAATTAGTGATTTTGTTTCATGTAATGGAAACTATTATAGATTGGAAGTAATAAATCTTTTGGTTGCATTAGTGCAACCTTTTGTCCTCATTGTTCACTAGGTGTTGTGCAGGAGTTGGTTTATTTTTTTGACAACAAATCATCAATTGAACATATTAAGAAAAATTCTACCCGCCATAAATCCTCCCTTTCTCAACAGATTAAAAGTACAAAAAGAGAGAAAATCAGGCTTCACATTATTTTCACATTTCATCGTGATTTTTTCTATTTGACTTTGAAAATCTTTGTCCTGGGATTTTATAAAAGGGAATCGCTTGTCACTAGTTGAAATTTCAACTCGACCAGAAAATTGAGATCTCTTACCAGTAAATGTCATTAAACGAAGGTCTCTTATGGCTAAGAGTTTATGAAAACATTTAAGTAAACCAAGTTCATAAACTCTTATTGGTAAGAGGCCTTCATTTAATGACTCTTATTGGTAAGAGACCTAAACTGTCTGTTCCATTTGAACTTTCAGCTAGAGAAAAGCCAAATTCCCTTATAAAAACACACCATTTGAGGTTTATCTAAAACCTTGAATTTTACTATTTTATTTTTTCAAGTTTTTAGATAGTAATATTCAACCAAATGACAAAGTATTAAATTGAAAGTATGAAAAATTCAATATAAATACACATTTTCAGTACCTGGCCAACAAGGGTGCCTTTCGAGCCCTGGGAGTCCACTATGGGTCACGTTTTGATAATTTAAAATTTTCATTTTGTAAAGTCCTTAGTGTATATCATCTAAAAAAATAAAGATTAATCCAATAATCTGAGCCTATTTAATTTATTACAATTGTATCTAAAAAAATGAATGATAAGTGTGTTAAAAAAAAAAAAAAACCATCCTTTTGTTTAATAACAAACACGATAGATTGAAAAGGTTAAAATCATCAAATTGATTTAATATTTTTTTGCGGGTGATATAAATGAAGAATCCTAAAAAAATGCATAGTTCGAATAATTAAAATGGACGGCCCAAATAACACATTTGAATGTAGATTATTGATAGGAGGGAAGACTAATCTAAGTAAAATACATGCAAACATACATACATATACATATATGTATATATACATTTGTGTTTTTAGTTTTACAAGTCATGTGCAACAAAAAAGGATGAGGACATTCATACCTGGCTAGCGAAGAGGGATTGTGTTTCGGATCTAGACGTGAAAAAGCTGTTGAGGCTCTGCAAATCTTTAAGTTTCAAACGAGTTAGTTGAGGGAACGAGATGGTATTATTTTTGTTTTCTACTTTTGCTTCTTCTTCCCCCCTATTCTTCAATGCTATTACTTTCAGCTCTCGGCAAAAACTAACATTAAGTTGTTTTAGTTTCGGTAATTGTCGAGGCATATAGGACGAACTGACATTAACAAGTTTCTCACAGTGCAAGATGTCCACATCTCTCAATTGTTGAAAGGACTCTAATGGAAGAAATTTTCGATCCCATATCTCTGTTATCTTTGTTAGTCCAGTAATATACAATGTCTCCAAGGCAGGGAATGTAACCTGCAATATTCATAACATAATTGTTAAACATTAGACTCCAAGGTCAGCATTATAACAGGCAGTACAATGTAACCCAATAAATTGATGTTACTCTTAATTAGTCAATCATTTAAATCCAATAAATTGATTTTACTACGTTCCACTTAATGCAAAAACTTAAATTGTTGGTTCCATAACAATTAATGATTTTGTTTCATGTAATGGAAACTATAATAGATTTGAAGTAATAATTCTTTTTTGTTGCATTAGTGCAACCTTTTGTCCTCATTGTCTGATAGGTGTTGTGCTCGAGTTCGTTTGATTGTTTTGACAGCAAATCATCAACTGAACATATTAGAAAATTTTTAACCCACTAGAAATCCACTCTTTCTCAAAATTTATGAGTTTGGCAGATTAAAATTACCAAAATGAGAGAAAATCAGGCTTCACATTATTTTCACATTTCATCTTGTTTTTTTCTATTTCACTTTGACAATCTGTGTTTCGTGATTTTAGAAAAGGAAATTGCTTGCCTCCAATTGAAATTTCAACTGGACTAGACAGTTGAGATCTCTTACCGGTAAAAGTCATTAAACGGAGGTCTCTTGCTACTAAGAATTTATGAAAGATTTAACTAAACCAAGAGTTAAAATAATGGGCCAATGCATTTCATAAACTCTTACTAGTAAGCGACTTTCGTTTAATGACTTTTATTAGTAAGAGACCTTAACTATCTGTTCCATTTGATCTTTCAACTAGAGAAAAGCCAAATTTCCTCATGAAAACACACCATTTCAGGTTTATCTAAAACCTTGAATTTTACTATTTTATTTCTTCAAGTTTTTAGATTGTAATATTCAAGCAAATGTCAAAGTATTAAATTGGAAAATATGAAAGATTCAAAATAAATACATTATCAATATATGGCCAACAAGGGTGCCTTTCAGGCTGTGAGAGTCCACCATGGGTCACATTTTGATGATTTGAAATTTTCATTGTGTAAAGTCCTTAGTGTGTATCATCTAGAAAAAAAAAAGATCGATCCAATAATCCTTGTCTATTTAATTTTATAGTTGTATCCAAAAAAATTAATGATAAAAAAAAAAAAAAAAAAAAAACCATCCTTTTGTTTAATGACAAACACAATAAATTGAAAAGCCTAAAATTATTGAATTGATTTAATTTTTTTTCGGATGATATAAACGAAGAATCCTAAAAAATGCACGGTTTGAATAATTAAAATGGGACTCATAGTGGGCCCAATGGCCCGACAACACATTTGATTATAGATTATGGATAGGACAAAAGCCTAATCTATGCAAAAATACATACAAACATACATATATTCACATATACGTATATATACACATGTGTTTATGGTTTTACTGGTCATGTGCAACAAAAAAGGGTGAGGATATTCATACCTCGCTAGTGAAGAGGGATTGTGTTTTGAATCTAGAGGTGAAAAAGCTTTCGAGGCTCTGCAACTCTTTAAGTTTCAAACTCGTTAGTTGACGGAACGAGATGGTATTATTGTTGTTTTCTGCTTTTTCTTCTTCTTCCCCCCTATTCTTCAATACTATTACTTTCAGCTGTTGACAAAACCAAACATAAAGTTGTTGTAGTTTCGGTAATTGTCGGGGCATATAGGACGAACCGACATTCACCAGTTTCTCACAGCGCAAGATGTCCACGTCTCTCAATTGTCGAAAGGACTCTGATGGAAGTAATTTTGCATCCCATATCTCTGTTATCTTTGTTAGTCTAGCAATATACAATGTCTTCAAGACAGGGAATGTAACCTGCAACATTCATAACATAGTTGTTAAACATTAGACTCCAACGTCAACATTATAACAAGCAGTACAACGTAGCCCAAAAAATTGATTTTAGTCTTAATTAGTCAATCATTTAAGTCCAATAAATTGATTTTACTATGTTCCAATTAATGCCAAGACTTAAATTGTTGTTTCCATAACAATTAATGATTTTGTTTCATGTAATAGAAACTATAATAGATTGGAAGTAATAAATCTTTTTGTTGCATTAGTGCAACCTTTTGTCCTCATTGTGCAATAGGTGTTGTGCACGAGTTGGTTTGATTGTTTTGACAACAAATCATCAATTGAACATATTAAAAAATTTCAACCCACCATAAATCCACCCTTTTTGAAAATTGATGGGTTCGACAGATTAAAAGTACAAAATGAGAGAAAATTAGGCTTCACATTATTTTCACATTTCATCGTGATTTTTTCTATTTGACTTTGATAATCTATGTTCTATGATTTTATAAAAGGGAATCGCTTGTCTCCAATTGAAATTTAAACTTGGCAAGATAGTAAAGATCTCTTATCGATAAAAGTCATTAAACAGAGGTCTCTTCCCGCTAAGAGTTTATGAAAAATTTAACTAAACCAAGAGTTAAAATAATGGGCCAATGCATTTCATAAACTATTAATGGTAAGCGGCCTTCGTTTAATGATTCATATCAGTAAGAGATCTGAATTGTTTGTTCCATTTGAACTTTCAACTAGAGAAACGCCAAATTCCCTTATAAAAACACACCATTTGAGGCTTATCTAAAACATTGAATTTTACTATTTTATTTTTTCAAGTTTTTAGATAGTAATATTCAAGCAAATGTTAAAGTATTAAATTGAAAAGTATGAAAGATTCAATATAAATACACATTATCAATACAGGGCCAACAAGGGTGCCTTTCGAGCCCTGGGAGTCCACCATGGGTCATGTTTTAATGATTTAAAATTTTCAATTCGTAAAGTCCTTAATGTATATCATCTATTAAAAAAAAAAAGATCGATCCAATAATCTGAGCCTATTTAATTTATTACAATTGTATCTAAAAATATGAATCATAAGTGTGTTTAAAAAAAAAAAAAAAAAAACCATCCTTCTGTTTAGTGACAAACACAATAAATTGAAAAAGCTAAAATTATCAAATTGATTTAATTTTTTTTGCAGATGATATAAATGAAGAATCCAAAAAGATGCACGGTTTGAATAATTAAAATGGGACTCATAGTGGGCCCACGGGCCCAAATAGCACATTTGAATGTAGATTATTGTTAGGAAGGAAGCCTAATCTAAGTAAAATACATACAAACATACATACATAAACATGTATGTATGTATGTATACATTTGTGCTTCTGGTTTTACAAGTCATGTGCAACAAAAACTGATGAGGACATTCATACCTGGCTGAAGAGGGATTGTGTTTCAGATCTAGAGGTGAAAAAGCTTTTGAGGCTCTGCAAATCTTCAAGCCTCAAACTTGTTAGTTGAGGGAACGAGATGGTATTATTGTTGTTTTCTGCTTTTTCTTCTTCTTCCCCCCCATTCTTCAATACTATTACTTTCAGCTCTCTACAAAAACTAACATTAAGTTTTTCTAGTTTCAGTAATTGTCGGGGCATATTGGATGAACCGACATTCACCAGTTTCTCACAGCGCAAGATGTCCACATCTCTCAATTGTCGAAAGGACTCTAATGGAAGTAATTTCCTATCCCATATCTCTGTTATCTTTGTTAGTCCAGTAATATACAATGTCTTCAAGGCAGGGAATGTAACCTGCAACATTCATAACATAATTGTTAAACATTATACTCCAAGGTTGGCATTATAACAAGCAGTACAATGTAACCCAATAAATTGATGTTAGTCTTAATTAGTCAATCGTTTATGTCCACTAAATTGATTTTAGTATGTTCCACTTAATGCCAAAACTTAAATTGTTGGTTCCATAACAATTAATGATTATTCACCCAAAAACAATTAATGATTTTGTTTCATGTAATAGAAACTATAATAGATTGGAAGTAATAAATCTTTTTGTTGCATTAGTGCAACCTTTTGTCCTCATTGTGCAATAGGTGTTGTGCATGAGTTGGTTTGATTGTATTAACAGCAAATCATCAATTGAACATATTAAGAAAATTTCAACCCACCACAAATCCACCCTTTCTCAAAATTGATGGGTTCGACAGATTAAAAGTACAAAATGAGGGAAAATCAGGCTTCACATTATTCTCACATTTCATCCTGATTTTTTCTATTTGACTTTGATAATCTGTGTTCTATGATTTTATAAAAGGGAATCGCTTGACAGTTGAGATCTCTTACTGATAAAAGTCGTTAAACGGAGGTCTCTTCCAGCTAAGAGTTTATGAAAATTTAACTAAACCAAGAGTTAAAATTTCATAAACTCTTACTAGTAAGAGACCTCCGTTTAATGACTCTTATCGGTATGAGACCTTAGCTGTCTGTTCCATTTGAAGTTTCAACTACAGAAAAGCCAAGTCCCTTATAAAAACACACCATTTGAGGTTTACTGAAAATACAGATTGTCCCATGTGATCTTAGAAATTACATCTTGCTCTTTTTAGTTTCCAGTCATATAACAAATCACTCATTTCATTAATAAATCATCAAGGCAATTAATATTTTTAATAATGTCATAAATATATTTCAATTAACAATTCAAGTAATTTTAGTGTTATATAAGAGTGTAATTGGAAATTTTATTTTTGCTAATAATTCTGTTAAACAAGAAATTCTAACAATGAAGTATTTATAATTTCTAGAACCATAAAGAGTAATTTATATTTTAAGAAAATATCAAGGTGTGTATTTATAATTTACCCTGCTTTTAAATTGAGAAAATCTTGTGATATGTGTAAGTACTTGACCTATGGAAAAGAAAAAAAATAAAAATTAATCGTCACATGCCTTTGCTAGTAAGGTTTTTATTGTTTAGGCTTTTCAGCTCATTTAAGTCAATTGCGATTCTATTTGACATTCAGTATGGTGTGAAAGTAATAATTTGCACTATTGTGAGACTCTTGTAGAATTTTTATCGATCAAAATAGAAAAATCAAAAAATGAAATACACATGTGTCATAAAAGGTAGGTCTCACATCATGTGGACCTCTTATGTTCAAGGATGAATCTAGGATTATCAGTATAGGGGTGCAAATTTGGAGGTGTAAATCCTTATTATTTTAATTATTTTAGATTTTCTAGCATAATATATGATATGTTTTAGATTTTCAGTGGTGCGGTCACCTCCCTCCGCACCCCCCTAGATCCACCCTTGGGATCTCACCTCATGTGAGATATCTATATTCTATTATGTGTTTAGTTTTTGTGTTTTTCATATTGATATAGCAAGATTGGTCGCTAATAAATGTAACACTAAAGTAAAATTAATTGAGCTTTAAGTTTTTATTGATTAATTGCTAGTAACAACTCAAGCCAACATGCATAATCCATCAATTAATGCAGTTTTTAAATTGGACCAATGGTTGGGATTAAACTTCCAAGAAGTTTCGTAAGATGTTTTGGGTGGGGGCAAGTAACATTTTCATAATGGCGAGGTTGTGGGAGTTGATCTCTAACCTCCTCTAATTAGCAATGTTATCAATGCAGAACTAAATATATGGGAGGACAAAATAAAATAAAATAAATAATCAAACAACTTTAATAAAAGCATTATTACAAGCCAAAAGGTTTGCACACTGTTGGCAAAATGATTTGAGTGTGAACAATGCAGCCTTCTCCAGTTTCCCAACAATTTATCTTCCTCATTGGCCACCAGATGGACATTTCCAATTAAATTATACAATTCTTCTGGCATCTCCCTGTAGACGCGCCCGAACATCCTGGGGAAAATCCCGTTTTGTTCATTGGGCTCACTACAGTTCGAACTCAATGTCACAGTTCTGAATCTAATCTCACAAAGTGCAATGCAAGATCAATAAATCACCAAAGAATCCAAATCCGGCAAATCGTTTTGAAAAACTGATTTTTAGAAAGAAGTGCCAAACATGGACTGCTTTGCCAGATACAGAGTCGCCACCTAAATATTTTATTTTGGGGGAATTTAGGAAACCCTGACTCATGCCTAAGGCCACGTGTCCGTCATCACCAAAGTTGCCTCAGCTCGGGAACTTGGGTACGAGAGGGGAAGGTCATGCAATGAGCACCCCCGCTCCCCCGATCAAAGATCGGCCTTTACTAACATGATATCTTGTTTTTAAAAACACATATGCTCTTATTCCGGTTATTAACCTAGAATTACTATGTGATGCGCACAGCATACAAGTATAGACTGGATTACCTAAGTTGGAACAAAGCATTGCATATTCGTTTTGAAAACGGTTTTGTGGTAGCTGAATAATTGGCAAGGATAAAGGAGGTATATTTTAGAAGCTAGACGCTAGCCGGCAGATATCCCGCAAGGACAAGGGGCCGAATAGGATAAATAGGCCGAATGGGGAAGGATCCCTAGAGCCGAATATTGGAAAAAATAATGATTGAAAAAGTAGGCCCTGGCCCCGAGGATCAGAAGAAACGAGTATAAATATAGTGGCAATGGACTAGAAAAAGGAGGTAAGAATCACTTCTAAAAAACTTAGTGAACAAGCTTTCTTGAGTAGAAGAACTAACTTGTCCGTCGGAGTGCTAATTCCGGCACCCCCGACCGGAGTATTTGTATCTTTGCAGGTGACTAGCTGAGGATCATTGGCATCTTCCAGGATTCGAAGAGTATTTCCAAACCACTTCCCCACAATTGGCGCCGTCTGTGGGAATACTCGAATACATCCATGGAAGGCGTGACCGAAGATCCTCCGATAGCCACCGACGAGACCACACAGGTAGACGACCTCACCCCAGCCAATATGCTCAGAAAAGAAACCATCGCGGCACGACGCGCCTTGAACTTTGATTCGCCAACAACTTCAGCGCAAGAAACAATGCAGGCTATTATAGAACAAGCAAAGCAGAACGAACAAAGGCTCGAGAACATGATCGCTGAGAACGAACGACTCCGTCAGGATTTGGCCCTGGAGGTAGCAAAATCTAGAGAGGCCATGCGCGAGGAACCAGAGCGACCTCCGAGGACAGACGGACAAAGACCTCGGGCCCGACCAAAGGATACCAATAGCAACTCCAACTCATCATCCACGGAGCTCGACGCAAGGGGACGATCCGAAACCTCCAGCTCCTCCGAAAAGGATCTGCGAACAAGGAACAAGCGCAGGAGAATCAGCTCAAACGAGGAAGACCAGCACGATCCTTTCGTTCGACGGATCGCAAGGGCATCCCTGCCCAAGAAATTCAAAGCTCCGTCGTTCACTCTTTACGACGGAAAATCAGACCCCACTGATCATATCCGTCATTACAAACAGGCCATGACGCTACACGCAGACAATGAAGCCCTCATGTGCCGAATATTCCCTAGCAGCCTAGGACCACTAGCCGTCAGGTGGTATTACAAGTTGGAGCCAGCTTCGGTTAAAAGCTTCCGACAACTGCAGAAATCCTTCAGGGCCAGGTTTATCACCAACGAGGTACAACCGAAACAGGCCGACTCCCTCTGGGCTATGCAGATCCAGTCGGGAGAGACGCTCAGAGCGTATTCGGCGCGATATTGGGAGTGCTTCAATCTTGTTGACGACGCTTGCAATGACTCCATGGCCATCACCGCCTTCAAAATGGGTTTACATCCTGACGGTGCTCTGCGCAGTTCCCTGACCAGAAGGCCCCCCAAAACAGTCTGGGCGATGATGAAGAAAGTTGAAGAATATTGTAAAGTCGAAGATGATGCCCTGAGAATAAAAGCCGGACAAATCTCCAGCAAAACGGCCCTCCCCGAAATCGCTCAACCAATAAGCTCCGTGCCGCCACCGAGCCCTGAGCCCCGGCAACGAACCAAGCGAGACAAAAGGCGGGACTCCCGCCGATCGAGCGATCAGTGCTCCCACCGAACGAACGAACAACTACAAGTCGACAGCAGACGCTCAAGGCGAATCGACAAGAAGTACACGGAGTTGACAGAGCCGATCGCGGCAATAATGACCAAAGTCCAGCACCTTCCATTTTTCAAGTGGCCGTCGAAGATGGTGGGGCCTCCCGACACACGGAGGAGGGACAGACGATGCGAATACCACAAAGATCACGGCCACGAAACCGAGAGTTGTTATGCGCTAAAGGATCATCTGGAGGAACTAGTGCAAGATGGTCGACTGCAGCAATACGTGAGCAAGGGGAAGCCAACCAAAGCATTAGCCTTGAGACAGGATTCACCTCCGCTTGGTGTGATCCACATAATCTACGGTCTGCCGGCATCCCCGACCGTGCATACAATCCAATCACACCCAATTCCCCAAAAACATAACATGTCAACCGGCAGGCCCAGAGAAACTCCGACAATTAAGTTCGATGACTCCGACCTCGTCGGAACGGTGGCCAGCCAGGTCGATCCTTTGGTCGTCAAATTACGCGTACGTCAGTTCAGCGTTGAACGCATTCTCATAGATCCAGGAAGCACTTCGGAAATCTTGTACTACAGAACTTTTGTTGAACTCGGCCACAACGAGTCGGACCTATCACCGTCGTCTCAGCCACTGTTCGGCTTCAACACGAATCCAGAGTACCCGTTGGGGAAGGTCGTGCTCCCTGTTCGAGCGGGCTCAAAAACGGTTGACGTGGAATTCTTGGTTGTTAAGCTTCCGTCGCCGTATAATGCCATCATGGGACGCCCCTGGTTGCATATCATGAAGGCTGTCCCAAGCACCTACCATCAGCTTATGCGCTTCCCAACAGACCGTGGCATTAAGGAGATCCGTGGCTCACCGCAATCCGCGCCAACGTAGACCTTATGAAGATCCATTTACGGACCCGACTTTTGGGATCCGATGCTTGTACTGGTACCACGTTTTAATGAAAATCGACTTTCTTTGTCACTCTCCTTCAAGCCTTTTAGGCCCAACTAAGTCTCCGGATTCGGAGCCCCCTTTGGTGCATGACACCTTAGGGCCGAATAAGTCTCCGGATTCGGAGCGCCCTTCGTGGATGTCACGATTGGCCAAGTTAAGTCTCCGGATTCGGAGCCCCCTTTGGTGCATGACACCTTAGGGCCGAATAAGTCTCCGGATTCGGAGCCCCCTTTGGTGCATGACACCTTAGGGCCGAATAAGTCTCCGGATTCGGAGCGCCCTTCGTGGATGTCACGATTGGCCAAGTTAAGTCTCCGGATTCGGAGCCCCCTTTGGTGCATGACACCTTAGGGCCGAATAAGTCTCCAGATTCGGAGCGCCCTTCGTGGATGTCACGATTGGCCAAGTTAAGTCTCCGGATTCGGAGCGCCCTTCGTGGATGTCACGATTGGCCAAGTTAAATCTCCGGATTCAAAGCCCCCTTTGGTGCATGACACCTTAGGGCCGAATAAGTCTCCGGATTCGGAGCCCCCTTTGGTGCATGACACCTTAGGGCCGAATAAGTCTCCGGATTCGGAGCGCCCTTCGTGGATGTCACGATTGGCCAAGTTAAGTCTCCGGATTCGGAGCGCCCTTCGTGGATGTCACGATTGGCCAAGTTAAGTCTCCGGATTCGGAGCCCCCTTTGGTGCATGACACCTTAGGGCTGAATAAGTCTCCGGATTCGGAGCCCCCTTTGGTGCATGACACCTTAGGGCCGAATAAGTCTCCGGATTCGGAGCGCCCTTCGTGGATGTCACGATTGGCCAAGTTAAGTCTCCGGATTCAGAGCCCCCTTTGGTGCATGACACCTTAGGGCCGAATAAGTCTCCGGATTCGGAGCGCCCTTCGTGGATGTCACGATTGGCCAAGTTAAGTCTCTGGATTCGGAGCCCCCTTTGGTGCATGACACCTTAGGGCCGAATAAGTCTCCGGATTCGGAGCCCCCTTTGGTGCATGACACCTTAGGGCCGAATAAGTCTCCGGATTCGGAGCCCCCTTTGGTGCATGACACCTTAGGGCCGAATAAGTCTCCGGATTCGGAGCGCCCTTCGTGGATGTCACGATTGGCCAAGTTAAGTCTCCGGATTCGGAGCCCCCTTTGGTGCATGACACCTTAGGGCCGAATAAGTCTCCGGATTCGGAGCGCCCTTCGTGGATGTCACGATTGGCCAAGTTAAGTCTCCAGATTCGGAGCCCCCTTTGGTGCATGACACCTTAGGGCCGAATAAGTCTCCGGATTCGGAGCCCCCCTTTGGTGCATGACACCTTAGGGCCGAATAAGTCTCCGGATTCGGAGCCCCCCTTTGGTGCATGACACCTTAGGGCCGAATAAGTCTCCGGATTTGGAGCCCCCCTTTGGTGCATGACACCTTAGGGCCGAATAAGTCTCCGGATTCGGAGCCCCCTTTGGTGCATGACACCTTAGGGCCGAATAAGTCTCCGGATTCGGAGCCCCTTTTGGTGCATGACACCTTAGGGCCGAATAAGCCTCCGGATTCGGAGCGCCCTTCGTGGATGCCACAATTGGCCAAGTAAGCCTCCGGATTCGGAGCCCGTTTTAATCAACTAATTAAGCCGGAATCATTAGTATGGTTCGCCGGACAAGGCGTGCCTTAGCCGGCCCACGAGTACGACCCATTCCGGTTTAATTCGCATCCCGCCTAAGGCAAGGGCCGATTCCTGAATACAGGAAAAATATTTAAGCAAAAATATTTAAGCTACACAAACGTTCCGGTAGCAAACTTTCCGATAGCAAACTATTAAACCATACGAAATGACTTGCTTAACCATTAAAAGTTGGAATCAGGAACATTCATCTGCCGATTCCTGAATACAAGAAAAATATTTAAGCTACACAAACGTTCCGGTAGCAAACTTTCCGATAGCAAACTATTAAACCATACGAAATGACTTGCTTAACCATTAAAAGTTGGAATCAGGAACATTCATCTGGCATAGCTAAACAAAAGATTTTCAGAGTGAGACTCAATTATATGAAATAACACTTTTTATTTGATTTAAAAGTTGTTACATAGACGCAATCCGCGTTCGAACATTACAATATCTATCTCTAACTTCTAAGACAAATCACGCATCGATCTAACCGCGCCCGAATCGGCAGATCGCCGGGCCTCTGACACCATCGACAATGTCAAGGCCAAGATCCAAGACAAGGGAGGTTAGGGGCAGCGGTCGTTGTGTCTCCTTTCGGGGTGATCTGCTTCAACGACTTGGAGGCTGACGTGTTTCCAGTTTCTCCTTTCAGCGGTCCACCTCCCACATTGGAGAATCCCCCGCCGCAAACCGTCTCAGCGCCAAGTTCGGCCGGAATTTGAGCTCCTGCAACTATCATCACCATCTGATGGTGAGAACGCTTGACCATCCCACGCAATAGATGCTGTTTGATTGCATGAGGCGCCTGCCGCTTTTATTCTCAGTAATGGCCGCGATCTCGAGGCCCAAATCCCGAAGTGATTTTATCAATACTAAACCCCACGAGACAGGCGTCGGTCAACATTCTCCATGACCTAGTTAACCCAACGGTTGGCCAAAATGCGCGCGCATAGGCTGCGCAAGGGCAAAAATTACCTAGCTTGATCGGCGAGACATCTGGCATTCGAGCTAAGTCAAAATGCCGTTGCCCCTCCGATCTCTGGCTCACGGCTTCTTCAAATTTCAAACAACACGCCGCAGTGGCTTTATCCAAAAGTAAACGGCCATTACGTCTATCCAAACATTCATGCAATCAAATTAAACACGCACACGCCGAATGCGGGAGACAATTTGATATTTTCAATAAAGCGTCTTTTATTCAAAAAAAAAAAAAACCAAGAAATTACATACTTGCAAACGGCGTTCGAACCTTACAATAATTAAAGTCAAACGGCGTCGCCCTCATCCTCACTCTTCTCAACCTCAAAAGCAGAAAACGGAAAATCATTACTCTGGTAGAGAGGTGACGCCGAATCGATGCCTGACAAGCGAAGAGATTCGGCGACTTGAGATGCCTTGATCCAACCATGCCTGAACCCACGATTCTCACATCGGCAAACCTCTTCGGCAAGCTTCTCCTTTGTCTTTTGGATTCCAACCAAGCGCCCTTCGTGAAAACCTTTTTCATAAGACCTCCCCTTGGCGGACTCCAATGCGAACATGCTCGCCGTTTCGCGATCGGCGATGGCAGCGCTTATAAGCCGACTGGCAACCCTCTCTTCCACGATTGGATTCACCTGCCCTGCTGGTTGCACTTGAGCCGCTTTGATCTCTCTTAACTCACGATCAGCCGCCTCCACGCGAGCCTCCAAACTGCGGATACGCTCTTCCTTTTTCTCCATTTCCCGACGGGCGGCGCGCAATCGCATGCCGACTTCGTAAGCCGTATAGAGCCCTTTCACCGCCCCATGAATGCCCTCGCGAAATACTTCGTAGTCCTGACGACCGACCATTGACTGCTGCACTTCCGGAGGAAATATTTGTCGAGCAAACTCGACCGCCACGTCTGGATCTCGAACGATCGAGTCCGCTTTCGTCATGGGTTTATTCCTCACAAATACTACAAAACTTAATGGGCGCGGATTCGCGTCTGATCTCCTTTCGACTTGGGCGTGTGGCGATCTCCCCTAGGACTGCCTATCCCGTCTGGGCGACCTACTACGACGTTGAGGAGATTGACGCCTCTGTCGACCCATAGCACTCTTACTCCCAGCACGCAAGGGCGCACCACGGTGTTCACTTTGATTCATATCACCGCCAAGCTCAGCCAATGTCTTGGCTTCCCCTTTGCTGTTAAAGAAGAGTTTGTTCGACATTCGTACAATAGATTTTCTCTCAGGAGTCTGAATCAGATACCTACCAGACTCTTAAAAGCTATACCTTTGATCATTTAACACTCGCAGAGGCAGCACGATCGAGGCAAGTTCATTAATCGCGAAACCCAATCGCCTGACGCCGACTAAGTTGACGGCAGGACAATCTATTCGGCTCAAGTACCCCAGCCGGCTCACGAATTGATTCCTCAGAACCAGAGTTCTTATCATGAACCCCCTGGGGCAAGGGCAGATTCATCAATCTGTTCGGCCAAACTACCCCAGCCGGCTCACGAATCGATTCCTCAGAGCCAGAGTTCTTATCATGAACCCCCTGGGGCAAGGGCAGATTCGTCAATCTAAGGGCCGAAGATCAGTAGGCAGTGAAATTGCAAATGGTGATTTTGATGGGATATGTATTGAATCTGCAGGAACCCAGATATTGACCAATCTTTCCCTCTCTACCTTCAGTGGTTAGCGACTTCAGATTCAAGTAAAGTTTAGACAAACGATATTCTATGTACGGCTTGTTTGGAAGAGTTCTAAATAAAATCACTCGGACCAAATACCCCAGCCGGCTCACAAGTTGACTCAGAGCTAGAATTCTTTTTATGAACCCCCTGGGGAAGGGCAGATTCACAAATCAGGGTTTCCCCACAGTACATGCAATCCCATTTTACCAAATGCATTGACAAACACTCGGACCAAATACCCCAGCCGGCTCACAAGTTGACTCAGAGCTAGAATTCTTTTTATGAACCCCCTGGGGCAAGGGCAGATTCACAAATCAGGGTTTCCCCATAGTACATGCAATCCCATTTTACCAAATGCATTGACAAACACAGAACTCTTTCATTAAAATTAAACCACAGAACTCTTTTATACAAAGTGTGTGGTGGTAGAGCAAAAATTACAAGGAAATTTTCATCAATAAATTGCGCACAGATGTTAACCAATTTATACATGAAAACTACCCTGAACCAACAAAGCACTATCCAAAAGAAGAAAAACAAAAACAAAAAGACGCCTGCTCAGTAAACGGCCCCCAGATCATTCGTCGGTATCGGATTCAAGTGGCTCAACATCCACCTGCTCATAAGGAATTGGCAAGTCCAATGTAACCTCAGCGGCGGCAAGGGCTTTGAGCCACCCATGTTTGAACCCGCGATTCTCAAACTTGGACACTTCTTCAACATATTCTGTCAGAGCGGCGCCCCTCCCTGCTTCAAAGGCCTCCGATTCAGCTTTCTCGCGGGCCGCCTTAAGCTCCTCTAACTGAGCTTCCGCTTCAGCAAGTGCTTCCTTGGAAAGTTTGAGCGATTCCTCGCTCGCATTTGCTCTACCCTCAGCATCAACACGAAGCTGTTCGGCGACGCGAACCCTCTCTTTCTCCGCTTCGGCTCTCGCGCTCTCCATTTCAGCTCTCATAATTTCGAACTCGGCCCTACTTTTCTGACCCTGCACCTCTGTTTGCAAATGGTCAATTCTCCCGAGAGCATCACGCAGGCGGCGACCCAAGTCGGTGATCCTTCCGACCGTCTGCAAAACAATTCGGTATGATTAGACGCCTTTAACAAACAAGAGCGAAATGAAGGTGACCTACCAGGAGTGCCGATTGAGCAGTTAGGGCAACGGCCATAATATCAGGCACGGCACCGAAGGCTTTGTTGTCAGCCGGCAGAGAAATCGAAGCCGCCAAGCTCAGAGCCACGGCCGGATCCTCGATGGCCGAAGCGTCGGATAAAATCGGCATATCCCTGATCTTTGGCTGAATAACGAACGGAGCGACCACGTCCGGTTCTTCAAGCCGAGGCCGTTTGCTACCAGGGCCAGCTTCTGAACTCGCTTCCCCCTCGGCACCGCGCTTTTGGCCTTGCTCCGGAATCGGCCGTTCCCCATCGGCCTGTTCTCCACCCTCTTTTTCCGTATCGGACGCAACAACCACTGTCCCCTCCGAAACGGGTACGAACGGCTTGATCAATCTGGGATCTGATGCGGCGCATTCAGCCTTCTTTCGGGCGGCCATCCGCTCCGCATTTCTTTTACGTGCCATCTGCGTTAGGCTTTCCTTCGCCATACCCTCAAAGAAATCGCCGGGTAGATCCCCCAAATTCGCAAAAATATCCCCGGAAAAGAAATCTGTTCGTCCTGAGGCGGATGGCTCGGTGGCCTCAAATGCCGAGCGTACGGCCTCGTCGCCCTCTACTACTCTCTCAGTAGACCCCCCAGCCGGATCGGCAACCACCTCAACGGTCGGCTCGGCGTCTTCCCCCGAATCAGAAGCTACGAGACCGATCTGCCTAAGGTTTTTGAAGCTGGGGAAGATAAGGGCCGAGAGCTGTTGATTGCCGACTGGAATCGGAATGTTATCTGTAGCCGAGAAAGTAGTGTAAGTGGGTTCGTACCGAAGGAGAATATGGGCGGCTCTCCCTTGCTGTTGTACGTTTGGACGGCCGAAATATGTGAGTGCAGTCTTGATTTCCCCAAGAACTGCGTCGTCAACCGAAGTCAGAATTTTCTTCAACCTATTACCTGCAGAAGATGAAAAGCGATTTAGAGAAAAGAGCCGAATAAGAGATAGACCAACAAACAAGACATTGCGTGGCAACCTGGGTCGCCCTTATGTCTGGGAACAGGGTCCAGGCGATCCTCCCCTTCAGCGAACTCCCAATTACCTCGGACGTTGACCATCACGTCGTCAACCCGTTTACCAGAACTGGCAAGCATAGTCACCAAGTGATGGTCAGTATCTTTGGCCCTGAGAAAATATCGCCCCAGCCGACCGGAGGATTTGGCTAAGGCGTAACAATGCCGAATGGCCGGAATCCCAAGGTTAATCCTAAGGCGTCGATTCAACTCTAAAACCCCCATGATGATTCGAAAGAAATTTACATTGGGTTGAGAAGAATCAAACCCCAATAGCGGAGAACGGCCCTAAGGAGTGGGTGTAGGGGGAAACGAACCCCGCCCTCCGCAATGGATAAAAGAGGGAATACGATCGTGTTTTGATCTTCCCTCTCCATGTCGAGAGCATTGTCCGTTACAAGGGATAAATGGACGTCGTCAGGAATAGAAAAATGTTGCCGGAAACCGGAGATGCGATCCTCAGAAAGGAGGTCTTTCAAATGTTTGGCCATCTTAGCAGAGAACTAAATATTCGCCGAAGCTAAAATAGCAAACAGAAAATAGGATTACAAAGAAGGGATAAGGAAAACTTACGAAGAACAGATGAGACAAGGGAAGACGGGAAGAAGTTGCAGAAGACGCGAGTCACGGAGGGATATGCACTGGCGATCCAAAAGTCTAAGAAAATCGACGAAATGTGAATCCGAAAGGACCAAAGTTTCAAATCGCAATAAATGCTGAGATACACATGAATAGAGCGGGAAAGCGTAATGATGAGCAAAAAGGCGCGTGCCTCCTGACATATATTGGGGCACGCAAAGCCGCCTGACGCTAAACTTCTCAAACTCTGAACCAAACACGCCGATTGACTGCCGTCAATAGGGAGTTCGGAGGGCAATTGTGGTAGCCGAATAATTGGCAAGGATAAAGGAGGTATATTTTAGAAGCTAGACGCTAGCCGGCAGATATCCCGCAAGGACAAGGGGCCGAATAGGATAAATAGGCCGAATGGGGAAGGATCCCTAGAGCCGAATATTGGAAAAAATAATGATTGAAAAAGTAGGCCCTGGCCCCGAGGATCAGAAGAAACGAGTATAAATATAGTGGCAATGGACTAGAAAAAGGAGGAAAGAATCACTTCTAAAAAACTTAGTGAACAAGCTTTCTTGAGTAGAAGAACTAACTTGTCCGTCGGAGTGCTAATTCCGGCACCC
Organism: Camellia japonica; assembly: GCA_030407325.1. Taxonomy (NCBI): domain Eukaryota; kingdom Viridiplantae; phylum Streptophyta; class Magnoliopsida; order Ericales; family Theaceae; genus Camellia; species Camellia japonica. Next base: position 56,159,888 of record JAPPVO010000031.1, on the reverse strand, counting down.
CCGACCGGAGTATTTGTATCTTTGCAGGTGACTAGCTGAGGATCATTGGCGTCTTCCAGGATTCGAAGAGTATTTCCAAACCACTTCCCCACAGGTTTGTTACTCGCAAGTAGGCTAAAATACGGATTTTGCCACCCTCAAGTGGGCTTAGAAAACATGGTGATTTGCCACTCTCAAGTGGGCTTAAAACTCGAAATCAATGAATTGTCCCAATTCAAGTAACTCAACCTTCACCCACAGGCATTCAGGAAGTTATATCACATAAGCAAATAGCCTCATGGCAAGCATGCTATCATGGCAACACTCACACTCATGCAAGATGCTAAAGTATAAACACTTACAGTGTACTCCGAGCCAAAAAGGAAGCTAGTTAGTAATCAATGCATGATCCTAGCTATGTCAAGAATGCCTAATACAACACATGCAAAATATAACTAAGATAGGCTCGGCTATTCTAAAATGTCATGTGAGATACAACTTGATACATGTATTCAACTTGGAATTGAAGTACAATGCAGTTAGTATGATGCGCCGAGCCCGGTGCATGCAAGATAGATGAATGAAAGCAAACCTGCGAAGCATAAGGATGCTAATTGAAACATGCCCTAAAACTAACCATCGAAAGCAGGTAAGTAAAAGGAAGAAAGACATGGGGTTGGAAGACATACATCACACACACGCACACTTATTTACAACCGTTGGCCCTCTCAACGGAGGGTCCGAATAAGTAATACAGAACCAGCTAGCTATTCTAAGCTAATCTAATTAAACTAGTTATTACACGACAAAAAGAATAACAAGCTACGGCTAATTATTACACAACTTAGCTAATTAACAAATTAACGAAGTTAGCAATTAAAATAAGCATATAAACTATATGATGTAGGCTGCCTCAGCTTGCCTTGGATGACAAAGGATGCATGCATGCTCGAATCGCCTTGCTTGGAAATCCATCGCAATGCCCCGATTTGCCTCTGTTTGCAATTGATCTCAGAACACTGCAAAAGGCTCCAGAAGGCTAAAACTCCACCTTGGGAATTTGTGGGAAGGCTGCCGACCAGTTTTTGGCTTTGGAGACCACCTGCCGACCACTTTTTGTGGTGAAAACCAGAAAAAGTGGTCGGCCAGCCACTTTATCTGGTTGGCCGACCAGTTTCTGCTGCCAAACTTTAGTTTGCTGCAATAGAGAGCAAGAAAGGGCATGGCAATGTATTTGCAACACATGTATGCACAGCCACCCTCCCTCTCATTATGCAAACTCAAGGGAGTATAGTTCTCAACCCTCGGGCCACCAATCACGCATCTCGATGCATGATGGCCGAGGAGCCGAATTGCACAATTCAATATGACAATGAATGCACAAGTAAACACGTAAAGCCTAAAACTCCATCACGCATAGTCAAGAGTGTCAGCGACCGAGAATTAAGGCACGTTTCATCACTTCAAGTATGAAACGCCCCTCGTTTCCCGTGTTTGGACTAACGCCTATTCCAAACACAACGCAACAAACATGGCATGCACCATGCGACTCAAGCACGTGACTTGATGCAACACAACTTAGATATGCAAACTAGCATGCACAATGCTATGGACTATATGGCATACACAATGCTCATGACACTAACATAGACAATGCACATGGTAATTAGCATACGCAATGCAATGAACATGGCATGCACAAATGCAATGGCCCAAGCCTAAGGCACAAAACACAACTTTCCTCAAGTATTGAAAGCATGAAATATGGCATACAAAATGACTTCGAATCATGCAAACAACTCATGTAACGCATGTTGAAAAGCTCAAGCATCAAAAGCTAGTGAAGCATATTACACTAGAGGCATGCAAGGCAATGCTCAAGTGGTCAAACCAACCCCAAATAGACCATATGCAGGCCAAAATAGTAGCAAAAATGAGTTGGGATGATGGCTTGAAAGGCACTAAAATGAGGCCCATGCAATGGCTCACAAATAGGGCATAAAAGCACAACTCTCAAGGGCACTCAAAGAGCGGAAAATATAGAAATGTAACAGCCCTAAATGCTCTGAAATAACATTCCCCATAATGCCAAAACATGCAAATACCTCAAGTTAAGCATGCAAGGGACCTCAAAACTCGAAGCTAGTCAAGGCTATTACACTACAAGCATGCATGGCAAGCATCATTCGACCAAGAGGCCTCAAAACGGAGCTAAGGCGGCCCGAAATATGAACAAAATCATGTTGAAGCATAGCCAAAATATGCTAGAATGAAGGGCCAAAACATCATGCATTCTAAGCTAGTAAACAAGATTTATACTACAAGCATATGGAGCATGTGAGAGGCTACCAAACCAGTCAAAGATAGAGCCATGACATGCCAAATGATGACCAAAAACCCACTGAAATGGAGCTAATGCATGATAGATTGACATGCTACTTTGATGAGCCGCAAATGGGATTACACTACACATATGAGAAGCATGCCAAGGGTGACCAAACCAACCATGGCAAGAGTCTAGGCAGGCCCTAAAAGTCACCAAAAAGTGCCTGAACCAAGCTTTGAAAGTATGAAAACATATGCTCCTTTGATAGGCCAAAAATGCAAGCAAACAAGACCAAAAGAGAGAGGGCCACCCCTCTCTGATTTAGGGCCTCAAAACCACATGCCAACCACTGAAAATCCACTAGATTTCAGTGGCTAAAAGGCCAAGCAAAAACTAATTCAAAGGCCTCAAGGCATGGCACAAAACAAGGCCAAACAAGGCACAAGAGGGGGTAGACTACCCCCAATGCCAACAAGGCCTCAAACAAACATGAAAAACACTTAAATATGGAGATTTTTTCAATTGACAACAAAGCTCAAATAAGCATACAAGTATGGCTAAGAGAGTGATCAAGACAAAGCTTAAAAAGGGAGAAAAGAAGTTACCCTTGAAGCACAGCAAAACCAGCAAGTTTCCTAAGCCAAAACCAACTTTTGAACTCCCACAAAACCCTCCAACAACTCAGCAACAAGGTAAGAGTGTTTGGCTAGGAGGTTGTGTGCACAAAAGTGCGAAGAAGGGTCACTTTAAGGCACAAAACAAGAGGGAAATTGAGGATTATAGATATAGATGATATGTATGGCTCAAACCCAAAAATCTGAACCTCAAGAAGGGAGAGAGGCCTCCCCTCTTAAGAGAAACAACTCTCAAGCTTCTTGGACAAGCTAAGAGCTTGTTTAAATCCCTCCATACACGTGTATGGAGGATACAGTCTGTGCCCTCCAGCTGGCACAGCTGGCATCCACAGACTTTGCAAAATCTACAGGAAGGCCGCCGACCAGAAAAGGTGGTCGGCCTGCTACTTTTTCTGGTCAGCTGTAGACACCCCATTTTTGACCGCCCTTAAGACTTGGGCGTTACTGATGGTTTACTTGGTGGTAAAAGGTGTGCAGGGTAAAGGTTCAATTTCTTCGGTAATGAGAGAGTGAAATCCCAACTTCATACCCCTTTTGGACCAAAACAATCTTGATCAAAAGATTTTAGATCTTAAAACCCTCTCTTTCAAAATATTTTGAAAATAAAGTTCCTACGATGTTCCGACTCTCGCATTTCGTTAAATGTTGCGCTTTTCGGTAAACCGAGCAAGGACAAAGTGAAGAATGAATGAAAGAGAGATGAAATCTTTGAAAAATCTTTCAAAACACTTTGTTTAGGGGTTTGAAGTTGAAGAAAAGAGGAAAGGAAAGGAGAAAACTAGCTTGGGAGAAGTTCGGCATGAATCCGGATAGAAGAGGGTCGAGCAGCCCTCGCTGAATCGGGCTTATTCATCTGCATACTTGGATTTTAGCTATGAGGCCACCACCGTTGGAAATCTTACTTCCGGGGCTTCATTTTGCACTCAAGAATCTCCTAAAGCCAAGTCCGGGTGGGGGAGATATGATCGGTTGAAGTTGGGCATCATCCCAGTTGGATCGAATCTGCGCGGCTTCACCAAAAAGGGCATAACTTTTTGCACAGGAGGAATTTTAATACAAGGTTTGCGCCATTGGAAAGCTAACTTCTGGGGCTTCAATCTAGACACCCACTGGCCATTTATTTGGCCGATGGCCTCCTTTCGTGGCCGGTTTCACCCTTTTGCACCCTTCAGGCATGGTGCATGCCAGCTGTGCCAACTGGGATGCACAAACCCTCTCCCCCGTGCATATGTGTGGCTATTTTGAACCTTTGACCCCTTTTGATCCAAACCTTTTGCACCCTTTGATCAAGCTTCTTGAGGAAGCTTAACCCTTTGTCAAAGCTTCCCCAAGAAGCTTGCACCCTTGCCTTAGCTTCTCTAGGAAGCCTTGACCCCCTTGACCCCTCTCACTTGGCTTCTCTTGTAAGCTTTAAGCTTTCCCTTGCCTATATAAGGAGACTAACCCTCTCCTTTGTTGGGTTCAGCAAAAAACCAGAGCTATACACATATATATCTGATATATATCATCCTCTCTCTCTATATCTCCCTCTCTCTCTTCATTTTGTGTGTGTTTGAGGGCCTAAAGTGTGTGTTTGTTCTTAGTTTTGCACTAAAACACATAGCATTACACCTTCCTTCGACTTTGAGAGACATTGAGGGTTTGTTCTTGAGGTTTTGGATTGATTTTGGTCGGAAGAGAGTGGCTGGACCTGCTGTTCTTGAAGTGTTCTTCAAGGGTAACACTTTTGCTTTATTTTCCCCAATCTTGCATTAGCTTTTGACCTGTCTTGCATGCTGATTTAAGCTTTGTATATAACTGAAAAAAGTCTTGTTTTTAGCTTCTTTTTAAGTTTGTTCAAGAACACTTTTGTGTTTGGGGTTGTCTACCCCCTCTTAGGCCTTGTTTGGCCTCATTTTTGTGCATTTTTGGTGAGCTCCGGGACCACCTTGTTTGGGCCTCCTCACCACTGAAATCTTGAGGAATTTCAGTGGTGAGGATGGTGTCTTAAGGTCCTAAGAAGGAGAGGGTCATCCCCTCTCCTTATTGTCTTGATTACTTGCATTTTTGGCCTTACAAAGGGGCCTATATTTGCACACTTCTTGAGCTCGGTTCAGGCATTTTTCAGTGGGTTTTAGGACCTCCATAACCCATTTCCAGAGTTAGTTTTGCCATGTTAAGTGTCCTTGTTGCATGTGTGGAGTAACCCCCTTATTGGCCTTTCAAAGGAACACACCATTCTTGCATGCATGGACCTTGTTTCCATGGGTTTTTGGGGTTTATTTGACATACCATGTTACTGTTTTGAGCTGGTTTGGTGACCTCTCTTGTGCTTTATATACATGTAATGTAAACCATGCCTACTAGCTCATATTGCATGATGTTTTGGCCAAGCATGCTAGCTTATTTTGGTTACACCTCATACATGTTTTAGCATCATTTTGGGCTGTATAGGGACTGTTTGGGGCTGGTTTCATCATTTGAGCATCGCTTTGCATGTTTATAGTGTATTGCATTTCACTAGCTTTAGTGCTTGAGTCCTTAACAATGCGTTACATGAGTGTTTGCATGCTTTGGAGTCATTTTGGGGTCATTTTGTATGCCATTCCAGCACTGGAACATGCACCATCATATGTCATATTTCCTCCTTGCCATGCTTTGGTAGAGTTGCATTTTTGTGCCTTAAGCTTGGTTAATGCATTGTGCATGCATTCCATGTATTTTGTTGCCTCACTTGCCTCATTATGGCCATTGATTTTGGTATGCTTGCGAGCTATCCATGTTAGTTTAAGTCTATCATCGCATGTTGTTGCATGCCATGTTTGTTTACATGTCTAGGTTGTGTGCCTATTGCATATTAGATGCATTGCATAATCATGTTGCATTAGCCTTGCTTGCATGCTTAGGTTGCATTACGTTGTGCATGCATCCCTTGCCTCTTGATCAAGCATGATAGAGGTTGGGGCCTTTGATGTGTTTTGTGTGTGCATTTCATTTGATATTGAAGTTGCACACTTGGCTCTTGGGCCATCATGCATTGAAATGTGTGATTGATGGCCCGAGGGTCGAGAGCCATACTCCCTTGAGTCCATAACATGATAGGGAGTGTGGCCATGCTTACATTTGCTTGAAATTCCATGCCATACACTGCTTGCCCTCTGTTGCTGTCAAAAACCAGTTTCTGCAGGAAGTTTTGGCCGGCCGGCCATCTCCAGTGCCGACCGGCATCCATCAATAGCCGATAACTTCATCAGTGGCCGGTGGCCATTTCCCATGGCCGGTGGTGTTCCACAGTATGCAGAGAACCTATCCCAAGACTTGTGCAGTCTTTAGAGGAGCTAGGCAGTGTAAACAGAGGCAGCAATGCTATGGCAGCGAGTTTTCGGGCAGTACGAGTCAAGCATGCATCATCCAAATATTTTGAAGGCGGGGCTGTGGCCATTTTAATTCTGCATTTAATTTGTTAATTAAATAAGGGTTCTGTAATAATTAATTAAGTAGTTAATTATTTATTCGGTTATGTAATATTTATTCGGACCCTCCGAGTGAGGGCAATTGTGTAATAAGTGTGGGTGAGTGTGTGCATGTCTTCCAATCCCACGTCTTTCTTCCCTTTTATTTACCCACTTATGATGGTAGACTAGGGCATATTTAAATTAGCATACCTTATGCTATGCATGCGTGCATCCATACATTTGTCTTACATGCACCGGGCTCGGTACATCATGCTAACTACATTTGTATTTCAATTCCAAGTTGAGTACTTGTTAATTGCAGCATTTCACATGCCATCTTCAGGATAGCCGAGCCTATTGTAGTTGCATCTTGCATGTGTTGCATTAGCCATCTTAACATGAACTAGGATCATGCATATGATTACTAACTAGTTTCTGTTTTGGCTCGGAGTACTCAGTAAGTTCTCATGCTTTAGCATCCTTGCATGCGTGTGAGTGTTGCCATGACAGCGTGCTTACCATGAGGCTATTTGCTTATGTGATATAACTGCTTGAATGCCTGTGGATGGAGGTTGAATTACCAGAATTGGAATAATACATTAAAACTGTGAGTTTTAAGCCCACTGGATAGTGGCAAAACCATCTTTTCTAAAGCCCACTCGAGGGTGGCAAAACCTGCATTTTAGCCTACTTGCGAGTAGCAAACCATTTTCAAAACAAACATGAAATGTTTTGTTCCAATTTAGGCGATTTGGTCTATACTTGTTTGCTGTGCGCATCACGTAGTAAATCTAGGCTAATAACCAGAATAAGAACACATAATGTTTTCAAAACTTGATATCATGGTTAGTAGAGGCCGATCTTCGGATCGGGCGAGAGGGGGTGCTCATAGCTGACCTTCCCCAATCGTACCCAAGCTCCCGAACCGAGGCAACTTTGGTGATGACAGACACGTGGCCTTTGGCACCGAGTCAGGGTTTCCTAAATTCCCCCATTAAAAATATTTAGGTGGCGACTTTGTATCTGGCGAAGCAGTCCATGTTTGGCACTTCTTTCAAAATCTGTTTTTCTCAAAACGATTTGCCGGATTTGGATTCTTTGGTTCAGATTAAGAACCGTGACAAAACGAGTCCGAACTGTGGTAGCACAAGTCCCTCGGGGCGCGTCCACATCGGCCGACCACTTTTTCTGATTTTTCAGGACAAAAAGTGGTCTCCCGGAATGAAAAGTGGTCGGCAGGTGGCTGCCAAGGCCAAAAAGTGGCTTCCAAGTGTCCAAATTGAAGGCCCAGAAGTTAGCTTTCCAATGGCACCAGCATTGCATCAACATTCCAACTGTGCAAAAAGTTATGCCTGTTTTGGTGAAGCCTCGTAGTTTCGGTCCAACCGGATTGATGCCCTACTTCAACCAACCATATCTCCCCCATCCGGACTTGGCTTTAGGAGATTCTTGAGTGCAAAATGAAGCCCCAGAAGTAAGCTTTCCAACGGTGGTATCCTCATAGCTAAAATCCAAGTGTATAGACAGATAGGCGTGATTTAGCGAGGACCGCTCGGCTCTCTCTCTTAGCGATTCATACCCACCTTCTTCTTCAACTTGGTTTCTTCCCTCTTCTCCAATTTCCTCAACTCCAAACCCCTAAACAAGGTGTTTTGAAAGATTTTTCAAAGATTTTAACTCTCTTTCATTCATTTCCACTTCGTCCTTGCTCGGTTTACCGAAAAGCGCAACATTTAACGAAATGCGAGCGTCGGAACATCGTCGGAACTTTATTTTCAAAAAATTTTGAAAGAGAGGGTTTCAAGGTCTAAAATCTTTTGATCAAGATTGTTTTGGTCCAAAAGGGGTATGAAGTTGTGATTTGACTCTCTCATTGCCGAAGAAACTGAACCTTTGCCATGCACACCTTTCTCCACCAAGTAAACCATCAATAGTGCCTAAGTCTTAAGGGCGGTCAAAAATGGGGTATCTACACTCCCTTTACCACACAAACAAATCCCTTCTAAACTTTAGATTCCATTGAGGACTTGCATCATACATGTGGCTTGATTGTTAGCCAATGTACTACGTGGATGATTGAGATTGGTCGAGATGTGATTCTATCACACCATATTCGAGATATTCAAAGTAGAACTTGAGTCTTTGTAGAAGACAGATTCTTAGGTTCGATAAGTTGAGACTCTTGTGAGAGGTCTATCCTAATCCAACTAAGATAGATGAGACCTGGATTAGTGTTATTTTTGTAGAGAATAAGTGTAGTAAGATTTATAAGATAAGGAGAGCACTGGTTCTCATATAAAATGAGGCATATGTGGGTCAAAGGTACCTTTTTATTGGTGAGTTAATTGCTTGAGTTGTTACTGTTTGATTATCTTTGAGAGATATTATTACTGACTTAATTGTCAGAATGCCCTCCCAGTTGGTAACAACTGGTTTAGTTCTTTTGTTCTTTGTTTCAAATTTTGAATTTCATCTAGTACACATACTCTTCAACTTTGTTCTCTGAATCTTTATAAAGGATTCAATTTAGTTGTGTCATCAAATTTTAGCACACACAATACCCATTCCATACTTCTGCCATCGCATTCTTGTGAGAGGAAAGCTTAATGGCAAATCACCTAAACCATACATCAATTAATAAGTTAATATTTAATCCATATCTAACTTTTAAAATCATATTTCCCACCACAATTTTCTAAACTTACTGTCTTTACAATCAAGACCCATAATGTTATCTTTTCTAACACTTTTTCCAAGGTAATATTCAAATCCTTTACCTTCATACTTCTCCACAATAACTTTTCTCCATTGGATTGGACTGGAGGGTGTTGTTTGGGCCCGTGAGATCCACCACGAGTCACATTTCGATAATCTAAACCGTTTATTTTATCGGGCACTTCGTATATTTCATCCACACAAAATTAGGTCAATCCCATAATTATAACTTGTTCAATTTATTACGTTTCTCACTGAAAAATGGTATGACTTATTTTAAAAAGATCTATTTTTTTAGTGAAAAATTGAACAAGTTACAGTTATGGAATCGACCTAATTTTTAAACAAGGTGCCGGACAAAATGAATGGTTCAGATCATTGAAATGGGACCGATAGTAGGTCTCACGAGCTCAAACAGCACACTCCAGCCCAGATTTTGGACTAGAGGGAATCCCCCTCCTTCTCAAGAAAGGTTGTTTTTTAGGGGTCCTTACTTCTATTGACAAATATTATATTGCATCTTATCAGGGGATAATCGTCCTACTAATGTTTGAATTTTATTCCTTATATATTTGTTTGGGTTTTCCTTTTATACTTTTGAAAAAAAAAAATTTGTATAAATTATATATTATATTTAACTATTATAATCTATTGAGTTTCATTATAATATCAAATATTATTATTAATAATAAAAAGTATTACCATAAACAATTGACCGATCTCGCATATTCCTACTCTTAGCATACAATATTTCTTGAATACCCTTTTAGAAAATATTATTTTGAAACATTTAGTTGAAGCATAGATCATTAAAGATTTTTTTTAAATATAATAACACAATTTTATACTAAAAAACAATAAAAATGATATTGTCATACCATAATTATTTATCCCGCACCTTAACACAATTTAACAAAGTTATTAAATTCTTCATTTCATCAATTACACGGCCTAAATTCCGTTAAGGGTGAAGCACCAATAAATCTCAAAATGTGATCTTGTGAACGGTTTAGTACTCTATTTTTTCTTATGAACCCAAAGGTCCCATTAAAGTGGAAATTACATAAAAGGGTAGTCACTTCCATGTTTGAATTTAATTTTTTAAGAATAAAAGTGGATTTCTTAAAATGTAAAATTACACATTTTGGACAATTTACACTATAGAAGTTTTGGATCTTCCCTCATTCTAGAACAAATCCCACATTATGAACAAAAACCTAACACTCTAATGTAACACTCTAATAACGTAATACTTCAATGTAACACACTAAGAAACTCCTTGGTGTGTTTTTCCCAAACGTAACAACGTAACACTCAAAAAAACTCTTTGGTGTACTTTTCCCAAACGTAATGTTCCAATGTTACACACACACACACACACACACACACACACACACACACACACACACACACAAAACAAAACAAAACAAAACAAAATAAATCTTAGTGTACTTTTTCCAGATGTAACACTCCAATGTAACACAAAAAAAACATAAAAAAAACACCTTAGTGTACTTTTTCCAAACGTAACACTCACAGTTTGAAATTATACATTTGCCCAAAACTTACTAAGGAATATTTGTACTCCTTTCGGAATGGTTTGAATAATCTCATATTCTTTTGTTTTTTCGTTTTACATTTAGAAAAAGTATACAAAGAATTTTTTTTTTTTTTTTGTTACATTGGAGCGTTACGTTTGGGAAAAGTACACCAAAGAGTTTTTTTTGTATGTTACATTAAAGTGTTAAGCTAAGGAATTTTTTTTGAGTATTATATTGAAGTGTTACGTTTGGAAAAAAGTATGCTAAGGAGTGTTTTTATGTGTTATATTATAATGTTATACTGAGAAGTTTTTGTGTGTTACATTATAGTGCTACACTAAGAAGTTTTTTTAGAATATTATATTAGAGTGTTACATTTGAGAAAAGTACACTAAGAAATTTTTTTGTGTGTTACATTAGAGTGTTACAATAAGGAGTTTTTGTGTGTGTTACATTAGAGTGTTACACTAAGGAGTGTTTTTGAAATGTTATATTAGAGTGTTATGTTTGGGAAAAATACACTAAGGTATTTTTTTGTGTATTACATTAGAGTGTTACAATAAAGAATTTTTTTTATATTACATTAGAGTGTTACACTAAAGAATTTTTTTAGAGTGCTATATTGAAGTGTTACATTTAGAAAAAGTACAGTAAGGAGTTTTTTTGTGTTACATTAGGGTATTACACTAAGATTTTTTTATTTTAGTGTTACATTGGAGTGTTACGTTTGAGTGTTACATCGGAATATTACAGTTTGAAATTATACATTTGACCAAAACCTACCAAGTAGTTTTTGTACTCTTTTTGAAATATTTGAAAAATCCCACGTCCTTTTGAAATGTTTGAATAATCCCATATTTTAAGTCATTTTTGTATTCCTTTTGAAATGTTTTCCAAATAAAAAAAGATTTTTATATAAAAATTCATTCCAAATTTGATTCCCATATATTGTGTACCTACCTTTCTAGCAACAACAACAACAACAACAACAACAACAACAAAAAGAAGAGAGAGAGAAGGAACATATTAGAAATAAGGGTATAACTGTAAATTTAATTTTTAAATAATATATTAAGTTTACCTTTCCAAAATCAATGGGCCTAATTGGTCTATAAAAAAATTCTAAGACAAAATGGATCACCATTCCTCAAGATGGGATTTATAGGTAAATTTTCCTTCAATTAAAATATACAATTATATAATCCTTCACTTTTAGTAGGAAAATGTGGTGTGTTGAAGATAGTTGTTCAAACCTTTTTTTTTAGATGGCGAAAAGTTGTTCAGAATTAAAGGAGAAATTTTATGATACACACCCTTTCAAATATACACTTTATAACTAAGGAAAAAAAATTACATAATTCTATACAAAAAAAAAAAAGACGAAGAAGAAGAAGAAGAAGAAGAAGAAGAAGTTATAACCAAACACCACATCAAGTATAACCAAAGATCTCATAAGTCAGAACTAAAATAATGTTATAACTAAAGAAAAAAAATTGATCATAATTAAAGAGGAAGATGACATAACTAGGAATGCATATGATCTCATAAATCATAATTAAAATAATCCTTTTAAATGGTGTGTATTGTAGAATTTCCGGACTTAAAAACACATTAAATTCCACCTAGAATATTGAAATTAGAAACTTATAGAATTAAGAGTATATTTTCTGGTGTCGATGCATGATGGTAATATTTGAGTTTGAATCCCATTTACTATTAAATTTTATAATAGAAATATTAGAAAATCACAATTTAAATATTATAATTCATCCAAAATGATGTGGCAAGACAGATATGTCTTATATGACTAGATTTGTGAAATTGACACTTAACAGATCATACCATTATTGTTGATCAAATTGAAAGAACCTTTTTGGGAGTCTCTATAACGATCCCAGTTTTGACCCAACTCTTGTGGCATTCCGGACTCAGGTTTAATACTTTCATATTGTTGTTTACCTCTCTCTCTCTCCCTCTGTATCTCTTTGAAATTGGCTTTGGGGTTGTTGTGGTTGTGTTTGGGCCGGTTGGTCGCTTGTTTTTCAAACCTTGTGTTGCCCAGAATTTGGCCCTCTGCTCGAGCGGCACTTCCTGCGCTCGAGTGGGCTTTACAAACACTCAGTACTTTTGCAGGTCTGCAAAATTACTGAAAGAGTGATTTCTACGCTCGAGCAGCGTTTCCTATGCTCGAGCGGGTAGGCGCTCGAGCGGCCTTTCTTGCGCTCGAGCGTTGGTTTGTTGTCTATAAAACTACTGAATATGTGTTTTCTATGCTCAAGCGTCACTTCTTGCACTTGAGCAGTGAGCGTCTTGTTCATTATGTCTTGGCGCTCGAGCGGCCTTTCTTACGCTTGAGCGGAACAACTTTTTGTGTCTGACGCTCGAGCGGCACTTCTTGCGCTCAAGTGGACTGTGCGTATATCAGATCGTGAAAATGACTTTTTACTTCACTTTTTCAGATCTTTTCTCCTAAAACCTAAAGTTGAGACCCTCTCTCTCTCTCTCTAAAACACTCTCTTTCTATATATTCACCTAGTTTTAGTGATTTATTCACCCAAATCCCTTTGATAAAAAAGTAGACCATCACAAGATCTCCATTTTGATCCAAATAGAGTTGGATTTGGGCATCTTTGAAGTTTCACTCTTGCTTGGCTCGTCTTCTCTCTTTGAGATAGGGATTTTCTACACTTTCATATGGTCTTTAGCTTGGTTATTTGTCGTTGTGTAACAATGGTGGGGTTTGGGAGTATTTTGAACAAACCTAGGGTTTGGTTGTAAAATAAAAAGAGGGGTTTCTATATGAGTGTGAAATAAATGATTATGGTGTTCGAGTATGAGGTTCTATGGTGGCAAAATAGTTAATTTTGGTATTTGGGTTGATATATGTAAAAAAGGAGTTTTGCCTTGAATAGGTCAAATTGTTATTTTGTACAAATACCTAAAATATGGTAATGTGCAATTGGAGGATTGTTGATGTAAATGGTGGAGTTGGGCACGTGTTGTCTCTCACTTATGGAAATTTGAATAATATATTTGTTTAAAAATATCTGTATTGGGCTATCGGTGGAAGATAGCTATGATTGTTGTAGAAATTGCATGAGGATTAGGTAAATTGAAACTAATTTATCGTTGATTGTCATTCAATATGACTATGAATTATATACATTGTATATGTATGATTGTTTGAAAGGAGAAAGTGGATGTATTCCATTGTTTGGGAGGAGATAGGGGATGGACTCCATTGAAATTAAGTTGGCCGGAGTGTCCAAGGCAAAAGTCCCGAAATTTGTGTATACATGGGTGTCAATCCCGCAGATGAAATTTTCGTAAAATGGCAGATTTGATGTGTTCGTGTGATGATGTATTGAATAGGAAAACCACTGAATTGTAGTCTCTGTTGGGTTGTTGGAAGATGGTGAAATTGACTCATGAATTGAGAAGAACAAATGAACTTGAAATGGATTGAAAGAAAATGAATTGAAATATGAACTCTGGTGCTTTACGATTGTATAAAATGTGGATATTTTGTCACTAGCATTGTACATGCACATTGCACTTATATCTTTGTTAATTTCATATATTGTGTTAGATTGTTCCTACTGGGCTTTGGCTCACCCTATTTGGGGAAAAACCATTTTTAGGTGCTGGTGATATGCCTCCGCTAGGGAAATAGCTTTGAGGGACTTTTGGGAGCAAAAGCTTCTTTATTTTGTTATATTATTTTGCACAGCCAAGGGCTTAAAATTGTATTGAACTAGGCTCACTTTTATGTAACCAAGCAATGACTTGGAAAGATATAAGCCTATAAGGCATATGACTATATGTTTACTTTTGATTCTCTTATCGTTGCAACACACGCTGTAGATTCAGGATGAATATTGGTAAACGTATATCGCATGTGTTAACTTTTGTAAACGAACTCTGATGAATGAAAGTATTTTATTTCTATTATTCTTCTGCTTATGAGTTGAATTTATTGTGTTATTTTGGGGGCGTTATAGTCTCAAAAGTTTTTCATAGCATAAACATTGACTTCGGAAATTTTGAAGCTACTGCCTGTACCACAACTCAGTCAGCATTTTCCATTGATACAATATATGGCTTTGTCTACTGTTGAATTTTAATTGTCCAGTTTGAGATAATATTTCTCATATTTATAATTAATCTTCTATCGATTTAAAAAAAAAAATTAAAAATCACACAAGCATGTTGGCATATGTTTTTTGCTAGGTTAATTTACCTGTCAACATAAATTTGAACTAGTTTGGAAAGTCACATTATTGTATATAGTTAGATGGGCCAATATTTCTATGTAATGTGTTTTTAACATTTAAAATAAAAAATAAAAAATAAAAAAATTAGGTTAATTGTAGCACCTGTATCCTTCAAAGCTTTTGGGAAAGTGTATTCGAATCCTTTATTTTTATTTTGGAAATCTTTGGTGTTGTTGTATGTTGATTTTGGAGGAGTATAATCCAATTTAAACTTGCTGGGTTTGGTTGTTCGCACTTGTTCTTGTCAAAAGTTCCTTGGAGACTTAGAAATTCTATTCTAGGGTCGACACCAACCATCCTAAGGGTTGACCCTTACATGTTGGTGACGTTTCTAGAAGTGTTGTTGGACTATAGGGTCGATGCCAGTCTGGGGAGGGTCAACCCTCTTATATTGCAGAATCTGTGTGTTAGTTTCTGGAAATTAGGGTTGACCCCCTCCTGTCTAAGGGTCGACCCCCTTGCTTGTTGCCAGATTGTCTTTTCTACCTAAAGGGTCGACCGCCCTGCCTGAAGGGTCGACCCCTGCGTGTTTTTTTCAGATTTTTGGGGTTCGATTGGGCCCTACCTTTGGGGAGGTTTTGGTCCTATTATTTTATTTGACCTTAGAGCTATTTGCTACTACTGTAAATAGGCCCAAACCACTTTTTCTCATTATTTTTCCTCCCCTTTTTCCTTTCAAATCGTGAGTTCTCCTCTCTCTCTCTCTAAAACTCAAACTTTTTCACTTAAATCTCTAGATCTACTCACCTAGAGTGATCTTTTCACCTTGCTCCTTTAAGATTAAGCGCAGAGCTTGTCAAGGGCTTCATTTTGATCAGGGCAAATCATTGTTTCGTCACCGTTGACTTTTGAGCTTTTCTCTCTTCTCTCTCATCTAAGATTGAGGTAGGGATCTTTTCTACACTTCCATATGATATTTAGCTTAGTTATTTATATCTTGTGTAACAATGATGCGATTTGGGGGTGTCTAAGGCAAACCTAGAGTTTGGACACAAAATGAAAAGAGGGGTTTTTGGGTGAAGGTGAAATAAATGCTTGAGGGGTTTGAAAATGATGTTGTATTGTGTATGATTTGATAATTTTGGCACTTAGCTAATATTTGGGAAAAATATGGGGATTTGCCCTAATTGAATCAAATTATTATTTTGTATAAATAATGGAAATTGACATTAAAAATGTGAAATTGAAAGGGTATTAATATGAATGATGGGATTGGTTATGCGTTATTCCATTCTTTGGTAGTTTCGGATAGACTATCTGTTATGGGATTTTATATCTGTTTAGAAATAACTATATTGGGCTATCAGTGGAGGATAGATATGATTGTTGTAGAAATTCCATGCGGATTAGGTGAACTGAAACTAATCACTTGTGTTTGTCATTGAATATGACTATATTTATATACATTGTATATGTATGGTTATTTGGGAGTGGAAAGAGGATATACTCCACTGTTTGAGTTTGTAATTAAATACATTGCATATGTATGAATGATTGTTTGGGAGGAGAAAGGGGATGGACTCCAGTATAATTAAATTAGTCGAAGTGTCCTGGGTGAAAGTCCCGAAATTATACATAGGTGCCTAGCCCGCGGACGAAATATCCGTAAAATGGCAATGGTAGTGCTTGTATAGCCTACGTTTACATGGGTCCCGTTTGACAGCTGCCCCCGGACGAAATATCTGTGAAAGAATACATGGGTCCCGTTTGACGGTTGCCCGCAGACGAAATATTTGTGAAAGAAAAGTTTGAAGTGCTTACGTGTTGATAATGTAGTTCTAAAACTAATGAGTTGTAATCTCTTTTGGGTCGTTGAGAAATGATGAAATTGGCTTATGTAATTAAATGAAATGAAGGGAAATGGCTTAATGATTGAGTTTGGTAATTTAAGACTACACATAATGTAGATGCCTTTATCTTTGATGTTGCATATACATAGTGTACTTATACATTTGCTAAATTTCATATACTGTGTTAGATGGTTTCTACTGAGCTGTGGCTCACCCTTCTTGGGAATAACATTTTCAAGTAATGATGGCATGCCTCCACCAAGGCAATAGCATTGGAGAAACTTTTGGAAGCAAGGGCTTCTCATTTTGATTGTATATTTTTGTAAAGCCAAGAGCTTAAGATGTAATGAGCGAAGCTCACTTTTGATTGTAACCAAGATATGTCTTGAAAAGATGTGAGCCGGTAGGGCATTTAACTTGTTATTAATTTGCATTATACGATGTAGATTCAGAATGAACGTTTGTGAATGTATAATGCATGTAATCCCTTTTGTAATACGAACTCTATTATGTGAAAGCGTACCAATTATGTTATATTCATTTCTCTTATGAATTGGGTTATTTGTATTATTTTGAGGGCGTTACATTAATGCTTTGGGGCTTAATCTAAATTTTACTTCATATAGATTATGGGTAGGGGGCTTGGAGCACATTAGTTTTGTTTATTAGCAAATCTATAGTAAACCAATCCCTAAAACTTCATTTGGAATACTTGGTGACAAAAAAAAAAATATATGATTAATTAATTTGACGTGGAAATGAAAAATAGAAATAATTGATATTTCTCCTCATTTATAGAGGAAACAGAGGACGAGTTTTAAAAAACAAATTTTTGTCCCCAAAATGAAGGGAGAAACATTTAGGGATTAATTTTTGTTAAAAAGTAAAAAAACAGACTTTTGCATCAAAATTTTTAAAAATGTTATTAATAAATACACTACAAGAGAAACAATTTGGTGCATAAGATGTTCACTTTTTTAGGCAAATTTTGGTCAAAATACGATCATAATTCATCACTAAACAATGACACTTTTGACAACTTAAATATTTTGTTCTTAAAAAGTAATT
The DNA here is from genome assembly GCA_030407325.1 of Camellia japonica. Taxonomy (NCBI): domain Eukaryota; kingdom Viridiplantae; phylum Streptophyta; class Magnoliopsida; order Ericales; family Theaceae; genus Camellia; species Camellia japonica. The sequence goes on along the minus strand of JAPPVO010000031.1, from coordinate 56,142,126 downwards.
TTATTCATAATTTTTGTTTTTAAAATCTTAATTTGTAATGATTTCATGCTTGCCACTGTGTGACCAACAATTTGGTATATTTTTGGGGATTAACAATTTGGATTTTCATTGAAAAGATCCTAGCACTGTTTGATTGTATTCCTAACGCATAAAGCATTTTATAATAACTAGATATAATAGATTAAAGCAAGTAAAAAGGGTATTGATAAAGCATACCTTATCATTAAACAAAAATTGTGCCTGGGTAGAAGAATTCCTTTCAGATGTTGTCATCTTCTCCACTTTGGGGTAGAAGCTTATGAGCTTGGGTAGATTTCGGAGAGTCAAATATTCCAACTGACTGAAATTAATTACCTGACTTGAGAGGTGGTCTTCATCTTTTTCTTCTTCAATTCCAACTATTGCTTCCATGATCTTGCAATCTATTATTTGTAGTTTTTGGAGTTGTGAAATTGAAGAAGAAATTTTTGGAGTTGTGGAGTTGGACAAGGAAAAGAGATATTTCAACCTACAATCTTTAATTGTTAATTCAATTAAATTATTGAAGAACCCTGATGGATTTAGTCCATGACGTTCCATCAAAGACCCCTCTCCACCTCTGTCATGTAGCACCTCTTGTAAACCTTTAATTTTTTCTAAATGTAGCACTTCAGCTCTCAGCAACAAAACGATAAACTTGTCCTTCAAGGAAACACCAGCAAGTTTACACGACTTTGAATAAGTTCCAAAAAAACCATATTCCTTACCCATTGATATTTTAAATCTGATCAAATTTTCAAAGCAGAAGTCCTTGGGCAATAGCATGACATTTGGTATGTGAATCTGTAAAGTGGTTAATTGTGTCAATTTCCCCAACTCATCAAGATTCACTTTGCTTCTTTCCTCATTGCCTCTTGTGGCCTCCCATGGCTCCAAATCATCTAAAATGTACAATTCTTCCAGGCGAGATAAATTGGATATGACACCTTGTGGAATCTCTGTGAGCTGTTTACAATTTCCCAGATCTAACAACCGAAGACGAGTCAATTGTCCTATCTCTGATGGCAAAACTTTGATATTAGAATCTCGAAGGCTAAGTATTTCAAGGTTATTATTTAGATCCTTGAGTATAGCTATGTCTCCCAACTCACAATCATCTAACCATAACATCCGAAGGTTAACCAAATTTGCAAGAGATAATGGAGGCAACATACAGATTCTATTCAATTCTAAAATTGTAAGTTTCTCCATTCCACTGAAAAACCTATCTGGAACATTAAGCAAAGCATAGCTATGCCATTGCGGTTTCAATAGCATGGTCAAGGTGTGGAGTTGTGGACATACCAAATCATCCGGAAGCTCAAGAGTGTTGTCGAACCTTAATGAGATTGCTGAGTAAGATTCACATGTATCTTTCTCAGGCCACTCTTTGACACCAAGTTTTACTAGAATTTCCTTACCATTATCTTTTGCAATTGAAACAGCAACATCTCGAATGACATCATGCATTTTGACAAAGTTTTCATTTTTTCCTTCTAATAACAAACAAGCATCTTTGAGGATATCGACCACAGTAAGTACTCGACGGCTTGCTCTTCTTAATGTATTTGTGTTTTGTCCAAGCAAACTTCTCGCTATGCAGTGTCTCGCCAACACTTCAATTGAAATATTAGTATCTTCAGGAAAGAAACAACAAAGCAAGAAGCATGATTTTGCATCACTAGATTCTAACCGATCATAGCTTAACTTTAAGGAAGCATACACCTTTGGGTCGATCCCCGCAATATTCTTTAGCATGGAATCTTTGAATTGATCAAGTACATCTTCCCAGACATATTTTTTCTTATCTTTCAATGTGGCTCCAACTGCAAGTATAGCGACCGGCAAGCCTCCACACTCTTTACAGACTGCATCAGCTATATCATAGAGTTCAGGAGAATCAACAGAATTTCCCACCTTTGTCTTGAATAGGGCCCATGCTTCTTTCTCTAATAATACTCGCATTGGAACATATCTATCAACATGCATCTTTTCCAACACTCCTCGGATTCGAGACGTTATCATAACTTTGCAACAATTGTTTCCATCAATGATAGGAATCCCTATTGTCTTCAAGTTCAATTCTTGCCACATATCATCCAATATAATGAGATTTTTCTTCCCATTGTTCAATCTATTCCACAGTTCATTTGCTTTTCCCACTTCAGTTTCCCCCTTTAGTTCCAGATTCAAGCGATCAGCGAGTTGCCCTTGAATGTTGCTCACATTTGCGTCCTGAGAGACAACTGCCACCATGACTTCATCAAAAAGTCCATTTTTCACTTGTTTGCCAATCTCTTCGACCATTGTCGTCTTACCAACGCCTCCTGTTCCACATACTCCAATCATTTTAACATTGGAATCTTGTAATGCCACCATGATGTTATTGAAAACCAATTCTCGCGACTCAAAATTTGCATAGTTTGCACTTGATGAGGGGAATTGAAGTTCTTGAGCAAATGGCTTAGGGTGCGCAACTGTGCTAAAATTGCCACTTTGAGTGAGATTTTTTACTTCTTCCATCTTGTTTTCGGCTTCCTTGCTTATTTGGTAGCGCGAGATGTAATTCGGGCATGAGAATTTAAAGCACTGCATGTTTTCGTTAATAGTATTGTCATCCTTAATTTTTTGAACTCTTTCTTCCACCTCCGCTAGCCAGTTTGAAACAGGTGCATCAACTTCTTCACCACGAGTAATGGCTTCGTCAACTTTTTCTTCGATTTGTTTTCTCTGCTCTTCAAGATTTTTAATTTCAACTTCTAGTTTCTTCTGCTTCTTCTTGTACTGAAAAGCAAAACCAACGTGGAGCACCACTAATTGGATCACTGGCTCAACTATTCTCCCTGCAATTGCCCCTACAATTGAAAATACACCTTGCAGGGCACTCATTTTCAATCCACCTTTTCTCTTTCTTTTTCTTTTTCTTTTTCTTTTTCTTTTCTTTTCTTTTCTTTTTTTTTTTAAACAAATATTGAAGAAGAAACCAGTTTGAGATTTGAATTTCAATGATAAAGCTCTCTCAATCTGTATCTGCAGGTAAAACAAACGGAGAGATATTAAAGAGGAGAACTAAAAAGTGGAGATAAAATTCTCCCTTTTGCCGATTAGAAAAATAAACGAAAAAGAAATTAACATTAACTATGTAGAAAGAGTTAATTATTTAAAAGTCCTATTTACAAATATTATAGTAGCTCAGGTTTTATCTAAGATTTTTTAACTAATAAGTCCTATTTAGTAAAACTGAGAATATTATTAATTTTTCCCAATTTATAAAACTAACAACATTATCAATTTTGAATAATAATGCTCCAGATAATTGTTTCACTAACTGATAAATAGAGCATGGGATGAAACATGTTTGTCCTCCTACTTATTGGTTTGATTCAATTATCCAATAAAACTGATAATATTATCAGTTTTTTCATTTTTAAAGTTTTTTTTTTTCAGTTTTGCACATCAATGTTTCATCATCATGCTTCTTTATAGACACAAGATTTTTAATTTTGTATAAAAAAAATAATTCAATTTTTTCAATTTGTAATGTTTTTTTTTTTTTTCATTCATATTTTACCTTCTTTTTTTTTTTTTTTTCCTTTCTAAATCCCTCTCTACATTTATGAATCAAACAGTGTTTAATGTACATTGAGGCTCTCTCTACCAAAAACTTTTTTTTTTTTTTTAAATTCTGAAAATATGATAAACACCAGAGAAACACTTGAGGAGAGATGGGAAATTGTAGATACTACATAAAGCATTCACAAATATTTATACGTTAATAATCATAACAAAATAGAATCCATTTAAGTGTAGGAAAATTTAGTGAAAAGCCTCTTTTCAAGAATTTGTTTAGTTATAAATATTATGGAAATAAAATGTGAGCCGATACATTCTATATATGTATGAAATTGTATATTAGAAATCCTTTTGTTGAAATTAGATGTTTTTTTATGACAATTTTATCCTTATTTTGGTCAACATGCTTATATATATATATATATATATATATTGATCGGTAAAAATCAATTGTTAATTGTTAAATTAACACCTATGAGAGTTAACATCCACATCCTTTACAAAGTAAGTGTTTGCCTCTTTAATATAACTCCCTTAAGGAGATTTAAACCTATGACCTCACCTAGGGACTAAGCCTTTAGGAAAGCCATAGTAGCCAACTAGGCTAGACCTAGTTGATTAACATGCTTATATGAAAGACTTCTTTGTTTTTTTCTTTTTTTTTTTAATGTTTCAAAACTTTAAAATCTTACAACTTTAAAATATAAATCTGTTTTTTTTTTTTTGTTTTTTTTTTTTTTTTATAAAATTTAGATTTTTTATAGGGAAAATTTTATTTTATTCCCATGTGATTTGAAGCCAAAGCACTTTATCCTTATAGTTCAAAAATAGCCAGAAAGATCTCATGTGATTTTGAACTAAAGTGCAACCATTAACATAATTAACTAGAGATGTGAAATGATTGTAATACCCTTTAATACACATAGTTTATAATGTTTAAACATTAATTCAATTAAAACACAAGTAATTATAAATTCTTAATCATTTATTGTAATTCTTAAATTTTTATTCTAATTTTAATTTAGTTATATTTTAAATCACAATTAATATTAAATATTTAATTAGTTATTGTAATTGCTAAATTTTAAATCTAATTTTAAATTAATCATATTTTAGATCAATTTCTAGTTATTATGTAATTTATATTCTTACTTAAAATATTTAGTTATATTTTATATTTTAGATTAATCATTAATTACATTTTATTTTATTTTGTTTTAATTAACATATTAATCTTTTTGTTCAATTAATTTTATTTTATTTTTTCAGAAAATTAAATCCACTCTAAAATAATGTGTGTGATACACCTTCCGTCAGTTTGAATGAAAAAACTAACGACACTTTAATCCTCCAAAATCATATGGGAACTTTCTGATTATATTTAAATCATAGGAGGTAAAATGAATTTAATCCCTTTTTTATAACTACTCAGCGAGATCGTTCTCAATTAAATACAAAATCATGTAAAATGTATAAAAAAAAAAAATACACCTTTTTAGAATTTGAAATTGTGAAAAAAAAATTCACATATAAAATTTCATACTTTTGAGAAATATTTTGTCATGAGACTCATCTTAATTTTGTAATAGGTGTGAAAGTTGTAAATCTGAACATTGATAGTACTTTTAATTATTAAGATATTATTAACTTTTAGAAGTATGAAATTTAGTATGAATACGTTTAAAAAAAATATTCACACTTTTTAAAATTTTACATTTTCTAATTTATTGAATGTGTGAATATTTGTATTTTTAAAAAATTCTTGGGTAAATTACAATTTGCACCCTTGCAGTTTGCACCAAATTCCACTTTAACTCTTATACATGAAATCATAACAATCAAGCCATTGCACTCCTAGTAAATCTTCCGATCTCTAAACATGAAATCGTGACAGTCAATCCTTACATTTCTTGTGGTCAATAATGCGACAAGCATATGACTACAAAATAAGGGCAAAGGAGGAAAATCACCCACATTTCCCGCCTATACACATCCCAAAATTTATATCATATTTATATTCAACAAATTATGAACCATTAAAGAGACAAATTAGGGTTTTTTTTTTTTTTTGTAGAAATTGAAATTACGAAACTCTATTTTTCACAATAACACAGCTTTCTGTTTATTCTTCTTCCCTATCCTTTGATTTCTCTGCTACCTTTATTTATTTCAAAAGAGTTTTGTTTTCTTTACTATTTGTCCTAATTTTCAACATACGAATATATACATACATATATGTTGTATTATATAACTCTTACATGTTTATCACGTGGGACAAAGTATGTATTGGTAGAAAATAAGGATAATTTTCTCCTATTGTCCTCATTTTGTAGTCATATACTTGTCATAAGACTGAATTCATGTTAAAGACTTAAACAATGGAGTAATAGAAAGAGACATTGACACTTGACCAGAAGTGCAGGGGATTGATTGACACGATTTCATGTGTAGGGACCAAAGTGCGATTTGATAAGAAATACATAGGGTTAACTTTCATAATTTCATATATAGGAATCAAAGTGAAATTTAGTGCAAAGTGTAGGGATGCAAAATGTAATTTACCCATGAATTTTTGTGATTTTCACTATTAATCCTAACAAAATTAGACAAACTTTTAATTGGCGGATTGAAAATAGAATAATTTGAAATTATTTATCCAAAAAAAGAAAAAAAAGAACAATTTGAAATTAAAATTGGTTTGTTCACCCCTCTTGGCCGAAAATCTATTGACTCCAATATTTCATAATTATGTATTCTATGGTCATTACCAAATTTACATTATATTTTCTTCCTCATGATTTGAGATTGGAACATTTTAGCTCTTCCTATTGTTCACATATAGTAAGAAAGCTCCCATATAATTTTGAACCAAAATATAACCATTAGCTTCGTTAATTATAAATGTGAAATGATTGTAATAACCTTAAATCTTATGTCTTTAATTTATATATATTTTCTTTTCTTTTTTCCTCTCTCATACACATAATTTATAATTTCTAACATCAATTCAATTAAATCATAATCAATCATAAATTGTTAATTATTTATTATAATTCCTAATTTTTTACTCTAGTTTTAATGTAATTATATTTTAAATCAAAATTAATCATAAAATCCATAATTATTTATTATAATTCCTATTTTTATCTAATTTTAATTTAATTATAGTTTAGATCACAATTAATCATACATCCTTAATTATTTCTTGTAATTCCTAACATCTTAATATGATTTTAATTTAATTATATTTTAGATCAGTCCTTAATAATTATTTATTTTATATTTTAATTTAATTATATTTTAAATCACTCTTTAAGTATATTTTATATTTTAGATCAATCCATTATTATATATTTACTTTATTTTAATTACATCTTAATTTAATTTTACGTTTGGAGAAGATCGAAATAAAATTATCTTTTTATTGAGTTAATTTCAATTTATTTTTTTAGAAAATCAAGTCATTTTAAAAAACAATGTGTGTGATACATCTTCCGTTACTTTGGATGGAAAAATCAACAGTTGTATTTTAGACCAAAACCACATAGAGCCTTTCCGACTATATAAAATGAATTTTGTCTTTAATCCAATTAGTTGATCAAACATAGTTTAGAACCTATGCATTTAAGTTTGAGAATAAGAATTGAAGATTATAGTAGACAAAAGTTACCTTTATTTAAAGAAATTGTAGAATGCATTCACCAAATCATGAATTGAGATAAGCTTGCAAGAGATCTGTTTGTCCACAACAGCAAAAATTAATGAGATGATACATTTTTACGAGATAAGCTTGCAATCTATCTCGAGCCAAAAACATATGGGGAAGCATTTCATAATATCTATTTCCACATACTACCTAGATATCACATAAAAATACATACATGGTTCAATATCACAATAATTGAGCAAACCTATAGCGATCCCGGTTTTCCTTTCATTGTTTAGTGTATTCCGGACTCGGTTCCGTGGATGTGTGTTGTTGTCTTATTCTCGTTTCCATCATTTACTCTTTGTATTTGAGTTTTGGGTTATGCTGGGAAGGTTTGAAACAGGTTGGTTGTGTTCAGAAACATAGAGTTGATGCCCAGATTTTGGCCTTCACGCTCGAGCGGGGCTTTTGATGCTCGAGCGGGCCCCTTTGCTTTTGCTCCTCCGCTCGAGCGGGGAGTTTGACGCTCGAGCGGGATTATTCAGTCTTCAGTACTTTTCCTGCAGGTCATCGGACGCTCGAGCGTCCACTTTCACGCTCGAGCGGGGACCTTCATCTGCAGAACTTTTGGAAGTGTACATTTGACGCTCGAGCGTCTCTTTTCACGCTCGAGCGGGAGTCTGTGTCTGACGCTCGAGCGGACTGTGATGTATATCAGTCCGAGAGAAGCCATTTTTGAACCAATTTTCGACTCTCTTTCTCTCTCTCTCTCTAACTTTTCAAAACCCTCATTTGAGAGCTCCTCTCTTTAGAACTCTCTCTCTCTCTCTCTACATTTTAATCTTGGTTTACTGAGACCCAACCCTTGTGCCTTCATTAAAGTGGTAGGGCTTTTCAAGACCTCCATTTCTATCCGAATAGAAGTTGATTTCGCCACCTTTGGAGTTCACCACTTGCTTGGTTCATCTTCTCCTTTGAGCTCCGAAATTTAAGGTAGGGATAATCTACTCCTTCTTATGAGTTTTAACATAAATATTAGTCATTTTGTATAAATGTTGAGATTTGGAAATTTGGGAAGTTAGGGTTTGAGATTTGTGTTATATAAATGGGGTTTTGTGTTTTTAAGCTCCATATGTATGTGAGGTCTTCAAAATGAGGTTTGTGGGTTTGATAGGTGAGATTTGGTCTTAGGATCAATGTTTGAGAAAAGAGAGAAAATGCCTAAATTGAGTTTAAATAATTAATTTGTATAATTAATTTAGTAATTGTGAGGAATATGAAATTGATTTGAATATCATGAAATTGGATAGAACTGGGACTAGTTGGTGTAGTCGGTTTGACAAATCACCCACCTATGCAAAATGTGATAACTTATCTGATTGGTAAATTCATTTATCTGTTTAGAAATAACTGCTTTGGGCCATCGGTGGAGGATAGTCTTGATTGTTGTAGAACTGCATGATGATTAGGTAAATTGAAACTAATCAATCGAAATATGTCATTGAATATGACAGTTGGAATAACACATTGAATATGTGCCTTAAATGATCGTGGCATAAGATATATGTTTTAATACATTGTATATTTATCTTTGTTTGGGAGGAGATAGAGGATGTACTCCATACGTGTGATTATATGTTTTAATACATTGTATATGTATCTTTGTTTGGGAGGAGATAGGGAATAGACTCCATACGTGTGATTATATGCTTTAATACATTGTACATGTATCTTTGTTTGGGAGGAGATAGGGGATGTACTCCATTGTTTGGGAGAAGATAGGGGATGGATTCCATAAATAATTAAGTTGGCCAGAGTGTCCAGGATGAAAGTCCCAAAACCTTATAAATTGAAGTGCATGAATGAAATTGACAATTGAAGTGTTAATAACATGAGTTGTAGTCTCATTATGAATTGGTGATACTTGAAGCGTTAATTACATGAGTTGTAGTCTCATTTAATTTGTTTGGTTAGATAGTAAATTGTATTTAGGAATTGAATTGGATAAAAAGAAAGAAAGTGGAGTGAAACATGTATGTAAACATTGTTGGGCTATGGGAAGGGTGTGAGTTGGTTTACAAGTGTTAATCATTTGTCGAATGTTAATGTTTTAGTTATTTCTTATTTTGGGTTTAGCATATCTCTACTTGGCTTTGGCTCACCCTACTTGGGACACCATTTTCAGGTACAGGAAACGTGCCGCCTCCAAGATCTTGGCTTGGGAGGTTTAGGAGTTGAAGACTCTGCTTTTTTATTTGTTTTGTTGGTTACATGTAAATGCAAGCCGAGGGCTTTACTTGTAAAGGAGTTAGAAATCTTCTCTTGTGTAACCAAGTAACAACTTGGAAAGATGTAAGCCCGCAGGGCATTCTATTATCTTTGTAAACATTTTTAACTTCTATGAAATACTTTTGTAATATTAACTCTGATGTATGCATGGAAATGTGATTTATCTATCATGTATATAAAACTGTTAGATGTTGGGATTATATGAGATTTTGAGGGCGTTACAAAACCCAAAATGCTCATGAGTCTATTACACAAACCTAGAAAAATGAGCTTGAAATAATGCAGAAATAAAATCTCACTACATGAATATTGTTGCAGTAGAATCTCACTACATGAAAATTAAGAGTTCTTGAGCGTATGAGTATTTTTTATTATTAATATAGATTTTATTTTGCTAATCAAAAAATTGAGTTATTTGATGTTTGAGGTCAAAGAAGGCAAACCATAATTCTATAACTTTTGCTCAGCGTTACATGGATTCTCGACCCCTGTTGAACTCATGTCCATATATAAGATGCAAGGAAGAAGTCAAAAATTTTATTAGAAGACTGGTAAGAGTAGCAAAACAAGATTAAAAAAAAAAAAAAAAAAAAAAGTGTATCAAACAAAATAAATTTAATTTTTATAAAAGAAAATTTTAATTACATTAGTTATTAAACAATCACAAGAAAATTGGTCAACAGTTCCGCACATTGATTGTTTTGCGACAGAGATCCAAATTTTGGTTTTTCTTAGTTAGAAGGTGACATGCACAACACTTTCTGGTTGGCAAGTCTAAACATTTTATGGCAAAGAAATTTTTTGGCATATTTGCCTTTTTATGTGTAGTGTTAAATTTTTTTTAACTTTAACTACATATATCAGTTTTTAATAAAATTAATATGTTTGTGTTCATCTTTTCAAGATCTTTATAAAAAGATCAGTATTAAAAATGAAATAAAAAAAAAAAAATCAACAAATAGACCTATAGAAAAATAATGAATAGATCTATTTTGAAATATGTCAAGGCCAAGAAAATTCATGGCAATGCAACTATGTATTTAGTATCATAAAAACTACATATCAATACAATAGAATTGCAATTTTCCTCACCATGGACCAAATGACATGATTTTTTGGTCTAATGTTTGATGGTTTATGCCAAAAAAAAGTATAAATTGAGAGTCAAAATATATATATATTTTTTGAAAAAAAAAAAATGAGCAAGCGAAACCACTTCTGTTCATTTTAGATGGATAAATTTCACAAAAAATACATAAAATCAAAAGACAAAAGTCTCGAAAACGGACTAATGAACACAAAATTATGGCCTATTGAAGTTTCTGCAACATATAAATATCAAACTCCATTTCTTAATTTGTAAAGCGGACATATATATGTTTGTCTACCATTTTTATAATTTAGAAAATATTTCAATAGGCATATATAATGCATATAAAACCTATTTGTCCACATTTTTCACTTTAAAAGTGGATAGATATATCTCATATAGACCTACTTATTCCCATTTTTAATATAAAAGTTCACAGATGGATGCCAGATAGACCTATTTGTCCAAATTTTTTTAATTTGAAGTGCATACGTAGAACTATTTTTTCCCGATCTTTAATTTAAAGTGGAGATATGCCAAATACATTTAAAAGTGAACAAATAAATCCCAAATTGGCCTATCTGTTCTTTTTTAATTTAAAAGTGCATAGGTAGACTCCAGGTAGAACTTTGTTTTCAGTTTTTCTTTTTTTTTTTTTTTTCTCTGAAAGTTTAAATGTACAAAATGACCCCATATAGGTTCAAAGTGCACAAATAGACTCCAAATAGATCTATCTATCCTTACTTTTAATTTGAAAGTACAGATAAACTTGAGATATACCCATCTATCCTTTTTATATTTTATATTTTTTGGCAAATTACCAACACCCCCCTTGAGATTTGACTAAAATACGGATTCTTCCTGAGGTTTGGAAAATTACAAATTGTCCACCGATGGTTATATTTGCATAACAAATGAGGGGACAATTTGTTATGCAAATATAAACCTCAGAGGGTGGGATGTAATTTCTCAAACCTCATGGAGGAATCCGTATTTTAGTCAAACCTCAAGGGGGTATTGGTAATTTGCCATATTTTGTTAGAGGGATTTGGTCCAGCCCCTCAAAATAAAACTTTAATGCATTAAGGATAAGGACAAAAAGTTTTTGTTAAAAAGTTCAACACGTACCACTATTACCAAAATATTAAATTTTAAAATAATATAACTTTTGATCTAGATGTCGATTTTTGAATAAAATAATTATTTTTAGAATCATCTCATCAAGATCTATCAAATAATCTATATTGACTACAATTTTTTTTTTAAAAAAAATTATTACGGCTAAAATTAATGTAAATAGTAACATGTTACTCTGTTTAATACTAACATGTTACTCTGTTTTACAACAACATGTTACTCTGGTAATATATTATTGAAGAAAAAAAATATTTTACTTTATCCTTACGCGCCTCCTCCTTAGGGAGTTTATGAAACAAAATAAATTGTTTAGTTCTTTTCACTAAACAAGAATCCAATGAAGAAATTTTGACTAAATTTCTCCTTTATTTATTATTTCCATATATTGTTTTAAAGATTTCATAAAAGATCCAAAAATATAAATGTTATTCAAAACTTGATAACAAAATTCAAGTTATGAGAATTTAAAATTTGCAAAACACACACATAAAAAAGCTTATAGACGGTTTGTTGTTATAAGTAGATGATTGGTAGGATCATGAGAAGAACGCTTCGGAGAACTAAAACTATTTTTGTCAGTGTAAATGGCGTGTTCATTAGCTGTGGTTTGGTAAGTGAGTTGAGATAAAGAAAAAATAATATAAAAAATAAAATAAATTAAATAAGTCAATAAGATAAAATATAACATTTAAATTATAATTGTTTTATTATTTTTCTCATAAAAAAAGTCAAAAAGTCCGAAAAATTTAAAAATTCTTCCCCAAAAAAACTAATTTAGCCAAACTAAATTAGTCAAAAAGTCAAAAATCAAGCTTAAAAATTTCTTTTCAAACAAACCCTTAATGTTTGGATTGATGGACTTAAAAATCTCAAAATTGGAGTTATGGCCCGCCCATAAATTTGTATCAATCATTTCTTGATATTCATTTAACTATTTCATACAATTTTTGGGCTATATAATTAGGATCTTATGGATAATTTATTTTGGGATTTTATCCTATCCCATGGGGGTGTGGATAGAAACCATGGGATTGGTATCCCATGGATTATTTTGTGAAATGTCCATTTTACCCTCCATGCATTACTTAGTAAACAATTAGAAAAGGTAAAATAGTCTTTTGAACATTTATAAATTATTTTTAGTGTTGTTAATTTTGTTGGGTAAAAATGAATTATTAATTGTTAGATTAACACCTATAAAAGTTAGCATTCACACCTTTTTGTAAAGTACTAAGTACTTGCCCCCTCAATTCACCTTTTCTTAAGAAGAGTTGAACCCATGACCTCCGCTTAGGGACTAAGCCCTTAGGAAAATCATGGTGGCCAACTTTTTATTAAAAAATACAAATAATTGTACTCAATTGAACTAAATTGAGACAATATCCTAAATTCAAAATTAATATCGAGTAAATTGAAATTATAAAGACTAAACACATGAATCAAAATATAACGACTACCATCTCTCGGCTAATGCACACAGTTTGCATTTGTTTAATGTTTTTAAATGATGACACATAAGTTAAAAGGTTACAATTTCCTAATATATGCATAGTATAAAAAAGGATTTTGCTACGTTTGGAAGTTTAAAAAAATTGTATGTTATGCACCAAAAAAAAAATACATATATTAAAGAATGTATTATCTTTTTAAATATTCTTAACATGCATTTCGTGTTAACAAAACTCTATAAAAATAAAAATAAAAATGACGAATTATACTAACAGTTTCTATAATTTGAGATTTGTATCACTTTAATTCCTAACTTTTCAATTGTGATATATTTCTAACTTTAAAAATAATTCCTAACTTTTTTTGCTGATAAAAAAAAAAAAAAAACTTTTCAATTGTGATATATTTCTAACTTTAAAAATAATTCCTAACTTTTTTTGCTGATAAAAAAAAAAAAAAAAAAACTTTTCAATTGTGATATATTTGACTCAAATAAAGAATGTCATCAACATAGTTTTTTTTTTTTTGGTTGTGTGAGCGTATCACAAGGTTTTCATTAGCTGGAGTTAGTGGAGTTAAATGGAGGAATGAATAACGGAGGAAATTAAGATCTTCACACCACAAATTGGTATCATATAATCATTGGGCCAACTAGCCGTGAGCGTTATATCAAATTGATTCAAAGTCACCATCAAGTAACCAAGTGGTTGATCAAATAAGTCACATGATTTGCACAATGTGTTATACTTTTAAATTTTTTTTATATATAATCACTTTTTTCATTCTAATTTAGTTAATGAAAGGTTATCTCCCACATATACTATATGAGGTTTTCAAATATTAAAACAAAATAAAAAAATTTTACACGCACAGCCACTACCACTAGTATAATAAAAAAGATAAAGATTATCTCCGGTCTAGATTTTAGACTGGAGGATGTTGTTTAGACCCGTAGGGTTTACCATGGGTCATGTTTTGATAATCTGAATTGTTAATTTTGTTGAGGCATTTCGTGTATTTCGTCCACTAAAAAAATTAGGTTGATTCGGTAATTATAACTTGTTTAATTTATTACATTTGTTACTAAAAAAATGTATGGTTTATTTTTAAAAACACAAATGTTATGTATTTTTTTAGTAAAAAATTAAATAAGTTATAATTATCAGATCGACCTAATTTTTTTGTGTGAATAAAATATACAAAATGTTTAACAAAATAAACGATTCAGATCATCGAAACGGGATCCGTGATGAGTCCAAGGGGCCAAACAACGCGCTCCAATCCATTACCGGAGGGATCCTTCTCCAATAAAAAAATCCCACCTATAGAGAAAATAACAAATGGCATTTTCATATAAAATTAATGGTATCACCGCCATTTAGCCTACGCCTAGCTTCGTCTATGAAATGATGCTAAAGTGTAAGAATGTGAGACATATGGTTGCCCCTATACCCAAATTAAATATTTGAATCTTCTAATCGTTAATCATATTTGAAAAGAAAAACAAAAAAAAAAAAAAACGTTTTATAATAATGAAAAATTTTAATCTCTCAGGTGAATGAGTAATAAAAAAATCCAGTTTAACCTTGAAATTTATTTAATTTGAAATACATTCTTAAGTGTTAATAACATTTTATGATAGAATATTACACTACAAGATAAAATAAATGTTCAAAATATACCTATATACACATCCTCATGAAGTTGGCTTGTCTCTAATCCTTTATACTCGTCTAATTTTGGATTTGTGAACTTACCATAACTTCTATTTCGATGATCCAAATTATTTAATTTTAAGTAAATATGTGTAGATGATCATCATTAAAAAAATCATATTGATTCAATAATCGTAACCACATAATTTTAATATATTTTTCTTTAAAAATAAACATATATTTTTAAAATCATATTTATCATCTACTTTTAAAAAGAATACATTGAGATTATATAATTACCCTTATCGATTCAATAATATTTCTTTTTTCAAATATAATATGATTTACACATAAATGTCGAAAGGATCAAAGACATGAATCCTGGAAGTGGAGCTTATTATGATGGCCCTATGAGCCCAAAACTTGACTATCTAAACTTCAAATACTTCTATCCAAGGTATATTTGCTTCACTAAAATAAAGTATAATTGAATGATTATTTTATTAAATTATTTATTTATTCTTATATTTGGTTAAACTAAAAAAATACTGATTATAAATAGAATAATCTTTCATTATTTTTAAAAAATAATTATTTCATACAAAAATCTAAAAAATTGACCATTCCATTATATTCCTTATTACAGTCCATGTAATGTACCATAGCCTCCGTTAAATGACTGCAATTTTCAAACGGGGAACTAAAGGGATTTTAAAGAATAAAAAAGCAAAATTTATCTACTAATAGATTTCGTGAATCAAAATATAGTTGTAAAAATGTTAGAGGCTCCAAATCAATTAATATTATTAAATATTTTAAACAATACTTGCACTAGCATGTTCCCACACCTATGTGAATGTTGCCATATTTTTTTGTTTGCCACTAAAATACTAAATAGTCTATTTAAAAAAAAAAAAACACTTATCGTTAATTTTTATTATGAATAATATACACGAATGACTTTACAAAATTAATATTTTAAATTATTGAAACGAAATTTGTGATAGACTTTACGTATTTGGACAATACCTTGCAATCTAGATCTTAGACTGGAAAAAAGACCACCCCTAAAATTATCACGCTTCTTAATAATTTAAACTCTTAAATAAATTAATTGTCAACAATTCAACACAAAATAGTATGATGGAGGCAGCACTTTGCTTTAATCATGCATTGAAACCAAGAAGATGTACGGAAATATTCACATAAACTTAATAGCACATAATTTAAAGATGGAAGTGGATTGTTGTCAATTGGTAATTTAACTGGAAATAGTTAAGATTTTTGTCAGATTAAATGAACGGATGTCATCTATTAGTCAAAATTAATAAAAAAAAATTGGTCCATTATTCTAACTGTTCGTTCAGTTGAATCCTTTCAATAATTTTGATCAATAAGAGACATTCGTTCATTAACTTTGATTGATAAAAGATGTCAACTATCAAATCTAGTTAAAATTTCAACATGAGACAAATCATTCGCTTTAAATATAGAGTAATGATTGAGACTTCCACTCCCATAAAATCTTCACAAAATCTCACAAATTTGAACTACTTAAGATGTGGACCCCACATATACATGAGTAGACCCCACACATATACAGAGGGCTAGAATCACTTTGAGAGTATGGGGGTTATCCCCAAATGAGGTCCCAAACATTTCCCCTAAATATATAAGTCTACAAAATAAATAAAAAAATAATCAATGTTTTTTGTTTGAGCTTTTTGAATTAAGTTTTTTGAAAACTGAGTTTTTTTATTTCTTATTTTTTTGTTTTTAGTGAATATTTTTAAAATTTTAAATATTTTTTTTTTACTTTTTTAGATGTACCTTATTTAGATGTATCTAAAAACTAAAAAATATATAAAAAAATATTTTAAAAAAGTTAATAAATACATAAAAATATAAATAATGTACTGAATTCTCATATATATTTTTTTAATTTTTGGTATTTAGTGAATTTTTTTTTTGCAATTTTTTATTTTTAAGGTATATTTATGTTAGGTATGTCTAAAAATTAAAAAAAAAATTGCTTAAAATATTTAAAAAACTCAGTAAAAACCAAAAAAAAAAAAAAAACACGAAAAATAAAAAAGTAGAACTTTTTGAAAAGTATTTTTGAAAAACTCTAACCAAGTAAAGTGATTCACTGAGATTCCAAGATTTTAGCACCATGAGTAATGTAAGGCATAAAAAAATAAAAAAATAAAAAAATAATAAAAGTTTACCAAAGATTTAACCCCACGAGGGGGTGAGATCCACACTCATGCCCCTCATGTGAGAGGCATTTAATGTGAATATTTTGTAAAAAGTTTAGACCGCGTTTGGTTTCCTTTTGGAGCTGTGATTTCAATAAAAAAAATTTTACTAATCTTTTTTTTCAAAACTCATTACTAAATACACAACTCAAAAACATATCAAATTTAATTCAAAAACTATTTTTAAAACTCAAAATCAAACTTTTTTTCAAAATTCTATTTTTGAAAAAAATATTTCAAAAAAATATTTTTTATTTTTCTTTTTAAAATTATTTTTAAAATCATGATTTGAGTGTGAAGTCATATTTTGAGTTACAAGTTTTGAGTTGAGTTTTGAATAGAGAAAATTTGTTTGGTTATGAATTTTAAAAAGAGTTTTGAATTGTATTTTCAAATTTTTTGAATTTATTTCTTTACCATTTAAAAATTTTCTTAATTTTATTATTTTAGGATAAATCTTTTATATTTTAAATATTTATTTATTTATTTTAATGTGCATTGTATTTCACACATTTGTGTGCTATATTTTTTTAAAT
Source organism: Camellia japonica (assembly GCA_030407325.1). NCBI lineage: Eukaryota > Viridiplantae > Streptophyta > Magnoliopsida > Ericales > Theaceae > Camellia > Camellia japonica. The sequence goes on along the minus strand of JAPPVO010000031.1, from coordinate 56,124,472 downwards.
ATTTTAAAATTTATTTTTTATTTAAAGTATATAATTTTTATTTAAAATATTTTATTTTATAAATATATTTTTAAATATTTTAATTTTTTAGTTATGTATTTGGTTACGTTTTTAATGTAGAGTTTTTAAAATAGTGTGGAGTTTTGAGTCATATATTTGGTTATGAGTTTTGATAATAATTTTTTAATTGAGTTTTGAGTTATGTGTTTAGTTACGATTTGAGTGAGGAGTTGTGTTTTGAGTTTAAAATATTGAAAATTTTAAAATGTTTATAAAATATTTAAAATAAAAATAATTAAAAATATTTAAATAAAAATTATATATTTGAAATAAAAATAAATAAAATTTTCTTAAAATTTTTAAATATTTAAAAAAAAAATCCATAAAATTTCAAAATTCAAAACTCAAAACTTTTTTCAAAATTCAAAAACTCTTTTCGAACAATTTTCAAAATACTTTTCAAAAATCATAACCAAACAAATTTTCTTTTTTCAAAACTCAACTCACAACTCCACACTTAAATCATAACTCAACACTCAAATCATAATTCTAAAACTAAATCAAACAAGTGTTTCTAACATTTTTAATTTGGAAATAGAGTAACAGGTGCATGAGTATTGATAGAATTGGTGGATTAATCGAGACTAGCAAGACAGCTCATGGAAAGACTTGGGACAAGTTTGAAGCGTGAGGAAAATACGTATAAAGTATGAATCTCACCTCTCAAAATTTAAAGGAGATGAATTGCCTCCTGTTCATAATTTGGATTGCATGGAGCTATTTGAGATGGTCAAATTTATCAAGTGTATCGGTTTAATTATTTTAATAATTTATTTTGTTAAATATTATGTATATCATTTAAAAAAATAATAACTAGGTTGATCAATAATCGTAATTTATTCAATTTATCATATTTGTCAACAAAAAAATAGATAATAATTATGTTTTTAAAATAGGCCTTTTTTTTATAAAAGCAAAAAAATGATTTTCGAATCGATTTAATTTTTTGTGAAACTGATATATACGAAGTACCTAATTAAGTAAATTATTTGACGTTGAAATGGCACGGGCTCGAACATCGATTCCAAATTATGAACAAGAAAGAATGTACCTCCTAATTTAATAACTGAGGGACTTAAATTTTTTAAGTCTTTTTATATGGACTTAATGAATTTATTCTAACAACGTTGTTTGATTCTAAATTTTTAAATTTAATTTTTTTTAAATTGAATTTTTATTTTCATATTTTTTTTTTTGTTTTTAATGAATTTTTTTAATATTTTAAGAAATTTTTTTATTATTATTTTCTAAATACATCTAATCTAGATGCACTTAAAAAGTAAAATATTTTATAAATTCAAATTATGGACAAGAAAGAAACTACCTCCCAATTTACTAACTGAGGGACTTAAATTTTGTAAATTTTTTTTATAGACTTGATCTAATATGAATTTATTCCAACAACCTTGTTTGATTCCAAATTTCTAAATTCAATTTTTTTTTTTAAATAGAGTTTTTATTTTTGTATTTATTTTGTTTTTAATGATTTTTTTTCTTATTTTAAGTAATTTGTTTTTTTTTTACTTTTTAGATGCACCTAAAAAGTAAAATATTAGTAAGAAAATTTTATAAAAAAAATTAATAAATACATAAGAATATGAAAATATACCGATTTTTCTTATTTTTTTATATTTTTGATATTGAATGAATTTTTTAAAGATTTTTTTCACAAATATTGTACTTTTTAATTATATTTATATTAAGTGTATCTAAAAAGTAAAAAATTTACTTAAAATATTAAAAATAAAAAAATACGAAAAATAAAAAACTCATTTTCAAAAAATTGAATTCAAAAAATTGAAACCAAAGAAGATAAAATTTTTCAAAAAAAGAGAGAGTGCAGTTTAACCTTAAAACTTATTCAATTTCAATTACATTCCTAATATTAATAACATTTTATTTTTGACTATTACAATATAAGATATATATATAAATGTTCAAAATATGCTTCTGTACATGTCCCTTGGCGTGTCTCTAGTCATCTAAAGGATTATAGGATTTGATCGTCGAATTTTTGATTTGTGGTCCACCTCAAGCTCCTTTCCATTGATTCAAATTATTTATTTTTAAATGCTTGTGTTTAGATTATTCTTAAAAAAATCATATTGATTCGATAAATATAATCACATAATTTTAATGTATCCATCTTAAAAAAATTAATGATGTATTTTTAAAACTATATTTGTTATTTATTTTTAAAAAATAATATACAGGAATTATGTGACTACGTTTTTATCAGCAAATTTAATTTTTTTAGAATTATCTACACAGAAATACTTAAAAGTGACCTATTTAAATCCTAAACATATAGGTTATGGTGGCCTTCCAAAAACATGATAATAGTCCTCAAATATTTGTATGTTAAGATTAAGGAGGTCCAGGACCACTAAAGCTACTGTCCAAAAAGATAATAAGAAATTTGTCCATATCTCAAACATGTGGTGGAGATTCAAGAGGTCTTTTTTAGGTCCATGCATCACAATAAATTTAAATAATACTGAATAAAATTGAGGTATTTATTCATAATTTTTTTTTTTTGCTTATTTATGTTTTACTTAATTTAAATTACTTTTTTATATTCTAAAAAGTCTTCTGGGTGACATAGTAACTAAAATATCTCTAATAATAATAGGGTAAAGTGTATTAATATTAACATTAACAGTGTGAATGTATCGTGATGTTATGTTATCAAACATGAACGCTCACATCACTAAGTTACTAAGGGTTCAAAAAATATTTATAACGATAAAACTATCCAAAAAATACCTTAAATATAAAAATTAAGATTTAATTAGTCAAAATGTCCAAATAATATGACTTATTAAAATATAAGAGTATGTTATATATGAATTGAAATATAAGTACTTGAAAAAAAATTTCTTAATAAATTTTTCATTAAATTTTTAAGTATATATTTAGTATTATTCGGTCCAGGATACACACAATTACACCCATATTCATACCGCAAAGTAAAATACTAACATAGCTTTCATTGAATGAATGCAAATTTCAAACAAGGAAATAACACTGTATTTGGATATAAATTTCAATAGAAATTTGAAAATAAAAGAGAAATGGAAAAAAGAAAAAAAAAATTAACTTATATTTTATTAACAATTGTCTCACTTTTTTCTTTTTTCTTTTTTTAATTCATAACTAAATCTATGATTCAAAGAGCTTGATTTACAAAAAGAAAAGGAACTTAGTAGATTTTTACCCGTCAAACGATATCGAAAATATTCCGATCTAAATATGAACGATAAAATTCCCGCACCATTAATTTTAGAGAAATGTTAGGGATCATGAAAATGATCATGAAAAATTTGTGACCCTTAGATTACCTTGATTAGTGTGTGGTGCTTTATTATAAGTGTAATCCAAAGGTCACAAATATTTCATGATCATTTTCATGAAAGACTTTTCATGATACCTAGCATTGCTGTTAATTTTACTCAATCCGGAGTCATGGTGAGATAAAGATATTCAACTTTGAATAAAAAAAAATTCTGTAAAAACATGGAAAAATCATGAAGGAGGCAACACTTTGCTTTAATCTTGTATCGATGCCAAAAAAATCTACAAAAATGTTCACAGAAACTTAAAGGGCACATAATTTAAGTATGTAAGTCTGCAAAATAAAAAGAGATACCTCAAGATCCCGAGATTTTAGCACCATGTGGGATTCTAAATCTCTTTCCTTGTAACCAACAAGATTCACAAGAATTTCCAAAATCAATTTTCTTCAGCTTTGCATATCTTAATGTCTTATCAAACCTGAAGAATAAAAAAAGTGAAAAATAAACATGATCAAACCATGAAGAAACAGAAATGAAACAAAAACTATCAATCGAAGTCTTAACTGCAAAAGTTCATAGTGGTTTTTTAAACGAAGGATGAGATCAAACAACAATAGTTTATGTAAAGAATATTGTTCACCTTAGCTTTTTTGCTCACCTATCTGCAAGTCTTGCAATGAATTGAAGAGGAAATAAAAGACCGTACTTTGGACTAGAAGTAAACAAACTAGGATTTGACTTCTTTTAAGTTGTTATTTCAACTTGGGATGGGAGTGTGTTTGAGTTAGTAGGCTTAGGCCAAGTTTGGAAAGACTAAATAAGTGCACTTTTTGACTTTCTTGTATTATGTATAGAAAATAGAGAGGAGATGTTGATTGATGTGACCCAAAAAAGATAAAAAGATGAAATAAGTGCACTTTTTTAGTTTAGCCAAACTTGGCCTTACTTTGGAACTAATTTTGATGATTCAAATCGTTTGTCTTTTTAGATTTGTTGAGTGGAATTTTTATATAAAAAATCAAAATAATTAGATACTGGTAACTATATGTTCAAATCATATTAATTTTAAAAAAAAAATAGATGGCAAATATATTTTCAAGAATAACTATTCAATTTTTGTAATACAAACTTTATTCAAACATATAACTACTTATGTCTGATCATCTTGATTTTTGTATAAATATTTTACGCAACGAGTCCTAAAAAATAAATAGTTTGGATTATCAAAACGGGACTTGTGGTGTGCTCCATGGGATCCCTCAAGTTCTCTTTTGTTGATATATGAATATGAGAAAAGTCTAGCTTAACAAAATACACCCCCTTAACATTTACGAAAATACAAAAGTATATATATAATATTACAAAAAATACTAGAAACTCACAATTTTATATTTACAATGATATGATAAGTGTAGAGACTCTAATTTTCTTAAGTCATTATTTATTATTACTTTATTTTATTTTTGGCTTTATTAATTGTGTGGATACATGAGAATTTAATGTAATATTTAATTATATATAATTGATTTGAATATTTATATATATTTATATTATATATAATATGTTATATATATATATATATTGATCTTATATAGAACATTTATATTATATATGTTGTATTTATATAATATAATATAATATAATATAATATTATTAGGTTATCATATACTAAACTTAGGCCCTGTTTGATGGCAGGATATAAAGGGTGAGATTGGATATTATATCCTGTGGGGTCTACATATCCCATATTTGTAATTTTTTTTCAAAAAGGATATAATATCCCATGGGATTGTATATCCCCCAAAAGTGGAGGATATACAATACCCCCCCCAATTATATCATATCCCCTTGGTTGGAATATGATTTAAAAAGTCCAATTTACCCTTTTGTCTATCTAACATAATATAATTTAATATATTTTTTAATATAATATAATATAATATAATTATTGAATTTAATATAATATAAATATTATTGAATTTAGTTTAATATAATATAATATTATTGAATTTAATTTAATATAATATAATTTAATATAAAATTTTGAATTTAATATAATATAATTTAATATAACATAATTATTGAATTTAATTTAATATTATTGAATTTATTATAATATAATATTATTGAATTTAATTTAATATAAATATTATTGAATTGAATTGAATTTAATATAATATAATTTAATATAAAATTTTGAATTTAATATAATATAATTTTATATAAATTTTTGAATTTAATATAATATAATTATTGAATTGAATCTAATATTATTGAATTTAATATAATATAATATTGTTGAATTTAATTTAATATAAATATTATTGAATTGAATTGAATTTAATATAATATTATTTAATACAAATTTTGAATTTAATATAATATAATATTATTGAATTGAATTTAATATAATATAATTTAATATAAATTTTGAATTTAATATAATATAATATTATGAGGGCAATCTTGGAAATTACTTGTTTATATCCCACAATATATTTTGTAAAACAAACATGGATAATATATATCAAATCTTATATATCAAGTCAACAAACACGAATTGGGGGATATATTATTCAATACCTATATCCTATTCATTATATATCCTGACTAAATCTCACATCATATTATATCCTCCATTTTATATTCAGTGAAACAAACAAGGCCTTAGGTTATTATAATCATAAAAGTGTGGAGAATTTTCAAATAGCAGCAGCCCACAGCGAGAGAGAGAGAGAGAGAGAGAGAGAGAGAGAGAGAGAGAGAGAGAAAAAAAGGGAGGCAGACGACAGGGAGAGAAAGATGAGAGGAAAGGAGAAAAAAAGATTAGGATTTTATTTTGGTGACTTTATTAATTGTTCGAGTAATTCTTTGATCTTCAAAAAAATATTGTGAGTGCAAAACTCACTTTTCTTGATTTATGTTTAATTCGTTGTTTTTATGTATTTGATGTTGATTTGCATGTAGATGATGGATTGATTTCATTATTTGGTTAGCTGTGTATGTAAGGTTTAGGGTTTTTATATGTATTTATTTTATGATTGTAATCACACTCATGGATATATGAAATTAAAATAAACTTAAAACCCATACATAAATTCCTTACACTCCACCATAAGTCTATGGATTGTTGTTTTATTTGAGTGATGGTGAGAAAGAATGTATAAGAAAGTGAGAATTATGAGATTTATTTGAATGCCTTAGGCTTGACATTATTATGTTTGTTCTCATGAGTAGATGAGATGTTGTGTATATATATTGTTGCCTCGTTCTCAAGAGTAGACGAGTGCTTTGATTTACGCACGTACATATATGCTAACCGTTCGATGAGTGTGGGTCAAACTCAAGACGATATCCCTACACAAGTTTGGCTTCGGAGCGGTGTTAGGTATATGGGAGGCACATGGGATATATGTATAGCCTGGAAGTGAAAGGCCGAAATGGTGGAGTTAAGGTACAAAGAATTGCATATGAACTTATTGGTATAGTTTGAATTGTATTGATTTGTACATCTTGAAAAATAGTAAACAACCTTGATTATAGCGATTCCGGTTTGACCCGACCTTCGTTGTATTCTAGACTCGGGCCTTGTGGTTTAATGTTGTTATTTATGTCTATTCATCCTTCTCCTCTTTGAATTTGAGTTTTGAAATAGCTCGGGCGTGTTTAGAACAAGTTGGTTGCCATTTGATGTAGTATGTTGTTGCCCAAAATTTTGATCATCCACTCGAGTGGGGTTTGTAAACACTCAGTACTTTGTACATTTGCAAAATACTGGAGGGGTGTTTTCTACGCTCAAGCGGCGTTTCCTATGCTCGAGCGGGTAGACACTCGAGTGACATTACATGCGCTCGAGCGGGTTGTCCGTTGTCTGCATAAATATTGGATGTGTGTATTGTATGCTCGAGCGGACCACTTTTTGCACTCGAGCGGAACAAAACTTTATGTTTGACGCTCGAGTGTTAAACTCTCCGCTCGAGCGGACTATAAGCGTATATCAAATCGCGAAAGTGACATTTTAAATCACTTTTTCACCCTTCTCTCTCTCTCAAACTTTCTAAAAACCTAGATTGAGACTTTCTCTCTCTCTAAAATACACTATCTCTCTCTACATTTTGGCCTTGATCTAGTGATCTCTACATCCTTGTGCCTTCATTAAAAAGTTGGAGCATCTCAAGATCTACCTTTTTAACCGAATAGAGTTGGATTTCGGCATCTTTGGGGTCTCTCTCTTGCTTGACTCGTCTTCTCTCTTTGAGGTAGGGATATTCTACACCTTAATATGATTTTTAACCTTAATATTTGTTGTTATGTATAAATGGTGAAATTTTGAAAGGATTTGGGTAAAGTTAGGGTTTGAGTTCAAACTGAAAGAGGGGTTTCTATGTTGGGTTCTTTAAATGAAAATGGGGGTTTGAAAATGAGGTTACCTTGGGTTAAAATGGTAAATTTGGCCTTTGGATTGATACTTAAAAAGGGAAAAAAATTGCCCTAATTTATATTGAATGATTATTTTGTACAAATAATGGAATCGATATGGAAGATGTGAAATTGGGAGGATATATGAATGAATGGTGTAGTTGGATTTGTTAAATCACTCACCTATAGAAATTTGAGGAATTATCTGTTTAAAAGATTGTATATCTGTTTAGAAATATCTGTCTTGGGCTATCGGTGAAGGATAACTATGATTGTTGTAGAAATTGTATGAGGATTAGGTGAATTGAAACTAATCAATTAAATTGTGTCATTGAATATGACGGTATGATTAAGGCCTTGAAATGTGTTGTGGTTAGTTATTGTATATGACGATATTTTTTTTAAATACATTGTATATGTATAACGTTTTGGGAGGAGAAATGAGATGTACTCCATTGTTTGGAAGGAGATAGAGGATGCACTCCATTGAGAATTAGTTGGCCGGAGTGTCTGGGGTGAAAGTCTCGAAATCTTATATATATATATATATATAGGTGCCGATCCCACGGACGGAATTTTCGTAAAATGGTAAGGTTGAAGTATCTGTATGATAGCTATGTTGATTGAGAACCACTGAGTTGTAATCTCGGTTGGGTTATTCGAAAAATTATAAACGTGGCCTATGAGTTGTTTGAAATGAACTAACGTGGAATGAATAAATGAAAATGAATTGAGATGTGTATATTGGTACTGAATGGTCAATGGGAAGAATGTGTGTTAATGTTTATCTAACACTTATGTCTTAGTTAAACGTCATATATTGTGTTAGTTTACCTTTACTAGGCTTTGGCTCATCCTACTTGGGAAACCATTTTCAAGTACTGGTGATATGCTTCCTCCAAGGACATAACTTGGGAGGACTTAGGAGCTGAAGGCTCTATTTGGTTATTTTTGTGTTTAAATGTTTGTTCAAGCCAAGGGCTTCAAATGTATGGAGCTTATGACTCTCTCTTTTTTTTTTTTTTTTAACCAAGTATTATCTGGGAAAGATGTAAGCCCGTAGGGCATTTATTTTGTTGTTATTAACTTGTATTACATGTTGTAGATTCAGAATGGACGTTTATGAATGTATAATGCGTGTAATACCTTTTGTAATATAAACTCTGATGAATAGAAGTATATCATTTCTAGTATGTTCATAGATCTTATGGAATGGATTATTTGTATTATATTTTGGGGGCGTGACATTAATAAATTACGAAATTTGACTAGAGACATATACGTAATTCTAGATAACTTTTATATTTTAACTTGTTACTAAAAAAATCAATTAGAACTTGCAATCAGATGATCTTGGTTACAATAGTTTTATTCATTTTAGTAATGTAGATTTTAGATGATGTTTTAACCCACGAAACGAGCTTATTTTTATTGATTTTCCATAAACTGTAGTAAAACATTATTCTGAACACTTCTCGTGTTTTGAACTTTTCCGAAAAAAAATGATCTTAGAGTAGTTTCTTTTTGTTTTCAGTTTCAGATTTTTCAATTGAATTCCGTTTAGGTTCTTCTATCAAGTTTTTCTCTCTACTTGTTCAGTTTCTACTAAATTCATTCGCATTACCTCTTATAAAATTTTATTATGTATAACTTTTGTTCTTTGAGTTTTGGTCAATTTGAATTATTTAAGCATAAAACGGTGCATTTTCATACTTCTTCAGCAAGTTACTTATTATAGTGATTCCAGTTTTGACCCGTCACTTGTTGTACTCTAGATTCGGGTTTATGGTTTCTGAATGTTGTTCATTGTCTTTTTCTCTTTATTCTTCCTTAAATTTGGTTATTTGGGCATTTTGAGTGTGTTTGGAACAGGTTGGTTACTTAGTTTTCAAACCTTGTGTTGCCCAAAATTTTGGTTTTCTGCTCGAGCAGGCCTTCTTGCGCTCGAGCGGGGTTTGCAAACACTCAGTACTTTGCACGTCTACAAAATACTAGAGGAGTGTTTTCTATGCTTGAGCGGCGTTTCCTACGCTCAAGCGGGTGGGTGCTCGAGCATCCTTTCTTGCGCTCAAGCGGTTTGTCTGTTGTCTGCAAAAGTACTGAACGTGTGTATTCAACACTCAAGCGGGTCTCTTTTTTGCACTCGAGCGGAACAAATTTTTGTATCTGACGCTCAAGCATCAATTCTTCCGCTTAAGCGGACTATGCGTATATCAAATCGCGAAAGTGACATTTTATATCACTTTTTCATCCCCCTCTCTCTCTAAAACTTTCGAAGAACCTAGATTAAGACTCTCTCTCTCTAAACGTACCTTATCTCTACATTTCCCCCTAGATCTAGTGATTTGTCCACCCTACTCCCTTTGATAAAGAGGTAGAGCTTCTCAAGATCTTCACTTTGATCCGACTAGAGTTGGATTTCGGTATCTTTGGGGTTTCTCTCTTGCTTGGCGCATCTTCTCTCTTTGAGCTAGGGGTTTTCTTCACCTGTTATGATTTTTAACTTAGTTATTTGTGGTTGTGTAACAATGGTGGGATTTGGGAGTATTTTGAGCCAAACCTAGTGTCATGACCCGAACCCGCCCCTATGGGTTAAGGCCATAACCGGCCAGTAATCGAGTGATTACCTACGGCCTCAACCAAATAAATCAAAACTCATCAGAGATGAAGGGGCTGAACGGAAGCAATTCAAAAACTTTGTCCATAGAGTCGTGCTTAGATGCACACCATAACATTCCAAACATTTATATGTTAATAACTCACATCAAAATATGTACTAACACAAAACACTATACATGCAGGATCATACAGATTTAAGTCAGTTAGACCCAAGACTTATATACAAAAGTAGTCCAACGTATTCGCCAATATAACAAAACTATAAACAAGGGTCAAAGGCGAAGACAGTCTCGTGCGTGAGACGTTTGGGCTGACTCCTCAAAACTTTAACTGTTTCTCACAAGTTCACCGAGGCTGGTTCTGGGCGTCCCTTGGCTCACCTACATGTACATGAATGAGCGTGAGCGAATGCCCAATGAATAATATCAAACGAGGAAGATATATAAGTAATCACTGAAACAGTTACAACAAATGGCCTTTGGCCCGATCATTTATATCTATCGGCCTTTGGCCCAATCATCTATATCTATCATTCGTATCAATCGGCCTTCGGCCCAATCATTCATGTCAATCGGCCTTCGGCCCAATCATTCGTATCAATCGGCCTTTGGCCCAATCATTTATATCAATCAGCCTTCGGCCTAATCATTTGTATCAATCGGCCTTTGGCCCTATCATTTATATCAATTGGCCTTCGGCCCAATCATTTATATCAATCGGCCTTTGGCCCAATCATTTATATCAATCGTTGTCCACCACTCAAATTAATGAACTTGCAAAACTTACATATAAGTAAACAATTGGACAATAGTGTATTTTAAATATCTTGTTAAGATATTACTCACAGTGATCGGCTTGTGGATTTGCCCTGGAACTCGACCCTATACATGCCATGAACATAAAAGGGTCACTAACAATTCAATCCGTTCAAAATTCACATTTTCCTCTTTAGGCTTCATTCTTATCTCTTTAATTCAATTACAATGCTCAATGCATGCCTAAGAGTGTTTAGGAGTGAAAGGGAATGGAAAACAGAACACAGAATACATAAACAAAATTTCAGAAAACAGGGTCAACTTACCCGCTCGAGCGGACCCTTAAGGCCGGCAAAAGTACTGGTTGCATCAAAATCACGCTCGAGCGTGAACTCTGCCGCTCGAGCGGAAGGCCTGTCTACATAGCTCCCCGCTCGAGCGTGGACTCTCCCACTCGAGCGGGCCCATGCCTACAAAAAAATACTGGGAGCGTGAATTTCCCGTTCGAGCATCGTTTCCCCCGCTCGAGCGGACGTCATAAATTTTGGGTTTTCCAGAATGCTTCCTTGAGTTCAATTCAACAATGAAAAGGCTTATAAGCTCGAACTAAGGCACCAAAAACATGTAAATACACCATTTAACACATGGATGTAAACAATATGAAGCCAATCTTCCAAAATCATGGTTCAATACTTCAAATTCACTCATGGCTCATGTTTTCAACCTCATTTACGCTCCATATTTTTAACAATCAAACATGCATGCTAAATTTAATCTCATTTCCATTTCAATTGATGCAATTGGTGTTCATTCACATGAAATTCAACAAAAACATGCTTGCATGTATGATCCAACCCTCAATCTTTCCTATTTGACATGCCACATGTTAGATTCTACCAATTTATGGCAATTCATAACAATTCTATGCATGCATGTGCATTTCAACTTCAAATTCATCAATTATAGTACAACTCTTGTTCTTGATCACCAATTAACCTTTGATTCACAAAATCACAAGTTCAAACTCATGAATTCATAAACAATCACTTACCTAGAAGCTCAATTTATGGTCAATTCTTGAGTTGGACTTCAAATTCACAAGCTTGAGCCAAAATTACACAACTTTCTCCCTCTCTCTCTCTCTAACAGCCGGCCTCCTCTCTTTCTTAGAGTTTGATCAGCCAAAAAAAATGAAGGTATATGAGGGAAAATAAGTGTATAAGGCTTCACACATAAAGTCCCACTAACTATTATGTAATAATATTAAATAGTTGGCACTAATTCACCAATTTAATCAACTTAATTTGATCCAAATCAATTTTTCAATTAAATTTCACCATAGGCTCTAAAAATTACGCTAATCACAATGGCGTAATCAATTCCGGGTTCTGTGGCCGATAAGGCCTTCAATTTAATTTCCGAAGCAACCAATCAAACAGATATTCCTACGGTGGACAGATAGAAATTCAAAACCACATATTTTCACACAATGGCACATAAAATCATGTTAAACACATAATCATACTCAAATTAAGGACCCATTAACACATTACGGAACAGGGGTATCACACCTAGGGTTTGGATGAAATGTAAAAGAGGGGTTTTTGGTGGAAATGAAATAAATGAACATGGGGTTTGAAAATGAAGTCATGTTGTGTCAAAATGGGTGATTTTGGTATTTGGATTGATATTTTGAAAAAGGGGATTTTTTCCCTAAAATGATTATCATATCTATTTTGTATAAATGATTGAAATTGGTGTTGCAAATATGGAATTGAGTGAGTATTGAAATAGATAATGAAATTGAATATATAATGCTTCACACCCTTGGAAATTTTGATTAAATTATCTGTCTTGAGATTGTATATCTATTTAGAAACATCTGTATTGGGCTATCTGTGGAGGATATCTTTGATTGTTGTAGAAACTTCATGTGGATTAGGTGAATTGAAACTAATCACTTATTGGTTGTCATTGAATATGATTATGTGTGAATACATTGTATATGTATCGTTATTTGGGAGGAGAAAGTGGATGTACTCCTTGTGTAGTTATGTGTTTAAATACATTGCATATGTATGATTGTTTGGGAGGAGAAGGGGATGGACTCTATTATAATTAAGTTGGCTGGAGTGTCAAACATCACTGGCATGTCAACATCGTTAATTCCTTTTGTATCAAACTGATAAACATCAACCCAACTTCGATTTCGGTGGCTGATGTTATGAGAGAGAGAGAGAGAGAGAGAGAGAGAGAGAGAGAGAACTTAGCCATTCAAAAAGTATCCAAATGGTTATCACAGCATTCAAAACACGTTCTAACATCTTCTTGTTACTCCATAATGGCATATTAGCAACTACAAATGTTTCCAAGTACATTTTAGCATCCTTATTGCATCCTAGGCATTCATAGACCAAGGTTAAGACATAATAATGAGGATAGCTTTGATTGTTGTAGAAATTGCATGTGGATTAGATGAATACATTGGTTGTCATTGAATATGATTATGTGTGAATACATTGTATATGTATGGTTATTTGGAAGGAGAAAGGGGATGGACTCCATTATAATTAAGTTTGCCGGAGTGTCCTGGGTGAAGTCCCGAAACTTATACATGGGTGCCGATCCGGCGAACGAAATATTCGTAAAATGGCAGTTGGAAGTGTTTGTGTATTAATTTTGAAATTGTTGAACCATTGAGTTGTAGTCTCATTTGGGTTATTGAGAAATAATGAAATTGGCCCATTTATTGAAATGAATTGAAGGAAAGTGAAATGGAATATGGACTTGATGTCTTTATGAATATGTATAAAAGTGTAAATATTTTATCCTGAGCATTGCATATGCACATTGCACTTATACCTTTGTTAAATCTCATATATTATGTTAGATTATTCCTACTGGGCTGTGGCTCACCCTATTTGGGAAAAACATTTTCAGGTAATGATGGCGTGTCTCTACCATGGCAATAGCATTGGAGGGACTTTCGGGAAATAAGAGCTTCTTGTTTTCTTTTATTTTTGTATAGCCTAGTGTAGACGTCCCCGAACGTCCCAGGAGGGAATCCCGTTTTGTTCATTGGGCTCATTACAGTTCAGGACTCAATATCACGGTCCTGTATCTAATCTCGCAGAGTGCAATGCAAGACCGATGAATCATCAAAGAGTCCAAATCCGGCAAATCGTTTTTGAAAACAGATTTTTTTGAAAGAAGTGCCAAATATGGACTACTTTGCCAGATATAGAGTCGCCACCTAAATATTTATTTTGGGGGAATTTAGGAAACCCTGACTCGTTGCCTAAGGCCACGTGTCCGTCATTACCAAAGTTGCCTCGGCTCGGGAACTTGGGTACGATTAGGGAAGGTCACTTCGTGAGCACCCCCGCTCGCCCGATCAAAGATTGGCCTCTACTAACCATGATATCAAGTTTTAAAAACATTATGTATTCTTATTCCGGTTTATTAGCTTAGAATTACTATGTGATGCGCGCAGCATACAAATATAGACCGGATCGCCTGAGTTGGAACAAAACATTTCATGTTTGTTTTTTAAAGCGGTTTGCTACTCGCAAGTAGGCTAAAAAAAATGCAGATTTTGCCACCCTCGGGTGGGCTTAGAAAACATGATTTTGCCACTATCTAGTGGGCTTAAAACTCACAGTCAATGCATTATTCCAATTCAGATAATCCAACCTTCACCCACAGGCATTCAGGCAGATATATCACATAAGCACATAGCCTCATGGTAAGCATGCTATCATGGCAAACACTCACACACACGTGATATGCTAAAGCATAAAAGCTTACTGAGTACTCCGAGCCAAAACAGAAGCTAGTTAGTAATCAAATGCATGATCCTAGCTCATGTTAAGATGGCTAATGCATCGCATGCAAAAATACAACTAAGATAGGCTCAGTTATTCTAAGATGGCATGTGAAATGCTGCAGATAACATGTATTCAACTTGGAATTGAAATATAATGCAATTAGTATGATGCGCCGAGCCCGGTGCATGCAATACAGATGAATGAATGCAAACATGCGAACATATAGATGCTAATTGAAACATGCCCTAAACTAACCATCATAAGCTGGTAAATAAAAGGGAGAAAGATGTGGGGTTGGAAGACATACATCACACACACGCACACTTATTACACAATTGCCCTCGCTCAGAGGGTCCGAATAAATAATACAAACCAAACAAATGATTAACTACTCTAGCTAATTAAATATTACAAAACTTCTAATTAATTAACAAATTAGTTGCAAAAAAAGGAAGTGGCCGCAGCCCCACCTCAGGATGATTGGATGATGCATGCTCGATTTGCCTCGCCCGGAAACCCGTTGCCATGCCACTGTTGCCTCTGTTTGCACTGTTCTACACCTCTGAGGACTGTGAAAATATTCTTGATGCTTCTGAACCACTCCCTGATCATTTTGGGATGCCACCGGCCAAGGTAAAGATCCAACGGCCATTGATAAATGGTCATCGACCAGTTGTGAAGCCATCGGCCAGATATTTTTGGTCGGTCGGCACTGTATGTAGTCGGTCGGCCAACTCTTCCTGCAGAATCCTGTTTTGATAGCAGCAGAGGACAGACAGTGCATAGCAAGGAAATTTCAAAGCAATGTGTGCATAGCCACTTTCCTTATCATTCTATAGACTCAAGGGAGTGTGGCCCTCGGCCCTCGGGCCACCAACCATGCATTTTGATGCATGATGGCCAAAGACACCAAGCTTGCAAATCAATGTAAATGAATGCAACAAACGAGTGAATGCTTCACGCCCTATCATGTTGAGATCAAGGGCGTCGGCGACCGAGGATTGAGGCGTGTTTCGTCATTTTGAGTACGAACACACCTCATTCCTCATGTTTGGTTTGACACCCCAAACCAAACATAATGCAATGTATGTATGCAATATGGCTCAATTGTACAAAAGGGCATCAAGTATGCAATATGAGGCTAAGGTAGCAAAACATGCCAAATGCAATGCAACCTATACATGCAAATATGCAATATGCCAAGCATGCAAAATGCAATGTAGCAAACATGGAAAAATATGCAATGGAACTAGCATATGCCAACACACAATGAACCAAAAATGCAACAAACGTGCGACGAACATGCAATGGTGGACTTAAACCGCAAAGGGCAGACCTCAGCCTTGCCATAAACAGTGGCCAAAAGTGATGGAAATGATGGACAAATGCTCATGCAAACATGCACACCAATGGGCCTAAAACTAAGGCATAAAAGAGAGCATTTCACTACAACTATCATGACCACACATGACATGGATTATGCAATCGAAAACAGAGTTTCAATGCATCAAAATACACCCCAGAACCCACTGATATGGCAGCCCAAGGATTTAAACAAAAAGGCATACACCAAGGACTCAAACATGGAGCATAGGACCACAACTCTTCAAGACATTGAAAGGGTAACAAATGCAAGCATGTAAGCATAAAACATGGACTGAAATGGCATGATAAGTGATTCTAAATCACTGAAATAGCCTAAGTAATGCATGCTAAAGACTCACACACTCGAAGCCAACAAGCTAAAATGCAAAGAAGCTATACAAAGCATGGAAAGCATGACCAAATCAACACCCAACAGAGCTTAAACATGATAAAACATGACCAAAAACTTCACAAAGCTGAGCCAAAACATGCAAGCATGGTTATCCAAATGCAAGATGCATCTCTAGGCAAAATAGAGGAATGCAAGGCAAGTGTATGGTGTATGCAAGAGGTTGACGAACCAACATGGAACAGAGGTAAAACATGCTAGATAAACACCAAATAACCTCTGAAATAAAGCCAAACAAAGCTAGGCATGCATGCTTCCCTTATGAGCCAAAACATAAGCAAATAAGACACAAAGGGAGAGGGGTGTCCCTCCCCTATGAAAGACCTCAAAACCCCTTCACCACCATTGAAAATCCTCTGGATTTCAATGGTGAGAAGGCCAATACACAAAAGTTCCCAAAGCTCAACAAAGAAGGCACAAAAGAGGCCAAACAAGGCCTAAGAGGGGGAGGTCAACCCCAAACACAAAAATGACCTGAATGAAACATCTTAAACATGAAAAATTAGAACTTTTATCAGTTATACACGAAGCTCAAAATAGCATGAAAAGTAGGTTAAAAGCTAGTGCAAGAATGGGGAATATAAAGCAATAGTGCTCATCCTTGAAGAACACTTCAAGAACCAAAACTCCAGCCCCCTTTTCTGATCAAAACCAACTCAAAAGCTCTAAGAACAACCTCTCAACACCTCAATAACCAAGGTATGGTGTAATACTAGGTGTCTTGGTGCAAAACTAAGAACAAAACTCACTTTTGGACACTCTAACACACACAAATGTAGAGAGAGAGGGAGATACAGAGAGAGAGTGGTGTATATACCATATATATCTCTGATTTGCTGAATCTCCTCAAAGGAGAAGAGAAGTCTTCTTTTATAGAGCAAGACAAGGGCCTAATTTTCTTAGAGAAGCTAAACAAAAGGGGTCAAGGGCGTCAAGCTTCTTGATGAAGCTAAGACTAAGGGTTCAAGCTTCTTGAGGAAGCTAAGACGAAGGTCCAAGCTTCCTCAAGAAGCTAGAGCAAAGGGTACAAGGTTCTTCAAGAAGCTTAGAACAAAAGGGTGCAAAGGGTGCAAATCCTCCATACACGTGTATGGATGACAGATCTGTGTGCTCCAGGTGGCACAGCTGGCATGCACAATGCCTAAAAAAGGCAAAAAAGAAGTCCCGGCCAGAAAATATGGCCGATTGACCAAATTAAAGGCTGGGCGACCATCAAAGGTGCCGACCGGCCATCACAAATGGCCGGTGGCAAGAGAACATGGCCGGTGACATCATGTCTTGGCCGGTGGGATCCGGGGATGGCTGACAAGCCATTCTCTACCCTCAGAAGCAAAAACTAACAAGTTCTTGGTCCAAAACCAAGCACAGAACAGTCCAGTTAAGAGATCCTGAGGCAAGGCGCGCGGCCGAGACCTTCGGGAACTCAAAACGAACACGAACCTGGATGATCATCGGGTGTTCAAACGATGACGTCCAAGTCTTGAGGACGGTCAAAAATGGGGTGTCTACACCTAGGGCTAAATTGTATGAGCTAGTCTCATTTTTGTTGTAACCAAGCTAAGACTTGAAAAAGTGTAAGCCTAAAGGACATTTATTTATGTTAAACTCTTTTGTATTATTAATTTCATGTTATGAAAGGACTATTTACTCTAATTTATGTAGTTATTAAAAAAATGTTTTGGGTGGTATTTACTGTATTATTTTGGGGGCGTGATACTTATGATTAAATTATACTAACTTTATTTTTTTGCAAAATGGTGGGTCTTACTCGATTTATATTTAGTTGTGTACGGACAAGAAACTAAATGTCACCGTATCTCGAGAAACTACCATTTCGTCTCGGTGCGAGTGGAACTACTTGTCTTGTCCCATAACATGAATTAAATGTACTTTTGTTTGTATCTGGTGGACATGTGAGTGCCAAATCTTGTACTCATACCAGTATATTTGAATATTGACCCGTTTTGTCTCTTGGCATTTTGGGTGCGTTCTGTTTGAGCGCAGCCGAGCTTCCTTTGCAGGATTAGTTAGGACTACGTTGGTGACGAGAAATAAATATAGTTGTTGAACATGTCACTTGGACTTTTTTTTTGTTTATTTAAGTTTAAGGTTGATATTAGTTTATGTATTTATTATTTTTTTATGACCTTAGTATTTTGACAATTGGCATCGTGGGTTATTTTTCAACTTCACATTTTAAATTTGTTTTGACTAGCTGCTGTTATTTTAATGTTAGAGGTATTGGATAGTTATGAATCTATGATGGATAGTTTGGTTGCCGTTTATTATTATTTTTTTATCCCTTGTATTTTTTTTAGCATTGAAATTACTTAAACCTTATGGAGACGAGAACGTTTAGTAAACGTTTTTGTTTCACCCCTAGGATTTGGATCATGAAATATTGATTGGAGTTTAATCCTAATTTAATATTTAATTGTCCAAATTTTGGGGAGTGACAATAAGAGAGTTGAACTATATATTATTAATGTATAATAAATTAAAATTTACACTTATCATATCATTATGAGGGGTGATTATTTAGTAGTCCTGGAGTATAGACACATGGTATTCCATAGTATTTTGATTGGTGGAGAATATGGATATGGGGGGTATTGTGTTAGGTAATTGAGAAATATGATGGGATATGATGAATGATGATTAATATTACTGAAAATGCAAGTAGTCTTGACAATACATGATAGTTTTACTATATATATATATATATATATATTTTACAGTAATGCGATACAAATAAAAAAATTTATACATAATGATATGACTCAAGTAATTCTATTTACACAATAATTTGATCGCCTTACACCTAATTTCTTGTCCAAAAAATTTAAAAATTTTGTTTTATCTCTTTACACTTTTCAATATTCCAAGTTTCTCATTATCCCCAACCTTACATTTTTCTTACACCCATGTTCCTCTCTCTCTCTCTCTCTCCATCATTTTTTATTTTTCCTATTGCCACCACATCTAGCTGCTAAATCCCAGTCCATCCTCACTTCTCACTGTGACCTCATTCCCCTACCCTCCATCCTTACCAACGATCCCTCTCCATTTCTTTTTTCTCCCACCAAAAACCTCCACTCGCGATTCCTCTCAGCCCGCTCTCTCTCACTAACGACTCCTTCTCTTTCTCATACCCTCCAATTGCAACCCCTCTTCCTAGGGTTTAGGGACGAAAAAGAACAACAAAAATTAGGGTTAGGGTTTGGAATAGAGAAGGAAGAAGAAGAACACAATCACTAATTCATTTGGTGATCAATCTCTAAAGAAACACCATTGATTTGTCACTAAGTAGTCGAACGAAAGCTTCATGATCGATATGTTCGTAATCCGAACTCCAGCCACATGTTTGCCGTTGGTAGCTGAACCCTCTTTCGATCTCTCTGATTCTTCTTCTTCTTTATTTTATTTTTCTTCTTCCAAACCTAGATCTAGAGTAGATTGTGGGCATATTAGAAAAGTTACGAAGGTGGCTGTTGGAGGTAGAAGGTTGCATGTGGTGGTTGGCAGAGGTGAAAAAAGGCTGCGTACTGGTCGTCAGGGTTAGAAGAGGTCTAGGTGGTGGTCACTGGAGGTGTAGGGAATGAGATAAGCGAGCAAAATGTTGGGATAAGGTCACTTCACCGGCGTCGGTACCAGCGCCAGTGAAGTGGGTAATATCAGTGTGTTTAGTTTGAGTTTTGTGAATTAGATTTTTTGAAAATTGAATTTTTTTTGTTTTTTGTGTGTTTTTTTTTTATTTTTATTTTTAGTGAATATTTTTAAAATTTTAAGCATTTTTTTTACACCTTTTTAGATACATCTTACTTAGATGTATCTAAAAATTAAAATATTTGTGAAAAAATATTTAAAAAATTAATAAATACACAAAAATATACTGAATTTTTGTATTTTTTTTTGTATTTTTAGTATTTAGTGATTTTTTTCAAGATTTTTTCACAAAAATTATACTTTTTAAGTGTATTTATGTTAGATGTGTCTATAAATTAAAAAAATTACTTAACATATTAAAACAATTTAGTAAAAATAAAAAATAGGAAAAAAAAGTAGAATTTTTTGAAAAGTGTTTTTAGAAAATCTATTCCAGAAATGGGGGTGGGGAAGAGGAATTAGGGTTAGGATTATGGACTAAGATGTAATTTCATGCAAAGATAAATTTATAAATAAATAAATAAATAATAGAAGGCGTAAAGAGTTAAAACTGTTGTGTAAGTAGAATTTAAATTTTTTATTTCAAAATAAAGTATTATTGAAAATGAATTTAGTTATAATAATAAATTTGTCACACTATTCTTATTAAATTTTTTTGTATTAATTTTATGTAAGAATAGATTTTCTTCTTTTTTTTTCTTTGTTTTTTTTTTTCCTCGATAAGTCTATGAATCAAAAACTGTATCCAGAAACTGTTCTAGATTTTCAGATGATGAGTGTGGTTTTAATTTTGTTATTGTGAGTCATCTCATGAATAAATCTAAGGGACATTGTCTAGATTTTTAGATGATGAGTATGGTTTTAATCAGTGCTATTAATTAGATTTATTTACCTATAGATCTTAACTGATAAATTCATCACTATAAATTTATTCATAGAAAAAGAGACTGATAAATTTATTAATAAGATTTAGTTCGTATTAAGTTCCAAAAGTAGGACATATTGATAATTTACTATTCTAATAAATTTCTGAATTTTTTTCTTCTTGTAGGCCCACTGTTTTTTATTTATAGTTTCTCTTTAGAGTATTATTATAGAAATAAATAATTCAAATATAATTTTATACATAATGATATGCTTAATTGTGAGCCTTTCACTTTAAAATAAAACATTATTGAAAATGAATTTATTTATAATAATATTATTACCACATCGTTTTTGTCAAGTTTTTTATATGGGTGAACTATACTAACAGTCCCTGCAATTTAGACTTGTGTCACTTTGATTCATGACTTTTCAATTATGATATATTTGATCCTGAATTTTGAATCTCGTTCCAAATAAGGACAATTGAAAACACTGTTACTTCATTTCAAGGGTAAAGTTGTTAATTTGATAAAATATAAACTAATTTAAAAAAAATAAATGTGAAAAAATTTATTTTTGAATTTTTATACCCACCAAAAATAAAATTATATAAAAATAATAAATCTTTAAAATTTTTAATTATTTTTTATTTTTTTCTACCCAATTAATTTTTAATATGTGTTTGGATGATGATCATGTAATGGTTGGTTGTTTTTGTTGATATTTTTTGTGTGGTTATCATGTAATAAATGGTTGTATTTGTTCTTAACGTATATTTTTAGATGATTATCATGCAATGGACGGTTATTAGGCTTTTAATGTGTAATCGATATGTTTGATATATGAAATATTTTTAATTTTAGATTTTTTGATTTAATGGATTAGTTTAATAATGATATCAAAATTGTCACTATGTTTGACTTTTGAAAATATAAAACTATTTTAAAGAAATAAATATTAAAAAATTTATTTCTACAGAAGATAAAATTATATAAAAATAATTTGTTTTTAATTTTTTTTAAAAGTCAAGATGAAAACAATTTTGATGTCATTATTAAACCAATTCATTAAATCAAAAAATTTAAAATTAAAAACATTTCATGTATTAAAAATATCGATTATAAATTAAAAACCTAATAACTGTCCATTATATGATAACCATTTAAAAATATCTGTTAACAACTACAATCATCTATTATATAATAACCATAAAAAAAATATCAACAAAAACAACCAACAATTACAATTTAACATCCGAACACATACTAAAAATTAATTCGGTAAAAACATAAATAAATAAATAAAAATGTAAAAATTTATGATTTTTATACAATTTTATATTTGTTGGGCAGAAATAATTTTTAAAAATTCAAAAATATTTTTTTCACATTTATTTTTGTCAAACTAGTTTATATTTTATCAAATTGATAACTTTGCCATTCAAATGGAGCAATAATGTTTTCAATTGTCATGATTTAAAACGAGATTCAAAATTTAGAATCAAATGTATCATAATTAAAAAGTTAAGAATTAAAGTGATACAAATCTCAAACTATAAAGACTGCTAGTATAATTTGCCTATTTTATATAAATTTTATATATGATTAGAATTTCCATCTCTTTATTATCAAATTTAATACTATGTACGTCTTCGGTCTGTTACTCTGGTAGGTCTTCTATCTGTTTCCGTTGCCGGTAGGAATGACTACACGGCAGGTTGGAGTGGGTTTGCCATTTCCTGCCCCCGCTCTCGTAGGCAAATGCTACCCGCACCCTCACCATGGGTGAAATTTTTCAATCCCATTCCCCTCTTCCGCGAATATCCGATCATATTTCACATAGTCAAAAAAATTGAGAACCATTTAAAACTTTGACAAACTAAATAATTTTTTATATTTTCATATATATAAATAGTGAGACTTTTGGAATTATTATTTATTTATATTGAAATAAAATCACAAAATTTTAATATTTATTTCTTATATCTAATTATATATATATTATTTATTTATATATATTATTAATTATATCAAGTCAAGTTTAGATCGGGAAAGGTGATACCCACTCCTGTTCTATCTCTATTGCAGGTGATCAAAATATAATCTATTTCCACCCCACATAAATATTAAATCGGAGAAAATTCATCTCATTCGGACAAGTACAAATGGGAACTCCCATAGATTAAGGCCTTATTTGTCATAACTTAAAAAAGTTAAAAAGTTAAAAAGTCACTATCCTATTTAAGTCATATCATTTTATTTAAATCACATCACGTCTCTACTACATCATTTCAAATCCAACATATACCCAACTCATATTTCATAAAAAAATCAAAAAATATACTTATTTAAATCACCCTAAACCACCTCTAAATTAAAATGACCCTTCCCAGAACGCAAAAAATTTCTCACGCCACATATGGGCCCGCCCATGTGCCCTCAAGTTATCAATTACTCTGGAGCCGAAACGAGTTTACCACATGACTTTTATTTTCATAATACCTACTCTGGACTCGCAATCCTGTTACTCGGTAGGTCTTCTATCTTTGTCCAACTAATCAATAGGAAGCGAGAACGCTAAAAATTTCTCACGCCACATATGGGCCCGCCCATGTGCTATTTATGTAAGACTTTGTCTGAAATGCTAAATATGCAATATTTTTCTCAACTAAGAGCCGAAGATTGGTAGGCAGTGAAATTACAAATGGTGATTTTGATTGGGATATGTATTGGGTCTGCAGGAATCCATTAGACTAAAAGATCGATCCACTTCGGTACATTTTTTTTCTCCTCCTCCTTATAATCTCTTATTTATGATTTATGTGTTTGTGTGGATTTAGTTTCTTAATTGTCATTTTTTTGTAGTGGCCCTTAAGTTATCAATTACTCTGGAGCTGAAACGAGTTTACCACATGACTTTTATTTTCATAATACCTACTCTGGATCCGCAATCCTGTTACTCGGTAGGTCTTCTATCTTTGTCCAACTAATCAGTAGGAAGCGAGAAGGCAAAAAATTTCTCACGCCACAGACAGGAGAAATTATTGAATAACCTCTCAACAAGTAGGACGCCATGGGGAAAGTATTAAGTATTACGAGAATGTGTTTATTGTTTTTGACTAATTATTATTTTTATTATATATTTTTATATTTTTTAATTACTTGATACAAAATCATAATATCTTATATTTTTTTCACTAATCATAATATCATAAATCATTATGGAATCGTTATCTGAAACTACCTAATAATCACCCCGCTGATGTGCCCTTAACCAACCTAATAATTACTCTGGACCCAAAACAACTTTGCCACCAAGGACGGAACTAGGAGAGGGTTATAGGAGGCTATGACTCTCTTGTTTCTGTGAAAATTATTATTTGTTATTGTGGGGGCCGAATATTGGGAGTCGTAAAAAGCCCGAATAATTGGACCTGGAGTCGGAATATATACATCGCATTCGACTCCGTCTTGCACATTTAGATCCTACCCTATTCGGCCAAATAACCAGATGAGTAAAGGGCCGAGTGAAAAGCGGTTTGCAACAAAAGGAGCCGAGTAAATAGTTATACGGCGAATTGAAAGTGGGCCCAGCCCCGAGGCCCAAGAAAGAAAAGATATAAATAGAAGAACATCAGCTAGAAAGAGGTATGTGAGAATTAGTACGCTTAACTTAGAATACAAGTAATCAAGAGAGTAGATACTGACTTGCTCGTCGGAGTGTTAATTCCAGCACCCCCGACCGGAGTGTTCATTCTTTTTCAGGTTACCAGTTGAGGATCTCCAGTGCCCCATTGGATCGAAAGAGTATTTCCAAAACCACTTCCTCACAATTGGCGCCGTCTGTGGGAATATTCAAGCACATCCATGGTGGGTGTGACGGAATATCCTCCAGTAGTCGCTGGCGACCCTACGTCACAAGATGAAACCACTCCAAGCAACATGCTTGGGCCAGAGAATATCACTGCAAGAAGGGTCCTAAACTTCGATTCACCCTCGACATCCGCTCATGAGACAATGCAGGTGATTATGAAGCAAGCAACGCAAAACGAACAAAGGTTGGAAAACATGATGGCTGAGAACGAGCACCTTCGATAGGATTTGGCTTTGGAAGTGGCAAAGTCTAAACAAGTTACACGCCCAGATCCGGGACCACCGCTGAGAGCGGATGGTCGAAGACCTCGAGCTCAAAGACAAGCCAGAGTTAGTGACAGCGACTTTGATTCATTATCCCTAGAGCCTAAAAAGAAGGGTCGACTCGAAGCTACCAGTTCCTCTAAAGAGAGTCCACGTATAAGGCATAAGTAAAGAAGAAACAGTCCAGACGAAGAAGACCAGTACGATCCCTTTGTACGACGGATTGCAAGGGCAGTGCTATCCAAAAAGTTCAAAGCACCGTCATTCACCTTGTACGACGGTAAATCAAACCCCACCGATCACATCCACCATTATAAACAAGCCATGATGCTCCATGCAGACGACGAGGCCCTCATGTGTCAAATATTTCCGAGCAGTTTGGGACCACTGGCTATCAGGTGGTATTATAAACTGGAGCCGGCTTCGATCAAGAGCTTCCACCAACTCCAAAAATCCTTCAGGGCAAGGTTCATCACCAACGAGGTCCAGCCGAAGCAAGCCAACTCTCTCTGGGTAATGTAGATCCATCCGGGAGAAACCTTACGAGCGTATTCGGCGCGCTATTGGGAATGCTTCAATCTTGTCGATGATGCTTGCAACGACTCCATGGCCATTACCGCCTTTAAAATGGGTTTGCATCCTGATAGTGCTCTCCGCAGTTCCTTGACTAGAAGACCCCCTAAAACAGTCTGGTCATTGATGAAGAAAGTTGAGGAATACTGCAAAGTGGAAGATGACGCCTTGCGGGTTAAAGCCGGAAACATGACCAACAAGACGGCCCCTCCTGAAATTGCTCAGCCATTAAATTCTGTACCACCTCAGAGCCCTGAACCACGACATCGGGCTAAATGAGACGAGACGGAATTCTCGTCGATCAAGCGACCAATGCTCCCGCCGAGCAAATGAATAACTGCAAGTCGATAGCAGGCGCACAAGGCGTGCAGACAAGAAATATACTGAGTTGTCAGAGCTGATCAGTGCGGTTATGTCCAAAGTCCAACACCTTCCGTTCTTCAAATGGCCGTCCAAAATGGTGGGACCTCCCGACACGAGAAGACGGGATAGGCGGTGCGAGTATCACAAGGATCACGACCATGATACTGAGAGTTGTTATGCATTAAAGAATCACCTGGAGGAATTGGTACAAGATGGTCGGCTACAATAGTATGTCCGAAAAGGCAACTCAACCAAAGCAATAGCCTTACGACAGGATTCACCTCCACTCGGCGTGATCTACATGATATACAGCCTGCCAATATCATCCCCGGTGCATACGATTCAGTCGAATCCCGACCCTCAAAATCAACTCACTCCGGCTAAACGGCCCCATGAAGCTGCGAGCATTGTTTTTGATGATTCAGATTTGGCCGGAGTGACACTTCCCCACATCGATCCCTTGGTAATCAAGTTGCGCGTAAACCGATTCACCGTTGAGCGCGTACTCATTGATCCGGGGAGCACATTGGAAGTTATGTATTACAAGATATTCACCAAACTCGGCTTCTCCGAATCGGACCTTTCTCCAGCTCCTTATCCATTATTCGGCTTCAACACCAATCTAGAATACCCGTTGGGGAAAATCACACTACCCGTTCGAGCGGGCTCCCGAACAATGGATGTGGAATTCTTGGTCGTCAAGCTACTATCGCCGTATAATCTCATCATGGGGCGAACTTGGTTGCATACTATGCAGGCCGTGCCAAGCACCTATCATCAGCTGCTACGCTTCCCGACAGAATGTGACATTGAGCATATCCGTGGCTCTTAGAAATCAGCACAAACATGTTATCTCCTTGCTGGAAAGACGCCAAAAGAGTTGCAAGTGAATTCTATTGAGGTGCCAGATCGAGAGAGCCTCGACGATGTTGGGCGGCTCCCAAGTGAAAAGGCCACGGAAGCCCTAGATCGAGTTGAAATTGACGAAACCCGACAGGTTCTTCATGGTCGGCGCCTCCCTGAATCAAGCCGACAAGCAGCAGCTCATTTCCTTCATGCTCGGCAACCTTGATGTATTTGCGTGGACTCCATATGAGATGCCAGGTGTAGATCCGTCTATTTCGTAGCACCGTTTAAATGTTGACCCTAAATGCAAGCCGATTATTCAGAAAAGCCGGAGGTTAGCCGCAGAGCACACTGCCGCCGTTGTTGAAGAGGTTAACCGGTTGCTTGACACCGGGGCAATCAGGGAAGTGACCTACCTTACATGACTCTCTAATACTGTGGTTGTGAATAAGAAAAATGGGACTTGGCGAGTGTGCGTTGATTTCACGGACCTAAACAAAGCCTGCCCCAAGGATTGTTTTTCCCTCCCTAGAATAGACCAACTTGTAGATTCGACGGCACGCCATCAGCGTATGAGCTTCCTCGATGCTTACAGAGGCTACCATCAAATTGCCATGCATCCGAAGGACCAAGACAAAACTGCATTCCTCACCTCAAGAGGAACCTATTGCTATAAGGTTATGCCTTTTGGGCTGAAGAATGCAGGGGCAACTTACCAAAGACTAGTCACTGCCATGTTCAAGGAGCAGCTCGGCCACACTATGGAAGTGTACATTGATGATATGGTGGTCAAGTCCAAAGAAGAACAAACTCATCTAGCCGATCTGGAAAAGACATTCGACATTTTACGCAAATACAAAATTAAGCTGAACGCTTCCAAATGTGCATTTGGGATCGGCTCTGGCAAATTCTTGGGTTATATTGTCAACCACTGAGGAATCGAAGCCAACCTGAGGCAAATCACAGCAATCTTGGAGCTCGGCTCCCCTCGTTCAGTAAAAGAGGCTCAAAAGTTGATGGGGATGGCCACCGTACTCAACAGGTTCATCAGTCGGTCCACAGATCGCTGCCGACAATTCTTTCACACTCTATGGTAGGGCAAGGCTTTTGAATGGACCTCTGAGTGCGAAGCCGCTTTCAACGGCCTCAAGACCTACCTCTGATCAGTTCCACTCTTGACAACACCTTCGGCAGGCGACCCGCTCATTTTGTATCTGGCGGTTTCCGACCGGGCCGTCAATGTTGTACTAATAAAGAAAGAGCTGGGGGAGTAGCGGCTAGTGTATTATGTGAGCAAGGCAATGGTTGACGCCGAAACACGCTACCTGCTGTTGGAAAAACTCATTATGGCCCTCGTCATGACAGTAAGAAAGCTGATACATTACTTTCAGGGGCATACCATCGGGGTACTAACGAACCACCCCCTCCGGTCGGTACTCTGTAGTGCAGAAGCATCAGGGCGCATTTCAAAGTGGGCTCTTGAACTCGGCCAATACGATATTTAGTTTCTACCTAGAACCTCAATCAAGGGACAGGTGCTTGCCGACTTTGTAGCCGAATTCACTGGGGGTCTTGCCGACTTCAAGTCTGATGAAATTCAACCTAAGCCGAACTGGAGAATTTATGTTGGTGACATTTGGCAGTTATACTGTGATGGAACGTCCAATCGACGCGGCAGCGGAGCTGGAGTAGTAATAATGGCTCCCGACGGGGCAATAATTGAGCAGGCTGTCAAACTCGGCTTCAAAGCATCAAATAACGAGGCCGAATACGAGGCCCTGCTAACCGGTTTGCAGAATGCACATCTCCTAGGTGCTCGGCATCTGCTTATATTTTGTGATTCAAAATTGGTGATCAATCAGCTAAAGGGGGAGTACGCAGCAAAAAACGATCGTATGACTGCTTACATGAAAACGACAAATTCTTTGCTGGAAAAATTTGACCATCATGAATTGAACCAAATAACCCGTGACCAGAACACACATGTAGATGCCCTGGCTTGCCTAGCCTCTGACATTAACTCAGAGATTAAACGGACCATTGAAGTTGGTTTCATCCCAGAGCCGAGCATTGGCCCTTCTGAGAAAGTCCAGGTCAATGTCATAGAGTTAGGACCGAGTTGGATGGACTCAATTGCTGTACTCTTGTCTTCTGAATAGCTCCCAATGGACAAGAAAGAAGCGCACAAGCTGCGAAACAAAGCCCTGCAATACTACTTGGATCTGCAAGGAAAGCTTTATAAAAAATCCCTTTCTGGTCCATACCTGGAATGCGTTCATCCGGACAAAGTCAAATCACTTCTGACCGAAATACATGAAGGCAGTTGTGGCGCCCATTCTGGCAGGCGCTCTTTGGCTCATCGAGCTGTGACACAGGGTTATTACTACCGACAATGAGAGCCGATGCCGAATGTTACGTAAAAAAGTGTGAACAGTGCTAGAAGTTCTCTCCTTTGATCCACCTGCCTGCTGAAGAGTTAAGCACTATAACCAGTCCTTGGCCGTTCGCCCAATGGGGACTTGACATCGTCGGACCACTGCCTCGTGCCCCGGGTAACAAGCGATTTTTTATTGTCGCGACAGATTATTTCACAAAATGGGTAGAAGCGGAAGCACTAACGCACATCCGAGATACTAATGTGAAGCGTTTTGTATAGAGAAATATCATAATACGATTCGCCATTCCAAGAGCACTTATTTTAGACAACAACACCCAGTTTGATTGCGGCGTCTACAGGGAACTGTGCACCAAGTATGGTATTCGGCCATACTATTCCTTCCCGGCTTATCCACAGAGTAACGGCCAAGCTAAAGCCTCAAACAAATCTATTTTAGATGGCATCAAGAAGAGGCTGGAGAAAGCTAAAGGAAGATGGGTAGAAGAGTTGCCAAGTGTATTATGGGCTCATCGTACTACTCCAAGGCGGTCCATTGGGGAGACGCCGTTCGCTTTGTGCTTCGGAATGCAGGCAATCATCCCCTTGGAGATCGGCCTCCCAACTTTGAAATCAACAATTTTTGATTTGGGCCGAAACGACATGATGTTGGCCTTGGATTTGATTCTGATTGAAGGGCAGAGAGACCGCACCCTTGCATCCATGGCACGGTACCAGCAGCAACTTGCTAAATCATATAATCAGCGTGTTCAACTACGCCGCTACACACCAGGAGAGTTGGTCCTGAAGAAAGTGCTTCCAGCTGCCAAGAATCCGGCCGATGAAAAATTGGGTCCTAACTGGGACGACCCTTATCAGATCCACTCAGTCGCGAGAGTAGAGGCATATCAGCTCAAAGACATGTTTGGGAGAAGTCTGCCACGACCTTGGAATTCCACACATTTACGTAAATTCTATCATTGACCCGACTTGTTGGGCTTGATACTTGTACATATTTCACTTTTGCAATGCAAAGTTTCCTATTTCCTCATCGCGCAATTTAGTTCAAAAATTTTCGGATTTAGAGCGCCCTTCGTGGATATCACGATTGGCCAAGTCAGGTCTCCAGATTCGGAGCCCCATCAGTGCATGACACCTTTGGGCCGATTAAGCCTCCGGATTCGGAGCGCCCTTCATGGATATCACGATTGGCCAAGTCAAGTCTCCGAATTCGGAGCCCATTGGTGCATGACACTTTTGGGCCGATTAAGCCTCTGGATTCGGAGCGCCCTTCATGGATATCACAATTGGCCAAGTCAAGTCTCCGGATTCGGAGCTCTATCAGTGCACGACACCTTTGGGCCGATTAAGCCTCCGGATTCGGAGCGCCCTTCGTGGATATCACGATTGGCCAAGTCTCCGGATTCGGAGCCCCATTGGTGCATGACACCTTTGGGCCGATTAAGCCTCCGGATTCAGAGAGCCCTTCATGGATATCACGAATGGGCAAGTCTCCGGATTCGGAGCCCCATTGGTGCATGACACCTTTGGGCCGATTATGCCTCTGGATTCGGAGCGCCCTTCGTGGATATCACGATTGGCCGAGTCAATTCTCCGGATTCGGAGCCCCATCGGTGCATGACACCTTTGGGCCGATTAAGCCTCCGGATTTAGAGCGCCCTTCGTGGATATCACGATTGGCCAAGTCTCCGGATTCGGAGCCCTATCAATGCATGACACCTTTGGGCCGATTAAGCCTCTGGATTCGGAGTGCCCTTCGTGGATATCACGATTGGCCGTCTTCGGATTCGGAGCCCCATCGGTGCATGACACCTTTGGGATGATTAAGCCTTCAAATTCGGAGTGCTTTTCGTAGATATCACGATTGGCCAAGACAAAAAACCTCCGAATTCGGAGCCCCAGCCGTGCATAACACGTTTAGGCCGAATAAGACTACAGATTCGGAGTGCCCTTCACGACGAATGCTAAAGCATACAAATATTCAAAGTGAAATGCTTCGTTAAGTTGACTCCACGCAACTGCATAAACATTAAAGCATACAAACATTCAAAATGAAATGCTTAATTAAGTTTAGCCGGCGCAACCGCATAAACAAATTAAAACATGCAAACATTCAAAATGAGATGCTTAATTAAGCATGTAAACATTCAAAATGAAACACAAACATTTAAAACAAGATATTTTATTAAATTAGCCAATAGATACATAGTTGACGCCCAATCTGTATTGGAGCATTTACAATATATTCAATTCTATTCGGCATCACCCTCGTTATCGCTCTTCTCAATTTCGAAAGCGCCAAAAGGAAAGTGGTGATGTTGATATAAGGGCGACGCCGATTCAATCCCTGCTCCTTGGAGTGCCTCTGAGGCTTGGAGAGCCTTAATCCACCCATGCCTAAAGCCCCGATTCTCGCATCGGCATACCTCCTTTGCGAGTTTCTCTTTGGTTTTCTCTATCCCGACTTTTCGGCCGTCATGGAAGCCTCGTTCATAGGTTGCGGCCTTCACATTCTCTAGTGCGAACATACTCGCCATATCTCTATCGGCAATCACATGGCTTAATAGCCGTTGGGTCACTCTTTCATCCATGACCGGGTTGGATTGTCCGGCCGCATGCGGCTCAGCAGTTTGGGCCTTCCTTAGCTCGCGCTCGGTCTTCTCCGCACGAGCCTTCAAGTTTCGAATTCGTTCGTCCTTCTTCTCTATCTCCCACCGCGCGGCGTGCAGACGCATGCCGACCTCATAGGCAGTGTATAGCCCTCTCACTGCTCCGTGGATGCCCTCTCGAAATACTTCAAAATCCTGTCGACCAACCATCGACTACTGGACTTCTGGTGGAAAAATCTATCGGGCGAACTCGACTGCTACACCTGGGTCGTTGACAATAGAATCTGCCTCCGTCATCGGTTTATTCCCCATAAAAACGGCAAAACTCAACGGTCGCGGCATCGCATCGGGCTCATCTCTCGGTTGCGGTTGCGGGGAGCTTCCCTGTTGCTGTTTTTTCTTTCGGGGTGATCTGCTTCTACGACTTGGGGGTTGACGTTTTTCCCGTTCCCTGGACGTCCTACCTCTGTGCGTTTGGGCTCACTACTGCAATTCATTTTAGTATCAAGCTCAGCCAGTGTTTGCCCTTCTCCTCTGTTGTTGAAGAACAGTCTATTTAACATTCGCACTTATCTAACCTTCCGCAACAAACTGGTTTAAATTGAGTCTGAACACAATAAGTGGAATCACTAACGCGAAGAACCCACCCCATTTATTCCTAATACATGCAGCGCCCCCGAGGCGATTTCATTAATGCTAAACTCAAAAAGCCCGATGCTGATCAACGTGCGCCGCAACCATAATATTCGGCTTTTGGAGCTCATGCATTGGTTGGGGCAAGGGTAGATCTATTAATCTGATCGGCCAAATATTTAAACCCGATGCCGATCGATCTGTGCCACAGCTACTCCATGAACTAATAATATTCAGCTTTTGGAGCTCATGCATTGGCTGGGGCAAGGCCAGATTTATTAATCTTATCAGCCAAATATTTAAACCCGATGCCGATCAATCTGTGCCGTAGCCACTCCATGAACTAATAATATTCGACTTTTAGAGCTCATGCATTGGCTGGGGCAAGGGCAGATTTATTAATCTGATCGGCTATTCGACGAGGATAAACTGTTAAATTGCCTAGTTATCTAATCGACAAGTGTACATGAATGTTTTATCCAAAGTAGCAAAAAGTAATACCATTCATCAATAGCAAAATTAAGCACAAATAATAGCAAAGTATAAAGGAGATTTTCATTAGTAGAGAGGAGGAGAGGAAAGCCAAAGACAAAACAAAACAAAAGAGATAGAGAGGAGGGAGAAAACTATAGTTTCGAGCCATTCGATCCCAATAGTTTTGAGCTACGGAGCATTTTCATAATTAATATGACCATGACCCAAGCCCAATGGTGTCATCAAGAGAACTATTGTAATGTTAAAAATTTGATAAAGCAATTTACACAGTACTTTTCAGTCTTTGATCTCTTGTGCACACAATTACATGTACATAACTTAACAACCATAAGAATCTTATCTCAACAGAAAATATAATCTGATGCTTATCTAAATAATAACTGTATATTTAAAATTACAAAAATTAAATATATTAAAAAAATAATCCCAATTCAATAAATATTGCCTCAAATTCATATAATTGTCATATTAATAATCAATTCCAAGATTGAATACAAAAATCAATGTTAGTTAGCTACGGTTCATTTATATTTATAATTCATAAAATAAATGATTAGCTGCATATGGTTGAAGAAGAATCCACAATCTTCATTGAAATCTCCATGTTTGAAGCTCTTGAAATCTCTTCTCCGTATTCCGTATATGTATATGTATATATATTGTGCAATTGAGATTTTTTGGCAATGGTTTAGCTTATCTCTATTTTTTCTTTTCATTTTTAACATGAAACACTCAAACTCACACCACAACACTGACAATAGACAACACCAATTATCAATTACATGGCATATATATAAAATATGGCATATATATTACATGGCATATACATAAAACATGGCATATATACAATTACATGGCATATATATATGTGGAGAAGTGGTTTGGAAATACTCTTCTGATCTTGGGGGGCGCTCATGATCCTCAGCTAATCACCTGAAAAGGAATAAACACTTCGGTCGGGGGTACCAGAATTAGCACTCCGACGGGCAAGTCAGTCTCTACACTCTGGATTACTTGTATTTTAAGTTAAGCGTAATGGTTCTCACATACCTCTTTCTGGCTGATGTTCTTCTATTTATATCTTTTCTTTCTTGGGCCTCGGGATTGGGCCCACTTTCAATTCGCCATTCGGCTTCTTTTGTAGCAAACCGCTTTTCACTCGGCCCCTTGCTCAACCGGCTATTTGGCCGAATAGGATAGGATTTGAGCGTGCGAGACGGCGCCGAATGCTATATATTTTGACTCCTAGTTCAACTATTCGGCCTCCTTACGACTCCCAATATTCGGGCTCTACAATTGCCCCCCAAGCACTCCATTAATGACAGTTGGCTGGAGTGTTTGGTTTTGAACTCGAAAAGTCAGAGTCGAAATTCGGCGGCTGACCTCATTCCAATGCAGATGTCTGAGCACACGCTTCTCAGTTATCATTTCAACTTCCCGCCCCTTCGTACACTTCTATTTATTGTGATTTAAAATTTCGACGTCTTTTCAAATACATACACATTTTTAGATGCTCGTCGCTAGATTGCCTTTCGAATTTCCTCTACAACTTCCTTTTCTTCATTATCCTCTTCGTCTCTTGTAAGTTCTCTCCCTCTCTGCTTTGAATCTTTTTTCTTGCTTTGTTTTTGGCCTAGCATATTCCTATAGGCTGAAGGAAATGGCAAAACATTTAAAAGATCTCCTCTCCTCAAATCGAATTTCTGGCTTTCGAAGCCATTTCTCCATTCTTGATGACGTCCGTCTGTCACCGTGACAGACGGCACCCTCGATATGGAGAGGGCTGATGAAACCACGATTGTCTTCCCTCTCCTATCAATCGCAGAGGGTGGGGTGGAGTCCGTTTCCCCCTTCACCCATTCCTTAGGGTTGTGCTTTGCCACTGGGGTTTAATCTCTTCCCATCCCAATATCAATTTTTTTAGAATCATAATGGGGATTATAGAGCTAAACCGTCACCTTAGGATTAACCTCGACATTCCAGCTATTCGGCATTGTTATGCCTTGGTTAAGTCTTCTGATCGGCACGGATGTTGTTTCCTTAGTGCCGAGGACACCGACCATCAACTAATGACTATGCTTTCCAGTTTCGGGAAGCGAGTTGATGATGTTATGGTCGTTGTCTAAGGTAACTGGGAATTCGGTGAAGGCGAGGATCGCCTCGATCCTATTCCTAGACGGAGGGGCAAACCAGGTGGCCGTATAGCTTCTTGTGTTTATTTTTATTATATTTATAAAGCTTCATTTTGGAGACCTCATGGTTTTGCTTGTGCAGGAAACGATTTGAAGAAAGTCCTGATTTCAGCCGACGACGTCGTTCTTTTGGAAATCAAAGTTGCGCTCAAATATTTCGGCCGTCCGAGTCTCTAGAAATAGGGAAGGGCGGCCCACGTTCTACTTCGCTACGAGCCGACCTGTACGACCTTCTCGGCGGCAGAAAACATCCCAATTCCGAAAGGTGAAGAGTATCTTACCGCTCTTATTTTGACCGACTTCAAAAACTTGTGGCAAGTTGGTTTCGAGGGGTCCGATTTGGAGCAGGCAGAAGTAGCTGAAGTCACCGAGTCAGATCAGTCCGAAGCGGAAGTAGACGAGGCATTGAAGTTGGCCTTTGAGGAAGCCGACCTTAATTCAGCCGACCCTCCGTCCACTTCGGGTTGAGGGGACCTTCCATTTGATGACGTTTTTAATGGTTTAGAGGACCTTCCCGGTGCATACCCCGAAGACATGGCTGGGTTAAGCCTCACAAAACTTGCCAAGAAGGCGAACGTGGAAAGGATGGCCGCGCGACGAAGAGCAGAGGCCATTCGATCTGAACTGCCACCTGCTGCCGAATCTCAGCCCTCCCTGCCTGTTGCCGAATCTCAGCCCTCCTTGCCTGTCATTGAGGAGGAAACGGCAAAAAACCAAAGTGCCGAGTCCGATGTGGTTATGCAGGCCAGTCAAGAGGTTGAGCAAAGGGAAGAGAAGTGTCCTGCCGAGGTCGAGGCCAGCTCAGAAGAAAACCGTGCCGACAAACGACCTCGTCTAGAGGAATCAGATGTGATTGTGCCTTTTGTCATTCAACCGAGGATAAAAAACACGCCGATCTCTTCTGATGCTTCGGTGATTAAAGATCCAGCTGTTGCACTCAGCATGGCTACGTCCGTCTCATTGCCGGCTGACAAGGCGGCTTTCCGGGCGGAGCCGGATTTGGTTGCAATAGCATTAGCCGCTCAATCGGCTCTTTTGGTATATATCTTGACTTTGTCTTTTCATTTTATGCAAATACTGTTTTGGTTTTAATTTCTTGTTTTGCAGACGGTCGGAAGGATAGCTGAGATGGGCCGACGTTGTCATGACGCCGTCGAACAGCTTGGCCATTTACAAATGGAAGTTGAGGGCCAAAGGAGCAGGGCCGAGTTCGAAGCTTTGAGGGCGAAGATGAAAGGCGCGAGGGCCGAGGCCGAGATAGAGAGGGCCAGAAATGCAGACGAGCTCAGGTTGGCTGCCGAGCAGAGGGCGAATGCGAGTGAAGCTACGCTCAAGTTAGCCTAAGAGGCGATCGCCAAACTTGAGACGGACTTGGCAGAATCAAAGGCAGCGAAGGAAGTAGCCGATTCTGAGGTTTTGAAGGCGTATGAGGCTGGGCAAAGCACTGCCCTCGACGATTACGTGGAGCAAGTCCCCAAATTCGAGAATCGGGGATTCAAACACGGCTGGCTCAAGGCGCTTGCTGCTGCTAATGTGACATTGGCTATGCCGATCCCATACGAGCAAGTGGATATTGAGCCGCTGGAGCCTGACTTCGAGGATTAAATTGGGCGACGCTTTTGTTTTAGGATGTTTTAGGATTTTGAATGTATTCTTACAGCTTTTTGTTTAGTAGTTTTCATGTATTGCTATAGTCATAGTTTTTTGCTAGGCATCTTCATGCGAACTTGTAGCTTTTTGTTTTTAGTAGTTTTCATATGTAAAATGGTTACAATTTGGGCCCAATTTACTAATGAAAATTCCTTTTGTACTTTGCTATTATTTGTGCTTAATTTTGTTATCGATGAATGTACTTTGCCGTTAAATTTCCTCTATACAGTTTTTGCTTAATTTCCTTTGTACTTTGGATAAAACATTCGCATATACTTGCCGATTAGATAGCTGGGCGGTTTAATAATTTTGCCTTTGCCCAAGCTGAATACTGTTCATGGCGTATCTGTGGCATGAATCGATCGGCCTCAGGCTTACGTATTTAGCCGATTAGATTAATGAATCTACCCTTGCCCTAGCCAGTGCATGAGCTCCAAAGCCGAATGCTGTTAGTTCATGGAGTGGCTGTGGCATGAATCGATCGGCGTCAGGCTTACGTATTAGCCGATCAGATTAATGAATCTGTCCTTGCCCCAGCCAGTGCATGCGCTCTAAAGCCGAATGCTGTTAGTTCATGGAGTGGTTGTGGCATGAATTGATCGGCGTTAGGCTTACATATTTGGCTGATCAGATTAATAAATCTGCCCTTGCCCCAGCCAGTGCATGAGCTCCAAAGCCGAATGCTGTTAGTTCATGGAATGGCTGCAGCATGAATCGATCGGCGTCAGGCTTACGTATTTGGCTGATCAGATTAATGAATTTGCCCTTGCCCCAGCCAGTGCATGAGCTCCAAAGCTGAATGCTGTTAGTTCATGGGGTGGTTGTGGCATGAATCGATCGACGTCAGGCTTACGTATTTGGCCGATCAGATTAATAAATCTACCCTTGCCCCAGCCAGTGCATGAGCTTCAAAGCCGAATGCTGTTAGTTCATGGAGTGATCCGATCGACATCGGGCTTTTGGAGTTTAGCATTAATGAAGTCGCCTTGGGTGCGCTGCATACATTAGGAATAAATGGGGTGAGTTCTTCGCGCCAGTGGTTCCACTTAGCACATTCAGACTCAATCTGAACTAGCTTTAGACAAGTACGAATGTCAAATAGATTGTTCTTCAACAACAGAGGAGAGGAACGAACATTGGCTGTGCTAGACACTGCAATGAATCCCAATAGCGAGCCTACGCGCACGGGAGGAAGGACGTCCAGGGAAAGGGAAAAACGTCAGCCCCCAATTCGTCAAAGCAGATCACCCCGAAAAGAAAAACAACAACGGGAAAGCTCCCTGCAACTGTGACCGAGAAACGAGCCTGACGTTACACCACGACCGTTGAGTTTTGCGATTTTCGTAGGGAATAAACCAATGACGGAGGCGGATTCTATCGTCAACGACCAAGGTGTAGCAGTCGAGTTCGCTCGACAGATCTTTCCACCAAAAGTCCAGCAGTCGATGGTTGGATGTCAAGATTTCGAAGTATTTTGAGAAGGCATCCATGCGGCGGTGAAAGGGCTGTATACTGCTTATGAAGTCGGCATGCGCCGTGCGACGAGAGATAGAGAAGAAAGACGAATGAATTCGAAGTTTGGAGGCTCACGCGGAGAAGGCTGAGCGTGAGCTTAGGGAGCTTAGGAAGGCTCAAACCACCGAGCCGCGTGCGGCAGGTCAGTCCAACCCGGTCGTGGAGGAGAGAGTGACCCAACGACTGTTAAGTCACGCGATTGCCGACCGAGATACGGCAAGCATGTTTGCCGTAGAAAATACGAGGACCATGGGTTATGAAAAGGGCTTTCACGACGGCCGGAAGGTTGGGATAGAGAAGACCAGGGAAAAGCTCGCCGAGGAAGTTTGCCGATGTGAAAATTGTGGATTTAAGCACGGTTAGATCAAGGCATTTCAAGTCGCGGAGGCTCTCTGAGCAACGGGCGTTGATTCGGCGTTGCCGCTATACCAACGCGATCACTTCCCCTTTTCCGCCTTCGAAGTTGAGAAGAGTGACGACGAAGGAGATGCTGTATAAAAATAAATATTATAATGTTCAAATGCAGATTGCGTGCAAGATTATGTAATTATTGTCTAATTCAATAAAAATGTTTATTTTAAGTGTTTGTGGTTCATTTTGAATTTTTACATGCTTAATTAGGCATCTTATTTCACATGTTTTAATTTGTTTATGCTGTTGCTCCGGCCCAAGTTAACTTAGCACTTCATTTTGAATGTCTATGTGCTTCGATGTGTAAATGGTTTTTGTAGGCTCAACTTAACGGAACATTCCACTTTAGCCTTCGTCGCGAAGGGCGCTCCGAATTTGGAGCATTATTCGGCCAATAAGTGTTATGCCTAAATGGCCCAAAGACGTAATGCGCCGATGGGGCTCCGAATGCGGAGATTTTATCGGCCCAAAGGCGTAATGTGCCGATGGGGCTCCGAATCCGGAGACTATTTGGCTAATCGTGATATCCATGAAGGGCGCTCCGAATCCGGAGACTTTATTTGGCCAATCGTGATATCCACGAAGGGCACTCCGAATCCGGAGGCTTTATCGGCCCAAAGGTGTCATGCGTCGATGGGGCTTCGAATTCGGAGCCTATTTGGCCAATTGTGATATCCACGAAGGGTGCTCCGAATCTGGAGACTTTATCATTCCAAAGGCGTCATGCGCCGATGGGGCTCCGAATCCGCAGACTTTTTGGCCAATCATGATATCCACGAAGGGCGCTCCGAATCCGGAGGCTTTATCGGCCCAAAGGCATCATGCGCCGATGGGGCTCCGAATCCGGAGACTTTATTTGGCCAATCGCGATATCCACGAAGGGCGCTTCGAATCCGGAGGCTTTATTGGCCCAAAGGCGTCATGCACCGATGGGGCTTCGAATTCGGAGACTTTATTTGGCCAATCGTGATATCCATGAAGGGCGCTCCGAATCCGGAGGCTTTATCGGCCCAAAGGCGTCATGTGCCGATGGGGCTCAGAATCCGGAGACTTTATTTGGCCAATCGTGATATCCACGAAGGGCGCTCCAAATCCGGAGGCTTTATCGGCCCAAAGGCGTCATGCACCGATGGGGCTCCAATCCGGAGACTTTATTTGGCCAATTGTGATATCCACG
Organism: Camellia japonica; assembly: GCA_030407325.1. NCBI lineage: Eukaryota > Viridiplantae > Streptophyta > Magnoliopsida > Ericales > Theaceae > Camellia > Camellia japonica. Next base: position 56,084,194 of record JAPPVO010000031.1, on the reverse strand, counting down.
AAGGGCGCTCCAAATCCGGAGGCTTTATCGGAACACTTTGCAACTGGATTTCGCAGTATGTAAACAGGAATCTTTGTATTACAAAAGTGGACTGTGTACATGGTGAACCATTCAAAACTAGTATCATTCCCCACAGATCAGGTTTAATGATAGAATTTTTGCAAGTGCGTTGAATTCCAAGGCCGTGGCAGACTCCTTCTGGACATGTCTTTGAGTCGATATGCCCCTACTCCCGCGATCGAATCGACTTGATAGGGGCCGTCCCAGTTAGGACCCAATTTTCCATCAGCCGGTTTCCTGGCAATTGGAAGTACTTTCTTTAGGACCAATTCTCTTGGTGTGTAGCGGCGCAGCTGAACACGTTGATTGTATGACTTAGCGAGCTGTTGTTGGTATCATGTCATGGACGCAAGGGCACGGTCTCTTCGTTCCTCGATCAGAATCAAATCCAAAGCCAGCATCATGTCATTTCGGCCCATATCAAAAACTTGCGATTTCAGGGTTGGGTGGCCGATCTCCAGGGGTATGATTGCCTGGGTTCCAAAGCATAGAGCAAACGGCGTTTCCCCAGTAGATCACCTCGGCGTAGTTTGATAAGCCCACAACACACTCGGCAACTCTTTAACCAACTTGCCTTTAGCTTTCTCCAGCCTCTTCTTGATGCCGTCCAAGATGGATTTGTTACAAGCTTCAGCTTGACCATTGCTTTGTGGATAAGCCGGTGTGGAAAAGTAAGGCCGGATACCATACTTGCTGCACAACTCTCGGTAGATGCCACAATCGAACTGGGTGCCGTTGTCTGAGATAAGTGCTCTTGGAATGCCGAATCGTGTTATGATGTTTCTCCAAACAAAACGCTTCACGTCGGTATCTCGGATGTGCGTTAGTGCCTCCACTTCTACCCATTTTGTAAAATAATTTGTCGCGACAATCAAAAATCGCTTGTTACTCGGGGCACGAGGCAGTGGTCCGATGATGTCAAGTCCCCATTGGGCGAACGGCCAGGGACTAGTTATGGAGCTTAGCTCTTCAGTAGGTAGGTGAGTCAAAGGAGAGAACTTCTGGCATTGTTCACACTTTTTCACGTAACATTCGGCATCGGCTCTCATTGTCGGCCAGTAATACCCCTGTGTGATGGCTCGATGAGCCAAGAAGCGCTCGCCAGAATGGGCGCCACAATTGCCTTCATGTATTTCAGTCAGAAGCTCCTCGACTTTGTCCGGGTGCACGCATTCCAAATATGGACTAGAGAGGGATTTTTTATAAAGCCTTCCTTGCGGATCCAAGTAGTATCGCAGGGCTTTGTTTTACAACTTTTGCGCTTCTTTCTTGTCTTCTGGGAGCTGTTCGGAAGATAGGAATGCAGCAATGGGATCCATCCAACTCAGTCCAGATTCTATAACATTGACCTGGACTTCCTCCGAAGGGCCAATGCTCGGCTCCGGGATGAAACCTACTTCGATGGTCCGTTTAATCTCTGAGTTAATGGCGGAGGCTAGGCAAGTCAGGGCATCTGCATGTGTGTTCTGATCACGTGTTATCTGGTTCAATTCATGATGGCCAAATTTTGCCAGCAAGGAGTTGGCCATTTTCATGTAAGTCGCCATATGGTCGTTTCTTGCCACGTACTCCCCCTTTAGCTGATTGATTACCAGTTTTGAATCGCAAAATACAAGCAAACGCCGAGCACCCAGAAGATGTGCATCCCGCAAACCGGCTAGAAGGGCTTCGTATTCGGCTTCGTTATTTGATGCTTCGAAGCCGAGCATGACGGCCTGCTTAATTACTGTGCCATAGGGAGCCATGATTACAACTCCAGCTTCGCTGCCCCGCTGATTGGATGATCCATCACAGTACAACTGCCAAATGTCCCCAACATAAATTCTCCAGTTCGGCTTCGGTCGAATTTCATCAGACTTGAAGTCGGCAAGACCCCCAGTGGATTCGGCAACAAAGTCAGCAAGCACCTGTCCCTTGATTGAGGTTCTAGGTAGAAACTGAATATCGTACTGGCCGAGTTCAAGAGCCCACTTTGAAACACGTCCTGATGCTTCTGCATTACGTAGTACTGATCGGAGGGGATAATCTGTTAGCACCCCAATGCTATGCCCCTGGAAGTAATGCATCAGTTTTCTTACTGCCATGACTAGGGCTAGGATGAGTTTTTCCAGTGGAAGGTAGCGTGTTTCGGCGTCAACCATTGCCTTGCTCACATAATACACTGGCCGCTGTTTCCTCAGCTCTTCCTTTATCAGTACGGCGCTGACGGCCCGGTCAGAAACTGCCAGATACAAAATAAGTGGGTCACCAGCAGAAGGTGTTGTCAAGAGTGGTACTGAGCGGAGGTAGGTCTTGAGGCCGTTGAAAGCGGCTTCGCATTCGGCGGACCATTCAAAAGCCTTGCCTTGCCGTAGTGTATGAAAGAATTGTCGGCAGCGATCTGTGGACCGACTGATGAACCTGTTGAGTGCGGCGGCCATCCCCATCAACTTTTGAACCTCTTTTACTGAACGAGGGGAGCCGAGCTCCAGGAATGCTGTGATTTGCCTTGGGTTGGCTTCGATTCCTCGGTGGTTGACAATGTAACCCAAGAATTTGCCAGAGCCGATCCCAAACGCACATTTGGAAGCGTTCAGCTTCATTCCATATTTGCATAGAATGCCGAATGTCTCTTCCAGATCGGCTATATGATTTTGCTCTTCCTTGGACTTGTCCACCATATCGTTAATGTACACTTCCATAGTGTGGCCGAGTTGCTCCTTGAACATGGTGGTGACTAGTCTCTGGTAAGTTGCCCCTACATTCTTCAGCCCAAAAGGCATAACCTTATGGCAATAGGTTCCTCTTGGGGTGAGGAATGCAGTTTTGTCTTGGTCCTCCGGATGCATAGCGATTTGATGATAGCCTCTGTAGGCATCGAGGAAGCTCATACATTGATGACGCGCCGTAGCATCTACAAGTTGGTCTATCCTGGGAAGAGGAAAACAATCTTTGGGGCAAGCTTTGTTTAGGTCCGTGAAATCGACGCAGACTCGCCAAGTCCCATTTTTCTTCTTCACGACCACAGTATTAGAGAGCCATGTAGGGTAGCTCACTTCCTTGATTGCCCCGGCATCAAGCAACTGGTCAACTTCTTCAACGATGGCGGCAATGTGCTCTGCGGCTGATCGCCGGCTTTTCTGAATGATCGGCTTGCATTTAGGGTCAACATTTAAATGGTGTTGTGAAATAGACGGATCTACACTCGGCATCTCATATGGAGTCCACGCAAATACATCAAGGTTGCCGAGCAGGAAGGAAATTAGCTGTTGTCTGTCGGTTTGATTCAAGGAGGCGCTGACCATGAAGAACATGTCTGGGTTTCCGTTGATTTCAACTCGATCTAGGGCTTCTGTGGCCTTTTCATTAGGGAGCGGCCCAACATCGTCGAGGCTCTCCCGATCTGTCACCTCAATAGAGTTCACTTCCAACTCCTTTGGCGTTTTTTTAACAAGGAGATAGCATGCTTGTGCGGATTTTTGGGAGCCACGGATTTGCTCAATGCTGCGTTCCGTTGGGAAGCATAGCAGCCGATGATAGGTGCTTGGCACGACCTGCATAGTATGCAACCAAGATCGCCCCATGATGAGATTATACGGCGATGGCAGCTTGACGACCAAGAACTCCACATCCACTGTTCGGGAGCCCGCTTGAACGGGTAGTGTAATTTTTCCCAACGGGTATTCTAGATTAGCGTTGAAGCCGAATAGTGGGTAAGGAGCCGGAGAAAGGTCCGATTTAGAGAAGCCAAGTTTGATGAATGTCTTGTAATACATAACCTCCGATGTGCACCCTGGGTCAATGAGTACGCGCTCAACGGTGAGCTGGTTTACGCATAACTCAATTACCAAGGGGTCAATGTGGGGAAGTGTCACTCTGGCCAAATCTGAATCATCGAATGCAATGCTTGCAGCTTCATGGGGCTGTTTAGTCGGAGTGACTTGATTGTGAGGGTCGGGAATCGACTGAATCGTATGCACCGCGGATGACATTGGAGGCTGTATATCATGTGGATTACGCCGAGTGAAGGTGAATCCTGTCTTAAGGCTATTGCTTTAGTTGGGTTGCCTTTTCGGACGTACTGTTGTAGTCGACCATCTTGTACAAATTCCTCTAGGTGATCCTTCAATGCATAACAACTCTCAGTATCATGGCCATGATCCTTGTGATACTCGCACCACCTATCCCGTCTTCGCGTGTCGGGATGTCCTACCATTTTCGACGGCCATTTGAAGAACGGCAAGGTGTTGGATTTTGGACATAACCGCACTGATCAGCTCTGTCAGCTCTGTATATTTCTTGTCTGCGCGCTTTGTGCGCCTGCTATCAACTTGTAGTTGTTCACTTGCTCGGTGGGAGCATTGGTCGCTTGATCGGCGAGAATCCCGCCTCTTATCTCATTTAGCCCGATGCCGCGGTTCGGGGCTCTAAGGTGGTACGGAACTTATTGGCTGAGTAATTTCAGAATGGGCCATTTTGTTGGCCACATTTCCGGCTTTAACCCGCAAGGCGTCATCCTCCACTTTACAGTATTCCTCAACTTTCTTCATCAACGACCAGACTGTTTTGGGGGGTCTTCTAGTCAAGGAGCTACGGAGAGCACTGTCAGGATACAAACCCATTTTGAAGGCGGTGATGGCCATGAAGTCGTTGCAAGCGTCATCAACAAGGTTAAAGCACTCCCAATAGCGTGCCAAATACGCTCTTAGTGTTTCTCCTGGTTGGATCTGCATTGCCTAGAGAGAGTCGGCTTGTTTCAGTTGGACCTCGTTGGTGATGAATCTGGGCCTGAAGGATTTCTGTAATTGATGGAAGCTCTTGATCGAAGCCGACTCCAGTTTATAATACCATCTGACAGCCAATGGTCCCAAATTGCCGGGAAATATGCGGCACATGAGGGCCTCGTTGTCTGCATGTAATGTCATGGCTTGCTTGTAGTGATGGATATGATCGGTGGGGTCTGATTTTCCATCATAGAGAGTGAACGACGGAGCTTTGAACTTTTTGGGCAGAACCGCCCTGGCGATCCGTCGCACAAAGGGATCATGCTAGTCTTCTTCATCCGAACTGTTTCTTCTGCGCTTATGCCTTATACGTGAACTCTCTTCAGAGGAACTGGAAGTTTCGGGTCGTCCCTTCTTCTTGGGCTCCGGGGATAATGAGTCGGAGTCGCTATCAGTGTCTTGTTGTTGGGCTTGAGGTCGTCGACCACCTGCCCTCAGAGGTCGTTCCAGATCTTGGCGTACAGCTTGTTTGGACTTCGCCACTTCCAAGGCCAAATCTTGACGGAGACGTTCGTTCTCAGCGATCATGTTCTCTAACCTCTGTTCGTTTTATTTTGCTTGTTCCATGATTGCTTGCATTCCCTCATGCTCTGAAGTCGAGGGTGAGGCGAAGTTCAAAGCGCGTCTTGGAGTGAGGTCATCTCTCTGCGTGGTTTCATCAGTGACTATCAGAGGGTCTTCCGTTACGCCCGCCATGGATGTATTTGAGTATTCCCACAGACGGCGCCAATTGTGGAGAAGTGGTTTGGAAATACTCTTCTGATCTTGAGGGGCGCTCGTGATCCTCAGCTAATCACCTGAAAATGAATAAACACTCTGGTCGGGGGTGCCGGAATTAGCACTCCGACGGGCAAGTCAGTCTCTCCACTTTGGATTACTTGTATTTTTAGTTAAGTGTAATGGTTCTCACATACCTCTTTCTGGCTGATGTTCTTCTATTTATATCTTTTCTTTCTTGGTCCTCGGGATTAGGCCCACTTTCAATTCGCCATTCGACTTTTTTTTGTAGCAAACCGCTTTTCACTCGGCCCCTTGCTCAACCGGCTATTTGGCCGAATAGGGTAGGATTTGAGCGTGCGAGACGGCGCCGAATGCTATATATTTCGACTCCTAATTCAACTATTCGGCCTCTTTATGACTCCCAATATTCAGCCCCCACAATATAGTGCTATGAACTGTCAATAGAGAAATTAAAATCAAAATCAAATAATTGGTTACAGTTCATCATAAAATTGCATATTTGGGAAGTTATACACTTCTTATCACATTTTCTTATTATTTTGCCATGTTAGGGGTCAACCCTTGAAAATATGTTAGGAGTTGTAGAATAGTCTTCTTTGTTGAGTGGTATACTGTCCTTGTGTTTGTGTGAGTGGATGATGGTGATTTTATGAGCATTAGTAATTTAATGGCACAATGGTGTTGTGAATTTTCTTATGGAGAGTTAACGGAGTTAAATTGAATGTTTGGTGTTGGACACATGGCAGCAGAGAGACACAGGGATAGGAAAATGGGACACGGAATTGGGACAGGTGATCCCGTGCCATATTAGAAGACTAAATACTATATTTGCAATTAAAACTATCAATATGAGATTAGGGGTTGGTAAGAATGAAAGGAGTTTGTTTTATGTAGTGGGCATCAGTTGAATGAAAGAGTTTGTTTTGTGAGATAACAAATATTTATATCTGTAATTATGAATGAATCACATCTATATATTTTATATTGAGAACTTTCTATGTTTTTTTTTTATTATTTTATTTTGGTGAAAGTGTGTTATAACCACCAACCAATGTGAATCTCCATCTCTTTTCAAATATAATTTTTAAACGGCCTTATTAATAAGTGTTCTTAACATTTAAATTATAAAAAATATAATATTTGAAATATACGATTTTAATAGTTTTTCATTGATTTTAAAAGTAGTTTACATTTTTATTTATTTCTAAAATAATTTTGTGAAGAATTCTAATATTAAATAATGTTCTGTTAGGATTTAAGGTTTGTGACTTTTAATAGTTGTACAATAGTAACCTAATCACCTTGAGATAAGGAATGTTGTTGATGTGAATCACCTTCTTCCATATAGGAGAGTGTATCTCTTGTTTAACCAAGTATTAAAAGCTTGTTTGTCCTGTTCTAGCCAGGAACTGGATTTAAGATGGCTACGATTATTTATTTGGTAGTTATACAATATTAATTTTTACATTTTGACAAAAATTTATTTGTTTCAATCTTATAAAATGAAGTGAAATTTTCACTATATGTATGAATTGGAGATGATCAAGATCTATGATGACCTAACTATATGTATAGAATTTTTACATTTTCACAAAAATTTATTTGTTTCAATGCTGGTTTTTCAATCATAGTTTAGTGTTGATTCTATATGTGGCTCAAAAGATGAAATTATATACCAAAGAAATAATCAAAATTAAAGAAACCACAAAATGAGTACGCAAAAGCCATTATACCAAGACAACTCGATACTCACCATTTTACCAAGCCATGATACTATTTTAGCTAATCACAATGTGTGTTTTGTTCGTCGATTATTATATGATTGTATGATATTTGGTAATGTTTTTTCTATACTTATTAGTTACTCATGCCTTAATTTCTGTTTCTCGACTCAATTCATTTTAATGGACTCTAATGTATAAAATATTAGAATTGTTGTTATGGTTAATTAATATGCATGTTCAGGTGTACAAAATATATATTTAGGAGAAATAAACAAAATGGAAATGTAACGCCCTGGCAAAACACACAATAACGTACACCGATACCATGTTCATGAACTCCCACAAGATCATCTTTCTCATTGAACAAAGAGTTGAATGTTTACATTACATACATTACACTTCCATGATGTTCAAAATATTCTCTCTTTGTTTAGTGAACTAGATAACTTACAAAAATAAGGCCCCTTGGGCATACAACATTACAAACATAAAAAGTAATTTTGTTACAAAGCCCCAAAATAAACACATAACTATTAGAGTCCTTGTCTTCAACTAGTTCCCAAAAGTTGATAAAGCTAGTGCTTGAACCAATCTTTCAATGAGGCTGCCCTTCATCGATTCCTGAAAAATTAGATTAGGGTTGAGCTAGATGCCCAGTAGGAATACATTTATCCATGTATTTAATCCTTTGAATGAGATAATGGCCTCTATGAGATAAAGTGTTCAAATAAGATTTGTTTTCATAAGAAACGGTCAACAATTCATAAGGAAGTATTTTGAGATAATATGATAAATACAACTCACATCAATCATGTACTACAATCAAATATCCACAAACATGAGAAATATACGACACTCCTCTCTACATGAACCCAACCAAGAACAACCTTTACTTTGTAAAGACAACCCCCACATTCGCCGGCTATTATACGGCGAGAGGTGGGCACCCTAAGAAAATCATCCGTTTTTCCACTTTCGTTGGCTACTATACGGCGGGACTGTGTGGACACCCAAAAATATTTTTCCCACATTCGTCCAGCGATAAGCCTAGATAGGGCAATTGGGCACCTTTTTAAACTCCCCTCGCGGGTACCAACACAACACCATCTCCACTCTTCACTGACACACACACAAGGACTCATGCATGTCAACAATTTAAATCACATCTCAATCCCATATTTGAACATCAAGCATGATCATAGTTAAGCAACACATAAAATTCAAAGAATCATAGCATTCAAGTCACCACCTCTCTAATCACATCAATGCCCACATTGCATTTCTCCATTATTTATCCATGTCTACGATTCAAGAGGAAATTTCATCATACTAAGTAATTCCTAATAAATTAGAAACTTAGGGTTTTACCAAATTTGGGGCTTCTCATTCTTTGTCACTAATCTAATTTCTCAATCACATTCCTAATCATTTTTGAAAGGAAGAGATGAGAGATTTCTAACCATTGATAAACAAAAGAATAAAAATGAGGAATATGGGCTTGATATCATCAAACCATCAACTAGTCCACAAATCACATTAAATACCATAAATCTCTTCAATAAAGAAGACATACAAGGGTAGAAGTATCCCTACCTCAACTATAAAGCCAAATGTCCAAGCCCCTTCACGAATCTACCACAAACCCACAATCCAATCGGTTGAGAATGACCCTCTTCAAGTGCTCTCCGCCCCTAGCAAACGATTTCGGGTGAATCACAAGTTTATGAGAGGTATTTGATGGTAGGAAGTTAGGGTTTCAAAAAGGGAGAGAAAAGGAATGAAGAGTAGAAAAAGTGTTGTGTCCAAATGGACTAAAATCGTTATGTTTAAAAAGTTGAGATCGCGATCCTCACTCGAGCGAAGGATTTGTCGCTTGAGCGAACAAACGCAACAAGTGGCCTCGCTCGAGCGCAAGAAGTTTTGCTCGAGCGCACAATTCAAAGCTTTAGGTCTGCCACAGAAGCAAACGCACGCTCGAGCGCAAGAGTTCTTGCTTGAGCGAAGGAACGAATACACAAGCCTCGCTCGAGCGCCAGAAGGCTCGCTCGAGCGTAAACTGCGTTTGAGAAAGGAACCTGAAGACCCTCAAAACTCGCTCAAGTGAAAGAAATCTCGCTTGAGCGAAGAAGCAGATTTCACAAAGCTCGCTCGAGCGAAAGCCTCACTCGAGCGAAGAAGCCAAAATCTGGGAAGGAAATATTTGGACCACTCGACAACCGTCCTGCCCCAAACACGCCTAACACAATCAAAAGCTCAGATTCAAGAGTTAAAAGAGAAAAATGGAATACAGATACATTATTAAACTGCGAAACCTAAGTCTGGAATACGATAAAGGTCGGGTCCAAAACCCGGATCACTATAATCTCCCCCCTAAAAGAATTTCTCTCCCGAAATTAATCTTCGTCACTAACCTAATAAACATAAGGCAGTCTCAACAAATGCAGATACATACATTTCTAGTTTTCTATCATCTTCATTGAACCATTCATCCATGTTAACAATTCCAACCATAAGTATCATACATATATAGCTTTGCATAAACCAAAGTGCCAACAACATGGAATAAGAGGAAATTTAGCTTACTTTCAACACTACAACTCTTGGAAGGAATACAAATATATTAACAATATCCAAGGTAGTTATGTTACCACCTCATACTCATGGTCAAAACAAAAGACATTAGGAATTTGTGGCTTAAGATCAACTTCATTAATTACTTAAGAAAAGAAAGAAATGTAATACGTCACAAATTTAAGAATAATTCGGGATACTTCTCATGGACTTCAGTTTCTCGTTCCCAAGTTGCTTCCTCTACCCCGTGGTGATTCCATAATACCTTGACTAGGGGTATTGTCTTACCTCTCAACACCTGTTCTCGTGCATCCAGAATTTGGATTGGCTTCTCCTCGTAAGATAATTCCTCGTCTACCTCGATTTTCGTCCAATCTAACACATGAGAGGGGTCAGGTTCATATTTATGGAGCATAGACACATGGAATACATTATGAACTCCCGAGAGCTGAGGAGGTAATGCAAGACGGTACGCCACTTCTCCAACCCATTCGATGATATTAAAGAGGCCAATAAATCTTGGTGATAACTTCCCACTTCGACCAAACCTTATCAAGCCCTTCCTAGGGGAGATTTTCAAAAATACATGATCGCCTATCTCAAAGGATAAGGGTCGTCTCCTCCTGTCTGCATAACTCTTTTTCCGACTTTGAGTGGTGATCAATCGTTTATGAATGAGGGCAATTTTCTCGGTGGTTTCACGAACTAGGTCCGGGCCTAACAAAGGTGAATCCCCCACCTCCGTCCAACATACTGGCGATCTACACAGACGCCCATATAACGCCTTAAAAGGTGCCATTCCAATACTGGCTTGAAAGCTATTGTTATACACGAATTCCACCAGAGGTAAATGTTTTTCCCATGACCCTTTAAAATCTAGTGCATAGGCCCTCAACATATCCTCTAGAATCTGAATAACACGTTCGGATTGCCCATCGGTTTGCAGGTGGTATGCCGTACTAAAGTTTAATTGAGTTCCCAAGGCACTTTGAAGACTCTGCCACAATCTGGCTGTAAAGCGAGGGTCCCTATCTTACACTATGCTGACTGGCACTCCATGGAGGCGAACAATCTCACGAACATAAAGTTCCGCTAAAAATTCTACAGAGTCCCCCATACTCATGGCGAGAAAATGAGCCAACTTAGTAAGTCTGTCGACAATCACCCACACTGCATCATTACTTCTCTGAGTCCTAGGGAGACCAGAAACAAAATCCATGTTGACGTATTCCCACTTCCATTCGGCAACTAAAAGGGGTTGCAATAGTCCTACCAGTCTTTGGTGTTCCGCCTTAACTTGTTGACATGTTAAACACTTGGACACAAAAGAGGCTACATCTTTCTTCATGCCCCTCCACCAAAATTGGCGGCTTAAATCATGATACATTTTGGTGCCCCCCAGGTGCACAGCGAAACGAGAATGATGAAAGTCTTTCAAAACCTCCTTTCTCATTGATTTAGGTACAAACAACTGGTCGAGATAACGAACACTAGAGTCTGCAAAAACATTTAAACCCCTCTCTTCCTTTCCGAGATGAATCCTCCCTTTTATAGCTTCCACTTCTGGATCCCCCAATTGAGCTTCAATTACTCTCGCAACAAGAGTCGGTTGTGCGACAGTGGTAAAAAGGGTAGCTTGTTCTGGAGACTCACCAAACTATAGAGCAAACTCGTTGACGTCCCCCATCATCTTCCACTCATTCATTGCTAGGTTGGCCACCTGTAGACGCGCCCGAACGTCCCGGGAAAATCCCATTTTGTTCATTGGGCTCACTACAGTTCGGACTGAATGTCACAGTTCTTAATCTGATCTTGCAAAGTGCAATGCGAGATTGATAAATCACCAAAGAGTCCAAATCCGACAAATCGTTTTGAAAAACTGATTTTTAGAAAGAAGTGCCAAACATGGACTGCTTTGCCAGATACAGAGTCACCGCCTAAATATTTTATTTTGGGGGGATTTAGGAAACCCTGACTCATGCCTAAGGCCACGTGTCCGTCATCACCAAAGTTGCCTCGGCTCCGGAACTTGGGTACGAGAGGGGAAGGTCATGCAATGAGCACCCCCGCTCGCCCGATCAAAGATCGGCCACTACTAAACATGATATCTTGTTTTTGAACACACATGTGCTCTTATTCTGGTTATTAGCCTAGAATTACTATGTTATGCGCACGGCAAACAAGTATAGACTGGATTGCCTAAATTGGAACAAAACATCTCATGTTTGTTTTTTTGAAAGCGGTTTGCTACTCGCAAGTAGGCTAAAATGCGGATGTTGCCACCCTCAAGTGGGCTTAGAAAACATGGTATTTGCCACTCTCAAGTGGGCTTAAAACTCGTAATCAATGAATTGTTCCAATTCAAGTAATCCAACCTTCACCCACAGGCATTCAGGCAGTTATATCACATAAGCAGTTAGCCCCATGGCAAGCATGCTATCATGGCAGTCACTCACACACATGCAAGGATGCTAAAGCATAAACACTCACCGAGTACTCAAAGCCAAAACAGAAGATAGTTAGTAATCATGCATGACCCTAGCTATGTCAAGAATGCCTAATGCAACACATGCAAAATGCAACTAAGATAGGCTCGGTTATTCTAGAATGTCATGTGAAATGCAACTTGATACATGTATTCAAACAAGAATTGAAATACAATGCAGTTAGTATGATGCGCCGAGCCCGGTGCATGCAAGACAGATGAATGAATGCAAACATGTGAAGCATAAGGATGCTAATTGAAACATGCCCTAAAACTAACCATCGTAAGCTAGTAAATAAAAGGGAGAAAGAAATGGGGGTTGGAGGACATGCATCACACACATGCACACTTATTTACAACATTGCCCTCTCGGAGGAGGGTCCGAATGAATAATACAGAACCAACTAATTAACCAACTATTCTAATTAAACTAGTTATTACACGACAAAATAAATAACAAGCTATAGCTAAATATTACACAACACTAACTAGTCAACAAATCAACTAAATTAGCAATTAAATAAGCATGCAAACTATGTGAAGTGGGCTGCCTTAGCTCTGCCTTGGATGATGAAGGATGCATGCATGTTCGAATTGCCTTGCTTGGAAATCCATCGCGATGCCCCGACTTACCTCTGTTTGCAATTGATCTCAGAACACTGCACAAAGCTCCAGAAGGCTGAAACTCCACCAAGGGAACCTGTGGGAAGGCTGCCGACCAGTTGTTGGCTTTGGAGACCACCTGCCGACCACTTTTTGTGGTGAAAACCAGAAAAAGTGGTCGGCCTACCACTTTATCTGGTTAGTCGATAAAACATGTATGCACAACCACCCTCCCTCGCATTACATAAGCTCAAGGGGGTGTGGTTCTTGACCCTCAGGCCACCAATCATGCATCTCGATGCATGATGGCCGAGGAGTCAAATTGCACAACTCAATATGAAATGAATGCACACACGAACACATAAAGCCTAAAACTCCATCATGTATAGTCAAAAGTGTCGGCGACCGAGAATTGAGGTACGTTTCATCAGTTCGAGTATGAAACATCCCTCGTTTCCCGTGTTTGGACTAATTCCTATTCCAAACATAATGCAACAAACAACATGGCATGGCATACACAATGCGGCTCAAGCATGCGAACATACAATGTAATGAAACAAGCATGTGAACAAGGTGCAAGGGACAAGCATGAAAACATGCAATGCAACATGAACAACCTAACAAGGCTAACGGCATGCTCAATGCACATACATACATACTTAATGCAAGGTGACACAGGCATGCAATTAATGTGAACAACAACTAGCATACGCAATGCAAATGGACGCGGCATACACAACGCAATAAACTATGTGGCATGCACAATGCTCGATGGATTTAAACCGAAATGGATAGGCCTCAGCCATGTCCAAATCAGTGGCCATAATCACCAAAACGAAGGCACAAAATTCAAGGCATGCATGCATGTGCATTGGCCTATAAGCTAGGTAACAATAGACAACCCTTAGAGGCACTCAAAGGGTGAAAGAAGTGGGAATATGGCAGGCCTAAATGCTCTGAAATATCATGGGAAATGATGCCAAATCACCCAATCAACACAAATGAGGCATGCAATGGCACCCAAAGCTTGAAGCTAGTATATGCATTTGTACTACAACTATGCAAAACATGAAGCATATGACCAATGTAACCAAAAAAAGTCCCAGAGCATGGTAAATCATGAACAAAAGCTTCTTAAAGTTAAGCCAAAAGCATGCTAGAATGACATGTTAATGCATGATGCATGTTAGGTTATTTCATGGAAATGCATTACAAGTGCATGGAGCATGCAAGAGCCAACCAAACCGAACCAAAACAGAGTCATGACATGGCAAAACATCACCAAAAACATGCTGAAATGGGAACAAAACAACCTAGAATGACATGATACTTCATGAAGCATACAAGACTAGTTTGTGTGATTTACACTACAAGTGTATTAGGCATGCATGGGATGACCGAACCAAGTCAAAACAGATCTGAGGCATGCCAAAATAACCCCAAATAAACACTGAAATGACTGCCCAAAGGCCTAAGCATGATGGCATGCACAATGACCTATTCTTAAGGCATGAAACACCAACTCTTCAAAGCATTGAAAGAGTGACCAATGTGAGGGTATGGCCACATTACACAAACTGAAATCATGTTAGAGATGAGGCCAAAGCATGCAAACAACTCAAGTAAGCCATGTTAGGGACCATGAAACTCAAAGCTAGTGAGCCAAAATGCACTAAGGCTATACAAAGCAAGGCATGCATGACCTAAAACACTTAAAACAGAGCTTAATCATGGAAAAACATGGACAAAATCATGCTGGAGTGTGGTCAAAAAAGGCTAAAATGATGGTCCAAAGTATAGAGCATGTTAGGCTAGCAATATGGAATTATACTACAAGTGTATGAACCACTCAAGAGACCATCAAACCAGCCAAAAACAGAGTCATATCTGGTCCCAAAAGTCACCAAAACAAGCTTAAACAAAGCCACAAAGAAGTGCAAAAACATGCTCATTTGATAGACCCTCTATGTATACAAACAAGACAAGAGGAGGGGGGGGGACCACCCCCTCTCATTTTAGGCCTTAAAACCACATTTCCTCCCTAAAAATCTGCTGGATTTTAGTGGTTAAAAGGCCAAGAGAATGGGATCTCAAAGGCTTAAAGAGATGGCTCAAAACAAGGCAAAACAAGGCCTAAGAGGGGGTAGACCACCCCCAACACCAACAAGTCCTCAAACAAACATGTTAAGGACTGAAAAACAAAGCTTTTTGTAGTTTAATGCTAAGCCAAGAGAAGCATGCAAATATGGCTAAAGTGTAATCAAAATAGAGCTTAAAGAGGGAAAAAGAGATTACCCTTGAAGCACTGCAACAATAGCACTTGCTCCAGCCCAAAACCAGCTTTTTGAAGTCTCCACAAGACCCTCCAGCAACTCAGCAACAAGGCAAGAGTGTTTGGATAGGAAGTTTTGTACACAAATGTGAAGAAAATGCACTTTAAGGCTTCAAAATATATAGAGAGAGAGAGAGGGGGATATAGAGAGAGAGAGAGAGTATGTATGGCTCTCAGCCAAATTTTAGAACCTGGAGAAGGGAGGGGAAGCCTCTCTCTTATAGAAAAATACAAGCTAAAGCTTTTTGGAGAAGCTTAGAGCTTGGATAAATCCCTCCATACACGTGTATGGAGGATGCAATCTGTGCACTCCAACTGGCACAGCTGGCATCCACAACACCTGTAGAATATGCAGGAAGGCCGCCGACCAGTTAAAGTGGTCGGCCCACCCCTTTTTCTGGTTGGCCGACCACTCTTCATGAGAAAGTGGTCGGCCAGCCACTTTTCTGGTCGGCCAGCTAGTTTTTCTGGTCGGCAGGAAAATTCTGCTTTCCAGGTCCAACTTCAAATGGCCATAACGCCTTCATATGGACTCCTTTTCAGGTCATTCTTGTGTCCAAATTGAAGCCCCGGAAGTAAGCTTTCGAATGGTGGTAGCCTTGCATCAAAATTCCAACTGTGAAAAAAGTTATTCCTGTTTTGGTGAAGCCGCGCAGTTTTGGTGCTACTCAAATTCATGCCGAACTTCTCCCAAACTAGTTTTCTTCTCTCCTTTCCTCTTTTCTTCAACTCCAGACCCCTAAACAAAGTGTTTTGAAAGATTTTTCAAAAATTTCAGCTCTCTTTCATTCATTTCCACTTTGTCCTTGCTCGGTTTACCGAAAAGCACGACATTTAACAAAATGCGAGTGTCGGAACATCGTAGAAACTTTATTTTCAAAACATTTCGAAATAGAGGGTTTCAAGGTCTAAAATATTTTGATCAAGATTGTTTTGGTTCAAAAGGGGTATGAAGTTGAGATTTGTCCCTCTCCTTGCCGAAGAAACTGAACTTTTTCCCTGCACACATTTCTTCACCAAGTAAACCATCAGTAGTGCCCATGTCTTAAGGGCGGTCAAAAATGGGGTGTCTACACCACCATACTCACCGACTTTCTACTCAAGGCATCCGCCACTACATTAGCTTTACCGGTTTGGTAGTGCATCTCAAAATCATAGTCTTCTAGGAACTCTATCCATCTTCGTTGACGTAAGTTTAAGTCTTTCTGGGAGAATAAGGATTTGAGGCTTTTGTGGTCGGAGAAGACTTCAAATTTCTCGCGGTAGAGATAGTGTCTCCACAACTTCAAAGCAAAAACAACTACGTCGAGTTCTAGATCATGAGTCGGGTAGTTTCTTTCATGGGTCTTCAATTGGCGTGAACCATATGCCACCACCTTTCCTTGTTACATTAAAACGCATCCCAATCCCTCTCTGGAAGCATCACAGTACACCGTATAACCTAACCCTCATTCTGGAATGATGAGAATTGGAGCCATGGTCAGTTTAAACTTTAATTCTTGAAAGGAGTTCTCACATGCTTCATTCCAAACAAACTTCACTCCCTTGCGGGTCAACCTTGTCAAGGGCATTGCTAAGGAAAAGAAATTCTTTACAAACCGGCGGTAGTAACTGGTTAAACCCAGAAAACTATGAATTTTCAAGGCATTCTTAGACTGCTCCCACTCTAACACAGCTTCTATTTTCGATGAGTCCACCATAACCCCGTCTCCCGAAACTATGTGACCCAAGAACTTCGCTTTTGAAAGCCACAATTCACACTTCTCATACTTTGCATATAACCGATGCTCCCTAAGAAGTTACAAAATCGTACGAAGATGCTCTTCATGTTCTTTTTCAGAAGGTGAATAAATAAGAATATCATCTACGAAGACAACTACAAATTTATCAAGGAATTCCAAGAAGATCCTATTCATTAAATCCATGAACGTAGTTGGGGCGTTGGTCAACCCAAAAGGCATAACCAAGAACTCATAATGACCATATCGGGTTGCAAAGGCGGTTTTGGGAATATCTTCTTCCCTAACTCGAATTTGATGATAACTCGACCTTAAATCTATTTTGGAGAAACAACGAGAGCTCTTAAGTTGGTCTAAGAGGTCATCAATTCTAGGCAAGGGGTATTTGTTCTTAACCGTGGCTTGATTCAATTTACGATAATCTATGCACAACTCAAGGACCCATCATTCTTCTTCGCAAATAAAGCCGAGGCTCCCCAAGGTAACATGCTAGGACGTATAAAGCCCTTACTAAGTAACTCTTGTAACTGTTTCTTCAGAACCACTAATTCAGCCGGGGCAAATCTATATGGCGACAATGAAATGGATGCCATACTCGGAAGCAAGTCTATGGCGAACTCTACCTCCCTGTGAGGTGGCAACTCCATGAGATCTTCAGGAAAGACATCAAGGTAATCACATACTACCCTTGGGAATTCTTTCCGAATTACATCACTACCATCCTCCCGAAGGGTTACTAAAAGAGAATTAATCTGCCCCAGCCACGTGGGTAGTAAGAGAAGGGTAAGGACTTATCACACCTATCCCCCAGAAACGTGAAACAATCACCGTTTGCAGTACACACGGTAACCCTCTCCCGATGACAATCTATTATCGCTCGGTATGTGAACAACCAATCCATTCCAAGAATAACATCAAAACCCTCCATTTCCAACAATATAAAATTAAACGAAAGTTGTCGACCGGCTACCTCAATAATACACCCTCGACATTCCCGGTTCAGAATGACCTTTCCCCTACTAGTGACTCTAAAGTAAGCGAAGCCGGCAGTTGTCTACTCTCTATCCCCAACAATGATGCAAAAGACGTAGCAATAAATGAATACGATGCTCCAGTGTCAATCAACACCTTAGCCCAAGTATTGAAAATAAGAAATGTACCTCTCACCACTGATGGCCCGTAGCTGGCTCGGAGGTAGTGACAGCATATACTCTGCCTTGTGACCTCTGATCCCCCATGTCACTTCTCAAAACATAAGCTTGTGGTGTGGATTGAGCAGATGTAGCTCCTTGAACTGCCCTGGGTGCTTGCCCTGATTGGGTTGACTGATATGAGTGCCTCTGCCCTTGACCCATCTGTAAACCTCCAGATTGCCTAGATCCCGCCACCTCTGAAACCCCAGCCTTTTGTGGACAAAACTTCTTCAAATGCCCAGGTTGTCCATGTTGGTAACAAGATTGTGGCTGGCTCCTATTTTGAGATTGACCCTGTGGCCACACAGACTGAGACCGTGCTCCACCTTTCTGTCCACACTCTGCAGCCTTGTGACCCATTTGGCCACACCTATAACAGGCACCAGTAACTTGGGGCATGTTTCTCGAATTCCCACCCGACACATAACTTGAAGATTTGGCTTGTTGTGGAGATGATTGCCAAGATGATGACAAACCCCTGGACCTCTTGGAAGAACCCGTGTCACTCCTGGTATCAGACTGTCCTAATCTCTTAGACTTTTGCCTTGCCTCTTTGGCCTCCACAATGATCTCTACATGAGCCACCGCTTCAACTAAACGGTCATAGTCACGAATCATGTTGGCAACCACCTTCATCAAAATCTTCGGCCTCAACCTTTTCTCAAATTCAAGGCATTTCCTCTCTTCAGTAGCCACCAATTAACTTAGCCTCATATTCCGCCACTGGTGTCTCTAGTTGCAATAATTGCTCAAACTGCTTCCTCAATCACTCCCTAGCCGTGGAAGGGAGGAATTTGTCTTGGAAAGCTGCACAAATGCTCCCCAAGTATGCTCAACCTCATGCTTGACGGATTTCCACCATTGCCCAGCCTCCCCTTTCAATTGGTAGGCTGCTAACGCCACTCGCAACTCATGCTCTTGGATGTCTAGGATCTCGAAAGACTTGACTATTTGCTCCAACCACTCATCAGCTTTCATTGGGTCGGGCTCACCACTGTACTCGGCCAGATTAGAACGAAAGAACTCCTTTTTTAGAAAGGAAGCTCTGGTTTCCCCTTCAATGGTCCTAGCCGCTTGTTCGACTCTCAATATTTCCATGGACTCTCGTAGAGCCCCTCCCATTTCCCTCGCAAAACCCCCCATAGCTTCTTAGACCGGCGGAACGGGTATGTTGTTTTGACCCACTCCTTCCTCTTGTGGAGGGATCTCAGGTTGAACGGGGATGTTCTTGCCACCCTGATGGGGTCTACCCCGAGGCCTAGCATGCCCAGACATCTATATATATATATATATATATAAAAGACAAGGTTAAATTCAATAACGAGTTTCCGCACCTAAGTGCTCTACGTTCACTTCTCGTGCAACCCTCATGCGTTATACATCAATCAATTCAAACAAATACTCAATATTCACATAGAAACACACATGAGTCATCCTCCCTAGATGTTAGCTAAGTCCATGACAATCAAGGACCTCCGAGTGGAAAGAACAGTGATCAAGTGCCCTTCTAATAAGATTTCGATGAAAGCAACGGACCTAACCACATCCTAGAAGCCTAACCCCACATCCCTATAGCCACATAAAAACACATATCACACCATATGTCCTAAGCATTCCATCTTGACCTAAGGACCCAATTGTGATCAATGTCACTTCCCACGAACCCAAAGTATTCGAGCCTATTGCTCTAATACCAACTTGTAATGCCTTGGCAAAACACACAATAAGGTACACCGATACCATGTTCATGAACACCCACAAGATCATCTTTCTCATTTAACAAAGAGTTGAGCGTTTACATTACATACATTACACTTCCATGATGTTCAAAATATTCTCTCTTTGTTCAGTGAACTAGATAACTTACAAAAATAAGGCCCCTTGGGCATACAACATTACAAACATAAAAAGTAATTTTGTTACAAAAGCCCCAAAATAAACACATAACTATTAGAGTCCTTGTCTTCAACTAGTTCCCAAAAGTTGATAAAACTAATGCTTGAACCAATCTTTCAATGAGGCTGCCCTTCATCGATTCCTGAAAAATTAGATTAGGGTTGAGCTAGATGCCAAGTAGGAATACATTTATCCATGTATTTGATCCTTTGAACGAGATAATGGCATCCATGAGATAAAGTGTTCAAACAAGATTTATTTTCATAAGAAACGGTCAACAATTCATAAGGAAGTATTTTGAGATAATATGATAAATACAACTCACATCAATCATGTACTACAATCAAATATCCACAAACATGAGAAATAGACCACACTCCTCTCTACACGAACCCAACCAAGAACAACCTTTACTTTGTAAGACAACCCCCACAATCGCTGGCTACTATACGGCGAGAGGTGGGCACCCTAAGAAAATCATCCGTTTTTCCACTTTCGCCAGCTACTATATGGCGGGACTGTGTGGACACCCAAAAACATTTTTCCAACATTCGTCCAGCGATAAGCCTAGATAGGGCAATTGGGCACCTTTTTAAACCCCCTGCGCGGGTACCAACATAACACCATCTCCACTCTTTACCGACACACACACAAGGACTTATGCATGTCAACAATTTAAATCACATCTCAATCCCACATTTGAACATTAAGCATGATCATAGTTAAGCAACACATAAAATATAAAGAATCATAGCATTCAAGTCACCACCTCTCTAATCACATCAATGCCCAGATTTCATTTTTCCATTATTTATCCATGTCTACGATTCAAGAGGAAATTTCATCGTACTAAGTAATTCCTAATAAATTAGAAACTTAAGGTTTTACCAAATTTGGGTTTTCTCATTCTTTGTGACTATCTAATTTCTCAATCACATTCCTAATCATTTTTTAAAGGAAGAGATGAG
Organism: Camellia japonica; assembly: GCA_030407325.1. Lineage (NCBI taxonomy): Eukaryota > Viridiplantae > Streptophyta > Magnoliopsida > Ericales > Theaceae > Camellia > Camellia japonica. The sequence continues at coordinate 56,063,119 of JAPPVO010000031.1, read as the reverse complement.
AGATTTCTAACCATTGATAAACAAAAGAATAAAAATGAGGAATATGGGCTCGATATCATCAAACCATCAATTAGTCCACAAATCACATTAAATACCATAAATCTCTTCAATAAAGAAGACATACAAGGGTAAAAGTATCCCTACCTCAACTATAAAGCCAAATATCTAAGCCCCTTCACGAATCTACCACAAACCCACAATCCAATCGGTTGAGAATGACCCTCTTCAAGTGCTCTCCACTCCTAGCAAACGATTTCGGGTGAATCACAAGTTTATGAGAGGTATTTGATGGTAGGAAGTTAGGGTTTCAAAAAGGGAGAGAAAAGGAATGAAGAGTAGAAAAAGTGTTGTGTCCAAATGATCTAAAATCGCTATGTTTAAAAAGTTGAGATCGCGATCCTCGCTCGAGCGATCAAACGCAACAAGTGGCCTCGCTCGAGCGCAAGAAGTTTCGCTCAAGCGCACAATTCAAAGCTTCAAGTCTGCTACAAAAGCAGACGTACGCTTGAGCGCAAGAGTTCTCGCTCGAGCGAAGGAACGAATACACAAGCCTCGCTCGAGCGGAAAACTGCGTCTGAGAAATGAACCTAAAGACCCTCAAAACTCGCTCGAGCGAAGAAGCAGATTTCACAAAGCTCGGTCGAGCGCAAGAAGCCTCGCTTGAGCGAAGAAGCCAAAATCTAGGAAGGAAATATTTGGAACACTTAACAACTGTCTTGCCCAAACACGCCTAACACAATCAAAAGCTCAGATTCAAGAGTTAAAGGAGAAAAATGGAATACATATACATTATTAAACCGCGAAACCCATGTCCGGAATACGATGAAGGTCGGGTCCAAAACCCGGATCGCTATAGGACAAGAGTTGGATTGATTTGCCAAATAGGATGTCGAGAGAATACATGAATGGGATCGACCAATTTCTAGTGTTTGCATACACCAATAGGGCTACAAGTTCGATGATTTGTTGTCCATGTAGGAAATGCGAGAATTGCTATCATCTTGTCCGAGATAGTGTGCGAGAGCACTTGATTTCAAATGGCTTTCTAAACAAATACAAACATTGGATTAATCATGGAGAGTCATATACTTCTGTGCATGGTAACCGAGATAATGAAGCCTTAGTGAATGAAAACATTAGGGATGATATGGTTGGAATGATGCACAATGTTAATGGTATTCCGCTTCCTAGTACAAGTGCTGTAGGTGATGAACCACAGGCACCAACTAATCCCAATGTAGCGGAACCACTTGTAATTGATCCGCAGTTAGGTCCAAATGTAGAGACTGCAAATTATTTTAAACTTTTAGAGGATGCTCAGAGTGAATTGTATCCGGGTTGTCAGAAGTTCACATCTTTGTTGTTCATTGTTCGACTTTTACATATGAAGGTGCTAAATCAGTGCAGTGACACTTCTGTTACCATGTTACTTAAGTTGTTGAATGAAGCTTTCCCTGAGGGTGTGAAACTTCCTGATTCTTACTATAAAGCTCAAAAAATCACTACAGATTTGGGCTTTACATATGAAACGTGGGATGCATGCCCCAATAGTTGTATGTTGTTCTTTTATGAATACATCAATCTTGCTGAATGTGTCATATGCAAAAGTTCTAGGTGGAAACAAATGGAGCTAATAGTTCAAATGTTCCTCATGGAGGCGGTAAACGGATACCCTCTAAACAGATGAGGTATTTCCCTTTGAAGTAAAGATTGCAGAGGTTGTTTATGTCATCGAAAATGGCCAAGCTCATGAGATGGCATGCAGAGGAACGACAAGATGATGGTGTCTTAAGACACCCTGCTGACTTCCTTGCATGGAAAGATTTTGACCGTCGAAATACTGACTTTGTGGATGATTGTCGAAGTGTAAGGCTTGGGTTAGCATCTGATGGTTTTAACCCATTCAGATTGATGAATATAGTTCATAGCACCTGGCCTGTTGTTCTCATTCCATACAACTTACTGCCATGGATGTGCATGAAACAACCATTTTTGATTTTGTCTACACTTATCGATGGCTCAAAAGGACCTGGTGACAAAATTGATGTATATATGCAATCGTTGATTGAGGAGTTGAAGGAACTATGGACTGACGGTGTCTCTACATTTGATGCATCAACAAATCAAATGTTTCAAATGCATGCAGCTTTGTTATGGACAATTAGTGATTTTCCAGCATATGCGAACTTGTCAGGATGGAACACGAAAGGAGAATATGCATGTCCATGTTGTAATAAGGAAGGTAGATTGTGCTGGTTGAAACATGGTAGGAAACATTCATATTTAGTCATTTTAGATTCCTACCTAGTGGTCATAAATTTTGAAAAGATAAAGTATCATTTGATGGTACTCGGGAATTGGGTCTCAAACCGAGATTGTTATCTGGATTAGAGATTTTGCTACAAGTAAAATCTGAGGGTATCTTAACCCAATGTAGACTGGATGACCTTAAAGAGAGGCATAGAAGACAAATGGAAAAGGAGAAAGCTGGACCTCACACTCATAGTTGGAAAAAAAAGAGTATATTTTTTGAATTGCCATATTGGGAGCACAATCTAATATAACCTTGATGTGATGCATATAGAGAAGAATGTGTGTGACAATGTATCATGGACAATACTAGGGGTTGAAGGAAAATCCAAGGATAAAGTCATTGCTCGGCGCAATCTGCAAGAAATGAATATTAGAAAACCCTTACGCTTGCAGTCAAGAGGGACGAATAAAGCTTATTTGCCACCAGCACAATTCACAATGACCAAGGATGAAAAATATTTGTTCTTGCAAATGCTTAAGGAAGTTAGAGGTCCTGATGGGTATTCATCCAATATCTCTCGTCATGTACGGTTATAGGATAGAAGCATTTCGGGTCTAAAAAGCCACAATAGTCATATTTTGATGCAACAATTTATTCCTTTGGGTGTACGAGGATTGTTGCCTAAGAATGTTGTTCAAGCCTTGATTGAATTGAGTAATTTCTTCAGACAATTGTGTTCCAAAGTAAATCGTCAAACGGATCTAGGATATATCCAAGGTCGTATAGCACTAACACTTTGTCCTTTGGAGAAAATATTTCCACCAGCTTTTTTTGATATAATGGAGCATCTGCCTATACACCTAGATGATGAAGCATTGGTGGCTGGAGCGATTTAATTTCGATGGATGTATCCAATTAAGAGATATCTTCATAATTTGAAGCAATATGTACGTAATCGGGCTCATTCAGAAGGTTCAATGGCTAAAGGTTATCTTATGGAAGAATGCATGAATTTTTATGCTCAATATGTGAATGATGTAAAAACTAAATTGAATCGGCCTGTAAGGAACTACAATGGTGCGGATAATATGGGTCGTGCTGTTGGTGAAACCACAACTTTCAACCTTGGTCATACTTCTTATGTACAGTGTCATCGATATATCTTGTTCAATACGAGAGTAGTTGAACCATTCCTAAAGTAGGTACCTCTTACTCAATATTTTCTAAGTTTTGTTTTTTTATTACATTTCAAATATTAATTTGTAATTGATAATTTTTCAACGTATATAGGAAACACCTTGAAGTACTTAAGATGAAAATGCCTCGTGCTGATGATCATCAACTCCGAAGTGAACATTTCAAAACTTTTCACACTTGGTTTAAAGAACATGTATGTATGGACAAATCTAGCTATATATTACAACTTAGGTCGATTTGCGTTTTGAATTTGCTTTCATGTTTTAAATAGGTTCATACTTTGCAAAGGGTTGATAACGCCATATTTTCTGAAGAGATTCATACATTGGCAAGTGGTCCTCATAACGGAGCAAGAAGGTTCACCAATTACATAACTAGTGGGTTCCGTTTTTGGGTCAAGGCTATGGATGACCGTTGAGGCAGTCCAAATTCTGGTGTAGCTTTGAAAGCAGATACTATCAGTTATGCTAGCTGGAAGGACAAAAATCCTCATGTAGGGGCTGTGTACTATTATGGACAAGTGACAGATATCATTGAAATCCGGTACCCCAATGCAATGAAGTATGTATTGTTCAAATGTGACTGGATTGACAATGTTTGGGGAAAGAAAGAAGATAATTTCAAGTTCACGTTGATTAACTTCAACCATTCGTTGTATCGAGATGATCAAATCACCAATGAACCTTTCATCTTGGCATCCCAAGCTGAGCAAGTTTGGTATGTTGCAAACCCTATAGAATCAGATTGGCAAGTGGTTGTGAATATGTCTCAAAGGGGTTTATTTGATATGTATTCTACTGATCCAGAAATTGAGCCATATATAAGTCAACAATTAGAAGAAAATATAATGGTCCGTGATGAAGAAGTTGGCTGGGTGAGGGAACTCACAGAAGGAGAAACTGTTGATGTTGAAATGAGAGAGAATTAAGATATTTTGTAATAATTGTTGGGATTCTGTAATGACACAGTAAATTGTCATGCTTTAATGACCTAAATATTTGTGCATGTTACTTTATTTAACAATTTCATGTGCTTCCAATTTATTTATTATGTTTGTATTGTATTTACATTATTAACTCCAAACTATTCCCTATATTTTCAACTGTGTTTCTTACAGATTGTTATGGCACGGAGGAGGAAGCTTAATCATCCCTCTTGCACTATGGCTAATGTTTTGCATATGTAGACACAATCACCACCACCATCACATCCACCGATATAGCCACCACCACCATCACAACCACCGGTACAGCCACTACCACCATCACAACCACCGATACAGCCACCACCACCATCACACCCACCGATACAGCCACCACTATCATCATAATTGTCTCAACCAACGTCATCTTCACAGGCCACCACAGGTATACAAATTTGTTATGTACTTAAATTATATTAATTAAATTATTTGATTTTCACTATACATAAACTTCCTAATTTCATATGCTAGGACCAACGACTTCTTCATATCCCACCTGAGGTACAGGTTTGCTTTCATGTATTTAATTTATGCTTTAATTTATATGTTATTTATTATATTCTTACATAATTTGTTTATTCTTATAATGTGTTCCAAATCCAAAGACTAATTCACAAGCCAACTCAGGTATAACAAATGGTTATGTATCTAATTATGTTAATTCAACTACAAGTTATTTATTATCAATTTCTGTAATATGTGTTTTTTTTTTTCATTGTTCCTCACATGCCCTATAGTTTCTTTATCTTCCACCCGAGGTCGAGGATCTGCGAAAGGCATTAAAGATTGGGGTACGGGCAAGAAGTTGGCCATTGATTTTGATGTCGACTTCAATCCTACGGGAGATAATCAGTCTAAGTTAACTAGCTAACTTGGGTTCATGATACGTAATGGGAACATTGTTTCTCTTACGTACGTTGATTGGACCAAAGTGCCTATTGATGTTCTTGAGTCAATATGGAAAGACGTTAAGGTAAAAGCATATTTACTAAATTGTTTAATTATATTATTAATTGAACTAATGATTTAAATTGTACCGTAGGATAATTTACTAATTTTTCCGGAGGGGTACAAACCACGTTGCTTGAAAAAGTGCAATGACTTGTGGAAGGATCACAAAAGCAAGATCAAGAATAAGTATTTTAAGCCTAACAAGGATCATCCTAATATCAAAGACATGGTGCCTCCGCAAATTGTTCCAGAATAGTGGTATGATCTTGTTGATTATTGGAAGACTAAGAAAGTAGAGGTATATAAAATAAGTTAATTACAAATCACATATCTTTAGAAAAATTAATAACTTTGTATACTTGCGACTTACATTTATGGAAACTTTATAGGACATTGCAGTCCACAATGCTGGAAGTCGTTCCTTTCATTATATTAATCATATGACAGGACGTACTTCATTCACTCAGATTCGAATGAAGGTATATATTATTTAGGTAGATATCAATATGCATGCAAATTACTTAGATAATAATTAATTTTTGAATTTTCAGATGATTGCTGAAGGGTTGCCCACGGATAAAATGAGTGTTTGGAAATATACACGCAATCAAACTGACACTGATGTCAGGCAGACCATGGTATTTTCAAATCCTTAAATTTGTATTTATATTTGATTTTGTTTGAACTATCTAATTATGTATATATACTTGTTATTTTAATTTATAGGATGAGTTTGAGCGCCAACTGTCTATGTTGCCTGAAGATTACCGCACTACTGAAGATGCTCGAGATAGTGTTTTCCATGACATGGTCGGTGAAGATGGGCATGGATATTGTTATACTTATGGCAAGTATGTGCCTTGGAGCATGGTGTATGGAGATAAATCTAAGTCATCACAGTCAGGATCTCAGTCATCGACTGTTGCCGAGATCACCAAGCAGGTTCGTACGGAGTTGAGAGAAGAGCTGAGGGATGAGATTAGAGAGGAATTGAGGGAGGAGATGCGAGCAGATCTTTCGACACAAATACAACAAATGAAAGCTGACATGTTGACTATTGTGTCCCATGAAAGGAGTACAAATCACAACAAACAGGTTTGGTATAAATAAATGTTTTATAAATATCTAATTGTAGCACAATTGTATCATTGAATATAAATATGATTAACGAAGAATACTATGAATATCATAGGTACCGGATGCATTGAGTGGCCATTGTGAACCTATAGATTATGAGGCCGATGAGAACCCACATACGCCACCACCAGATGATGAGGTAAACTTTCAAACAATTTGACAACTTGTCATTTGTGAAAACTCATTGTTTAGTAACTTTTTTTGACATCGAACCTCCTCTAATATCTTCATGTTATAGGGCCTTTGTGTTGATTCCCTTTGTTTTTGCTCACTATACGCCCTAATTTGCCTTCATTTTACTACACAATGAAAGCATCACATAGATAATAATTTGGAGCAACCACGTATGAGTTCATTGATTAATTAGCTTTAGGGATTTAAAATTGAGTCTTTTTGAAAATTTACTCTCAGGAATTACATTTTGTGAAGCGGTAAGATCTGTTGTTTCATTGATGTCATTGGCGTATTTATGGCCAAAGCATAAGGAGCTAATGGTAAAGCAAGCATTGCATTGCTGAGTTGTATTGCACCGTTGATTAATGTGCTATTTGTTTTGGCATTAGCACCTTTTGCTTTAGCAATTGCCATGGACTTTCTTTTTGGTACATTGCTAATTGTCACAGCTTGCGGAATGAAGTGCCTTCATTGTGGCAGTTCAATGAGACTTTGTTTGGTTCAGTGTTTGGAACTGGTTTTTTGATTTTTTTTTTTTTTTTGAAAAATTAGAAACTAGTTTCATGCATGTTGATAAACTCATTTCTTAAGTTTTTAAATTATGTTAATTACCAACTAAAATGCTCAAACGGGCTCGGATGTCAATGAAAATTGACACACACAACATACTAGGCAAACATGACTTATAGGAGAAGACGAGACTCGAAACCGATTCGCGGTTCTGAATCTAGAGCCTTATTTCCGTTTATTAAAACTTATTACTTCATAACTCTTTTTCAAACTGGATGACACACTAAAATGCTCAAACGGGTTCGGATGTCAATGAAACTTGACACGCACAACATACTAGGGACACATGACTTGTAGGAGAAGACGGAATTTGAAACCGATTCCCAGTTCTGAATCTAGAGCCTAATTTCTATTTATGAAAACTTATTACTTAATAACCCTTTTTCAAACCGGTTGACACACTAAAAAGCTCAAACGGGTTCGGATGTCAACGAAACATGACATGCACAACATACGAGGCACACATGACTTATAGGAGAAGACGGGACTCAAAACCGATTCCCAGTTTTGAATCTGGAGCCTAATTTCCGTTTACAAAAACTTATTCTTTACAAACTCTTTTCCGAATCGGATGACACACTAAAATGCTCAAACGGGCTCGGATATCAATGAAACTTGACACGCACAACATACTAGGCACACATGACTTGTAGGAGAAAACAGAACTTGAAACCGATTTCTGGTTTTGAATCTAGAGCCTTCTTTCCGTTTATGAAAACTTATTCATTACAGACTCTTTTCCAAACCGGACGACACACTAAAATGCTCAAACGGGCTCGGATGTCAATGAAAATTGACACGCAGCACATACTAGGAAAACATGACTTGTAGGAGAAGACGGGACTCGAAACCGATTCCTGGTTTTGAATGTAGAGCCTAATTTTTGTTTATGAAAACTTATTACTTAATAACTCTTTTTCAAACCGGTTGACACACTAAAATGCTCAAACGGGTTCAGATGTCAACGAAACTTGACACGCACAACATACTAGGCACACATGACTTGTAGGATAAGACCGAACTTGAAATCGATTTTTGGTTTTGAATCTAGAGCCTTCTTTGCGGTTATAAAAACTTATTGTTTACAGACTCTTTTCTGAACCAGATGACAAATGGGCTCGGATGTCAACAAAAATTGAAATGCACAACATACTAGGCAAACATGACTTTTAGGAGAAGATGGGACTTGAAACCGATTCCCGGTTTTGAATGTAGAGCCTAATTTCTGTTTATGAAAACTTATTACTTAATAACTATTTTTCAAACTAGTTGACACAGTAAAATGCTCAAACGGGTTCGGATGTCAGCGAAACTTGACACGCACAACATACTAGGCACACATGACTTGTAGGAGAAGACCAAACTTGAAACTGATTTCTGGTTTTGAATCTAGAGCCTTCTTTCCGTTTATGAAAACTTATTCTTTAGAAACTCTTTTCCGAATCGGATGGCACACTAAAATGCTCAAACGGGCTTGGATGTCAACCAAAACTGACACACACAATATACTCGGCAAACATGACTTGTAGGAGAAGACGGGACTCGAAACCGATTCCCAGCTTTGAATGTAGAGCCTAATTTCCGTTTATGAAGACTTATTACTTAACAACTCTTTTTCAAACCGGTTGACAAACTAAAAAGCTCAAACAGGTTCGGATGTCAACGAAACTTGACGTGCATAACATACTAGGTACACATGACTTGTAGGACAAGACGGGACTCGAAACCGATTCCCAGTTTTGAATCGCGAGCCTAATTTCCGTTTATGAAAACTTATTCTTTACAAACTCTTTTTCGAACCGGATGACACACTAAAATACTCAAACGGGCTCGGATGTGAACAAAATTTAACGCGCACAACATACTAGGCACACATGACTTGTAGGAGAAGACAGAACAGGAAATCAATTTCTGGTTTTGAATCTAGAGCCTTCTTTCTGTTTACGAAAACTTATTCTTTACAAACTCTTTTTCGAACCGGATGACATACTAAAATGCTCAAACGGTTTTGGATGTCAACGAAACTTGACATGCACAATATACTAGGCACACATGACTTGTAGAAGAAGACAAAACTCGAAACCGATTCCCGGTTTTGAATCTAGAGCCTTCTTTCTATTTATGAAAACTTATTCTTTACAAACTCTTTTCCGAACCGGATGACACACTAAAATGCTCAAACGGGCTCAGATGTCAATGAAAATTGACACGCACAACATACTAGGCAAACATGACTTGTAAAAGAAGATGGGACTCGAAACCGATTCGCGGTTTTGAATGTAGAGCCTAATTTCCGTTTATGAAAACTTATTACTTAATAACCCTTTTTCAAACCGGTTGACACACTAAAATGCTCAAACGGGTTTGGATGTCAACGAAACTTGACACGCACAACATACTAGGCACACATGACTTATAGGAGAAGACAGAACTCGAAACTGATTTCTGGTTTTGAATCTAGAGCCTTCTTTCCGTTTATGAATACTTATTCTTTACAAACCTTTTTCTGAATCGGATGACACACTAAAATGCTCAAACGGGCTCAGATGTCAACAAAAATTGACACGCACAACACACAAGGCAAACATTACTTGTAGGAGAAGACGGGACTAGAAATCGATTCCCGGCTTTGAATGTATAGCCTAATTTCCGTTTATGAAAACTTATTACTTAATAACTCTTTTTCAAACCAGTTGACACACTAAAACGCTCAAACGGGTTCGGATGTCAACGTAACTTGACATGCACAACATACTAGATACACATGACTTATAGAAGAAGACGGAACTCAAAACCGATTCTTGGTTTTAAATCTGGAGCCTAATTTCCGTTTATGAAAACTTGTTCTTTACGAACTCTTTTTCGAACAGGATGACACACTAAAATGCTCAAACGGGCTCGGATGTCAACGAAACTTGACACACACAACATACTAAGCACACGTGACTTGTAGGAGAAGACAGAACTCAAAACTAATTTTTGGTTTTGAATCTAGAGCCTTCTTTCCGTTTATGAAAACTTATTCTTTACAAACTCTTTTTTGAACCAGATGGCACACTAAAATGCTCAAATGGGTTCGGATATCATTGAAACTTGACACGAATAAGATACTAGGCAGACATGACTTGTAGGAGAAGACAAAACTCGAAACCAATTCCCGGTTTTGAATCTAGAGCCTAATTTCCGTTTATAAAAACTTAATCTTTACAAACTCTTTTCCGAACCGATTGACACACTAAAATGCTCAAACGGGCTCGGATGTCAACGAAACTTGACACGCACTATATACTAGGCACACATGACCTGTAGGAGAAGACATGACTTGAAACCGTTTCCCGGTTTTGAATCTGGAGCCCAATTTCCATTTATGAAAACTTATTCTTTACAAACTTTTTTTCGAACCGGTTGACACACTAAAATGCTCAAACGGGCTCGGATGTCAACGAAAGTTGACATGCACAACATGCTAGGCACACATGACTTGTAGGAGAAGACAAAACTCAAAACCGATTCCCGGTTTTAAATCTAGAGCCTTCTTTCCGTTTATGAAAACTTATTCTTTACAAACTCTTTTTCGAACTGGTTGACACACTAAAATGCTCAAATGGGCTTGAATGTCAACGAAACTTGACACGCACAACATACTAGACACACATGACTTGTAGGAGAAGACGGGACTAGAAACCGATTCCTGATTTTGAATCTAGAGCTTAATTTTCGTTTATGAAATCTTATTACTTAATAACTCTTTTTCGAACCGATTGACACACTAAAATGCTCAAACGGGTTTGGATGTCAACGAAACTTGACACGCACAACATACTAGGCACACATGACTTGTAGGAGAAGACGAAACTCGATGAAAACTTCTTCTTTACAAACTCTTTTTGTGTTTATTCGATTATTGTTAGATTATAGCACAATGTGTACAATCATTGACTTTTTTTAATAGTATTATCATCATTGTAGGATGTAATTAAAGTTTCTTTGGAGAGTTTTGTAATACCAAGAGTCCAATTGGCGGAGGGACTTCTTATTAGTGTCGATCTGTTGTGTGAAATTGATGGAGTTCCAATTGGCCCTGAATATTGCAAAGTTTTTATCTTAAAAGTGAACTAGCTGAATGCTCTTTTGGAAATAACATCCCGATGTCTAAGAACAGTTGGAGAAGCTGTGGGAAGATACATTGTGTGGCGCTCGATTCATGTATATGTTACAATCTTATTTATTTATTTATTTATTGAAATAAATATAAAATGTTTTACATTTTCTGTAAGCTTGAAATTAATTATGTTGTAAATGATTTTTTTGTTTTGTTTTGTTTTGTTTTGTTTGCAGGTGCAACCCTTTTGAGTATGTGATGATTTCTTCGCATATCAATATTGGAGTTTACAATCTTATTTATTTATTTATTTTTTTTGAAAAAAATATCAAATGTTTTACATTTTCTGTAAGCTTGAAAATAATTATGTTGTAAATGATATTTTTTTTGTTGTTATTGTTGTTGTTGTTTCTTTTTGCAGATACAAACCTTTTGAGTACGTGATATCTTCGCATATCAATATTGGAGCTTACTATTGATATCAAAACTAGCTACACTATATATGTTTTTTTATTTTATTTCTATTGTCGATACTAAAACTTTGAGTTCTTGAATATCAAAAATTATTAGTATTGTTAGCAGTTGTTTTATATATTTTTGTAAAGAATATTTGGTTGACAATTCTTACAAGGTACATATATATTATTCTTGGTATATGATCTTTTGAATGTGAATTTGGATGTGGATGTGGATGTGGATGTATTTTAGAAAATATTAATAATTTGTATAGGGAATATTTAATAAAACATGATTTTATAAAAAATTAATTTTATTGCGATAATAATAAACCGTCACTAACGTAATCATCATTTCCTTATATTTTATTAGCGACGGGTTAACCTGTCGCATATACACATTAGTTCCAATCTTTTGCGACGGTTTCAACTGTCGCAAATAAATCTTTTACAACGGTTTAAACTGTCGCCAATATGGTATTAATTTAATACTACTTTTTTGGCAACGTTTTAGATTGTCGCTAATAATACTTTTTGTGATGACAAATACCGTCGCTAAAAAAGGTTTTTGGCGACGGCAATCAACATCGTCACTAAAAATGACGTTTTTTCCCCCTTTTTTGTGTTAGGCAAAACTGTCGCAAAAACCATTGATTAGCTATCACTACAAGAAAGCGATGGTTTGTAACCGTTGCAAATACTTTTTGTCATGCCCCTTTTCACCACCCCCCATTTCCTGTCGCCGCTCCGTCGCAAAAAGTCTTTTGCGACGATATATGGACCTTTTGCGACGTTTGAGACTGTCGCAAAAAGTCTGGTTTTTAGTAGTGTACATTGATTGAGGAAAGATAATATTTTAGAGAGTTTCTCTCAAATGTTTGGGTGTGTGTGTTGTTGTGGTGAGAAAAACCTAGAAATTTGGGGTTTTTTAAAAAAAAGTTGTTGAGAACACATGGTAGACATTATTAATGTATTATTTTGTGAATCAAAATGAGTAAAGGATGGGAATAATTCTTATTTATAGTTATAAATGATGAGTTTCATGAAATATGGGAATTGTTGATATTAGAAATTATTGTTCAAATGTTGCTATAGTCTTGAAATGACTAAGTTGTTAGGATTGTATGATATATGGAAATGTGGTTATTTATTGATGGATTTAAATGACAATGTGGTTATCTTGCGAGATAGTATTGAAAGGAGAAATGGAACTTTGATTATTTTGGAATTATTGGTATTAATAATTGTTGCATTGCATATCTATTCAATTAGCTATTACACATTTTGAATTGAGTTGGAAACTTTTGCTTTCAGAAAAGAAAGTTTATAAATAAACTTCTCATGGAATTGTTTTGGGATAAATACGTTGGTAAGTCCGGGTAGGGGGTGTAGATGAAATTGATTAAGTTGGTCTGAGTGTCCGGGGTGAAAGACCGAAAAGACGCGCGAAGAAGGAACCACTTCCCTTCCGGCTAGCAACCGGTGCTAGTTATGCCTACTTGCAGACATCAACCTAGGGATTACCTGAGTCGTATTTACCGCCCCTTGAACTAAATTGAAAATTTCTAAATTGTTGAGATTTTAAGTTACCATTGAGCATGATGATTTTCAAAGGGATGAAAATGTGATTTTCTTTCAAAAACCATAGCATAACATGTGCATTTTATTTTCGAAGCTTGTATAAAATGTATATACTTTGTTAAGAATTTCCTACTGGGCTTTATGCTCACCGCTATGGGATTTTGGTGCAGGAAAAGACGTGGTGATCCCGCCAAGTTAGGACGAGGACGTATGTGTTGGGAGCATAGGGCTCTTATTTTTGTGTTGTGGTATATTGTGTTAGCCAAGGGCTATAATTGTTAAGGTCCAAGAAACCATTTTTGTATAATCGGGCTTAAGCCTTGGAATTTGTAAGCCCTTGAGGGCATTTTATTTACTTTTGAATTTGATGTTCTACATGCTATAGATTCATGTATTTGATATCATTGAATGTATAATTCGCATGTGGGACTATTTTGTACAAACTTTAATGATCCATGATGTAAATGTTGAAAAATCACACATTTTCTTATAATGAATGTTGGTTGATGTACTTATATAATGTTATAAATTTTTAGGGTGTTTCATATAAGATGATAAACAAAATATATTATGTACCTTGTAAGACGATAAACAAAATATATTATACAAATATAGTCATCGTAGCATTATTGATTCAATATATTCTAATGAATTTACATAATATCAATTTATAAGCACATGAAATTATAAAAACAAGTAATTAATTTGAAGTAGTATTTTAATTATCTTATTTGAGTAACTCAAAATTTAGTTCAATCGAAAATGCTAAGGACTTACAATTGCAATTTAGAAATCTATTTTCAAGGAAGTACTTTCCAAACACGGTCAGGTAAGAAAAAGATCCGAGAATTCGAGAAGCTAGAACAAGGCATGATGATGGTGACCCAATACGTGGCAAAGTTCAAAGAGTTGGCCAGGTATGCAACTCAGTATGTGGAGATGACGAGGGGAAGGTGCGAAAGTTTGAATGGAGTTTAGAACCTACGATTAGACGAATAGTTTTACCATTAAGACTTTCCACTTTTGCAAATGTAGTTAACACATCATTGGATTCAGAATGAGAGAAGGTAGAATCCAAGAGGATTTGGAGCTTGAGGAAAAGAAGCTAGCCTCACAAGGGACCAAAAAGGAACAACCATAGGAATACAACACCATACTCCAGGACCTTGATTGTGGAAAAGGGAAAAGAATGATATACGGAAAGAAGTCAACGAAGACTATTTAAGGGGAGAAAGACCGAAGAACACTAGAAACCAGGCCACGTTAGTACCTTATGTGAAAGCAGCACAGTGACAATAGAGGCATAGACAAGAATAGAGGAATATGTTTAATGACTAACTTAGGGAAAATGTAACTAGAATAGTAGTCAAAGCTATTTTGGAATGGTCTTTTGTAATCCAAGCATGAATGGTGTAAATTATCTTTTATTAATCAAATCTTGGTATCTTAACACTCGAGTAAGTATTTTATTCATCGCATACCTTCGTATTTGTAGTATGTTAGGTCATTAGAACTTGTATACGAACCATTAAAAAATGTTTGTGCGTTTGATTTTTGATTTTTGAGACATGAAGATACCCAACTCCGACCTCACTTGAGAAATAGATTCATTATTGGTACATCAAGCCATGGTCAATGACTACCAGAAAAAGGAGACAACTTACCCATCCAATAAGATGCTTTTATTATTTAAGGGGGGATAGACTAATTTCCATGATTCAACAAATCAACAAACACAATGACATCAGTAACCTACCGAAGGGTCAATGAGATTAATCATTAATGTGATGACCGGGTACGTAACCCGTCTTACTTTTCTTTTGTGCGCATTGGGTTCAACACTTTTGAAATCTATTTCTCAAAATTTTTGTCTCTACTAATTTCAATTCTGAGTTCCACTTGTTTCGGGAGGCTTGAAGTTGAATCCGGGGGTTTTACACTTGAGCTGGAAAATTTTTCTAGGTAGGGGGTTGAGTTGCATGTGCGGGGGCCTTGCGCCACACGTGTGGGAGATGAGGCTGCACGTGCGGAAAATAGGGGAAGTTCTGGGTTGGTCACTGCAATATATGCAGGTATGGGAGTGGAAGTGCGGGGGAAGGGGCCGCACGTGCAGGGATGAAGGTCGCACGTGTGGGAGTCGTTGAGTCCAAAAATTTTCTTTTTCTTCCTCCCTTGGGCTGAATGTATAACATTTTATACACCTCTCTCTCTCTCTCTCTCTCTCTCTCTCTCTCTCTCTCTAAAAACCCTTTTCTCTTCCTTCTCTCTATATTTCCTACATCAACACCCACTAAATCTTTGATTTCTCCAAATCCATAAACATTTTGACCTTAGTTCCTTGATTAAAGTTGGAGAGCTAAGCTAGAGCTTCATTGTGTGTGGTGAAGATCGGGTTTCATCACCGTTGATCTTGGGCTTTCATCTCTTTTCCCTCCAAGAACTTGAGGTAGGGGATTTCTTTGAGTTATATATATGTTTTTACAAGATTATGTTGGTTTGGAACTCTTTTGGGTAGTATTAGGAACTTGGTTTTGTTTTATGTATTGTGATGATTTTCAAAATGGGTTTATTCCTTGTTTTTCTTGCAATGCTAGAGGATTTGACTATATTATGGAAATGGGGAAAAGATTTCTTATGAAAGATGGAGAAATGTTTAATTTTTGGCAAAAACCTAGAAACTTGAGATTTTGTGACAATGTTGGGAATTGTGGGTGTTTATCTATCATCATGTTAAAATAAAGAATCATTGAAGAAAATCTCTTGTGTTACTTGACAAAAGGTAAATTTTCTTGGAATATGAGAATTGGGGGTTTTGGGAAGATATTGCTAAAAATGTAATGTAGTTATGAAATGAATAAATTGTTGAGGATTGTAAAAAGTATGAGTTTATTGGTTGATCATTGAAAAACCTAGGTGAATATATGGCTATGATGAAGAATAGCATTGAAAAGGGAAATGAGTGTGGTGATTGTTATGAGAACCTTGCATGGGATGCTGAAAAATGGAAATTTTACTCACAAATGGAACATCGTGTGGAAGTTTTGTGAATGAAAGGATGTTGCATTTCATGGTTAACTCTTGCATGGCATGAATAATAGTTGCATTTGGCATTTCATTACCTTGTTTGCTATAACTATTGAATTGGGATTTGAAACCTTACATTGAGAATGAAATATTGTAAAAATGAAAATGAGAACTATTGAAATGTTTTGGGGTAAATACGTTGGTAAGTCTGGATAGGAGGTGTAAATGGAATTGATTAAGTTGGCCTGAGTGTTCGAGGTGAAAGACCGTAAACACGCGCGAAGGAGGTACCACTTCCCTTCCGGTTAGCAACTAGTAAAGTGGGGTTTTTGGTAGTGCTAGATATGCCTACTTGCAAACACCAACCTAGGGATTACCTGAGTTGTATTTACCACCCTTTGAATTAAACTGATAATTTATGCATTGTTGAGATTTCAAGATATCATTGAGCATAAAGGATTTTCAAAAGATAATAATGTGATTTTCATGTCAAAAGCAAAGCATGGCATATACATTCCTTTTTATGAGACTTGTATAAATGTATATACTTTGTTAAGAAATTCTCTACTGGGCGTTATGCTCACCCCTATGGGACTTTGGTGCAGGAAAAGATGTGGTGATCCCGCCGAGTTAAGGGTGTGGACGTATTTTGTGGAGAGTAAATGGCTCTTATTTTATAGTGGTTCATTTTGCTAGCCAAGGGCTATAAGTGTATGGGTTCGTGAAACCATTTTTGTGTAATTGGGCTTAAGCCTTAGAACGTGTAAGCCCCTTGAGGGCATTTTATTTATATTTTTAGATTTGACATTCTACATGCTATAGATTCATGTATTTCATATCATTGAATGTATAATTCTCATGTGGGACTATTTTGTATAAACTTTAATGATCAATGTTATGATGATTTGGGGAGTGCTATTATTCTATAATAAATGTTGGTTGATGTACCTAGATTATGTTGGAAAAATTTTAGGGTGTTACAATTAACAAGTACATGGACCACCACATTAGAAAATTGGCAACATGGGCCTTCACGCTAGAGCAGTGACACCATACGATGAGTAGTTCAGAATTTTTGAGAACCACAAAACATTGACACACCCTTACGTCATTAATTGGCAAGAAATTTGATTCAAAACGCTATTATTAGAACAAGACTAGTAATAGCTCTAGATAGAAAAGACAAGAACTTGGGAGGCAAGACAATCCCAATAGTAAGAATGCTCTAGTATCATCATGAAATTGAAAAATCAACTTGGGAGCATGAAAATGTGATGACAACAAGTTTTGAAGACATGGTATAGTTCAAATTTCGATGACAAAATTTGTTTAAGAGGATAGGTTGTGAGACACCTGACTTTTGGATTTCTCTTAAAGCCCTTTCCTTTAGATTATTCAATGAAAACCCTTGATTCCTTATTTACTTCCAATTTTAACCTTAGAATCAAGAACGCGTCCTGATTGGAACCACACAAACCCTAATCGATCCCGGTAACTTAGGAATCATTTCTAAAACTTAATACTAATCAATTAGCTTCCTAATTATAGATTGATCATTTAAAACCCTAGATTTCTAGTTCTTATTATGTTCATTTGATTGATCGTCTTTTAATTCGAAACACAAAACTTTAACTGAATTGAACCCCATAACCCTAATTTAATTAGATACTATATTTAAATAGATGTTTCAATTCATAAATCAAAGCCTTAGACCTCACACTTTAATTGAATTACATTTTGACCCCTAACTAGTACCATTATATTAATATATATACTTGTACATTTCTTAAATAAGTAATTTTGTACACAAAATATCTTCATATATATATATATATATATATTGTACACAAGAAAATCAAAGAAAATCTGCCAAAATCACTTCAACATGGCTGGCCTAACCCTAAAATTGAGCTAATTGAAATTATAGGGACCAAAATGACATAAGAGCTAAAGTATAGAGACTACCATCGTAATTTGTCTTCTTTTTTTTTTCTTTTCTTTTTTTAAGTTATATTTTTTTTCATTGCAATAACTATATTTTAATTTTTCTTCTCTTAGTTTAGAGGATACTAATATTTATATTTCAGAATGATTTCATTACCTTATCTTATTGTTTATCAAGATTAATTTACAAAGAAAAGGTGATTTAATATTTTCAAAATTTAAGTTAAAATTTAATAGCAAAATTTGGGGTTTTGACTCTTTTACAAAAATGAATATTTACAAATAAATAAGTTTATAATAGCTACTTTAAATATTTTAAATGTTTAGTTAATGATTTCTAACATAACAAATGAATATGAATAAAAAAAATAACAATAATTAAAAAAATGAGTTTGATTTTTTTATTTTATTTTAAATTATAGTTAAATATCTGACCTAATGAAATTGAAACACTTATAAGATTAAGTATTTTAAAATTTTAAATTATTTAAATTTTGACCCTATGTGTGATGACCCCGGTGTTATCCGTCTTGTTCCTTTTATTTAACTTCAATTTTGCCTCGTTAGTGGGTCAAATTTCACTTAGATTCTTGTTAATCTTTTGGGTTTGTGGCGAATCGGAAACCCTCCTCGAAATTCTTATCCTTGTTTGTTCCGGTGATGGGTTTCACTTGTTCCGGAGGGTGCACGGTCGAGTCGGGAGTGCCCGGGGGTCGAACTAGAAAATTCTGGGTTGTTGGGCCAGGGCCACACGTGCGGGGAGTGAGGCCGCACGTGCGGTGAGGGTTGAACATCAGAGGATTGCACACTTCCTAAAAGGTACGTGCGGAGTGAGGTGCGGGAGGGGAGCACCGCACGTGTGGGGGTGAAGGCCGCACGTGCGGGAGAGGCGCTTCGCACGTGCGGGGAAGGGCGCCGCACGTTCGGCAATCTGGGCTACCGAATCTCTATTTTTTTTTTTTTTTTTGCTCTTTTGGCCAAATTTGTATCACATTTGGGGCTTTTCTATCTCACTCTAAACACTTTTTTTCTCCTCTTTCTCTCTAGAAAACCTCATCAAAACACAAAAACCCTTTGATCCTTGCAATTCCTTGGGTTTAGCTTCCTCATCTCTCTCTAATCTTGAAGATCTAAGCTAGGGCTCCTCTTGGTGTTGTGGAAAATTGAAGAATCTCCCATCTTGACTCTAGGGTTTCCATCCATTTCATCATCAAACATTGAGGTAGGGACATTCTTGAGTTATATATACATGTTTTGCAAGATTAAATGTTGATTTTATGTCTCTCTTGAATTTAATTTGAGAGTTGGGTTTGTGGCTCAAGGGTGTAGAGATTTTTCAAAAGAGGGTTTTAAACTTTCAAAAGTTTCTAAGTCAATCCTTGAGGGCTTCATCTTGTTAATCTAAGAAAGATGTTTTGGATAGGGTTACACCAAGAAATGGAGAAATGTTTTGTCTTTGATGAAAAACCCTACAATTTGGGGATATTGGAAAATAAGAAAATGCCTATGAAATTCTTTATTTTCTTGTGTCAAGAGAATGAATGAGAGTAAATTCATCATATGTTAGCGAAATAGCCATCTACTTGATATATGAGAAATGAGATGTTATTTTAACATTATTACTAAACACTTGAACATGTATTGTTCTGAAGTGGCAAAAGGTTGTGCACCATGGAATGTGTGAATTGTAAAATCTTGGAGATTAATGTTGAAAACATCACATGTAGCCTTGAAGAGGCTAACTTGTTATGAATTGTGCATGACGAGAGCTTGTTGTTGCTATGAATTGATGGCATATGGTTATTTTGTGAAATAACATTGAGGAGAAGAAATGAGAAATGTAATTAATTGATATTGTTGTAGAGATATTTGAAAATGGAGAAATGCTATGAGGTATGGGGAAATCATTGCATTGCATACTCATTCAATTTATTACTATGCATTGTGAATTTAGATTGAAGATATTTACTTCATGAAACAAAAAGGTATTGTAATAAGAACTATGGAAATGTGTTATGGGGTAAATACGTTGGTAAGTCCGGATAAGGGGTGTAGTTGAATTGATAAGTTGGCCTGAGTGTCCAGGGTGAAAGACCGAAAACACGCGCGGAGGAGGTACCACTTCCCTTCCAGTTAGCAATCGGTAAAGTGGGTTATTGGTAGTGCTTGTTGAGCCTACTTGCAGACACCAACCTAGGGATTACCTGAGTCATATTTACCGCCCCTATTGATTTAAAAAATTGGAAGTTTCAGAAATTGTTGAGATTGCAAACTTTTATTGAAAAAAAAAATGGTGATCTTCAAGAAGAGCGTAAAATGAAATTTTCTTTAAAATGGCATGGCATGGCATTGACATTTGCATTTTTCATTGAGAGTTTGCATAACTGTATATACTTTGTAAGAATTCTCTACTAGGCTTTATGCTCACCCCTATGGGATTTCGGTGCAGGAAAGGACGTGGTGATCCCGCCAAGTTGAGGGCGTGGATAATTTGTGAAGAGTATATAGCTCTATTTGGTTGTGATTTAATTGCTAGCCAAGGGCTATTTTTGTATGGGTCCAAGAGGCCACTTTTGTGTAACCGGGCTTAAGCCTTGGAAGTTGTAGCCCGTAACGGCATTTTATTTATTTTGAGACTATATGCTTCACATGTTATAGATTCATGTGTTTTTTCTTACCAATGAATGTATAATTCATATGTGAAACTTTTGCATAAACTCGTTTATTAACCATGTAAAGATGGAAGGATTGTTGTCATTTAATTAATGAATGTGGCTTGATGTATTATACACATTGGGATTATTTTCGGGGCGTTACAACTTGGTGGTGGTAGGCTTGATAGGCCTAGAAGGCACGAGGTGCCCATATCGGACGATATTCTGGCACAGGAGGAGGGTGTTGGTCAGGCTAATATGGCCGAACCGGTTGGTTAGCAAGCCATGGGCGCCTTAGCCCGTGAAATGGTTAGAGCATTGAGGGAGTCCATGGACATTCTCAGGGCTGAGAATCAAGCCCAGGCCCAAGTAGCTGAGGCAAGGCCACATTTCTTGAAGAGAGAGTTCTTTCGGTCAAATCCGGACGAGTTTTTAGGTGATCCCAAGGAGCCATTGAAAGCAGATGAATGGCTAAAGTAGATGGTGAAGATGTTTAAGATGCTCGGCATCGAGGACGGGGGTTTGAGAGTGACCTTGGCATCCTTCCAGCTGAAGAGAGACACGGGTCAGAAGTGAAAATATGCGCGACGGTGCATTGGAGGGACTTGGGAGGCTTTTGTCGACACCTTCCAGGACAAATACTTGCTATAGTAAAGGAGAAGTTGAGGGATCAATTCTCCAAGTTGGTGCAATTGAACACACCGGTGGCCGAGTTTGAGGCCACATTCACTAGTTTGTCGAGGTTTGCACCGAAGCTTGTGGCGACTGAGGAACGCCGTTGTCTAGAGTTTGAGAAGAGGTTAAGGATCGGGCTCATGTTTAGAGTGGTCGGGTCCATGATTAGAGATTATGGACGCCTTGTGGAGGCAACAACCCATCTTGAGACCATTATGCAGATAGAGGAGGAGAGAATGAGGGGCTCCAGCAGGAGTCAGGATAATCAGGGGGACAGCAAGACACAGAGGGGTTCTAACCCATAGTTGTCCCAGGGAGCTCAGTCAAGATCCACTTTTCCAGTACCAAATTCGGGGTCTGGGAGACGTGGTCAGGGAGACATCACCTATTTCAAATGTGGTCAGTTGGGCCACAAGTCTCCAGCTTGCCCGCAGAGAGAAGGAGGGCAGCGAGCAGCATCATCTTTGGCTCGTTCTTAGGGCCAGAGTCAGGAGAGAGGCCAGCCGCTCACTTGTTATCAGTGTGGGCAGGCAGGGCACTTGAAAAGGTTTTGTCCACAGTTGGGTGGCACATCTGGTGCGTCTAGTTCGAGGCAGACACAGAGTCACCAGCCTGCACAGTCAGCATAGGTCTCGAGGGCCAATCAAGGAGCTTCTTCAGCTCAGTCAGTGCATCAAGCATATGCTCCGAGGGGTGAGCAGGTTGAGCAGAGACCTACTGGGCGTGTGTATGCTGTCACAGCGCCAGACTTTGTACCTACTCTTTCAGTAGTGAGAAGTACTTTCCTGTTTTGCAATTCAATTGCTAATGTGTTGATTGATACGGGTGCATTCCATTCTTTTATTTCATCTACATTTGCATCGGTTTTGGGGTTCGAGTTGGCATAGTTAGCATCTCCTATTTGTGTAGAGTCCCTATTGGTGGTGAGGTTATTTTGAAACGTGGATGTCGAGGTTGTGACATCGAGGTTGCAGGTCGTCGATTGCCTTTTTCACTTGTATTGCTTGACATGTCTATATTTGTGATAACCTTGTTCTGTATTATGCTAATTGATCTTAATTATGATTGTGATTTTGTGTTTGATATGGTTTTGAGTGCCATTTATATGAGACTATGTGGTTTTGAATTCAATCTGTTCGCCGTAGGAAAAATCTGTTTGATTTTCTGCTTTAGAATTTAAATTGAAGGCCTTATCAGCCACAGAAACCGAAATTGACCACGCCATTATGATTAGCATAAACTTTAGAGCCTATGGTGAAATTTAATGAAAAATTATTTGGATCAAAATGATTAGATTCAGAACGATTAAATTAGGCTCAATTACTTAGCCATAATCAAATTTGATTAGGCAATCCTATATAAAGGCCTATATAGCCTTATGTTATTTCTTTTTGAGCTCAAATCATAAAATCACACTCTAAGAGAGAGAGAGGGTCGGTTCAAGAGAGAGGAAGAGGAAGAATTGTGTATTTTGGCTCAAAGTTTGTGAATTTGGAAGCTACACTCAAGATTTAACCACATTTGTGAAGATTGGAGCTCCTAGGTGAGTAAATTCATGAGTTTGAGTTTGTAATTTTGTGGATTCAAAGTAAGATTGTGATCAAGAACATAGATTGAGTTGATTTTGATGAATTTGAAGTCAATGAATGCATGCACGTAAGAAATTACGATGAATTTGTATAATCTAACATGTAGCATGTTAATTATGAAAAATTGAGTGTTGGATCATACATGCAAGCATGGTTTTGTCGAGCTTCATGAGTATAAGCATCACTTGTGCCATTTGAAATGGTATTGGGGTCTACATTACACATGCATGTATAATTCATGAAGTTATGGAGTTTGATTATGTGAATGTTCAAGTTTAATTATGAAACTATGTGTTTTGTGAGATGATTGGAGAATTGGACCATGATTTTGAATAATGGGCCCCACATTGCTTATATCCTTATGATATATAGTGTGTTTCCATGTTTTTGAACCAAAAACAAGAGTTTTGGGCCTTTGAATGCTAAGTTTGAACTTTAAGAACAATTTTGGAAATTCCAGAATTTGGCATGTCCGCTCGAGCGGGTAAAGGGCCGCTCGAGCGTGAAATGTTAGTTCCCAGAACTTTTGCAGACATTGATGTTCGCTCGAGCGGGAAGGGTTATGCTCGAGCATCTGTACACGTAATTTTGACTCTCAGCTCGAGCGTCCAAAGTTGAGCTCGAGCACAAAAATGAGGTAACCAGTACTTTTGCAGACCAAAGGGGTTTGCTCAAGCGGATAAATTTGCACTCGAGTGGGAAGCCCTGTTTCAGAAATTTTATAAGTGTATTTTATGACTTGTTTTCCGTTCTCTTTCACTTTTAAGCACTCTTAGGCATGCATCGAGCATTGTGAATGAATTAAGAGAGAAGATAAGAAAGGGGCCTAAGTGGAATGAGTAAATTAAGAACAGATTGAATTGCTTGTGACCCATTATGTGTTATGATTTATGTAGGGTCGAGCACAAGGACGAATCCACCGGCAGAACACTGTGAGTAATATCTTAGAAAATATATTTAAAGTATATCATTTGTCCAATTGTTCACTCTTATTTGAGTTTCATAAGCTTGCTGATTTGAATGGCGGACAATAATTGTTACGCCATGTAAATGGGCCAAAGGTCATTTGATACGAACGAATGGGCCAAAGGCGTTTGGCATAAATGATTGGGCCAAAGGCCGTTGGACATGAATGATTGGGCCAAAGGCCGTCGGACATGAATGATTGGACCAAAGGCCGTCGGACATGAATGAAATGGGCCATAGGCCGTTTGATATGCTCGGGTTTGAAGCCGTCTAATTTACTAGATAAAACCATAAATGGGCTGAAGGCCGTCTGATTATGTATATTTGTTTCGAACTTCATTCATGTAGCTTCTTTATTTGATATTATTCACTGGGCTTTCGCTCACTCTCATTCATGTGTCTGTAGGTGAGCCAAGAGATGTCCAAACCCAACCTCAGTGAAGCATATGAGAAACCTTTGATGTTTTGGAGAGTCAGCTCAAGTGTCTCACGCACGAGACTCGTTTTTGCCCTTTTGTTCTTTTGTTATGTTATAATTTTGCAATGTTGGCAAAAATGTTGGATCACCCTTGTATATAAGTTTTGGCTTGGCTGACTAAGACTTGAATGATCCTGTGTGTATAAAACCTTGAGTTATTTTCCTTTTGGTGTGAGTTATTAATGAATACATATGTTTGATGTTTTGATGTCCCATGTAAGCACAACTCTATGGACAATTTTTAAGTTTGCTTCCGTTTGGCCCCTTAACTCTGATGATATATGTTTATTTGGTTTGAGGCTGTAGGTAATGCCTGGATTACTGGCCGGTTATGACCTTAATCCATAGGGGCAGGTTCGGGTCATGACAGAGTGGTATCAGAGCACGAGTTATTAACTCACACACTTGTCCAAATGAGCAATAGGCATCTAGAAAAGATCTAGGATGCATTCATGTGATGAATATAAATCTGAAAGCATTAAGAACATGTTGGAATGTTTCAAGATGAATGATTATGTGCTATATGCTTATGATTTACTTGCATTACAAATTATTTTAATATGTGTGCTCTTTAGTATATGCATACTTATGAACCTTTTGTATAAAGAATAATGCAAGTCTAATCAGATGGTAAGGACAAGAGGTGATGAAATAGAGGAGTCTTCTACTGCCAGAATGGATAGGATGGAAGATTAATACAAGAAATGGCAGAAACATTGAGCCAGCAACAACAGTGGCAACAACCACATCCTCTGCCTCCTCCTCCAGTACCACATGTCCAAGATATTTAGAATGATGACCGAATGATAGCTCTCACCAAAGAGTTTAAGAAAATGAAACCGCCACAATTTTAGGGAGGATTGGATCCATTAAAGGCTGAAGCATGGGTCCTTGGCATAGAGAAACTGTTTGAAGTGTTTCCTTGCCTAGAAACACAGAAAGTATTGCTAGCCACTTTTACTCTTGAAGATGAGGCAAGAAGGTGGTGGATGCTAATGCGTGAAAACCATAAAGATATTGGTTGGGCACGATTCTTGGAAATTTTCTATGACAAATACTTTCCATAGTTTGTCCATGACAGAAAGGTGTCGGAATTTATGGAACTTAGACAAAACAGTATGATAGTAGCTGAGTATGAGGCCAAGTTCACTAAATTGGCTAGATTTGCACCACATGTGGTTGACACTGACTACAAGAAAGCAAGACATTTTGAAGGAGGACTTCGAGATGATATCTTAGAAAGGGTGAATGTTCTCAAACTGGAGACCTACATTGAAGTGCTGGACCGGGCCATAATATCAGAAGCTAACATAGCCAGACAGGCCAAATCAACAACTGACTGGAAGGGTAGTAAAAGGTAAGGCTTCTTTTCGAAAAAAAAAAAAAATTCAAAGAAGTAGAATACGGGCTCCTCAAGTACTTATAATTCTTCCCAAGACACATCTCCAATATGCAATGTTTGTAGTAAAAGGCATCGCAGAGTTTGTTACCGTGTGTCAAGAGCTTGTTTTAAGTGTGGCAAAACGGGGCATATGACTAGAGATTGTAATCAGAACAGTGGAAAGTTAGCTACTACCTCAATTGCATCGATCCCAAAACCGGGGAACACTACGAGATCTACTACCACTGGAGATATCGTGAGGCAAGGAAGAGTTTTTGCACTTGTTCCAGGCAAGACATGGAATGTTGAAGCCGTTGTCTCAAGTACTATCTCTATATGTAATCAAGATGCTTTTGTATTAATTGACTAGGGATCAACACACTCTTTCGTAACTTGTGCATTTGCATCTAGACTGAGTAGACCTCTAGAATCATTGCCATATTTGCTATGTATATCTACTCCATCTGGGGAATCGGTGTTGTGTGCATCTGTATATTGATTTTATGACATGCGTATTGGGAATGCTATTCTATATGTAGACTTGTTGCCCTTGGACTTTAGACATTTTGATGTAATTCTGGGCATGGATTGGTTAACTAAATATTGTGCGACCATTGATTGTGTAACAAAACGGGTTGTATTTAAACCACTGGAACAGGAAGAAATTGTGTTTGTGGGTAACGGGGTAGTGCCTCCACCTTATTTGATATCTGCAGTGAAAGCATGTAAATTGATCAGGAAAGGGTGCCAGGGTTATTTGTGTTGTGTGCTATCTGAACAATCTGTGAATGTTGAATTGAACAGTATCCCTATTGTTAAAGAATTTCCAGATGTGTTTCCAAATGAATTATTAGGGGAATTAGTAGACAGGGAGATAGAGTTCACCATTGAAGTTGTGCCAGACACTCAGCCTATTTCAAAAACTCCCTACAGAATGGCTACTACTGAAATGAAAGAACTGAAAGAACAGTTGCAAGGCCTGCTTGACAAGGGGTTTATTCGACCTAGCACTTCACCATGGGGTGCACCAGTGTTGTTTGTGAAAAAGAAAGACGGAACCTTGCGCTTGTGTATTGACTATCGAGAATTGAACAAGGTGACAATAAAGAATAAATATCCCTTACCTCGCATTGATGATTTGTTTGACCAGTTGCAGGGATCACAGGTGTTTTCCAAGATTGATTTGAGATCCGGATACCACCAGTTGAAGGTAAAAGCAGAGGATGTTGAGAAAACTGCGTCTTGAACAAGGTGTGGCCATTATGAATTTCTTGTTATGCCATTTGGGGTGACTAATGCTCCTACAGCATCTATGGACCTAATGAACCGAATTTTTAAGACCTACCTTGATCAATTTGTTGTGGTTTTTATTGATGATATTTTGATACACTCAAGGAGTAGAGTTGAACATGAACAATATCTGAGGACTGTTTTGCAAACACTTAGAGAAAAGAAATTATTTGCCAAACTAAAGAAATGTGAATTTTGGTTGGATGAAGTTATCTTTTTAGGGCATGTTATCAACAAGGAGGGATTTCAGTGGACCCACAGAAGATAGAGGCAATTGTGAATTAGCCTGCACCGACGAATATAACAGAAGTCTGCAGTTTCATGGGCTTAGCTGGGTACTATAGAAGGTTTGTGAAAGACTTCTCAAAAATAGTTGTGCCTCTTACCCAACTGACACACAAAGGGCAACTGTTTGAATGGAATGATGAAAGAGAATCTGTCTTTCATGAACTAAAAACGAGACTGACCACCGCACCAGTTTTGACATTACCATCAGGTACGAAAAACTTTGTGATTTTCAATGATGCATCTTATAAAGGTTTGGGTTGTGTATTAATGCAGAATGGAAGGGTGATCGCCTACGCCTCTCGACAGTTGAGGCCACATGAGAAGAATTACCCAACACATGATTTAGAATTGGCCGTAGGTGTATTTGTTTTGAAAATCTGGCAGCATTGCTTGTATGGGGCAAAATGCGATGTCTACATGGATCACAAAAGTCTAAAGTACTTCTTTACATAGAAAGAGCTAAATATGCGACAGAGAAGATGGCTTGAACTGATAAAAGACTATGACCTTCAGATTCAGTATCACCTTAGGAAGGCCAATACAGTTGCTGATGCCTTGAGCAGAAAATCGATGGGAAGTTTGGCTTGTTTACTTACTGAACAGAAAGAAATCTTGCAAGATTTTGAGAAGTCCGAGATTGAAGTGGTATTGTGTGAACAGGGCGGATTGATAGCCGCCATTTCAACTGAACCAGCAATCATTGATGAGATTAAACAGAAACAAAAGAGGATGAATTCCTCAAGAAAGTGATTGATGAATTTGAGACAAGTCCGAAAGCAAAGTTCAGCATTGAAAGTGAAGTGTTGAGATTTCGAAACCGAATGTGTGTCCCAGATATTCCGGAACTAAAGAAAAGAGTTCTAGATGAAGCTCATAACTCAGTGTTTGCTGCGCATCCGGGTAATAACAAAATGTATTGGGATTTGAAACAAAGCTATTGGTGGCCCAAAATGAAGAAAGAAATTGCAGAGTATGTGTCCAAATGCCTTCCATGTCAGCAAGTTAAAGTTGAACATCAAAAACCGGGCGGTCTACTTCAACCTCTTCCTATACCGTAATAGAAATGGGAGCATGTAACTATGGATTTCGTTGTTGGTCTACCTCGAACTCCTCGAGGTATGGATTCTATTTGGGTTATAGTTGATAGACTGACTAAATCTGCACATTTTCTACCTGTTAAAACTACATTTGATACTTATAGACTGGCTACTATATATGTTGATGATATTGTTCGTTTACATGGAATTTCGGTATCTATTGTGTCGGATAGAGATCCGAAATTTGTATCTAGATTGTGGAAAAGTCTACAAAGAGCAATGGGAATGGAATTGAGATTCAGTATTGCATTCCATCTACAAACAGATGGGCAATCAGAGTGGACCATATAGACCTTAGAAGACATGCTCAGAATGTGTGCTTTAGATTTTCAAGGGAGTTGGGAAGATTATTTGCCACTAGCAGAGTTCGCATACAATAACAGCTTCCACTCCAGCATCGGTATGGCACCATACGAGGCTTTGTATGGTAGAAGGTGTAGATCACCAATTTGTTGGACAGAAGTTGGGGATAGAGCTTTACTTGGGCCTGAAATTGTACAAGATACTTCTGAAAAGATCAAAACTATTCAACAGAGGCTCAAAACAGCTCAGGGCCGACAAAAGAATTATGCAGATGTTCGAAGAAGACCTCTTGAATACGAGGTTGGCGATCATGTATTTACTCATGTGACTCCGATGAAGGGCCAAGTACGGTTCGGTAAGAAAGGAAAATTGTCATCCCATTACATTGGGCCGTTTCAAATTCTGGAGAGGCTTGGTCTAGTTGCCTATCGAGTCACTTTGCCACCGGGATTCGAACAAGTACATAATGTGTTTCATGTGTCAATGTTGAGGGGTTATCTTTCAAATCCATTTCATGTGATTGATTACCACCGGATAGCTCTTGATGAAAATATGGAATATGCGGAATGGCCGGAATGAATCCTTGACCGGCAAGTGAAACAATCGTTGACCGGCAAGTGAAACAAAGAACACTATGGGACGGACGCTACATGGGAAAAGGAGGATGAAATGAGACTACGCTATCCACATTTGTTTCCCAACGAAGGTAAAATAAGTTTGGAGGACCAAACTTCTTAAAGGAGGGAAGATTGTGATAACCCTGTTTCGTATTATACTGATTGATCTTAATTATGATTGTGATTATGTGTTTGATATGATTTTGAGTGCCATTTATATGAATATATGTGGTTTTCAATTTTTATCTGTTCATCGTAGGAAAATCTGTTTGATTTTCTGTTTTAGAATTTAAATTGAAGACCTTATCGGCCACAGAAACAAAATTGACCATGCCATTATGATTAGTATAAATTTTAGAGCCTATGTTGAAATTTAATTGAAAAATTATTTGGATTAAAATGATTAGATTCAAAACGATTAAATTAGGGCCAATTACTTAACTATAATCAAATTTGATTAGGCAATCCTATATAGAGGCCTATATAGCCTTATGTTATTTCTTTTTGAGCTCAAATCATAAAATCACACTCTAAGAGAGAGAGAGGGCCGGTTCAAGAGAGAGGAAGAGGAAGAATTGTGTATTTTGGCTCAAAGTTTGTGAATTTGGAAGCTACACTCAAGATTTAACCACATTTGTGAAGATTGGAGCTCTTAGGTGAGTAAATTTTATGAGTTTGAGTTTGTAATTTTGTGGATTCAAAGTAAGATTGTGATCAAGAACATAGATTGAGTTGATTTTGATGAATTTGAAGTCAATGAATGCATGCATGTAAGAAATTACGATGAATTTGTATAATCTAACATGTAGCATGTTAATTATGAAAAATTGAGTGTTGGATCATACATGCAAGCATGGTTTTGTCGAGCTTCATGAGTATAAGCATCACTTGTGCCATTTGAAATGGTATTGGGGTCTACATTACACATGCATGTATAATTCATGAAGTTATGGAGTTTGATTATGTGAATGTTCAAGTTTAATTATGAAACTATGTGTTTTGTGAGATGATTGGAGAATTGGACCATGATTTTGAATAATGGGCCCCACATTGCTTATATCCTTATGATATATAGTGTGTTTCCATGTTTTTGAACCAAAAACAAGAGTTTTGGGCCTTTGAATGCTAAGTTTGAACTTTAAGAACAATTCTGGAAATTCCAGAATTTGGCATGTCCGCTCGAGCGGGTAAAGGGCCGCTCGAGCGTGAAATGTTAGTTCCCAGAACTTTTGCAGACATTGATGTTCGCTCGAGCGGGAAGGGTTATGCTCGAGCATCTGTACACGTAATTTTGACTCTCAGCTCGAGCGTCCAAAGTTGAGCTCGAGTGCAAAAATGAGGCAACCAGTACTTTTGCAGACCAAAGGGGTCCGCTCAAGCGGATAAATCTGCGCTTCAGCGGGAAGCCCTATTTCAGAAATTTTGTAAGTGTATTATATGACTTGTTTTCCGTTCTCTTTCACTTCTAAGCACTCTTTGGCATGCATCGAGCATTGTGAATGAATTAAGAGAGAAGATAAGAAAGGGACCTAAAAGGAATGAGTAAATTAAGAACGGATTGAATTGCTTGTGACCCATTATGTGTTATGATTTATGTAGGGTCGAGCACAAGGACGAATCCACCAGCAGAACACTGTGAGTAATATCTTAGAAAAGATATTTAAAGTATATTGTTTGTCCAATTGTTCACTCTTATTTGAGTTTCATAAGCTTGCTGATTTGAACGGTGGACAATAATTGTTATGCCATGTAAATGGGCCAAAGGTCGTTTGATACGAACAAATGGGCCAAAGGCATTTGGCATAAATGATTGCGGCAAAGGCCGTTGGACATGAATGATTGGGCCAAAGGCCGTCGGACATGAATGATTGGGCCGAAGGCCGTCGGACATGAATGAAATGGGCCAGAGGCCGTTTGATATGCTCGGCGTTGAAGCTGTCTAATATACTAGATAAAACCATAAATGGGCTGAAGGCCGTCTGATTATGTATATTTGTTTTGAACTTCATTTATGTATCTTCTTTATTTGATATTATTCACTGGGCTTTCGCTTACTCTCATTCATGTGTCTGTAGGTGAGCCAAGAGATGTCCAAACCCAGCCTCAATGAAGCATATGAGAAACCTTTGAAGTTTTGGAGAGTCAGCCCAAGCGTCTCACACACGAGACTCATTTTTGCCCTTTTGTTCTTTTGTTATGTTATAATTTTGCAATGTTGGCGAAAACATTGGATCACCCTTGTATATAAGTTTTGGCTTAGCTGACTAAGACTTGAATGATCATGTGTGTATAAAACCTTGAATTATTTTCCTTTTGGTGTGAGTTATTAATGAATACATATGTTTGATGTTTTGATGTGCTATGTAAGCACAGCTCTATGGACAATTTTTAAGTTTGCTTCCGTTTGGCCCCTTAACTCTGATGATATACGTTTATTTGGTTTGAGGCCGTAGGTAATCCCTGGATTATTGGCCGGTTAGGACCTTAATCCATAAGGGCGGGTCCAAGTCATGACAAGATTTGATGTTATTTTAGGTATGGACTGGTTATTGTCATAACGGGCTGTTATAGATTGTTACCGTCAGAGGGTGACTGTATGTACTTTGGGCGGTGATTGCTTTTATTTCTTGGGGGACCAGGTGGATAGAGTCTTATCACCGGTATATGTTCCGCATGGGCGAAGTGAGCTTAGTTGTCTTCTTGCTATCTTTTTGAGTAGTGAGTGTGATGAAGTTCGGATCGGTTTCCTAGTGTGGTTTGTGAATACAAGATGTCTTTCCCGAGGATCTTACTAGTTTACCACCTCACCGAGAGATCAAGTTCTCTGTTGATTTAGTGCCTGGCACAACACCGATTTCTATGGCACCATATCAGTTTGCACCAACTGAGTTGAGTGAGTTGAAGATTCAACTCTAAGAATTGTTAGATAAGGGTTTTATCCGCCCTAGTACTTCGCCTTGGGAAGCACCGGCTCTCTTTGCTAAAAAGAAATATGGAGCCTTGCGACTTTGTATCGATTACCGGAAGTTGAACCGGGTTACTATTAAGAACAAGTATCCAATGCCTCGTATAGATTAACTGTTTGATCAGTTGAAAGGATCATGTTGTTTCTCTAAGATAGACTTGAGGTCGGGTTATCATCAATTGAGGGTAAGGAAAGAGGATATCCCAAAGACAGCATTCTGTACGCGGTATGGCCATTATGAGTTTCTAGTGATGCCTTTTGGGCTAACCAATGCTCCATCTATTTTTATGGATTTGATGAACCGGATCTTCCGTAAGTTCCTAGACCGTTTCGTGGTCATCTTTGTGGACAACATCTTGATTTATTCACCCTCTGAGGAGGAACACAAGGAACATTTGCGAGTAGTACTTGAATTACTTAGAGCCCACAACCTGTATGCTAAGTTTGGAAAGTGTGAGTTCTGGCTGAAAGAGGTTAAGTTCTTAGGCCATGTGGTATCCGAGGAAGGGGTGACTGTAGATTCATCCAAGATAGAGGCAGTGCGAGATTGGACAGAACCTAAGAATGCTTTTGAGATCCGTAGTTTCTTGGGGTTGGCCAAGTATTACCATCGATTTATAAAGGATTTCTCTAGATTAGCTTCCCCGTTAACTAGACTGACGAGGGAGGGAGTTAAGTTTGTGTGGAATGAGACTTGTGAGAAATCATTTCAAAAGCTTAAAGTTAGACTTACCACTGTTCCAGTCTTGATTATTCCGGAGAGGGGTGTGGGTTATTCAGTCTATTGTGATGCTTCATGAGAAGGTTTGGGTTGTGTTTTGATGTAAAAGAGAAAAGTAGTAGCCTATGGCTCATGACAGTTGAAAACACATAAGAGGAATTACCCTACCCATGACCTAGAGTTAGCAGCGATGATATTTGCCTTGAAAACTTGGAGGCACTATCTGTATGGTGAGAAATTCGAGGCATTTTCTGATCACAAGAGTCTGAAGTATCTGTTTACACAGAAAGACTTGAACTTGAGGCAGAGAAGGTGGATGGAGTATATAGAGGAATATGATTTCGAGTTATATTATCTTCCGAGAAAAGCCAATGTTATGGCCGACACCTTGAGTAGGAAGTCTATTAGTAGTATGGCTTGTATCGCCATCCAAGAGTGGGAGATGTTGGGTACTCTTGGTGAGTTTGACTTGCACCTGGGCGAGTCTGTTGAATCTACAGTCTTGTTTACGGTAGCTGCTCAACCTACACTTATGATCTGAGTGCTAGAAGCACAGAGGGGTGATCATGAGGTGGAATCCCTCCGGGAGAAGATTTCCAGTGGAAAGGTAGAAAGAGGCTTAAGTGTGTATCCCAACCAGAGTGTGAGGTACCGTGGTCGTTTGTTTGTGCTGGAGTCTTGCCGAGAGGAGGTACTCCTAGAGTTTCACCACTCACGCCTTGCGGTGCATTCGGGAGGCACCAAGATGTATTATGATCTGAGTCGCCAGTTTTGGTGGAGGGGTATGAAAAAGGATGTAGCTGTGTTATTATCGAGGTGTCTTACTTGTCAACAAGTGAAGGCTGAGCATCAGAGGCTAGCGGGTTTGTTGCAACCCTTGCCTATAGCCGAGTGGAAATGGGAGCATGTTACGATGGATTTCATTGTGGGTCTTCCTAGAACTCAACGGGGCAGTGATGCCATTTGGGTGGTGGTTGATTGGCTGACCAAGTCCACACATTTTATACCTATGCGTGTGAGTGATTCGGTAGATTATCTTACCGACCTGTATATCAGGGACATAGTGAGGTTGCACGGGGTCCCTGTGACGATTGTTCGGATAGAGATCCGCGTTTCACAGCTCGGTTGTGGTAGAGTTTGCAAAGTGCCTTGGGCACCAGGTTGACCTTTAGCACAACATATCACCCTCAAACTGATGGGAAGTCCAAGCGTACCATTCAGATTCTTGAGGATATGCTTCGAGGCTGTGTCCTTGATTTTAAGGGATCGTGGGAGAGACACTTACCCTCAGTGGAGTTTGCCTACAATAATAGCTTCCAATCGAGTATTGGCATGGCACCGTTTGAGGCCTTGTATGGCCAACCGTGTAGATCTCCTGTGTGTTGGGCCGAGGTGGGTGATGCACCTTTGTTGGGCCCAAAATTAGTTCAGGAAACGACAGAGAAAATGGCACTTATCCGTAAGAGGTTGGTTACGGCTGAGAGTGGTCAAAAAAGTTATATTGATCGTAGGAGGAGACCTTTATCTTTTGAGGTGGGAGACTATGTGTTCTTGAAGATATCGCCTGTCACGCCCCCAGAAAAAAAAAACAATATATGCAACCCAAAACATTTATTAATTACCATATACATCAGAGTAAATAGTCCTTTCATTACATAAAGTTAATGTTACGAAAGAGTTTTGTACAATCACATGTCCTATAAGTTTACACCTTTCCAAGTCTTGACTTGGTTACAACAAAAATGAGATTAACCCGAACAGTTAAAGCCCTAGGCTATACAAAAATACACAATCAAAATGAAGAAGCTCTTGCTCTCAAAAGTCCCTTCAAACTACTATCTTGGTGGAGGCATACCATCATTACCTGAAAATGTTTTTCCCAAATAGGGTGAGCCACAGCCCAATGCCATAACTATATTTCACATTTTTACTGTGCTAAAATCATTAACTGACATAGTTGTTAAGACACTTATTTTAATTATTTTTATTTCATTAATTATATTTACCTATTGTGCTAGTCATAATTTTTATTAGGGTATTATTAATTTTAATTGTAAAAACGTAATTCATCCCCCCTCTTAGGTTGTCTTTTGGGTAACAATTGGTATCAGAGCTTTGACTCTTGTTTTAGATTTAACCATCTAGGAGTTTTGATCCATGCAACCTTAGCTGAAGGATAAGACACAAATAGGCCACCATTGTTTGACGGAAACAACTATAGTCATTGCAAGGATAAGATGACCCTATACCTACAAGTCACTGATTATGCCATGTGGATTATTGTCACCAAAGGTCCAAAAATTCCTACCAAATTAGTAGACAATATTAGTGTACCTAAAACTGAAGATGAATGTGATGAGAGAGATCATAAATTATTGCAAGCCAATGCTAAAACCATACTCACCCTTGTTTGTGGATTAGACTCTAAGGAGTATAATAGAATTTCAAGTTGTGATTCGACAAAAGAAATTTGGGACAACCTTGAGGTAACGTATGAAGGTACAAACCAAGTGAAGGAATCTCGTATTGATATGCTTGTTCATAGTTATGAATTGTTTAAAATGAACTCTGATGAATCTATTTCAAGTATGTTTACTAGATTTACTGAAATTGTAAACTCTTTGAAATCTCGTGGAAACTTTATACTAACAGTGAGTTGGTTAGAAAAATTCTTAGTTCCACAAGAAAAGTCATTTATCCTCAGAAGTCATAGACAACTCACATAGGCATATGATTAACATTTACTTATCATATTCAAAGGTACATCTTAATAATTCATAACAAAAGTATTGAGTCAAATTCGTAGTATAACACTTCCAAATAATATGGATCCTCCGGATAACAATGAGACACATAACACATAACATTAGCCCCAATGATCAACTCATTTATAACCAAATCGGTCAAATAAAAGAACGGGTCCTGAATCAATCATCATACAAACGTTTGTTCACACGTAATAAAAATGTTCAATAGTTATCTTGGCAAATCGAAGTGTTCTCATCCCAATTGTTTCAGTAACCTCAAATTAAGTTTCAAATGCTCAAGTAGACGAGTTATAATTTTACCAATAATCGATTACGCAACCATAAGGAATTCAATTGTAGTTCAAGTCTCCTCACACTTTACGAAACATATTCTTGTCAATCTCTCCCCACGCACTCCTAAGTTAGCAGGGATAACACTGAAACAATTAATCACATAACGTGCGTAATTCTCACAACCCCATAGTAGCAATTACAATTCAAATACTCCCAAATAGTTAAGGTTTTTCTCAAGTAGTGTTCATAAACACATAATTCACGAGTAACAATTCTTATAGCATCAAGTCAAAACACAGTAACACAGAAGTAGCAATTTGGTAAATCAATCAGTTGCCAGCCCTATATAACCTACTGCATCCATACCACATATCTGCCCCATAGCCGAATGTTGGTGCTTAATAGGGTTCATGTCTATTGCTGGCAATCTACACACGGTCCTTATCACAATATAACCCAATCATTGCTTGCTAACAATTCATAATTCATCTAGAACGAAAACAAACTAAATAAAGATTCTTATCAAATCAAATCAGATAAAGGTCCTAGCACATCATTCTCAAACATGGTATTTGGTTCCAAGGGTTCAATCAGTTCGCTTAGAGATTCTAGCCAAAGTCGCACAATCATGCTAAGTTCATTTGTTCTCCAGATCAGGCATCATAATGGTTCATATCAAAAGTGGCTGAGGTTCCATACCATATAGTTTCCTTCGAATAAGCTCACATGTAAAT
The DNA here is from genome assembly GCA_030407325.1 of Camellia japonica. Classification (NCBI taxonomy): domain Eukaryota; kingdom Viridiplantae; phylum Streptophyta; class Magnoliopsida; order Ericales; family Theaceae; genus Camellia; species Camellia japonica. The sequence goes on along the minus strand of JAPPVO010000031.1, from coordinate 56,025,949 downwards.
ACACAGGCACATAGTTGTTCATAACATAAAGTGCTTACATAATATAAAATTTGGTATACGAGAATTCCAAGTAGATTATATCATCACAAATTCATGATTCTAAGAACCCAATCAAATAATCTCGTCCATGTTAACTAACCAAGGTATGTAATCACAACTAATATGGGGTTTGTTATACGAGGTATCCAATCTAGCCACATAGTTGTAGTGTTAGCTCCAATGGTCTAGGGAGTGGGGATCGGTACTATAACAATCATCTCAAACAAAGGTACAGAGAAATATCTATCCATAATCAATTAACATTCCAAGCAACGGTGCATATATATAAGAGTCCCTAGTCAACCAACACATAAGCATTTGTTCATAAACAATGACGGTACCTGGAACAACGGTCCTCGTATTCTGAGTGTTTTCTGGGACAAGTGCAATTACTCTACCTTGGCTTGCGATTCCACTCATCGTAACCGATCTTGCCATTGATACAAAACTGATCAAGGTAGTGAGTCCATTCACACTTGGTACAATCCGGGGACAATCCCTTAGCTTCTGACTCATCTCGCCACATCTATAACAAAGTTGCATATGTAGGTTCACATCAATCATATAACCCTCATGTTCGTATACTCATGTTTTCATAAGTCACTCGTTCATATCAAAATCCAAATTACTCATCAATTCACATAGCTTCTGTTCATACTCATAACACATAGGCTACTTCTCATGCTGAGATTAGAAACGTACAGAAGGTTTCACAATTTCCATGTTCATGCCCAAATAAAACCATACTTGCTCAAACAATAATCATACTTACTCATGTATTCTCATATACTTTATATTTCATAGGAAGTTTAGAAAGCACACACGTATTCATATCTTTCATGCTCATGCTCATGCTCATGCTCATGCTCATATAAAGATCATGGGTTCACACCTTATCGCATACACTTGTAGCGCAAAATGCAAATGTTCCTAATTCTTTTCTGGACTCCTTATTGCTCAATTGAACTTGTGTATGAGGTATTTACTCGTGCTCTGATACCATTCTGTCATGACTCGAACCCGTCCCTAAAAGTTTGGGTCATAACCGACCAGTAATTCGTGGATTACCGAAGGCCTCAAACGAACATACAAAATATTTATGTTGATGGGGCCATAACGGAAGCATATGATCAGAAGGAGTCCACTGAGTTGTGCCAATCATGAGCAAGATCACAGAGATAATCATGTAACACATTAATACATTTAACAGCCCAACAAAAATACAGGAGCCAAAGGAAAAATTGTACATAGTGTTTACAACCCAAGACCATGAAAGCAAAAACAAAATAAGATCAAGGTGTGGTATGAGTCAAGACAAAACTCCATCTTGGAGGCAGACTCGATGGGTTCTCAAAAAGAATAGCTCCGGAAGCTGACTCTAGGGATGTGTTCCATGCTGCGGATTACCTACATGTGCATACATAATATTGGGTGAGCGAAGCTCAATGAGTAATAATACAGTAAACAGTGTAATAATCATAAGATTCTCACAATATCCATAATCGTGTAATCAAAATGGCCTCGGGCCCAACATTTATCAAAACGACCTCGACCCAATTTGCTGATATCAAAACGGCCTCGGGCCCAATCATTTATCAAAACGGCCTCGGGCCCAACATTTATCAAAACAGCCTTGGGCCCAATTTGCACATATCAAAATGGCCTTGGGCCCAATCATATATCAAAACAACCTCGGGCCCAACATTTATCTATGTATGGACCCAAGAGGTGACTCGTACGGACTCTAAAGGTGACTTCCACTGTAGCACTTAGTTCCGTCCAAAATACAATATTAGAAGATCATGTCGTACATAAATCAAAATACATAATGAAAAACATATCTTTACTATACTATTACTCACAGTGATTTCCAGAAATGGTTGATCGGTCCTTGAATCATGACCTGCAAACATAATGCGCATGGCACAATATATCGGAACATAGAATTACTCTCTTGATCAAATCTACTTCTCTTAATCTTTTCTTAACCAACTAAATCAATCCCTTACTTTGCTCCTTCACCAATTATTTTTTTGGTTCAAAACTCATTATTCCTCAATGGGTGATATTCCGTGTCTTGGAAAATAGGAAGAAACAAAAGGAAACTGGGTTAGGAGAGGAAATAGCATGAAACGGTTAGAAAGAAAGTGAACAGCCTTCACTAATTTGAACATATCTATTTTTGTATTTAGAATTTGGATATGAGACTATCACCATTGGAAACTAGACTTCCGGGGCTTGAATTTAGGCTCAAGAATCACTTAAAACGGAGTTTTGATGAAGGAGATATGTCATTTTAAAGTTGGGCTGAAACAGGGGTTCCGCACGTGCGAAAGTCTTCACCGCTCGTGCGGCCCAAATCCGCTCAAGCGGAAACACCGGCCGCTCGAGTACCCAAGGAGGAGAATCAAAACCTCCTTTTTTCTTCATGTTCCACTCGTGCGGAGCCCATCACCACTCGGGCAGTCTGGGCAAACTCAGACTGCCCGAAAATTCATCAAAGATTGAGTTTTCAAGCCAATTTCAAGCCAAGATTTCATGTAATCTTCCTTTAAAAGATGAAATACTAACCTTACACAAGTGTAATCACAACTCAAACACATCAATCTTGCTTAGAGTTCAAAAATCAAAAGCTCATCTTTTATAATCTTAAGAGTTTCAAAACTTAACCTCACAAATGCACTTGTACATGGAACATCCTTCCATAAATCTTGTTGTATGGACAATCTAGAGTTCATTTCATACATTATTCACAAGATTGAACTCTAATCATGCAAAATCAAAACATTCAAGTCCCAATTTCTTAGTTTAGCTTAAATAAACACATAACCCAAAACCCTAACCCAAAAGGGTTTCCAATCTTCAAATCTCTATATGTTTTCAAGCAATAGATAAGTTGTGTACAAGAATTCCAAGTAAATTTACATACGTTAGCTCAAATCTAGGGTTTGCGCCTTGAATCTCCACCAAATCTCTAACTTCTCCTATTCTTCTCTCTCTAACTCACCCTCTAGCAAAGCTCCCCCAAAAATGATGAACTCAAGAACTAGAGAGATATATATAATATAGGCTAATTAAGACATTACGAATCATAATTTCACAAAATTTCACCGTAGGCTCTAAAAATCATGCTAATCACGGACATGAAGTTGGTTTTGGTTTATCGCGCCTCTAAGACTTTCAATTTTCAGTTCAAAGTTCTAATTGCAACAAATTTTCCTACATTCAACAGATATAAAATCCAAAATCACATAATTCACATACTTAACTTGCAAATTTATATTAAACATATAAATACGTGTATAATTAAGCATAATATAGGTTGGATTATCACACTTCCAATTTATAATACCAGTGTAATGCCATTTCTTCTAAACTTGAGGACAACATTCGACACATGATCGGGCCATTGTTGCTCCATAATGTCATGGTCTGCGTGTAATGTTGGATGTGGTTGGTTAGATCCCCTTTGCCATCATACAAGTTGAATTTTGGTAAAGTGAACCTTTATGGTGGATCTGCACTATCTATTGCTCGGGAGAATGAGGATGCTAAATCATTCGTGAAAAGTTTATGTCGGCCATGCTTTGGATGTACTCCTATTCGACCATCGAGCTAGCTTCACAGGTCATTCTCCGGACTGTCCAGAGAATCCTTTCAGGTGACCTGACACTTTTTCTATGTCTGATCGGGATTGCTGTTGGCTGTTTAGATTGTTCATTTTGGATTATTGGCAGTTTTGGCTCGTTCGTCAGGCCTTCTTCGGGTCATACATAGTTCTTCTTTAAGGGCCACCACTTCCACCATCAGTCATTCAACGAGTTGACTCTATTGATTTTCGAGGTCCGGAGGGGCTATTCGAGCTAAATTTTCTGGTATATCCTCGGAATTACTGCCGAAGTTTTCACTAGCCATATTTTCGATTGGCAAATTTTAGGGGTCACTTGGTATCTCGTCCAGAGCGAGATGGACACTCATCTTTTCTCGAGTTTCCCACAGACGGCGCCAATTGTGGAATGATGAAATTTGTTCCCCATAAGGAAATCGAGATGAGTTGCTCCTTCCTGTGCTCTGTAGAAAGAATACCAAGATGTTAGTAATCTCTTCCGACCAGAGTTGGTCAGGAGGTTCCTCCAACGATCAAGTTAGAATATGGCTTAGACATTATATATCTGAAAGAATAAACTTTGTTGTAATTGTTTCTTAATGAAATTTTCGTTTGCTTCTTTTGTCATTTTTGGATCTCCTTTTTATAGTGTGGATACCTTGCATTTTGTCCGTTGGATAACTATCTTGATCCAATGGTATTTTATGCCCCCAGACACTAGTCGGGCAGGTGGGCAAGTTGTCTTGATCTGCCATTGTCAGAGTTGTTTTATTTTGGATGGTCTAGATTTAATTTGGACATAAGCTCTCATCTTTGATCGTTGGATCTCTCTTATCGAATGATCACATCGTCAAGATATGTTGATCCCATATCCTCATTTCTATCAATTCTGATCTTTGTCGTCAATTACCAACTAATCCAAGGGCTTTCCTTTGTGTTGTGGATCTTTTCTCAGAAAGCGATCTTGTTCAAACCTTCTATCACGTGACTTTGTTCCTTTTAAGATGGACCTACCAAGGATTTGGCCCTGGCCCCCAATTTAGAGCTTGCCTTGGCTGGGTTAAAAAGGCTTTGGGCCATATATCAATTCTCTTGGACTTTGGGTCTGTGTTTTTACTCTCCACAATAAGTATACGTAATTCTTTAATGCTAACTATTAATCAACCCATTCATCCTGTTCAAGCTGTTCAATTAAAAAGTACTAATGCCAAATTAGAGTTTTTATCTACTAAACATCTCGTTAGGTTTGAGAAATGTTTATAGATAGCATTAGATAGGCTTGAGCCAAGAGAAGATAGCCCAAATTTGTACTATTTAGTTTGTGCCAAACTAAAGTTATGTCTCACGTTTGATTAATATTTTTAAATTATTGACTTAATTTTGACCTTGCCTCTACATGTAGTCTAACTATTTCATACTATTTTGTAAATCACATAATCCTCTTTTTAGATTAACCATTTAATTTGATGATATTATTTATAAAGGGTTAGTTTAGCTAATAGGGGATAGATATTGGAGAACACTACGCCAAAATTGGGCTGTAGCGGCGGTTTTTTACCGCCGTTAAAGCCTTTAACGGCGGTATTAACGGCGGTTTCATTACCGCCGTTTATGCTCGTGTCGGAAAAAGTGAAACCGTCGTAAAAAGGCAAATTACTGTCGTTAAAAGTCGACCAAAAACGGCGGTAATATAGGACCAAAAACGGCGATTTTTTACCGCCGTAAATAAGTTCAAATTTTTCAAAAAATAATTCTTTCTTCTTACACTCCCCAAGTTTTGAACCCAAGACCTCTCATCCACCCACACCAACCACTCTGCCACAGCCACTCTTCATGAAATATATTCCCTAAATAAATATTTAAACACTACTTTTACTTTATTGTAGATGGTTTCGCCGGAACTCGCCGGAGTTTCGCCGGAGCACGCCGGAGTTTCGCCGGAGCTCTGCCGACAAAGGCCGCCGTCATTAACAGCGGTAATGGTTGGGCATTAGCAGCGGTTTTGTTACCGCCGTTAAAAGTGGGCATTAACGGCGGTTTTGTTACCACCGTTAAAAGTGGGTTTCGTTACCGTCGTTAAAGACACTTTTAGTAGCGGTTTTCGTTACCGCCGTTAATAGTACCTTTAACGGCAGTTTTCGTTACCGCCGTTAAAAAAATCGCCGTTAATGTCCTGTTTTGGCGTAGTGGAAGTAGGTAAACTAACAAAGTACATTATAGGTTGACTGTAGGGTCAGAAGGCTTAAGGGTGGCTGGGGGAGGAAATTAAAAATGACAATTGGAGATGGTCAACAGGTGAGTGTGAAAAAAATTTGCAATGGTGCATGATGTGGGGTATGAAGGACTTGATTTGGGATAGCTCGTAGAAGAGTGTCAGTACTACTCCCTCTAAATTTTCTCTATTTTGTTTTTCAATTTGTTTTTGATTTTAACAAATTTTGATTGGGTTTCAATATATAATTAAAATTGGTAGTTTTAGGTTCTTATATCATTTGAGAAACTCTAACATAAAATAATTGTAAGTGTAATTTTTGTAATTCACACAAATTTTTTCTTCTAATATCTACTAGTACTAATCACATGTGTCACACATATTTGTTAGTTAATATTTAAAATAAAACATTGATGGCAACATAATGAAAACATTATTTCAGTATATTTTAAATGAAGACAACTTAATTTACATAATTTTAATTTTATCCTCTAAATTTTAAAATTGTTACTATTTAATTTTTATATTATTTATTTATTTATTTGAGGCCATGCATAGTACGGGTGTTATACTAGTTTTGCTATATCATTAAATACAAATTTTATCAATATTCCTAACCTCCCAAAACCCTAACCTCACCCCATGCTTACCCAGGGCACCACCCAATTTTGGCAACTTTAGCCCTCTTTTGTCCATCTCTATCTCTAACTACCCTTACAATCCCTCCCCAACCTTGAGCTCTCACTCCCTCTTCTCTTTCTCTCTATGGTTGAGAAGGGAAAGAGATTGTCGGAAGTGGGGAAATAGCAGGGAGATGTAGTGATGGCCAAGAAGTGGCTACCAAATATGGGAGTGGCAAGGGTGGGTCTAAAGAAGTAGGGGTATAATCAAGATTATGATAGGCGTTCAAAGAAAAATGAGAAACCAATTTTGATAGGTGAGAGTCCAAAAAAGTAAGGTGAGTGCAAATAGCATCACTCATATATATATGCTATAATTTACATTAAAAAATTACTACAATATATCCTTAATCCTTAAAAATAATTTGCTACCGCATGATCAAATAGGCTCCACCAACTCAATCCTCTTTCCTCTTACCCTTCACCTCTAACGCACCCCCAAAAAAGCTTCTATCTATCTAATAAAACACTAATAGGTATCTTGTTTTTTCTTTAGAGAAAACATAAATGTGTTTTTTTTTTTTAAATAAAAAACAAAAACCATGTTTGGTTCACACATATATTTAAAAAAAAAATAAAAACAAATTAAAAAAAAAAAACCATATTTGATGAATTGTCAAGATGTGAGGTTGTTAGGAGTGGTGCTTGATGGGTAGGGATAGCCAAATGTGGCCATAGATGGTGTGTGTGTGTGTGTGTTTGGGGGGGGGGGGGGGGGGGGGTTTGTCGGGGTTGTGAACAAGTAGGGAACACAAATTTTTCAACAAAGAAAAAAAGCACATTTTTTCCCTTAACTTTTGAATTCTTTTTTATTTTTTTATTTTGTTGGAATCAAAATCAATTGTCAAACCTATTTTCATTTACAATTAAACATAACAATTACTAAACATATTATAATTAATTTGATTACAACTATGTTAAAACTTTGGATGAAGTTACTTATGGGTAGGGGGTTATATTTATATTCACAACCTTCTTGTTCTCAATTGACATATGGCCAATAATTTAGTTCTTGTCCGTTATTTAGTTTTGTAGTTTTTTTCTTTATTTGATAAAAAATATTTAATAAAGTCCACTAACAAGGTGTTTGGGAACTAGTAAAAAAGTCACTCAGATTTTTGCAACCAGCTAAAAAAGTTTAATGTCATATCAATTTGTTCACAAAAAAAAAAAAAAAAAAAAAGACTTTTTGTACAATTTTTCAAACATAATTTTTTTTTAACTGCTAAAAGGGCCAAAAAAAACCATTTTAAAAAAACAACTAAATTTGATAAGGATAGTCAAATTATTCTAGCCATTGTTAAGGCCTGGGATAGCATCATACATGGAGAGCATTAACGATGAAAAACGTTCATTCAGTACTTGACAACTAGGAGAATTTAAGAGCTAATTACAATTTTAGTTTTCAAATTATGGGAGTTGTATTATTTTGATTTTTAATATTTAAATTATATCAGTTTGGTCTCTAATGTATAAAAGTATTTTAATTTGGTCTCCAATATTTAAATTATGTCAATCTGATCTCCAACATGTAAAAAATATTTCAATTTAGTCTCCCAATTTAATTATGTTAATAGACACAAAGATATGGACATTTAAGTATTAGAAATTTAAGTTTATGGGAAATTCTCCAGTGTGCACCCCAACCTACTACAAAAATTTGTAATTTTATCACAAAATTCCATAACATCAATTATAAAATGCATAATTTCACTACAAATTGGCGCGACAAAAATGTCATAACCAAGTCACAAACTTTTGCAAAATCAATGACAAATTTTGAACATTTTTATTATACCAATTTGTGGCGAGGTTACTCATTTTGTAGTTGATGTTATGAAATTTTTGGTAAAATTAAACATTTTATGATAAGTTGCATGTAGTATGCATCCTAAAAGGACGCACACCGGAGCATTTCCCTAAATTTATACATGCTGCAAAAAAAAAAAAATTAAAAAATACAACCGCAATTTAAAAAATATTTTTCAGTGTAATGTTTTGCTATTAAACATTCTTTATTTTTTAGGTGCAAATATAACTCAATTTCTGCCGAAGTGCAGAAGCCTCAAATCACAGAATCTTTCAGGACACTCCCAACAGAATTTGTCAAGCTCCCCTTCCTAAATGTAATGTAAGTAAGGCCTTGTTTGGTTAACACTCATATGGGAATTTGCTATTTCAATTGATTTTTTTTGACTTTTTACTAAAAATATGCAAAAAAAAAGAGAGAGTAATGTAAAAACTTGTTATGTTTTTCTTTTCTTTTCTTTTCTTTTTTTCTTTTTGGCTATTTTCTCCCCTTCCCAGACAAGGAAGTAAAAAGAAAAGCGTTAGCTAATAAGTTTTAATTTGTTTAGCTAACAATTGAGAAGGAAAAAAAATTATAAGATACATCTCAGTTTGAGAATTGTTAAAAAAAAATTAAGAAAAAATTACAAATATATATATATATATATATATCAAAGTTTGACCCTTGTAACAAAATGAATCTTAGAATTTTAATTTTACCAATTTAAATCGTAATATTTTAATTTATTTTCAATTTAAACAATTCACCTTTTTTCTTAAGTAATACCAATGGAAAAATAATATTGTAGTCATTAAACTAAATGGAAGTGTACACAAAATGTCTAAAATACATTTTTTGTTGAGTTTAATGACAAAAATATCATTTTTCTATCAGTTAATAGGCAAATTATTTAGATTGAAAATAAATAAAAAGAATAGGGTTTAAATTGACAAAATTTAAAAATTATTGTTTATTTTTTACAAGAGTCAAATCTTTTTTTTTAATATAATAATTTCCCCAAAAATTGAACTTTTTCTTATTTCAAATTTTTGACTAACAACAAAGCTAACCTTTTTTGAAAAATCTAAAATCCCCAAGATATTGATTTGTGAATGTGTCAATTTTGAACAGTAAATAACAATCTCAATCAAACAATCAAAGACGAATCGACACAACGATTTAACGTGAAAAAATCACAATTGGAATGCCTCCAATTGTGATAAAAAATCACAGGCCAAAGCCACAAAATAATCCACTAAGAAGACAAACGAGGAACTACACAAGTGTATCCTCAATTACCTAGCGAATCCACGCCCGAATTGAACTGACCCAATGTGCCTCTTCCAACACTGTCTTCACTTCGGAATTGTCTTGTTCAACGTTAAATCCACAACGCCGATGTTGAATCACGATGATGAACCACTCCGAAATCTACCAAAACTTCAGGCCTGAATACCCCGAAAACCACCGAAAAACAACTCTTTCTTTTTGTATAGAATGAATAAAACAACCCCCTTTGATATAAATCACTCAATTCATGATACAAACTCTTACAGACATCAAAGGAAACAAGCAAAGAAGCTCCAGAAGAAAATCCCAATACCCAAGAAGAAGATCTGGAAGTCATACCCTAGAACCTGAATTAATCGCAAATTTATAAGCAAACAGAATCGCGATCTCCACTCGACCACAGGAATGAGCGCTTGAGCGGTCTAACTAAAATGTGTGTTTCAAAACACGGATCTACGCTTGAGCGTAAAAATACAACTTTCAATACTTTTGGAAGCGAGTAAAACTTCTGAAAGGATTGCATCTTCACTCGAGCGCACAATCAGCCGCTCGAGCAATCAAACAACTTCGACTGCAACTCGATCCCCAACATAGTCAGGGAAATGGCAAACATGATAGGATTCAGATCACAAACTCCTCTGCATACGCACAATTCGAGTTGGATTCGCATCTAAATACTCATAACCTCACTAAAATAAAAGATTGAATAAAATTACAACTGAAATGAGTTTTGTCAAACGGGATTACCAATTATTAAAACCTAACAATTTTAACATTTATCAAATGTATCAAATTTTTTAACAACAATTTTACTCTAAAAAAAAGTTTTCAAAAAGAAGAAAAGAAAGACAATTAAAATGCAATGCAGTTGTCAAACTAGCCCTAAATATCTTTATATTAATTTATATAAGATTTTTAAAACAAAAAAATTATAATATATAGTGGATCGAATGAGAAATTTAAGAAATATATTTAGAAATCCCCTAATCCCTCCACATGTACAAGTAGTTCTCTAGAATATAATAATAATAATGTATATGCTATTTTTTATTTTTCACTAGTTGAAGTACAAACAATATACACATTTTATGTTACTAAAATATACAAATTATTATTTTATTTTATTTTTATGGATGACCCGATGTTAAAAATATATATATGAATAATTGGTGAAAAGTCTATACCTATGGAGTTATAAGTTATTTAGTCCAATGTTTGATTTATTTATTAATTTTTCTTTTTTTTTTGCTGGTAAGGACATATTTAATGAAAGGGTAATTCTATTTGCATTCTATACAGACTCTCAGTATATACTACAAATCGTGTTTGAATATAAATTTTTGAACAATAATAAAATGTTCAAATATAATTTTATGAACATAAAGTAGTCATTTGGATAAAAACAATTGAATGGAATGTATATTTGAACAATTTATGTTTGTTCATAACTTTAAATCCAAATAATTGACTTTTGTTCATAAATTTATATTTGAATACCATTTGTGGTATGTATTGAAAGTTTGTATGGTGTACAAATAAAATTTCCCTTAATGAAATTGATTAGTGTGAAAAACAAAATATTTTTTTGAAAAACTTTTTTCCAATTATATCTCCATTGTCAGACACCACTGAACCACCATTGGACCATAGAAAAATTCTCCGGCATGAGAAAGTGCATTGGACAAGTCAACAGTAGTGGTTGGTAATAACATTGACAAATAGGTGACATATGGACAAATAGTAGGATGACACGTGTACACATAGGTGGATAGACAAGTAACGTGGACAAATAGATAAATAGGTAGGCAATGAACAGATAGATAAGTAGATAGTGGTAAAATGATTTTTTAAATTATAATTATCTTTTTTACCCTAAAAGAATAGATTTTAAGTATACTAGCTCAAAATTTTTAGAATTAGACTTTAGAGTCTGAATACCCAAAAAAATAAAAATAAATGAAATAGATGTTCAAAATAAAACTCAAGATGGTGCCATGTTCATAAAATCCCTAAATTAAATGGGTAAAAGATAAATGAAATAGATGTTCAAAATAAAACTCAAGATAGTGCCATGCTCAGAAAATCCCTAAATTAAATGGGTGTATTTAAAAAGAAAAACCTCTATTTCTTGCCCTTATTAGTTTTTATTTTGCCCACTTTTAGTGCTCAATTTTGCACATCCATCATTCAATTGAAAAAATACTTTAAACTCTTTTCTTCTTACACTGACCTTACTCGTAACTACCTTAATGGTACAATCCCTCCACAATGGGGTTCCCTACAACAAGTAACGCATATGTATGTCTCTCTCTCTCTCTCTCTCTCTCTCTCTCTCTCTCTCTAATTTACTAGAGGTTGTGCACACCCAAATGGGTTCGCCTGAAATTTCCATGCTGTAAAATTTTCGTGTGGGTTGAAAATTGAAATTGGTTGTTGTAGATTCAATAGGTAGTCTTACAAATAAAAAAATAAAAATTGCGTTCAATTCTTAGTTACAAAAGGATAATTTGAGAATAAAATTTTGTGACACAAAAGTGTCAAACACCAACTTAGCCCTTTACATATATAATAGGATAGTTAATAGAATAGATAAATAGATATATAGATCTATAGATATGATTGAATTTAGCAGTTGTAGTGGCAGCTATCTGTGATATCTATGCCAATTCCAGTGTTTGATTTATATATGTTAGTTGTACGCACAAGCGATGTGTGTGCAACTCAACAAAAAACAATAGTATAAGAATAATGAAAAATAAGAATGCACACATAGTATGTGTTGCTCAAGTGGTCAGGATCTTCTTTGCCAAATCCATGCTCTTGGTTTCATGTCCCATCCTGCACTTAATTATAATTTTTACATAAATATCAACTATAGAGTATAGATAGATAGTTATGCCATCTTGGAGATTTTATTTTTCTTAGTTCCTTATAGCTAATCCTTGGAGACCAATTAACAGGTTCAATCCCGAAAGAAATTGGAAACATCAGCACACTTCGGCATATGTAAAATTACTACTACCCTATTCTTTCTTGTATATGCATATGATTTTTGTTTTTGTTTTTTAATCACTTTTTTTCATTAAGGGTTTGAATATTGATGTTTTTAGTACCCTCGAGTTCAATCAGCTATCAGGAACCCTTCCTCTAGAGCTTGGGAATCTTTCTTAGATAAATGACATTTAAGACCTCATTTTTGTTGAATCATTTACGAGTTCCATGAATAGAAACAGTCCCTTCACATATAGGGATAAGACTGCATACATATAACCCTTCCCAGATCCTTTAGTGACTAAAGTCCCTTACATTGGGATATATACCTTTTTTTCATTTATAAAAAGTTCCATGTCTTTTGGAATATATCATTACGTTAAAATTTTGGATAGTCGATCAAAGCAGGACAATTTTGTGCTTAAATCATGTTGCATTCTTGATAATATACAATTTTGGTCAAGTGAAAGGCTTATTTGCTAGATCTAAACATAAAATTAATGTCTTGAGAATTATCTGCGTATCCACCCCTCTCTAACAACTAAAGCTTTTGGGAAACATTTACCTTGCCACTGAAGTTTAAGGTCAATTGATTTATTAGTTGAGTGCATTTTATTGTTGAAGACATTTGACATCAAACTATTTTACTGGAGAGCTTTCGGGAACACTTGCAGAGCTGATCATTTTGACAGAATTGTAAGTTTTTTTTTCCTTTTATGGGTGATTTAATATTATTAAAATTAGTTACCATTTTCCATTTTCTATGAATTATCAATTAATTAGTTTGAATAATGCAGTTGAGTCAGTGGGAACCAATTTACTGGAAAGATACCCAATTTCATCCAAAAATGGACAAGTCAAATTGTGAGAGCTTGACCTATTTTGTTATACTCAATTATTGTTTAATTTTATAATATATTTTTTAGCATTTACATTTCAATTTCTGTTGTGCAGAGGGATTCAGGCTAGTGGTTTAGATGGCCCAATTCCTCAAGAGATTGCTTCTTTGACAAAAATGACTGACTTGTCAATAAAGCCTTCTAATTCCATGGCTTTTAACAATTTCACAATAGTGTATGATTAATTTTGTACTTTTCTTGCGGGAGAATTAGTGATTTAAATTGAATGAAAGCAACTTTTTCACATCTTAATAGTATGACAAACATGAATAGATTGTAAGTTGAGTTGATTGCTTCTGTAGTACTATCTTTTCAAGATTATATGAATGTTTTACTTGCTGACTTGAAGTGGCATGTATTTAATTGTGTCATAGGATACTGAGGAGTTGCAATATTACTGAACCCTTACCTAACCATCTTGCAAATTTGACAAAGTTGAAAACCTTGTTAGTAGATTTGTATCTTTTTCCCCTTGTCTAGTTGCATTTAAACTGGTAACTTTCTATTTAAAGGTTTTCCCATAGTGATGTGACAAATCAATTTAATCATTAAATATTTCTAAAATACATCACAAAGTGTTGATAGATGGTGTACATCGCTCTCTATTTGTGGACAATGCTCTTAAAAATTACTAGGCGAAACAATGGAAGCAATTGATGTGTTGTGATCATTTGAACATGACTATAAACATTTCTTAGCTGGAAGAGTTAGAATTTAAGTCATTTTGCAAGCTTCTTACTTAATATTTCTCTTGCAAAGACTTGAGCTTCAACAAACTCAATGGAGAAATACCAAGCAACTTTGCCAATCTGTCAGCCGTAGAATTCATGTATGGATACTAATATTTTATACAATTTTTTAAGTTTTCGTTGCTAATTTTCACTTGCTGATTGCTACTATTCAAGCTGGATCACCAACAATATAAATTATCCCAATGAGATATTGAAGTAGAGAACCAATCAATGGCCTAAAGCAACCAAAGCACTCTTAGAAACTAGCAAATTAGATTAATCCAGTGTTAAACCTTCGAAGATAGTTGTCTCAAATAAGATAAATAAAGGCTAAGCTAATGGTCAAAGGAGAGGAATATGTTTTAATAGTTTAAATTCCATAGACCAAAAGTAGGATTCCATTTTACAATGTCAAGCCAAGATTCAAATTTCAATGAGATAATATTTTAGTTTGAGGGTGCATGTATCAAGTTTTCTCTTTTGGAAATGCTTGAATTAGTGTCATTGCTATATATTTGTGTAAGATTGTTGGCTGTATGTTTGGGGAAAAAAATAGGACTAATTCCGTGATATTGGTGCTGTTTAGTCTTCTAAAGCCCTAGTTTTATTATGTAATATTTATTTCTTCTCATCTTGTCTTCAAAAAATGAATTACAATTATACTCTTATAATTCAGCAAAAGAAACATCACTGACCCTACTAGATCATTTCAAAACAAAAGGATTGGATCTTATCCTTTATCCCAATACCTGTAGCTGTGCCAGGTTGTGTCAACGCGGGTACTTTAGCAAAACTGAAGAGTCCATGTCGTAAGATTTCTGAATGATAATTTGTATATTCAATTGTGTATAATATAAAGAGTACAACCGATTTATATAGACCTAATCTAAAATAGGAAATAAGAATAAACCTATATTCTTATAATCAATCTAATATTCACACTATCAATCTAATATATATACATAATAAAAAAATATTCTCACACATGTAACATAGATCATCATCTAAAATGCATGATATAGCGATTCCGGTTTTGACCCGTCACCTGTTGTATTCCTGACTCGGGTTTGTATGGTTTCTAATAGTGATTCATATTTTGTTTCCCTTGTCTCCTCTTTATTTTGCTTATCGAGTTGTGGTCATGCGTTTGGAACGGCTTGGTTGCTTAGTTTTCAAATTTGGTGCTGCCCAGAATTTTGGTCCTCCACTAGAGCGGGTCTTCTTGCGCTCGAGCGGGAGTTGCAAACTCTCAGTACTTTGTGCGTCTGCAAAAGTACTAGAGAAGTGTTTTTCACGATCGAGCAACGTTTCCTACGCTCGAGCGGACTGTCTGTCATCTACAAAAGTTTTGGATGTGTGCATTCTGCGCTCGAGCGAACAAAATTTTTGTGTCTGACGCTCGAGCATGAAACCTTCCGCTCGAGCGGACTGCGCGTATATCAGATCGCGAAAAACACTTTTTACATCATTTTTTCATATATTTTTACCCAAAACCCTAAAGTTGGGAGTCTCTCTCTCTAAAACTCGCCTTCTCTCTACATTTTGACCTAGATCCTTTGATCTCCACACCCTTGAGCCTTTATTAAAAAGTTAGAGCTCCTCAAGATCTTCTTTTTGACCTAATTAAAGTTAGATTTCGGCATTTTTGGGGTTCCATCCTTGCTTAGCTCATCTTCTCTCTTTGAGATAGGGATTTTCTACACTTTGTTGTGAGTTTTAACTTAGTTATTTGTGATTGTGTAACAATGGTGGGTTTTGGTGGTATTTTGAACAAAACCTAGGGTTTGGATATAAAATGGAAAGAGGGCTTTTTGGTGAATGAGAAGGAAATGATGGTGGGGTTTGGAAATGATATTGTATAGTGTCAAAATAGTTGATTTTGGTACTTGGGTGAGATTTGGGAAAAAGAGGGAGTTTGCCCTAGAATGAGTATTGTATTTATTTTATATAAATAAATGAAATTGATGTTGTAAACTTGGAATTGGACAAGTATTGAAATGGATGATGAAATGATATAGATGATGTGTCTTATCTTTGGAAGTTTTGAATAAATTATATGTCTTAAGAATATATATCTATTTAGAAATATCTGTATTGAACTATCAGTAGAGGATAGCTTTGATTGTTGTAGAAATTGCATGTGGATTAGGTGAATTGAAACTATCCCATGGTTGCTTATCATTGAATATGATTATGTTGTAAATACATTGTTTATGTATGTTGATTTGGTAGTGGAAAGGGAATGTACTCCATGTGTGATCATGTGTTTATATGCATTGTATATGTATTTTTGTTTGGAAGGAGAAAGGGGATGGACTCCATTATAATTAAGTTAGCCGGAGTGTCCTGGGTGAAAGTCCTGAAATCTATACATAGGTGCTGATCCTGCAGACAAAATATTCGTAAAATGGCAAGATTGAAATCTACACATGGGTGTCGATCCCGCGGACGAAATATTCGTAAAATGGCAATTGGAAGTGTTATGTATTGATTGTGAAATTGTTAGATCATTGAGCTGTAGTCTCATTTGGGTCATTGGAAGATAATGGAAATTGACTTATGTATTGGAATGAATCGAAGGATAAATGAATTGGAATATGGAATTAATATTCTAGGGTAACACATAGTATGAATGCTTTATCCCAAACATTGTATATGTACAAACATTTATATGTTTGTTAAATCACATATATTGTGTTAGATTATTCCTACTGGGCTATGACTCACCCTATTTGGGAAAAACATTTTCAGGTAATGATGGCTTGCCTCTACCAAGGCGATAGCATTGGAGGGATCTTCGGGAAACAAGAGCTTCTCGTTTGTTGTTTTTGTATAGCCTAGGGCTTTAATTGTAAGGGGCTAGTCCCACTTTTGTTTTAACCAAGTCAAGACTTGGAAATGTATAAGCCCAAAGGGCATTATTTGTGATAAACTCTTTTGTAATATTAACTTCATGTAATGAAAGGACTATTTACACTCTGATTTATGTTGTTATGTTTATGTTTCTAGGATGTATTTATCGTATTAATTTTGAGAGCGTTACACATGAACTATAGTTCCTATATAAATCATGGTGCGAATTTTGCATGCAGTGATCTTTCATATAACAACTTTAGCTCTGAGCCTCCAAGTTGTCAACAGAAGACTGTGTAAGATAACTCAAGAATCATTGTAATATTTTTAAAATCTCACGTGTAACCTGCTGAACTCTTGACTTTTTTTTTTCTTTTTTTTTTTTTAACAGGAACTTGTTTGAAAGCTCTTCAAATGATAATCTGTCGCAAGTTTCTAAATCTCTGTAAGATTCTTGATCATAATATTTTTGCTTCTTTCATAATCTATTTGAATATGCTTTGGTTTCTTTCTTTGTTAAATCGCTCCAATTATCATACAATGTTTTGCCAGTGGAATTGTGTCCTACTTGTGAAGCTTTCAATGCCCACAAAGTAAGATAAATATTGTTATTTCCTTTACATTTCTATTTTGATGTAATATCTTCAAGTAATTTATACTGTTATGAACTATATGGAAAAATTGTTAGAGTGTGCATATATACACAAGACATCCACCGGACTTCATAGTTATGTTATTTCTGGACTTTGTCTCTATAAAAGCAAATCATAATACACCTCATCTCTTTTTTTCATGGTCACTTGTGATACTTTGTCAACTGAACAAATTCACTTCTTGTTTTTTTTTTTTTTTTTGGTTACACAAAATTATTAGAAAGGCTACATGAAAAAATTGAACAGATATTTGAACAGATAAGGGAAAAAATTGAACAAATAGTCAAATTTTTGTAGTTATTATTGATTGTTGGTTGTTGTTATTGTTGTTAATGATCATGATGAAACAAATTGCAATTCATTTTTTTTTTTTTTAAATTTGGATAGTTCTGTTCAATTTTGAATAAATAAGTCGAGAAGAATTTGTATTCGATCTATTCAATTTTGAACAAACAAATTTCAATAGATAGAAAAAATAAGGACAAGAATTTCAACATATGGCATTTCACACAAATAGATTTTGCCCAGATAGAATCAAAATTTCAACAAATAGAATTTTGACAGATAGAATTCAAGGAAAAAATGACCCGACAATAAAATTTGGACAGATAGAATTAAACAGATAAGAAAAAAAAATTGAATTGATATTTAAGAAGATAAGGGAAAAAATTGAATATATATTATGTTGTGATACTAGGTCATCTTACACTGAACCATAAAATTTAAATTACGTATTCAATTGGGTAACCCACAGTTTCAAGGGTTTTAAGGGATTATATTAGACATACAATTCGTTTATTTTGATGAGAGGTTCTCTACCTTGTTTTCATGTCCATTAAAAAAGTAAAAAAATACAATTTAGTGTTAAATCGGATGCAAGGCTAAAATGGTTTTGGAGGTCTTTTGTAAAACAATTTCTTCTAGGACTAATAATAATGATGATCGATTCATTTATTTAAAGTGTTACAAATTATCAATTCATTCATTTCTTGTCAATTAATTGGGTTCAAATCTTTTTCTTTTTTCTATCTCCATGCAGATTATTTACCTCACCCATCAAAAAATAGAACAACATATTTGTGGTTGTTGTGCTTCAGATCGTCATTACAGCACCTTTTGTTATCATCTTGCTTCTGGGTATTCTTTGGTGGAGATGCTCCCTACTATTTTTTTTTTTTTTGATAAGCAAAAGGAAACAACTTTATTCATATCAATAAACGGATTACATCAATAAAGCAATGGCAAAAAGTGACAAGCATCATAGTGTTACCCTTCATCCCAACTAGGTTGGCACCAAGAGCAACACCCAATCATTTGAGAGCTCACGCCAAAGGGTTGGCTAGATACCAACACCATAGAAGAAAACAAAACAAACAGGACACAAAGACCAAACAACAATACACCTACAACTCCCCCAGCCCATATAGTACAACACTCCCCTTTTCAAGACCAGTCTGATACAACAATGCACAACTCAGTAGCATTAGGACTTAGATGCAAATCTGATCTGTTGCAGGTTACAAATGAAATCCTAGATTGAATATGGACACCCTTTGATTGAGCTTTAACCCATATTGCAATTCACACCTCGAGCAATTCACAAGAGCTCTACCAAAAGAATTTGTTTCCCACTAAAAGAATGCACCACACAGTACCAAAAGAATCTGCTTCCGACTTAGCAGTAATTATCAGCAGAACCATCAACAAAGCAAAAGTTAGCAGCACCAGCAGACCAACAATTAGCAGATTCCTCCATTACCTTGTCCTTCTTATTTATACCTGACCCTCAATGTGTTAACCTACACTGCAGCTCACCCTACTCATACGCACGGCAGCCTCACTCCCGAGCTCAAACTACTATCTCAACCTCCACCAATGAATCATCTGTTAACATTACAGAGACATAAAAAGAGCATTTGCTTGTAATTGGAGATCCAAGCCAAAGGAAAGATAGCATATACAACCAGCAAACCTTTTAAAACAACAAATACAGTTCGGTTCAACACCCACAACCTACGAGTCTCTACATACAGGTCTTGAAATCACAAAACCAGCATACTCAGAACAGACAGTAGCAATACTCTAAAACCAAAACAATGCACAGACAGACAGCAACATACTTATCCTGCAGAACACCCACACCCCCAACATACAGATACACTGTCTAGCAACTGATAGCTCTAATATGCTGCAAGTTAATAATAATATCCTGAACTAAATACAAAGGCTCTTTTGATAAAGATTTAACCCAAAAGGAAATCCTCACCTTAATCAATTCGCATAATTCATTCAATTGGAGGATTTTCCCGTTAAAGACCACATCATTTCTACTTTTCCATAATGACCACATGACAGCCATTGGGATGGCCTTCCAAATTTTATTTTCAAACTTTCTCCATTTCTAACCCCTCTACCACTGCAGTAGCTTTTAACATTATCAGGTATTACCCAGTGCATCCCCCACCAATTCATAAGGCATGACCACACTTTCCAAACAACAGGACACCAAAGAAAAACATGGTTTACTGTTTCCACAGCTTGACCACAAAACACACAATTGACAGAAGTATTCTGATTTAGTACACCAATGCGATGTAAAAACCTAGCAGTCTTCAATCTCCCATTCCAAGCCAACCAACTAAGGAATTGGACTTTTGGTGGAGCCACATTATTCCACAACAGCTTAGTAACTAGCACATAATTTGTAGGAACTAACAGATTATAGAGGGAAGAGACACTAAACTGACCTGATTGACATGCCATCCACTTCAAATGATCCTCCCTACTTGAAGTCATCAACTCCACTTGATTCATAACAGAGTATAATCTCGCCAACTCCTTAGACTCCCAAGCAAATAAGGGCTTTCTGAAATTGAGGTTCCAACTACCTGAGTTTCTTATCCTTTCAATCATGATGCTCAAAGATAAATCCTTCTCAGATGATAAACAGTAGAGCCTAGGAAAATCACTCTTGATACAATAATTCCCCAGCTAATGATTATCCCAAAAATGAACTCTACACGCATTCCCCACAACTATCTGTGAATTATCCAAAAAAAGGCTCAGTAAAAGAGGGTTTGACTGACCAATATTAAATATCCCACCCTATAATGATGAATAGCTGCCACTAAAGTTTGTACAAGGAAGCCAACACCCACCCATACACTGATACCTATTACACAAGACTCTTTTCCACAGAGTACTATCTTCAGAACCAAAACGCCACCACCATTTAACTAACAAACAGTCATTCACATCTTTGATTCTTCTAATACCCAACCCTCCTTGATCCTTTCATTTGGTAACCTCCTCCCATTTGATAAGATGGATCTTCCTCTTTAAACCAAATCCTCCTCAAAGGAAAGCTGCTTGAATGCTCTCAATTTCCTTCGCTACTGATTGTGGCAGCTTAAATAAAGATAAATAGTACACAGGAAGGCTAGATAAAACAGATTTAATGAGGGTGAGCCGCCCACCAAAAGACAACAACTTCCTTTTCCAAGAGGCTAATCTAGCCTTCATCTTATCAATGACAGGTCGCCATGTTTTCTTCATTTTGGGATTGGCACCTAGAGGCATCCCAAGATAAAGAATAGGTAGCTTTTGTCTTGTGTAGTGCAGTCTAGTTGCACACTCCTCCACCACTTGCTCAGGCACTCCAACACCACACACAAAACTCTTATGGAAATTTATCTTTAGGCCTGAAACTAACTGAAAGCATCTCAAAATCCTTTTAATTAACATCACATCCTCCCCACCTCCTTCACAAAAAATTAGCGTATCATCAGCAAATTGAAGACGGGTTACCGTTGTTTTGGCTTCACCATGACCTACCACAGCCCATATTATTAGGCCTCTTGATCTTGCCCTTTGCAACAACAGATTTAAACCTTCAGCTACAAGATTAAAGAGGAAAAGAGACATTGGATCCCCTTGCCTGAGACCTTTTTTTGGAGTGAATTCAGGAGTTGGAGATCCATTGACAAGGACTGAAATTCGAGATGAGGTTAGGCACTCCTTAATCCAATTCCGCCATTTATCCCCAAAACCAAATTTGTTCATCATAGAAAGCAAACACTCCCAACAGATAAAATCGTACACTTTTTCAAAATCAAGTTTTAGGATCAGGCCCTGTTTTCTATTTTTCTTCCACCAATCAACCACTTCATTTGCTATTAATACCTCATCCATAATATTCCTCCCCCAAGGAAAGCAGACTGTGCCTCCCCAATCACTCTATGGACCACTAGCTTCAACCTATTAGTAAGAACTTTGGCTAAAATTTTATACATAGACCCAATTAGACTGATTGGTCTATAATCAGAAATTTTGGCTGGTCCATCCACTTTAGGGAGAAAAGTGATAAAAGAGCTATTAATACCCCTTACTAACTTCCCATTTTCATGGAACTCATTGAAGAATTGAAGGATATCATCTTTGAGAATCTTCCAACACTTTTGAAAGCACAATAAATTAAATCCATCAGGACCCAGAGCTTTATTACCATCACAGCTCTTGACGGCATCCCATATTTCCCCTTCAGTAAACCTGGCTTCAAGATTTTCAACAAGACAATCACTGCCAATAGAAATGAAATGCCCAGTCAGTTTGGGCCTAGACCTCCAATCTTGTGAGACCAGATTCTTGAAATGCTTAAAGATCTCATGCTTTATCCCATGTGGATCTTCAAATAAAACCCCTCCCACTGATATCGAATTTAATAGATTTCTGTTTTGCCTACTGGAAGCCACAAAATGAAAAAATCTCGTATTTTTATCCCCTTTCAAACCCCAATCCATTCTAGATTTTTGAAGCCACATCCATTCATCTTTTTGGTTTAGTGACCATAATTCTTTTCTGATCTCTCTTCTTCTTTCAACTTCACCTACAGACAAATCCCTAAGCTCAGCCAATAAATCAAGCTTGTGTAGTTCCTCCTTAGCAGCTTTGATAGAGTGAGTGATATTCCCATATACCTTAGTGTTCCATTTCTTAAGATTCAATCTGAGCTTCCTAAGCTTCATTTGAATAACATACCCTGCCCAACCTGAGACAACTGAATCCAACCAGAAGTTCTTCATAACTGACAAAAACTGAGGGTGTAAGACCCATGCATTAATAAAATGAAATGGTCTTGGTATTTGGAAACCTTAAAATTGTAGTAAATTCAATTATTTTACCGTCTCTATTTTCATATTTCTAATTTATCAATTAATTAACAGACATGAATGACTCAATTGAATTGCCATCGGCTGCTTCTTCTACTTCTACTGTTGATTGCTAGCCGCTCAATTTGAATTCTGGTTATTGGGCAAATAGAGAATAGAGAATGGGTACAAATTCTCTTGGTTGGTTTTCATTTTAATATTGTCCTTGCAATATAACAGTCTACATTTTCTTACTTTCTTTTTGGAATTGATTCACAAGAGATGAATGCTTAGTACATCTAGAGAATTTTTCAAATATTTGTGTTGCAAAATGCACATATAGTATATACTTGTATTTCTAAAACCATATGTTTCAACTATATTGGCAAATCCTATGTTTTATCCAATTTCGGCCTTTTAGATGTTTTTTGGTCGCCTAATTTCTCAAACTGGGATTGAAGATTATTGTACGGTGTCTTGCATTTTTATTGTATTATAATTAGCCTTTTGTAGAGGAGGCATGGCTTACCAATTAGAGCTTACCATAAGTGCATTCTACCCCACTACCACTATGCATATGTGTCAGTTAATGGAATGAGTCAGAAAAGGTGATTATATTTAGAAGGTGAGGTTCAACTCTATTATTGAATGGTGATATCATGTATCAACAATGATATGGTACCACTGTTACATTGAAATTTTCCAAAGTAAGAAAAAATTACCAGAAAATTGTTTAGAATTTCAAATCAAAGTGTAGATTTTAAGGCAAATTACAACGATAGTTCCTGTACTCTACTCCTCATGTTAATTTAGTTCCTATATTTTCAACTCGCTTGATTTTGACCTTGAATTTATGATTTTGTCTCAATTTTTCCAATTGATTATAACTCTTAGCATTTTTTTTATAGAAAATATGCACACAAGTGTCACATGCCATATTTTTAAGGACAAAACTATAAACTTACTCAACTCAGTTAGTTAACCTCAACCAATTTAGTAATAATTTTCCTTAAAAAATACTAACTGTTAGGTCCCTTCATGTTGCCAATTCTGCGAACAAACTTGGTTTTCAAAGTTGTATTCTTTCCTCTGTTTTTGGCTTTACCGCTCGAGTGGTGAAAGCTGCGTTCGAGCGGAAAACCTACACTCTCAGTAGTTTGGCTTGTTTGCAAAAGTACTGGAAGTTGTGTTTTTACGCTCAAGCAAACATTCTAGCACTCGAGCATAGATCCTTGTTCATAAACACGCGTTTTAGTCACACTGCTGGAGCGGTCTTTCCTCTGCTCGAGCAGTAATCTCAAATCTGACTGCTATAAATCTGCAATTTAATCAGTTTTTAAGGTATGACTTCCAGATCTTCTCTTTGGGTTTTAGAGTTTTATTCTGGAGGTTCTTTGCTTGTTTCCTTTGATATCCTTGAGAGTTTATATCATGATTTAAGAGAGTTATATCAAACGATTTGGTGGTTGATCATTTCAATACAAAGTGTTCTTCTTCGGTGGAATCCGGAGATTCTAGCGTGGAGTCTTTGAAGGAGTTCAATGCTGCTCGTGGTCGTTGATTCGACATGGATATTGTAAATTCAACATCAAGCTGATCAATTCCGAGATGAAGGCGTTGGCGAAAGAGACATAGATTGTTGAAGACAATTTTACAGAGTTTGGGTAAATGGTTTGGAAAATTTGTGTTCCTTCTTTCTTCATAGTGGATTGATTAGTGGCATTTCGCCCGTGATTTTTTATCACGTAGGTAACTCGACCCATAGATTTTTTATCACGTAGGTAACTCAACATGGATTTTTTATCACGTAGGTAACTTGACCAATAAAACTATAGGAGTGTGATTTTGTGTGATTCGTATCGTGGATTCAATTCGCGAAGGTAACTCGACCCATAGACCTCCTTTACTTGATGGGACAAACTATTCTTATTGGAAAGCTCGAATGAGGGCATTTTTAAAATATCTTGATGAGAAAGTTTGGCATTGTGTCATTTATGGATGGAGCGAACCAAGTATCACTATCGATGGTGTTGATATTCCTAAACCACTTGATAAATGGGACGCATTTGATTGTCAAAACTCGAGTTAGAAGAGTAAAGCGCTCAATTCTCTCTTTTGCTCCGTCACACCAAAACAGTTTCATTGTATTTGTACGTGTGAAGTAGCAAAAGAGGCTTGGGACATTCTTGAAACAATTCACTAGGGTACTACTGCTATTAAAAGATCAAAACTTCAACGTCTCACCTTTTCCTTTGAAACTCTTTTTATGCGAGATGATGAGACGTTTGATGATTTTTATGCCAAACTTAGTGACATTGTGAATTCCTGTTTCACACTTGGTGAAAAAATTCCTAAATCTAAAGTTGTTAGAAAAATTTTGAGGTCCTTACCCGATAGGTTCCAATCAAAACTGATAGCTATAGAGAAGGTTCAGGATGTTGAGAACCTTAAGCTTAAATAGTTGGTTGGAAACTTGCAGACTTGTGAAGCCCACCAAATTTCCAAGAAAAAACAAAAAGAGAGTGTGGCTTTTACTAGTGCTCATGAGACTACTAAGACCCTGAGGTTGAAATTGATCTAGAGTCCAAAATGACGACTATGTTTACCAAACAGTTCAAAAAAAAATTTAAAAAGAAGCCTAATTTCGAGGACTTTAGTTCAAAATATAAGGGTAATGAAAATTTCAAAACTTTTCTACCAAAAGGTGCTCCGAAAGCTAAAAAGAAGGATGTGAGAGGTCAAAGTGTCAAGTGCAATGAATGCCCAGGGTTTGGGCATATCGCACTTGAATGTCCGTCGAAAAAGAATCGAAAGAAAGTATACACAATGACTGGGGATAATGAAAGTGAGTCAGAGCAGGAAGCAGAAGGACCCAAATCCGGTGAAGACGAAGACAGTACTTACATGGCATTCTACTCCTGCTTCACTCAACCGATTCCAAAGCCAGTTGTGTTTGCTCATGGTCCTAGCGTGCATCGTGCTCTACCTTCGATGGAAGTAATTATATGTATTAGAAGTGTAGAATGAGGATCTATCGCAGAGCATCTGATCCTAAAGGTTGGCGCACAATTGAGGAGTATGTTGAAGCACCATTTATGATCGATGCAGTCACCAATCAAAATATTGCCAAGCCGACTAAGAAATGGAGTGTTGTTGAAAGAGCTGACATGGAAAGCAGTGAAAGACTTCTAAACACCATTCATAAAGCCATTTCTAAAGAAGAACAACAACAAATTGCTCACTGCAAGAATGCCAAAGAAGCATGGGATGTTCTTATGCAATTTCATGAAAAAGGAGAGTCGTCTTTACAACCATCTAAGAATGTTCATGCCTTAGTTGCCCAACTGGATGCGCTCGAGGAAAAAGGGAACCAAAAAGAAGATGATAAAACCTCGAAAGAAAATGATGAGAGTGATGGTGATGAACTTCAACAAGCCTATGAAAAGCTATATAGTGAATCTCTAAACCTATCCAAGATGAATGACAAACTCACTATCAAACTCAAAGCATATGAAAGTGAGAATGTCAAGCTAAAAGAAGAGATTTCAACAGCAAGAAAGGATGTCATCAAGATCTCAAGTTATAGACAAGATCTCTATGCAAAGCTCTTGACTTGTGAAACCGAAACGAATGAACTTCTAAAAATCTATGCCACACACGAAGAGAAGATGCAATCTCTTGAGATGACACAAGTTGCACTGGAAGAGCTAGTTGGTCAGAAAGAGAAAGAACTCAAAGATGCTAGAGCCATGATTGATATGTGGAATAGAGGGTCAAAGACATTGGAAGGCATCATCGGGTCTCAACAAATGAGTTGTGACAAGAGTGGGATAGGCTATGGTGATGCAACACCTTAAAAAGGAAAGGCCTCTACATCACATGACATCAAGACTTAAACAAAGGGAAAGCTGAAGGTTCAACGGGATGATAAATCTTTCCATCAACCTTGTCACGCCCCGTATTTTATTACTTGGATAACATTACCAATATTCATTAATCAACTCCATTTACAAATATCAATTCATCATTTGATGAAATGATGAATAATTAAATATACATATTCCCTCTCGTGATACAACAATGACATTTTCATACAAATAAAAGAAATGCCCTGAGGCTTACAATAAAAGAGATGACACTACTCTTTACAAAAAAAAATAGCACTCAGCCAAACAAACAAATAAAGTAGTACAATCCATCACTATATCACACTTATGAAATGGTAAAACCCATTGTTTGATCTTCAAATCCGAAAAGCATTCCCTGTACACATGTACAGGCAGGGGGTGAGCAACCACTAGCTCACCAAACAATCTTATATTAAAACATTAGAAGATATGTGCATACCAAAATAGTCATACATATACGTGAAATCATATCATGTCAAAACCATATGATTCTATTATATAATCTCTTGAACCTAATTTATTTTAATTAACCACAACTAGTTAATTTAAATAAATAAACATGCTTCAAAAGCAACATGGCATCCTTTTCAATTCATTCAATTACTCATTTGTTAATGGAATCAAATAGTTAAACAATTCATAATGACATTAATAAAGTATCAATACATTTTATACAATCTTATGAGATGAATGCATATGCCATGTCATGCTCAAAATATTTTTTTCTCATCTTTTGAAAATCTTATGCACAATGCCAATTTGAAAACATATTAATCCAACAATTTCAATAAAATTCTAATGTGGTAAATACAACTCAGGTAATCCCTAGGCTGGTGTCTACAAGTAGACCATGCAAATACTACCAATTTTTCATTTTTACCAGTATTAACTGGAAGGCTCGACACCTGTAATCTGTCATTTTTATCAGTATTAACTAGAAGGCTTGATACCTATCTGCGCGGGTTTCTAGTCTTTCACCATGGACACTCAGGCCAACTTAACCAATATCAAACTACACCCCCTAGCCGGACTTGCCAACGTATTTACCCAAAACAATTCAAAATAATCTTGTTTCACAAAAACAAAAACAAAAAAAACAAAAAAAAAAAAAAACAATTTATTTCTCAAAATAATAGTTTTCAATTGCAATTCGAAATCTATGATAACAATGAAATGGAATGGCAATGCAATATGTAACAATGCATTAAGATAGTTCCAATTTCAATTCCACTACACAATGCTCCATTGTGATCAATTTCCATATCTCTATCAATATAATATCATGATACAATCCCAAGAGATAATATAATAATGTCAATGTTCATTTAAGTACCACATACCATACCACATCAACTTAATCTCGCTTATTTCTCCAAATCTCATACTTGGTCAACTTCGTCACTTTTAATCTCATAATATTAAAGTTATGAATTAAAAACACAATAACACCCCTTTAATTATAAAGGATTTAAAATATTAACCAAACTAATTTAATTCACCAAATTAGTAAATTCACTATATTCACCATCTTCCGAATTAACAACACCAACTTAACCTCACATGCCTCATCCCTCAAATATAACCATATTTCAACATAACCATTTTTTTATACCAACTTAAAGTGGTAATATTTTTTCCAAATTCTCTACCAATAACAATTCCACCACTTTTTTCTAAAATTACCTAACCAACATGATATTTATATCAAAAATTATTAAATATGCCCAAGAGTAACATTTTCAAGGTTATGAATTTGAAAGTCCACATTTCACATTTTTATTTTCATAAAAATGAACACAACTTAATCATCAACATATCATCTTTTCTACAATATCATGAATATAACACTTTTAGAGTTTTTAATCCCAAAACAACTCTATAATCCCAAATTAACTATTTACTCAATATTCATCAACATAAATTTATTTTTCTCAAAATAAAATCCAAATCAAAGATATATACATATATATTTCAACTTGATATTTCTCAAAATAAATCATCTAATCATAATATGATGTAGATACAATCCATACAACTATGAAAATTAAATTTTCAGATTTTTAGCGACAAAATTTCAACACAAGGTGGTCTTCCCAAATCAACCACAAAATACCACTTTTCTTAACATTCCAACATAATTATTCTTCCAAAAATTACCTAACAAAAATCTAAAATATATATATATATATATGCAATACCTCTTATAATAATATATTTTCTCAAAATAACCCTAACATAACTTTAATGTAAAAATATGAAGAAAGTTCCCACCTCAAATATGAAGAAAAGCTAATCCGAAAATGCAAACATCACCCAATCATGAATCCGAGAACACCATTGCGAAGATCACAACGAGCTCTCCAACTTCCATTTACAACACTTTTGCAAAATCTCATTCTAAGGACTCCCATTTGAAGCTCAAAGAATGAGCAACAATGGAGGAAAAGAAGAGAGAGAGAGAGAGAGAGAGAGGTGAAAGAGAGCAAAGCTCTCTGCTCAAAATCAAAAAAGGAAAAAAAAAATGGAAGAAAAGAATAGCACTCAAGTAAGGCCAACCTCACGTGGGTTGTCACCCACCACACAATTGTGTTATTTAAAATTTGTAATAATATCTCAAAATTTTATAATATAAAATATAAAATAATATAATTTTTCTCACCACAAAATATAATATTTTGCTCACTACGAAATATACACATTTTCATTCTTTATAAAATATATAATTTTTTACCATATGGTACACACCGTAAAATCAACTATCAAATATTTGTTATAACCCCTATATAATAAATAATAACAACTCTCAAGGTGATTACTACCAATCACATAATTAAAAAGGACTAAACAATTAAACATGAGGCACTAAACAAACTCAAATTAAATTAAATCTAAGTCATGGGTCCCACCCATAAGCCAAACATGGTCTAATTATATACCAAGATCGACCCAACAAATTTATCCAAATCATGATCTAAACATTCAAAATTTAAATATTTAATCTCATGATTTTAAAAATATAAAAATAAAAAAAAAAAAAAAAAACTGGTTCTTTTAAGTAACTCTCAATCACCCCCACCAATTACGTGAGCATGTGAAACCTGACTAGAGTGATTGAGAATTCAAAACTTGGGGCATAAAGATTACAAGACTTTGGGGGTACGTCATCATCAGGCAAAAGAGAAAAAGGAGGATAAAAAAAACAAAAAAAAAGTTGTGCTTTTTAAAAAGGAAATGCATGTATATCACAAATTCCTTTTATAGTTTTATATGCCACAAATTCATTAAAGTTGCTTTTATATTATGAGTTTGTTAAGAGAAAAATAAAGAACAAAAGAAATGAATTTTTCTTCAGTCGACCAGATTCCAATACTCTGTTGTGAGAGGTTTTTGAGCCCCACAGTAGACACTACTAGTGTTAGTGTCGTGGGACTCACAAGTTTGTTCTTGCTAATACATTGGAAAAAAGCAGGGCTTGGGTACAAATTTCTCTAAAAATTCAAGATCAAACAAAGCCTAAACAAAACTTTAAAAAAAAGAAAAAAAAAATTGGGTCATTACAAACCTAAAGGGGGTAAGCTCATCAAAAGGGAGGTAAAACCTGTTTTTGTTTGTCATCATTGTGGTAGGTATGGTCATATTCGCCCTTATTGTTATGAGTTGTTTGGTAAGGTGTCTGAAAAAGTTAGAAATTCTAATACTTCATGGGTTAGGAGACAACCTTATATGTCTAGGCAGAATATCAAGATTCATGATGGTGTTCACAACACTAAGACTTTTACCAAGACTGCCAGCCTTGCTTCTATTAAGACCAAAAAGATTTGGATGAGAAAGAGTGACCTAACTTGTTTTGTTGTTCACATTGCTATGAAAGCACATGACTCACACATGTGGTATCTTGATTGTGGGTGCACTCGTCACATGTCAGGTGAAAAATCCTACTTCACATCCCTTGAGAAATATGAAGGAGGAATTGTTACCTTTGGAGATTGTGGTACTTCTAGAGTCATTGGTAAGGGCTCCATAAGTGTGGCCAGTCTACCCAAGCTCGAAAATGTCTTAATTGTTGATGGCCTTAAAGATGATCTTTTGAGCATTAGTCAAATGTGTGATTCTCATCATGAAGTATTATTTTCAAAAAATAAATGTGAAATTTTGATAAAAAGGCAAATACTATCATGCATGGGGTTCACACATCTGATAACTACTATAGGATTGTTACCACAAATGATTTCACTTGGCCATCGTAAGTAATCTTGACTTGTGGCATTAAAGATTAGGTCATATGAATTTCAAAGACCAAACTAAGATTGCCAACAAGGAAATTGTGAGTGGAGTACCCAAAATGGGTAAGAAAGTGAACTGTGTGTTTGGGTCATGTCAATTAGGGAAGCTAACTCATGCCCCTCACAACAAGGTGAATAGCTTAGCAACCAAGCGTCCTCTTGAACTTGTTCATATAGATCTTATGGGACCCACTCGTACTGAGAGCATTGGAGGTAAAAGATATATTTTTTTAACTGTTGATGATTACACTCGTTTTTCTTGGGTTAACTTTTTAAGAGAAAAATCCGATACGTTTGATGCTTTCTAGTCTTTAGTCCTCAAAATTCAAAATGAACAAGGTGTTTCTATTGGGCGTATCATAAGAATCCGAACTGATAATGGTCGTGAATTTGAAAATAGATCAGTCTCAGATTTTTGTAATATGCATGGAATTAAGCATGAATTTTATGCACCTATCACTCCAAAGAAAAATAGAGTTGTTGAGAGGAAAAACAGGGTTGTTCAAGAGAGGGCTAGGGTCATGCTCCTTAGCAAGAAAGTTCCTTCCAAGTTTTGGGCTGAAGCCTTAAATACCGCTATTTATGTTGTGAATCGTGTGTGTTTAAGGCCCGACACTTTACAAAATCCATATGAATTGTTGAAAGGGTTGAAACCTAATGTCAAATACTTCAAAACTTTTAGAAGTGAATGTTATATTTTCAAAGATAGAGAGCCTTTGGGCAAATTCGACTCCCGAAGTGATGAAGGTATTTTTCTAGGATATTCAACTACTAGTGGAGCTTTTTGTGTTTATAACCTGCGTACTTTATCTTTAATGGAATCGATCAATGACACAGGTTCTTCTACTGCATCTATACATGAAGAAGAAGGTGCTCCTCGAATTTTGGATACTGAACCACAAAGTCAATGCGAAGCATAAGGCCAAGCTCAAGAAGGTGAACCAGCACCAACTCCAATGGCAAGTCCTAGTTCAAAGAGTGCACAAAGAGACACCACCACCAATGCTGAAATCACTACTAGTCTTGGTTTGAAGCCATCAGCAAGGGTAAAACTGAATCATCTGGTTCAATAGGTAATTGGAAATGTCTTGGACCAAATGAAAATCTGAAAACAAATTCGAGATAAGGTATCTCATATGTGTTATGTTTCATTAATTGAACGTAAGAATATTAAAGAGGCTCTACTAGATGATAGTTGGGTCAATGCAATGCATGAAGAATTAGGTCAATCTAAATGTAACAAAGTTTGGACTCTTGTTGCCCAACCTAGAGACATAAATGTGATAGGTACCAAGTGGATATTTAAAAATAATTCTGATGAGAATGGTACCGTGGTTAGAAATAGAGCTAGGTTGGTTGCTTAAGGCTATACACAAGTAGAGGGTGTTGGCTGTAATAAGACATTTGCCCCTGTTGCACATCTTGAATCTATTCGTATTTTACTTGGTGTTGCATGCTTTCTAGGATTCAAATTATTTCAAATGGATGTGAAAAGTACCTTTTTGAATGGGCACCTGAAAGAAGAGGCTTATGTTAAGCAACCAAAAGTGTGATAACCCTATTTTGTGTTATGTTAATTAATCATGATTGTACTTGTGATTATGTGCTTAATTAATTTGGTTGGTAATTATGTGAGAGTTTGTATCTTTGAAGTCATATCTATTCACCATAAGAAAACCTGTCCAATTTACTGCTATAATTTGAAAATTGAAGGTCGTAGAGGCGGCAAAAATTGAAATTGACGGTACCATTATGATTAACATGATTTTTAGAGCCTATGGTGAAATTTGATTAAAAATTGATTCGGATCGAAATAATTAGATTAATTTATTTATATTCATCATAGTTAACTAACACTAAGCTTTGATTAGTGATTTGATTAGCCAAATGTATATATATGTGCTAAACACACTTAAGTTCATAGAGATGAACTCAAAAATCTGAAAATACACACTCTAGAGAGAGTGTGAGCTGGTTTTAGAGAGAGAGAGAGGGATCATCCTCGAAGATCTTGCAAGAAAATTCCAAAACTAGGAGGATTAGCTCGAGAATTAGCTATAATTGGAAGGATTGAAGCTCCTAGGTGAGTAATTGAACTCAAATTCATGAGTTTAAGTTCATAACTAAGGGAATTCAATGATGTTGTGTAGCTAAGAGCAAGATTTAAATTGATATGATGAATTTGAAGTTAATATGCACATGCATGTAAGAAATTTTCATGATTTTACATGTTTGAGCCTAAATCACATAACCCATGTTGAATTGAGAGTTGTTTCTCACATGCATGCATAATTTTGTTGAGCTTCATGACTTTGAGCATCATTTGTACCATTTGAATTGGAATTAAAGCCCATATTTCACATGCATGCATAATTCATGAAGTTATGACGCTTGGTTGCATGAGCTTTGAAATTGTCAAGAAGAATTTAAAATGATTTGGGAGATGGGCCATGATTTTGGACAATTGGTTTCAAATTACCTATGTTTTTATGTTATACAATGTTTTTCCATGTTTTTAGTATCAACTTGCAAGCTTTGAGCCTTTGGAAATGTGTTTTGAGCTTCAAACACGATTTTGGAAATTCCATAATTCGACTTGTCTGCTCGAGCGAAGAAAGTCTTGCTCTAGCATTAAAATCAAGCTCCCAGAAGTTTTACAGAGAATTGCGCAATAGCTCGAGCGGCAAACCTTGCACTCGAGCGAACCCTGTTTTGCAAGACTCATTGATCGAGTGTAAAAATCATGTAACTAGTACTTTTACAGAGTTTTGCAAACCACTCGAGCGACCAAAGTTGTGCTCGAGCAGAGTGCCTTGTTTCAGAAATTTTGAAAAGGGTCTCTTCATGTTTCGTTTTCCATTTTCTTTCATTTCTAAGCACTCTTAGGCATGAATTGAGCATTGTAAATGAATTAAAGGAATAACAAAGAGGCCTAATAGAAATAAACAAGTTAAGAACGGATTGAATTGCTTGTGACCCAATGTGTTATGAAATGTGTAGGGTCAAGCACGAGGGCAAATCCATCGATGGAACACTGTAAGAAATATCTTAATAAAGATATTTTCAAGTATGTTATCTTCCAAATGCTATCTCTGTACAAGCTTTATGGATTTGTTGATTTGAATAATGAATAAGTATCTGATATGCTTAATTTTATATAAGGCTCTATGAAGAACATGATTTGGGCCCAAGGCCATTTGATATGTATGAATTGGGCTTGAGGCCGTTTGATACGTTTGATATGTATGAATTGGGCCTAAGGCCATTTGATACGTTTGATATGTATGAATTGGGCCTAAGGCCGTTTGATACGTTTGATATGTTTGAATTGGGCCTGAGGTCGTTTGACACGTTTGAATATTTTGATGGGCCAATGGCAGTTTGAATAAAAGTTGATCATGATCATGAATATGAAATGCACATAAATATGAATATGGAAAATAATGGGCCCAAGGCCATTTGATATGTTTAATAAGGATTAAAATGGGCCTGAGGCTGTTTAACCTGTACAATAAAATCACATAATGGGCCTAAGGCCATTTGTATTTGAAATTCATGGGTTCGACGTACTTAACATGAATCTCATTCATATAACCCCTTTACTTTGGTATTATTCACAAGGCGTTAGCTCACTCTTATTTATATGTATGTAGGTGAGCAAACGGACGTTCAACCCTAACCCTAGTGGAGTTTGAGAAAGGAACTCAAGTTTTGTGGAGTCAGCCCAGGTGCCTCACGCAAGAGGCTTTGTTTATGATCTTTTGTACTTTCTTTTGCTATTTTCATTGGTCATGATAGACCATTTATGTGTATAAGCTTTTGGTATAACTGACTGTGTTTGAATGATCCTGGGTGTACAAGATGTTAACTATTAATATGTGGTGTGAGTTATTATCAAGTATATGGGGAATGTTTTTAATATGCCATGTAAGCACAGCTCATTGGACAAAATTTTAAAGTTTGCTTCTGCTTTGGCCTTTATTTATAATTAAGATACGTTTATTCTTGTTTGAGGCCGTAGGTAATCTCATGATTACTGGCTGGTTATGACCTTAATCTATAGGGGGCAGGTTTGGGTCATGGTAGAGTGGTATCAGAGCACAAGGTAATAACTCACACACTTGTCCAAATGAGCAATAGAGTGTCTAAAAAAGAATATAGGATGCATTCACGTGACAGGTATGTATTTGAATGCATTGAGAATATGTTAAATGTCTTGAAACGAATGACTATATGAATTGTTGTCTACTTGTATATGTATACTCTTTGCATATGCATGCTTGTGTACATTTTTGTATGAAGAATAATGCAAGTTTAATCAGATAATGGTGAGAACAACAGCTGATGAATTAGAGGAATCATCTACTTCCAGAATGGATAAGATGGAAAGATTAATACAGGAAATGGCAAAAATGTTGAGGCAACAGCAACAGTGGCAACAGTCGCACCTTCCACATCCAATACAGCCTATACAAGACTTGCAAAATGATGACCGAACAATAGCTCTCACCAAAGAGTTTAAGAAGATGAAACCACCACAATTTCATCAGGGATTGGATACATTGAAAGCTGAAGCATGGGTCCTTGGCATAGAGAAGCTGTTTGAGGTGTTTCTATGTCTTGAAACACAGAAACTACTGCTAGCCACCTTTACGCTGGAAGATGAAGCAAGAAGGTGGTGGATGTTGATGCGTTAAAGCAATAAAGATATTGGTTGGGCATGGTTCTTGGAAATCTTCTACAACAAATACTTTTTGCGATGTATCCTTGATAGAAAAGTGTCAGAATTTATGGAACTTAAGCAAGGCAGCATGACAGTAGCCGAGTACGAGGCCAAGTTTATTGAATTGGGTAGATTTGTGCCGCACATGGTCGATACCGACTATAAGAAAGTGAGAAAATTTGAGGGAGGTCTTCAAGATGATATTTTAGAGAAGGTGAATGTGCTAAAGCTAGAAACCTATATTGATGTACTAGATAGGGCTATGATATCAAAGCAACATAGCCAAGGTAAACCATTAACCGACTGGAAAAGTAAAAGGCAAGGTTTCTTTTTAAAGAAAAGACTTTCAAAGAAACAAAATACGGGATCCTCAAGTACTTCAAATTCTTCCAGAGATACGTCTCCAATGTGTAGTCAATGTGGTAAAAGACATCATGGGGTTTGCTACCATGTTTTCAGGGGCTGTTTAAAATGCGGTAAAACGGGTTATATGGCAAGGGATTGTAACCAAACCAGTGGAAAAATAGTTGCTAGCTCAACTGAGTCAGTCCTAAAACCAGGAAACACTGCGAGGCCTACTACGACCAGAGACACAATGAAGTAAGGGAGAGTCTTTGCACTTGTCCCGGGTGATTCACGAAACACAGAAGTCGTTGTCTCAGGTACTATCTCTGTATGTAATCAGGATGCTTTTGTGTTAATTGACTCCAGATCAACACACTCCTTTGTAACTTATGCATTGCATCTAGAATGAGTAGACCTTTAGAATCATTGCCCTATTTGTTATGTTTATCTACTCCATCCGGGGAATCTGTGGTATGTACATCTATGTGTCGATTTGTGATATGCGTATTGGGAGTGCTATTTTGTATGTAGATTTGTTACCCTTGGACTTTAGACATTTTGATGTAACTCTGGGTATGGACTGGTTATCTAAATACTGTGCCACCATCGATTGTGTAACGAAACAAGTTGTATTTTAGACCACCAGGACAAGGAGAAATTGTGTTTGTGGGTCATGGGGTAGTGCCTCCACCTTATTTAATATCTGCAATGAAAGCATGTAAACTAATCAGGAAAGGGTGCCAAGGTTACTTGTATAGTGTATTGTCTGAACAATCTATGGATGTTGAATTGAACAATATCCCTATTGTTAGAGAATTTCCGGATGTGTTCCCAGATGAATTACCAAGAGAATTGGTTGACAGGGAGATAGAATTTACTATTGATATTGTGTCAGGCACTCAGCCTATCTCAAAAACCCCTAGAGAATGTCTACTATTGAAATGAAAGAATTGAAAGAACAACTGCAAGACTTACTTGACAAAAGGTTTATCAGACCAAGTACTTCGCCATGGGGTGCACCGGTGTTATTTGTGAAAAAGAAATATGGGACTTGGTGCCTGTGTATTGACTACCAAGAACTGAACAAGGTAACGATAAAGAATAAATACCCTTTACCCCATATTGACGACTTGTTTGATCAGTTACAAGGATCACAAGTATATACTTTTATAATTAATCAAATTGATTAGTTGTTTGAGCAGTCTACAAGCGGAGGGCCCTTTGGCCTTCATCTTTGATTGTTGGTAGCCATTACTGACCTCCAGCAACTACCTTCAAACTTTGACAATATTTTTTTGTGTGGTAATTTTCCATCTCCACGATGTCAATACTGCCAGTACCTCATCAAACAAGGTGGCAACAAGAGAAAAATAAAAGAATAAGGATAAAGAAGAGGGAGCTTTTTTGATAGATCCACTTTCTAAGAGCTTTATTCCATCAAACCCATATTCTTTTTTACTATTCCACTAGGTCCTATTTGAGATAAGAAGACCAAAATACCCTTTTCATCTACTTATGTTCCATTTAGTTCACATTATTTTCTTATGTTTCAATAAGTACTATGGGTGACATAGTTACCAAAATATCCCTAATGTGAATGTTCACACCGTCAATGTGAATGTTCATATCATCAATGTGTAGGGGCCCAACCCATTTCGATCCTCGTCGGTGCCCGGAAAAATTTGAGTCGGGCCCGGGCCGGCCGGCCCATTGACAATGTGAATATTCACATTGACATGTTAACATTCACATTAATAGGAGTGTAAAATTGGCCCGCATCCCGTGGCGGCGTGAAACCCCCCCCCCGGCGGCCCATGGGCGGCCTGGGGTGGGCCCGGTCCGGCCCGTTAACAATGTGAATATTCACATTGACATGTTAACATTCACATTGATAAGAGTATAAAATTGGCCAGCGGCCCATGGGTGGCCAAAAGCCCGCCCGTGGCCCGAGGCGAGCCCGACCCGGCCCGTTGACAATGTGAATATTCACATTGACATGTTAACATTCACATTGATAGGAGTGTAAAATTAGCCCGCACCTCATGGCTGCCCGAAACCCGCCCACGGCCTGTGGGCAGCCCTGGGCGAGCCTGGCCCGGCCTGTTGACAATGTGAATATTCACATTGATATGTTAACATTCACATTGATAAGAGTATAAAATTGGCCAGCAGCCCGGGGCGAGCCCAGCCCGGCCTGTTGACAATGTGAATATTCACATTGACATGTTAACATTCACATTGATAGGAGTGTAAAATTAGCCCGTGCCTCGTGGCTGCCCGAAACCCGCCCACGGCCCGTGGGCAGCCGGGGCGAGCCTGGCCATTTTTTTTTAATTCTTTTTAATTTTTTCTACCAAAATTTTATTATTTTCCACAAAAAAAAGACACTAGGCCTCGGCGCGGGCCGGGCCTCGGACCGAGCCTTGAATGGGCCTTAACCGGGCCGATAGGCCGGGCCGGGCTTCAAAGTGATGGCCCAAGCCCTAGCCTAGGGTCTTGGACTAGGCTCGAGCGTGGGCCCAAACGAGCCTTTCCCAGGCCGGCCTATAGGCCAAAAAATTAGGCCCAGGCCCTAGCCCTGGCACAAGGGTATTCGGGCTTTTGACGGGCCAATGGATCGAGCCTCGAGTCGGGCACGGTGGGCCTGGGCCTAGCCTCGAGCTTAGGTCGGGCTTGGGCGGGCCTGGCTATTTTTTTTTAATTCTTTTTAATTTTTTCTACCAAAATTTTATTATTTTCCACAAAAAAATACATTACACCTCGGGCGGGCTGGGCCTCGGACCGAGCCTTGAATGGGCCTTAAGCGGGCCGATGGGCCGGGCCGGGCTTCAAAGTGATGACCTAGGCTCTAACCTAGGGTCTCGGACATGCTCGGGCCCGGACCTAAACGAGCCTGCCCCGGGCCATGGGCGGGCTTCGGGCAGCCCACAAGCCGTGGGCCAATTCTACATTCCTATCAATGTGCAGTTTAACATGTCAATGTAAATATTCACATTGTCAACGGGTCGGGCCGGGCCTACCCCGGGCCGCGGGCAAGCTTCAGGCAGTGGGCAAATTTTACACTCCTATCAATGTTAATGTTAACATGTCAATGTGAATATTCACATTGTCACGGGTCGGGCCAAGCCTGCCTCGGCCTGCGGTCGGGCTTCGGGCCGCCTACGGGTTGCAGGCCAATTTTACACTCTTATCAATGTGAATGTTAACATGTCAATGTGAATATTCACATTGTCAACGGGTCGGGTCGGGCCCGCCCTGGGCCGCTGGCCAATTTTATACTCTTATCAATGTGAATGTTAACATGTCAATGTGAATATTCACATTGTCAACAGGCCGGGCCAGGCCCACCCCGGGCCGCCCACGGGCCGTGGGCGGGTTTCGGGTAGCCACAAGGCGCGGGCTAATTTTACACTCCTATCAATGTGAATGTTAACATATCAATGTAAATATTCACATTGTCAACGGGCCGGATCGGGCCTGCCCCGGGCCGCGGTCGGGCTTTTGGCCGCCCATGGGCCGCGGGCCAATTTTATACTCTTATCAATGTGAATGTTAACATGTCCCGGGCCGCCCATGGGCCGCGGGCGAGTTTCGCGCCGTCATGAGACGCGGGCCAATTTTACACTTCTATTAATGTGAATGTTAACATGTCAATGTGAATATTCACATTGTCAACGGGCCGGGCCCGCCCCGACTCGCAGGCGGGTTTCGGGCCGCCCACGGGCCAATTTTACATTCCTACCAATGTGAATTTTAAAATATGAATGTTCACATCATAAAATTGCTAGCCATTCAAAAAATATTTATAAGGGTATCAAAATTAAATATAAGGGCATAAGTGTCCAAGAAAATAGTGTAAATCAAGAAAAATGACTTTATAGAATAAAACTATACATACATGGGACTAAATGGGTTAAAAAATTTCTTCATGGACTTCTTGGGTTAAAACACTTCTAAATGGGATTTATCAATAAAAATCCCTAAAGAGAATGAAGGAGAGAAATGAGGAATCCTTACCAAAAAATAATTCTTCACATTCCTAGATTAACACAAAGAATCAAAGACAAATCTAGTAAAAAAATTTATGATTGACACATTCAGTGATAAATTTAACCACTGTTTGCTTGTTAAAAATTACAAAATTTCATCATCATCGTCACAAATCAACACAAGATTCAAAGACATATTCAGTGATAAATTTATCATTGACTGTTTGTTAAAAAATTACAAAAAGAAAATCTCATCATCATTGTCACAAATCAACACAAGATTCAAAGACATATTCAATGTCAAATTTATCACTGACAGACACATTCACTGATAAATTTCTCACTGACTGTTTGTTAAAAAATTATAAAAAGAAAATCTCGTTATCATCGTCACAAATCAACACAAAGATTTAGAGACATATTCAGTGATAAATTTATCACTAATAGATACATTCACATAAATTTTTCACTAACTGTTTGTTAAAAAATTATAAAAAGAAAATCTCGTCATTATCATTACAAATCAACACAAAGAAGCGAAGACATCTTCAGTGATAAATTTATCACTGATAGACACATTCATTGATAAATTTCTCACTGACTAATTGTTAAAAAATTACAAAAAGAAAATCTCATTATCATCGTAACAAGTCAACACTAGATTCAAAGACATATATCAGTGATACATTTATCACTAATATATTAAACCCTTGTTTGCAACAAATTTGGTTTAAGAGAAATAAAGAGAGAAATAGAGAGAGAGAGAGAGAGAGAGAGAGAGAGAGAGAAGGAAAGAGATGTGAGATTTGGAGAATCAAATGTTGTTTGTAGTCGTTTGAAGTTGATTTCACAGTAGAAACAACTAGATCAATGTAGATCTAGGATGGAGTATAGATCGGTGATGGAATAGTATAAATCGGCGATGGCGAAGGTGGTTGGTAAACAGTGGCAATGAATCAGAGTTGGTGAAGTATAGATCGGCGACGGTGGAGATGGTTGGTGAACGATGGTGGTGGTAGTGGCCGACGAAGGTGGTGGTGGTCAGTGACAAACAACGGTGGTGGTTGTGGTAGTGGATGGATGGCCATGGCTATGGCAACAGTGGTGGTTTTTTCTATATATATATATATATATAGAGAGAGAGAGAGAGAGAGAGAGAGATGGACTAAAAACCCAAACCCAAACTCACATCATAGTATTTTGATGGCAAAAAGCAAACAGAAAACGCGGCAAAAACAAGGGAAGAGAAACATGGGTAAAATAGTACAAAAAATAGAATTCCAGGACTTATTGGTGCATAAGACCAATCTTCAAGACTAAGAGGGAAATAACTATAAATGGTAGGACTGGCCAGAAAAAATCCCTAAAAAATAAGACCTCTGAATAATTTAGTTCTTTTATGTTAGGTTTAATTCATTAAAATAAATTAAATAAAATAATTATTTTATCATAACATTTATTTTTATACTTAGTTCGTTAAAAATGATTAAAAAAAATATACTATCATTATAAGAGAGTAATCATTTTATAGAGAAGTGAAGAATGACCATTTTATTCCATTTAATTTCATTATTGTATTAATAGTTTAAAAATGATGTTTCAATGAATTGTTTTTTAAAAATAATTGATTTAGTAAATTATTTAATAGTAATGGATAATTATTTGTTAAATGTATGACTGTTTATAGATACTAGTTGGGTGGTACATGTGCGTAACACGAGGCATATGAATTGATTTATAAATGAAACATGGGTCCTTATTTGGATTGTTTTCTTAGATAATCTTGTATTAATGTATTAATGTGGGCTTCTGTTTTATATAATGATTTTGTGCTTAGCTTACAATGTTGTAATTGTAGTTGATTTTGCTGGTACAGACACTCTAAGGTATAAATAAGTTAAAATATAGGCTTTTCTGTGATGGGCTACCCATCCCAAATTAAAATAGTCAATAAAACAAAAATATTTCATTACATCATTTTCTTTACTTTTTTACACGTTTTTTTGTAAAAGATCAAATACTCAATTAAAATTGCCTACTTCCAAACCGGTTTGGTAATCATTTATGGATCTCTAATTCTTTAGAAGTGAAGTTAATCTTTAGTTTTTATTTATTAATTTTTTATTTTCCGGACACTTGGTAAATTTACGGAGGTTTTTTTTTTTTTTTTTTTTGAGTGCAAAAAAAATAGAATATAAAACATATAAAGAAAATGTCATAGGTAGTTAAAATTCATTTTGAGTGTGATGTGAGTTAGACTTAAAATAAATTTTATCCAGCACTTTTATATGTTTCATTTTTGTGAGTCTTACACTATTTTTCCTACCACCTTAAAAAAAAAACACTATTATGCCTTCCCTTTTACATAATCCTACTATTGTGAAAAAATTGTTGAATACAAAATAATACAAAATTTTAATACATTTTAGTATTTTCTTATGAGATTTTTTTTTTTTAAAAAAAAATTTGAATATATTTTTTAAGTGTATATCTATTAATTTGATCTAAAATTAAAAACACAAAATATACTCAAGAGTCATCTACTTTTCTTTATGCATATATGAACGAAGAACGGAAAAAAACAAAAAAACAAAAAAAACAAAAACAAAAACAAAAACAGAAAGCCTACTACTTGTATAAAGCCTAACCTGATAAGTGGGTGGTTTGCCTACGAATTAGAATGGGCTGTTATGTTTTGATCTATTTGTTCAACCACTGAGTTGTCAAACAAACTTGATTGAGAGATAATACGATTGATTGTTTGGTTCTGAAATCCGAAATAAAGTGGATAACAAAGAATTCAGATGTTATGATAATTCAAAATAATGAATCAACTAAAAAAATTAAAAAAAAAATGAAACGAATTGAGTGTACTCAACCCATTATTAGTGGTTTTAACATAATCATCCACTCAAATTGATTGTAGGTTTGTACTGTTTAAGTAATACCTTTGAATGTTGCAAAACCCTTTTCAATCAGTTCACGATATTGACAATATTATTATGTATGATGATGCATATTATAATACAAATAGTATACTACAAGTAATATAATTGGACATAAGTCATGAGTCTGAAATAAAGAACTTGACAACTTCACAAATTATCAATCACCTTGTTTGGTTTTAGTTTTCTAAATTTATTTTTCAAAAAATTAAAATTTTTTGTTTCCCAAATCAGCCAAGGTGTTTGATTGTAGATTGTGATGTTTCAAGGTGTTTAGTTGTTTTAAAGTGTTTGATGTTTGAAAGTGTTTAAATTTTAAAATATGTCTATGGTTATTTTGTGGTTTTGCTGATATTTAATAAGTTTGGGAGGGTATTTTCAGAATATTAAATTTTTTTGTTTTCCTAATCATCCAAGATGTTTGATAGTAGATTGTGATGTTTCAAGGTGTTTGGTTGTTTTAAGGTGTTTAATGTTTGAAGGTATTTGAATTTCAAAAGATGTCTGTAGTTATTTGTGGTTTTGCTGATATTTATAATAAGTTTGGGAGAGTATTTTCGGAATACATAAAAAGTTGAAAATATGGCAATTCTTCACACTTTTATAATAGGTAGTAGATAGATAGTAGATTGTCAACTATACCAGTTACAATAGTCTCTTGACAAATATTTTTTATAAGTTGAAATTAATCAAATTTTACTTTCAATCAACTATGTTTTAAAAAAATAATAAATAAATAAAAAAATTGATTAAATTAATAACATTACCCATCAAAAATATCTAAAATTTATTTCAACAGTTATGATTTACATCAATTATAAAAATCATATGAAATTTCTTAGAAAATATACTATTCTAATTATTGCGAGAAAAAAAATTATAATTAAATCATTCACTAATGCAATATTTTTAAATTGAATTTATTACCTAATATTTTTAATAATGACCTAAATGATATGAATAATCAACTGCGGTATAATGAGATATCTTATATTGGTCACCTATTTGAGTGCGAAGTGTGACTGCTTCTTTAAAAGCTAATGCTTTTAATGACCTAAGTGATATGAATAATCAACTATGGTACAATGAGATACCTTATAGGTCACCTATGTGAATGCAAAGTGTGGCTGCTTCTTTAAGAATTGGTAAGGCCAAAATCTTTAAAAATACTCACTGAACCAGGCCAGTGTTCTAGAGCCATATCGGACACACCAGTGATAACAAGAACAATGGTTGGACTAACTCCTATGCAAGGTCTATTATCTCGATTTACACAAACGGCAGAACAGTTCAAGACATCACGTTCACTGGTCAGCTAATAAATCCAATAGGCTTTCACTACGAAAGGTTCAAGGCCAACAGCTATCTTTTCTGATACAGGATTAGTCTATGTGCTCTCTCTCTCTATCTCTCTCTCTCTCTGAGTCTTTGTTGTAAACGTTATCCGTTTTCTTTATTCGGTTAATTTTTATTCATGTAGGGGATTGTTGGCAAAAAATGGTTTTATAGTGACTTTAATGAGAAATTAAATCCAACCATTGGTTGAGGTAGGATTAAATGAGTTTAAATTCTTTGTAACAAGGTCTTTACGCCACAAGAAGAATGACCAAAAACCCTTTAGAATTGAATGAGAAATTGTCTCATAAAGTTGGTCTCATGAAAGAGGTATTGAGAATTGTGTATAACTACCAATCCCACATTGATTGTAGAGGAAAACTTTGATTGGTATTTAAACCTCAAGATTTTGACAAGGGCATAGGCCCTTAGGGGCATCCAAATTTTCTGAAGGAAGGGAGTTATGGATGCTTTAAGAATGG
Organism: Camellia japonica; assembly: GCA_030407325.1. Lineage (NCBI taxonomy): Eukaryota > Viridiplantae > Streptophyta > Magnoliopsida > Ericales > Theaceae > Camellia > Camellia japonica. The sequence goes on along the minus strand of JAPPVO010000031.1, from coordinate 55,981,048 downwards.
GCTTGAGTCAAAACTATGGTCTAAGTTGGTTATGAAAAAATTGCCATACGCGCGCACCACCTGCCTGCTCGCCCGGACCAGGTCCGAGTCCATGGATCTTGGGCTTGGGCTTAAGGCTGGGCCGGATTAGTGGTCCACCAACCTAATCTTTTTAGGCCAAGTCTGCTGCAGATATACGTATACACATGTGTATACAGAGTATATAACTTATATACTAATTGACCCATTAGGTTTGGTGCATTAATCCATCAGTTTTGCAGAGTAATTTCCTGCATTTGGTGCTAGCCTTGATGGATGGAGGCACCTCCTCTCTCCCCCATTATGTATAAAAGGAGGCCCATCTTCCTTGGTTTGTTACAAAATTTTTTGGCTTCAAATTATACAAACAGTTTACTTGCTCCTATAATTTTCTTCTTGTGTGAGAGAGTGCTGCCATTGTCTGTTCGCCAAAACTAACAGAAGGTGCTTTTGCGTTAGCCATCGTATCTTGGGAGACAGAAGCCGATGTACCTCCAACACTCACAGTGAGGCAACTAATTTGTTTTAAGGAGACTGTGGTACCACAAAGGTTTCGGTTTGATTTCTTGTCTTTCAATATTTATGTTCCATATGTATTTATGTTCATCATGTTTCATGTTCTATAATTTAATTTATTAAATAAGAATCTATTTGTTTTATTTAACTGCATAATTGGAACAACAGTGTGTGGTAAAAACTTTTTCAGTTGGTTTTTTGAGTTGTGGCCTTTTTAGCTTGGGACTAAAAAGTTCATTTGGATTAGCTTTTTTGATTTTCATAAGAGAAAAAATGAATGAATTTATGAGAAAATATGCCATTATGAATATTCCTTTCATTCATTTTTGGGGAAATTAAAGAGAAAAAAAATCAGAATTTTATCCTTATAATAAAATAAATTTTGAGTTTTTACTTTTGTTAATTTAAATTCTAATTTTTTTATATTTATTTCCAATATAAATCATCTACTTATTTTTTTAAAAAAAGTAAGATTGACAAAAAAAAAAAAAAAAAATTGGTATTTTAATCATTTTAGACATACATAAAATGTCTAAAATACCCTCTTTCATCGAGTTTAATGACTAAAAGATTTTTTTTTTTATTAGTTTTATTGAAGAAAAATATACAGATGGTTTATATTGAAAATAAATTAAAATATTAAGATTTAAGTTCACAAAATTAAAAATTCAGAATTTATATTATTACAAAGTTCAAATCTCAAAATTTTTTAGGGTGAAGCACCAATAAGTCCCAAAATATGATCTTGTGAACTGTTTAGTCCTCTCTTTTTTCTTATGAACCCAAAGGTCCTATGAAAGTGGAAATTACATAAAAGGATAATCACTTATATGTTTGGGTTTAATTTTTTAGGGATAAAAGTGAGTTTCTCAAAATGTAAAATTATACATTTAGATAATTTGCACTATAGAAGTTTTGGATTTTCCCTTATTCTAGAACAAATCTCACATTATGAACAAAAATCTAATACTCTAATGTAACACTCTAATAACGTAACACATTAAAAAACTCATTGGTGTACTTTTCTCAAACTTTTCCCTAACGTAACAACTTAACACTAAAAAAAAAAAAAAAAACTCTTCGGTGTACTTTTCCCAAACGTAATGCTCTAATGTAACACAAAACAAAACAAAACAAAACAAAAATCCTATTTTTCCCAAACGTAACACTCCAATCAGTGTAATCCCAAACGTAACACTTCAATGTAACATACTCCAATATAATACACAAAACACGAAAAAAAAAATTCTTAGCATACTTTTCCCAAATGTAATACTCAGAGTTTGAAATTATACATTTGCCTAAAACTTACTAAGGAATATTCGTACTCATTTTGGAATGGTTTGAAAAATCTCGCATCCTTTTAATGTTACATTGGAGTGTTACGTTTAGGAAAAGTACACTAAAAATTTTATTTTATTTTTTTTTTTTTGTTACATTACAGCATTACGTTTGGGAAAAGTACACTAAGAATTTTTTTTTTTTTTTTTTGGGGGGGGCTGGGGTTTACATTGGAGCATTACGTTTGGGAAAAGTATACCAAAAAGTTTTTTTGTGTGTTACATTAAAGTGTTACACTAAGAAATTTTTTTGGAATGTTATATTGAATTGTTACGTTTGAAAAAAGTACATTAAGGAGTTTTTTTGTGTGTGTTACATTAAAATGTTACACTAAGTAGTTTTTGTGTGTTATATTAGAGTGTTGCATTAAGGAGTTTTTTTTTTTTAGAATATTGTATTAGAATGTTACATTTAGGAAAAGTACATTAAGGAATTTTTTGTGTGTTACATTAGAGTGTTACACTAAGAAAGTTTTTTGGAGTGTCATATTAGAGTGTTGCGTTGGGAAAAAGTACACTTAGGATTTTTTTTTTTTTTTTTTTTTTTTTTTTTGGTGCTACATTAGAGTGTTACGCTAAGGAGTTCTTTTGGAGTATTATATTGAAATGTTACGTTTGAGAAAATTACACTAATGAATTTTTTTGTGTTACATTAGGGTATTGCACTAGTTTTTTTTTTTTTTTAGTGTTACATTGGAGTGTTATGTTTGAATGTTACATTGAAGTATTACACTTTTTAGCGTGTTAATACGCTTTGTGGAAATGTTAACATCAACAAGTCGGTAACATCAACAATCTCCACAATCATTCAACGAAATTCCTAAAAAAAAAAAAGAAATGTTAAAATATACCCTACTCACATACACTCAAATCTCAAAAAAAAAAAAAAAAAAAACATCAAAACCAAATCTCAAACAAGGCAAACAAGTAAATTATAATATTACTAAATCAAATCAATAATACATACTACAAATAAAAAGGACTAATTGGTTTATAGAAAAATATGTAGGACTAAATGGACTAACATTTCTCCAAAAGAGATTTATGAGTAATTTTTTCAAATTTTTTATATATATAATTTTTCTTTAATTTTATTTAGTTGTTGTTCCATGGCCTCTATCCTTTGAAACGAAGCGTTAATTAAACTCGCTGCTCTTACGTTCAAATTGTTATCATTTTGTAGTTGGTAACCACCACAAAAAATTGTAAAAGAGGAATTGGTTTTATTTGAATTTGTTAGAGGCCTAGTGGTATGTCAAGATTGGACATAGATCAAAATATGCAGAGGTTGCTTCTGGATTCTTTAATAAAATTAAAAAAAATAAAAAATAAAAAAAATCTTCATTAGACATCATCTTTACAAATTGATAATTTAACGAGTCAAACATTCATAGAAAAAATAAGAACACGCCAAGATTGGTAATCATGCTGTGGGGTAAGAGTTTAATAAATATTTAAAAATTCTCAATATTGATAAAAAGTATTTAACAAAAAATTAGTTACGATAAAAATCTCAAATAATTTATTAAACTTTTTATCAAACCTCTTAAATTGCTGTAGAACCCACACACACGTAAGTTTGTATGGGTTCCACACTCATGTGAGAGATTTGATAGAAAATTTGATAGATTATTTGAGATTTATAGTATTTTTCAAAAAAAAAAAAAATTCATGATTTGTCTTTTTAAAGAATCTATTTTTTTTTTTTTTAAGAATTTGTTCAATTTTTTTTTTTAAAAAAAAAATTTGTTCTATGAACGAAGACATTTGGCCAAATAGTTGTGTATCACCCTTTATGGTGTGAGGTCTCAGATTCAACTCCTATAGAGAGTTGTTTGATACCCTTTGTGTTTGTGGTGATATTTATTTATGGGTAAACTACACTTTTTCCCTCTTTATGTTTAGTCACTTTCTCACTTTAGTCCTTAAAATTTATTTTTTCTCACTTTGGCCCTTCACATTTCAAATTTTTTCCACTTTACTCCCAAAGTTAATTTCTATTAAAAATTAGACAAAAAAAATGATACATTGATAGTCACGTGTCATAAAAATACTTTATTATATATAACTTACACTTCTGACATAAAATTAAATATCAATATAATAATATATATTCTATATTATGATATAGTTATTGTAACATTTTCTGTCTAATTTTGAACAAAAATTAGCTTTAGAGTAAATTAGAAAAAAACTTAAAACGTGAAAAGTCAAAGTGGGAAAAAATAAACTTTAAGGATCAAAGTGAAAAACTAATAAAATATAAAAGAGACAAAGTGTTATCTACCTTTTATTTATCTACTATTATGATGGTCGTTGTTGTTAGGCTTAGGAGGCTAGTTTATTGGTTAGACTTTGGTAACTATTTGTAATTATTCTCCCATTTTAATCCTAATCAAAGAAATCAATTTAAGACACACGAAACAATCTAATATTTCCCCCTCTAACATAATAGCCCTATGCGGCAAAGCTGCTTCCCAATAGCTCCAAGTATTCAACTCGGTTCGCTCTGATACCAAATTGTAACACCCTAAAAGACCTGCTCATAAAATTGTGCTACAAAGCATTATCAACATACACGATCCAAACAAATAAAATAATATAACCATTCACTCATGGCTTTTCGTACCCATTGAACTATTCCCAACGAATTTTACATAGTTGTTTCATTACATTCCTCAAAACATTAAAACAGTTCAAAAGAAAAAAAATAAGTAGTCCACAGTTTAATCCACAAGGAGCATCTCCCTTATCACAATGTTCTTCACAAAACTAAGACACAAAAATCCACTTCTAAAATAAAATTATCATCACCACGCCCCAAGAAACTTCAACAAAACATGCTAGCTCAATTGGCATCATCACTTGAGAGGTATCTCGTACTCAATTCCTAAAAGTTGGTTAGTTTTTGGGGTGAGCATAAGCTCAGTAGGTGATGCATTTAACAAATTATATAATCATTTCAAAAACTTACGCTCATGCAATGCAATTTGTGAAATGTATGAAAGAATGTAAACAATGACTGAGTATGCTAATGATAGGCTGCAATGCATTGAACATATCGCATCTTTCCTACATCCTCATTGGGAAGTAACTCATCCATGATATCCACAGATAAGAGTCCAAAATCAAAACATACAAAGATAATTATAGTCATATATAGAAAATAATCCCACATTTGCCGACTCTAGAAACAGCAGGGCGATGGGCACCCAAAACATCACAACCTTCCACATTTGTCGACTGCCTAAACGGTACGGACGTGGACAACCAAAACTATCCGTTTTTCGACATTTGCCGGCTCAAAAAACAGCGGACTCGTAGATAACCAAAAATATTTTTCCACATTCGTCTGGCGATAGCCGCAAACAGGGCAATTAGGCAACTTGATTCCCCGTGCGAGTAACAATTACAATACGCAACTCAAAACCAACTCGACTCATTACCCAGACTCATAGACCATTTACCCCCCTTTTGCGTTCAACCGTTTTCACAATAGTAGAACCAAAAGAAATGGACAATGCATATGATGCATGAGTTTATAATGCATTTTTCCTACAATGATATCAATTCTCAACAGTGCAACTCTTCCCATTTCAAAAATCAAGGCATTCCCAACATCATTCATCATCTCATCTCAATTCAACATCTAAAGGGAACCTCCAAACTTGCATTTCAACCCCTAAACCTAGTAATTATACTCAATTTCATATTTTAGAAATTAATTGAGTAAAACCCCCTTTTCATAAATTAAGTTTAAAAATTAGGATATGAGAAAAATGAGAAAAAATTGGGGTTTTTCTCTTCTTTATGAAATTGAGGCAATCATCAATCATAAACAATGATATTCTATCATAATAAGTGTAGTTCCTTCAACAAATCACAAAATATCACCCTTACAGTTCTCAATCTTAAATCAACAAACTCAAACCAATACGTACATATATACATACGAATATATATAGATAGCTAATAAATCACAACATAAGCTACTCAAATCGAAGCTATAAAGAGTTAAAGACACCCCTACCTTGAGTTGGTATTCTAGGGTTACAACACACGCTCGTACTTTGATGATCTAGCGAAATAACCGGTGAAAGTGTCGATCTAGCTCATCTTTCAACAAATCTTGGGAGATCTTGGAGAATCTTGAGTCAAGATTGAAGAAATCTATGGTTTTGTGAGCTAGGGTTAGAGAAAAATTAGAGTTAGAGAGAGAGAGAGAGAGAGAGAGAGAGAGAGGATGGAAAAGTATCAAGAAAAAGACTTGGAATCTCTTTTTCAAATCTGCTATTCCCGACAGGTTGCTTGAGCGCACACTCTGACACTCGAGCATAAGACACAAATAAGTGATCTCGCTCAAACGGAAAAGAACATGTCTCAGAAGTTTTACAGAGCTATAGTGAAACTACTGGGAGCATGAAACCTACACTCAAGCGACAACTTCCTCGCTCGAGCAGCCCGCCTAGAAACATTGTCATTTACTGGGAGCTAAAGATCTACACTCGAGCGAGAAAAGCTTCACTCGAGCGGAGCGAAAAACTCAAGTGTCACAGCCTACCCTCTTTAAAGAATTTCACCCCCAAATTTTCGGTAATCCCTACCAAAAGCAAATTAAACAACCCCCAAGAAGACCAATATAAATCTTATAATGCCCACAATCAGCACAACATTAGTATAATATACAAGAATTTGGCCTTTCAATGAATCAAAGCTCATAAGCCTTACACAATTCCAGCATAACACATTAGCCAAAGACTCAATCCCATTTAATTAGTCATAATACAAACATTAACATCACAAAAGTCGATAATATTACATGTCTTTAAACAGTTCAGGGTATATTTCCCAAACTTCTACTTCCCTTTCCCAAGTAGTTTCTTCCACCCCATGGCAATGCCAAAGTACCTTAACTAGAGGGATGGTTTTGCCCCTCAATACTTGCTCTCGGGAGTCTAAAATGTTTACAGGTCTTTCTTCATAAGTAACATTCTTATCTATCTCTATGTCGGCCCAATTTAATACATGTGAGGGATCGGGTTCATAATTGCGAAGCATGGAGACATGAAACACGTCATGAATTTCAGACAGTTGTGAAGGAACGGCGAGACGTTAAGCTACTTCTCTCACCCATTCAATGACGTCAAATAGGCCAATGTATCTAGGTAATAGCTTTCCACTTCGGCCAAACTGTAATAACCCAACCCTAGTACATGTTTTCTGGTATACTCTCGGTCCCGTATTCTGTGCATCTAAATACTTATTGTGAAATTTTGTGTGAAAGTAAGTTAATAGAGTGAAGCTTATGCTTATAGATGTGTATCTGTTTAATGTGAGAAATATCTGTTACAATTCTAGTGTTTGAATCAGGAATTGAAGGCCTTAGAAGCTTAATTATCTGAAATTGAGTTTACATTTAAGATCAGCATGATTTTTAGGTCATAGTACGATTTTCTGTGAAATTTCAATTAGGAATGACTAAACTGATTAAATTTTGTTTTTACTCACTTTTAAACATATATGCTTATATTCTTTACATACTTGACTTAAGAGCCATTGCAAGGAAATCTCTTGGGAGAGAGAGAAATTAGGAAAGAAGAGGGTTTGAGAGAAGTTCATCAAGAAGAAGATTGGGAAGTTAAGAGGGAGTGTAGGATTCAAAAGCTCAAGGTAGGTGTGTTATACTTGGAATCATTCCTCTCTTGGAAATGAGTAAGATTTCTTTTGTTAATCATGCAAATTCATTGAATTGATTTAGGGTTAAGTTAAGTTCTATGGAGAAGAATTCCATTATATCTTTGCATGTTGAACTCATTTATGGATTTGGGTGATTGTATATATATTTGGGAATTTTATGGTAGGGATTCAAAGTGTTTAATTTATATTTGTGAATTGCAAGGAATTGAGGAATCAATTCATATTAAAATGGTTGTATGTTTGAAATATCTTTGTACATGATTTTTGAACCATGTTTCATTAATTAAAGGACCTAATTAGAGCCTTGTGAAAGCTTGTCAAAAACTGAGTTTTGCTGAAATTTCAAACTGCAAACTGTGCAGATCGCCGCACGTGCGGGGGTCATGGCCGCACGTGCCGGGCTCACAGCCGCACGTATGGCCCAAGCTGCAAAATTTTGTTCGCTCTGTTTTGCGTGCTTAACCCTCTGGTATTTTTGAAATCTGTGTTTGATGTCCCTAAGATGCCTATAAATTCGTTCGAAGTAAAATGAAGCAGTAAATGACTTAAGAAAGGAAAAGAACTAATGTATAAGTTGTGCATGTGTGTAGGTCATAACCCGGGAGGGACAAGCGCTCCATTGCAGCACCGTGAGTAATAGTATGCCATACGTACATTTCACTTACTGTTAATGACCGTTGTTACTAACGCTCTGTTCTTCGTAAGTGATTACATGTCGGTTGGAAATCGATGTGAACGTTGAAAGAATTGTTTACATCGGTATGGCTTTGGAATCATTCTGTTCTGTTTATAACGAAAATTAAACCTGTCACGACCCAAACCCGCCCCTATGGGTTTAGCACCGTAACCGGCCAGTAATCCGAGATTACCGAAGGCCTGCTTAACAGTAAGACAGTATAACAGAGTACAGGGGCATGACGGAAGCCAATACAGTAAATAAACAATGTCCAATGAGCAGTGACAGTCTGTATGCCGAAAAGATTTTTCATGCATATGAACATTCAGTACAGGACAGTTATGCACAATATTTACAATCATTCAGTACAGGGCTTAATCCCTACTAAACAGTACAGTACAGTCTTTACGGTATTACAAAAACGGTACAGAGACAGACGGGGAGGTAAAAACACCCCTAAGCCTTGGCTTGGCAGGCTCGGAACCTCGCAGTGAGGCACATAGGTTGGCTTGACAAAACTGGAGTTTACCCCGACGTCTCTAGCTTTGATCCGGTGCCTGTATACCTACAAATATATATGAGCAGTGAGCTAAAGCCCAGTGAACAACATAAAGCGTAAAGAGGTTTAGAATGAATGTCTTTACAGTAATGAAAACAGTTCAATTCAATCAGTATATCAGTCGTTCAGTACAGTAAACAGTCATATGTGGTACATCCATTAGCATAACAGTAACAGTAGGTCTTAAAAGACCGAACAGTAATGATGGCCATCAATCAGTAAACAGTAGTGGTTCCAAGGAGGGAACCGACAGAGATCTCTGTAACAGTAACAGTAAACAGTAGGTGCTAAGGATGCCACAGTACAGTTCAGAAATAAAGGACATACATTCATTCAGTAATCAATATCAGTTCAGTAAACAGTTCAATTCAGTATTCAGAAAATAATCATTTTGAACATATCTTTACACAATTGTTACTCACTGAGTTCTGGGCTACAGTGAACTAGAGCGTCTCCTCGGAAAGCCAACCCTATACAGTTAACAAATTGAACACACACTAAGTTTCACAATTGGGAAAGATAATAACTTAATCCCTAATTTGCCTCGGTGTGGTTCTACATCTATATCCTCTTTAAGATGCCTTAAATATGCCCTAGGAATGCCTAGGATGGAAAGAGGATGCAAAGATGCACTTTTGAACACTTTACAAAATTTTCAGAAAATAGAGGTCTCGCTCGAGCGAGGCTTTCTTCGCTCGAGCAGACATGCAGACAAAGGAGCTCCGCTCGAGCGTCAATTCCGTCGCTCGAGCGGACTGTGTGCTACAGTAAAAATGCTAGATGCTCCAATTTTACGCTCGATGGACGCTCGACCCTCGCTCGAGCGTAAGACACAAGTCCTCGCTCTAGCGTGAGTTTCCTCGCTCGAGCGGACTGTGAATTCATGCAAAGTACTGGATGCTCGCATTTCACGCTCGAGCGTAACTTTTCTCGCTCGAGCGGAAGGCAGAATCACAGAGTGTACGCTCGAGCGTGGACTTCCTCGCTCGAGCGTAGGCCCAAAATCTGGAAATTCCAGATTTGAGTCCTAAGCTCAAAATCAAGTTTAAAAGCCAAATTTTTGATCCTCTTGGGCTAAAAACCTGGAAAAACACTTGTAAACACATAACATTATGTATTTCAAAGATCAATTTGGTAAATCAAAGCCCAAGGGTGTTTAATTCAAACTCAATTTCAAACCAATTTTCATGAACATGAAGAACATGCAAACGTACATGGATTCAAACCATTTCAAAACTTCAAAACATGCTCTAATGAGCTCATTCTTTTCAAAACAAGTTGAACACATGGACTTAAGCTTAATTATGAACATGCATGTGACAATTTGCCATGAAATCAACTCAAAATTCATCAATACACACATGCATGCATGAATTCTAACATGATCCAACATGTATGAATTAAAACATGACTTAGCTCTACAATTAACATGAATCATGCAAGAATTAATTAAAATACACAATAAAGAAGGTGAATCTCCTTACCTAAGTCTTGTAGTTCAAGCCTAGAAGCTCAATATGGCAATTTTCTAACAAATCTCCAAGCCTCCAAGCAAAACAAGAAGAAAACAACTCTCTCTCTCTCTCTCTCTCTCTCTCTCTCTCTCTATAAATTCGGCTATGCTCTCAAAATGGGCTGAGGAAAAGTTTGATCAAGTGTTGTATCTAGTGTAAAGAGCTCACAAAAAGCTCCATGTAGTGGGCCACTAAGTGGCATTATGGTAATTAAGCCCAAATTATACATTTTATCAACATTTACTCCAATTTAATCATACCAAATCACTTTTTAAATTACACCATAAAATCACATAAATTCTAATGAACTCAGAACATCAATCAATTTCAGATTCAGCCGCCGATAAGGCCTTCAATTAACAGTGTAAACATAGAAATTGAACAGATAATCATACAGTCAAACAGATAGAATTACAATTCAAACAGATACAGGCAATCAATTCAGTTTCAGATTTCAGTCAGTCAATTCAGTAATCCAGTCAGTTCAATTACCAATCATAATCATTCTCAGTTTAGCAGTAATCGGTAATTAATCGGTAAGCAGTATGAGGGTTGTTACAGTCTCCCCTCCTTATAAAGAGTTTAGTCCTCTAAACTCGAGTTACCTTCATTCTGGAAGAAAACAGGGTTCAGTGGAAATAGTTCAGGATATCTCTTGGCCATGTCATCTTCCCTTTCCCAAGTGGCTTACACACCACCATGGTTTTGCCAGTCAACTTTCACTAGCGGGATCTCTTTGTTCCTCAACTTCTTGATCCGTCTGTTAACAATCTGTATAGGCCGTTCCTCGTAAGTGTAGTCATCACTCAGCACTACACGAGTAGGCTCAATCACATGGAAAGGATCCCGGAGATAGTCTCTCAACATCGAAATGTGAAAGACGTTATGCATATGCTCCATTTCAGGAGGAAGCACAACTTGATACGCCACCGGATTAATTTTCTCAATAATCTCATACGGTCCGACATATCTTGGCGCTAACTTGCCTTTGACTCCAAAACGAGTCTGGCCTTTCATCGGTGTCACTTTCACAAAAACGTGATCACCCACTTCGTATGCTCTGTCTCGCCTTCTGACATCTGCATAACTTTTCTGTCTGCTCTGTGCAGTTTTCAGTCTCTGTTGTATCAGTTTTACTTTCTCGGTCGTTTCATATACAATCTCGGGCCCAAGCAAAGGCCCATCTCCAACTTCTGCCCAGCAAATCGGAGATCTACATTTTCTGCCATACAATGCCTCGAAAGGCGCCATACCAATACTTGAATGAAAGCTATTATTGTAGGCAAATTCCGCCAATGGCAAATGGCTTTCCCAGTTTCCCTGAAAATCAAGGACACACATTCTCAATAAATCCTCCAGAGTCTGGATGGTCCTTTCTGACTGTCCATCTGTCTGAGGATGATAGGCACTACTCAGTCTCAATTCAGTACCCAATGCAGTCTGTAGGCTTTGCCAAAACCTCGATGTAAACTTCGAATCCCTGTCAGAAACAATGGATACAGGCACTCCATGCAGTCTAACAATTTCATCAATATAAATTACAGCCAACTTATCGGCATTATAAATTGTCTTGACAGGTAAGAAGTGAGCAGATTTGGTCAGTCTATCAACAATAACCCAAATTGAATCCATACCTTGTCTGGAGCGAGGCAATCCAACGATAAAATCCATCGTGATATGCTCCCATTTCCACTCCGGTATGGGTAAGGGTTGCAGTAAGCCTGTGGGTCGCTGATGTTCCGCTTTGACTTGTTGGCAATGAAGACATTTTGATACAAAGTCGGCAATTTCTTCCTTCATTCCCGGCCACCAAAAGTTCTGTTTCAGATCTTGGTACATTTTCGTATTCCCTGGGTAGATAGAAAATCTTGAGTTGTGGCCCTCTTGCAGAACTCTTCTTTTCAGTTCAGTGTCATTCGGTACACACAGTCTTCCTTGAAATTTTAGTACAGCATTTTCAACTTTGAACCCCGGTCTCGGTTTAGATTCTCTTTCTTCGATGATCTTCCTCAAGAAGTCATCCTGTTGCTGTTTCTCTTTAATTTCTTCGATCAATGCCGGTTGAGCAGAAATAGCAGCTATTGTTCGACCTTGTTCTCTCAAAACAACTTCAATTCCAGATTTTTCAAGGTCACAAAGCAACTCTCTCTGTCCAGTGAGCAAACAGGCTAAATTTGCAATCGACTTCCGGCTCAGTGCATCGGCAACGGTGTTGGCTTTTCCTGGATGGTACAAAATCTGTAGGTCATAGTCTTTAATCAATTCTAGCCATCTCCGCTGTCTCATGTTCAGTTCTTTCTGGGTGAAGAAGTACTTCAGACTCTTGTGATCGGTATATACTTCACATGTCGCCCCATACAAATAGTGACGCCAGATTTTCAGTGCAAACACTACTGTCGCGAGTTCCAGATCATGGGTCGGGTAGTTCTTTTCATGTGGTCTCAGTTGTCAGGAAGCATAGGCAATTACTCTCCCATTCTGCATTAAAACACATCCCAAACCCTTATGAGAAGCATCAGTAAATACAGTATAACCATCCGTACCTGAGGGTAAGGTAAGAACAGGTGCAGTCACAAGTCAAGTTTTCAACTCTTGAAATGCTGATTCCCTCTGGTCAGTCCAGTCAAATGATGTCCCCTTCTGTGTCAGTTGAGTCAATGGTAAGGCAATTTTGGAGAAATCTTTGACGAATCTTCTGTAATATCCAGCCAATCCCAAATTGCTGCGGACTTCTATCACATTTGTTGGTCTAGGCCAGTTCACTACAGCTTCAATTTTCTGCGGATCAACAGAAATTCCATCTTTGCTAACAACATGCCCCAAAAACATAACATGATCAAGCCAAAACTCACATTTAGACAGTTTAGCATACAGTTTCTGTTCTCTTAGGGTCTGCAGGGCAAGTCTCAAATGATATTCATGTTCTTCTATACTTCTGGAGTAAATCAATATGTCATCAATAAATACCACAATAAAGTCATCAAGGTACGGTTTAAAGATTCTATTCATGAGGTCCATAAATGCTGCAGGTGCATTGGTAACTCCAAAAGGCATAACTAAAAATTCATAATGCCCATACCTCGTTCTAAAAGCAGTTTTATCAATATCCCCTGGTTTAACTTTCAGTTGATGGTACCCCGATCTGAGATCAATCTTGGAAAACACTTGAGCACCCTGTAACTGATCGAATAAGTCATCAATACGCGGTAATGGATATTTGTTTTTCACAGTTACCTTGTTCAGTTCACGGTAGTCAATGCACAGTCTCAGTGAGCCATCTTTCTTCTTTACAAACAAAACCGGTGCACCCCACGGTGAAGTACTGGGCCTGATAAACTTCTTGTCTAGCAGTTCTTGCAATTGCACTTTCAATTATTTCAATTCGGTTGGAGCCATTCTGTATGGAGCTTTCGATACAGGCTGTGTTCCCGGAATCACGTCAACGGTGAATTCAATCTCCCTGTCAATCAAATCCCCGGGCAGATCATCTGGAAAAACATCTGGGAATTCTCTGACTATAGGAATACAATCCACATCAGTTTTAGTATTATCACCAGTAGATACAGTCAGTACAGAACACAGATATCCTTTACACCCCTTTCTAATCAATTTAACGGCTTTCACAGAAGAAATCAAATACGGAGGAGGTACTACTCCAACCCCATTAAATACAAATTCGGGTAACCCAGGTGGACGAAAAACAACTTGCTTTGTCACACAGTCAATAGTAGCATGATATTTTTGTAACCAGTCCATCCCCAATATTACATCAAAATGATCAATGTTCAATGGCAGTAAATCAATAAACAGATGCATATCCCCAACAATGATTTCACATGCAGGGTACATATAAGCACATGTCATGGATCCTCCTACGGGTGATGATACAGCTAGCAGATAGTTCATAGGTTCTAAGGGTCTATTCAATTTCCGTGAAAAAGCAAGCGATACATATGAGTGTGTAGACCCCGAATCAATCAGTACATATGCATTTTGAGCACAAATAGAGAGGATACCTGACACAACGGTTTCAGTATTTTGCACGACTCCCGGTACTAGGGCAAACACTCGGCCCTGCCTCATCGGCTCTTTCCCGGTAGCTTTGGGGTTAGGCTTTGGTGCTACAGTTGATGCTGCGGCGCTGCCTGCAGCTTTACTATTGCCCGGAGTAGTGGAAGGGCAATCTTTCACCATGTGGCCCACCTTGCCACACCTGTAACAAGCACCAGAGATTTTATAACAAACTCCTTTATGGTTCTTACCGCATTCGGAACAGGGCGGAAAGGGACGGTTTCCTTGACTAGAAGTAGTCGTTGACCCTGTATTTTGCTTTTTGTTCAGTTGATTATGCTTGCCTTTCTTGAACTTGAAATTCTGTCTTTTCCCACGCCATTCAGATACCGGCGTTTCAGATTGTTTCACAGCTTCGATGTTTGACTCAGCCATCAATGCTCGGTCAAGAACACCGACATAGGTCGGTAGCTTTAAAACACTAATTCTGTCCAGTATTGCAACATTCAGGCCGCCTTCAAATTTTCTGGCCTTCTTGTAGTCAGTGTCCACCATATGTGGAGCATATCTAGCAAGCTCAGTAAACTTTGTCTCATATTCAGCAACGGACATTGTGCCCTGTCTCAGTTGTTCAAATTCAGTTACTTTCCTGTCCCTGACACACTGGGGGAAATACTTTTCGAAGAAGGACTCCTTAAACTGAGCCCAAGTCATTACATTGTTGGTGTCACGGACCAGCATCCACCACCTTCTGGCCTCTTCTTGCAAGGTGAAGGTAGCTAACAGTACTTTATTCGCTTCCGAACACGGAAACACTTCAAATAGCTTTTCAGTCTCAAGAACCCATGCTTCAGCTTTTAGCGGTTCAAGGCCTCCCTGAAAGGATGGCGGTTTCATTTTGCTGAACTTCTGGGTGAGAGCAATTATGTCCCCATCATTCACATTCACATTCGGTTCCGGGTGTACCAGAGGAGGAGGTGGGGGCTGTTGATTCTGTTGTTGCTCAAGTCTAGCGGTTATCAGTTCCATCATTCTTTCCATTCGTGCCATTCTTGCCTCAGTGGATGAGGACTCGGATTCATTTGCGTTATCCATTTCACTATAAGCAGTTATAACAAGTATAAACATAAACAGTTGCATACTTAAACAGTTTAACACATTAACATAAACTCAGTCATGTCATAACCACACACTTTTCATGCTCATGTAATGCCCTAATCACTTTTCGAGGACACCCTATAGCTCATTTGGGCACGTGTGTGCGGTATAACTCGTGGTTAAGTATCGCTCTGATACCACTCTATCATGACCAAAACTCGTCCCTATGGGTTTAGCATCGTAACCGGCCAGTAATCCGAGATTACCGAAGGCCTGCTTAACAGTAAGACAGTATAACAGAGTACAGGGGCATGGCGGAAGCCAATATAGTAAATAAACAATGTCCAATGAGCAGTGACAGTCTGCATGCCGAAAAGATTTTTCATGCATATGAACATTCAGTACAGGACAGTTATGCACAATATTTACAATCATTCAGTACAGGGCTTAATCCCTACTAAACAGTACAGTACAGTCTTTACGGTATTACAAAAACGGTACAGAGACAGACGGGGAGGTAAAAACACCCCTAAGCCTTGGCTTGGCAGGCTCGGAACCTCGCAGTGAGGCACATAGGTTGGCTTGACAAAACTGGAGTTTACCCCGACGTCTCTAGCTTTGATCCGGTGCCTGTACACCTACAAATATATATGAGCAGTGAGCTAAAGCCCAGTGAATAACATAAAGCGTAAAGGGGTTTAGAATGAATGTCCTTACAGTAATGAAAACAGTTCAATTCAATCAGTATATCAGTCGTTCAGTACAGTAAACAGTCATATGTGGTACATCCATTAGCATAACAGTAACAGTAGGTCTTAAAAGACCGAACAGTAATGATGGCCATCAATCAGTAAACAGTAGTGGTTCCAACGAGGGAACCGACAGAGATCTCTGTAATAGTAATAGTAAATAGTAGGTGCTAAGGATGCCACAGTACAGTTCAGAAATAAAGGACATACATTCATTCAGTAATCAATATCAGTTCAGTAAACAGTTCAATTCAGTGTTCAGAAAATAATCATTTTGAACATATCTTTACACAATTGTTACTCACAGAGTTCTGGGCTACAGTGAACTAGAGCGTCTCCTTGGAAAGCCAACCCTATACAGTTAACAGATTGAACACACACTAAGTTTCACAATTGGAAAAGATAATAACTTAATCCCTAATTTGCCTCGGTGTGGTTCTACATCTATATCCTCTTTAAGATGCCTTAAATATGCCCTAGGAATGCCTAGGATGGAAAGAGGATGCAAAGATGCACTTTTGAACACTTTACAAAATTTTCAGAAAACAGGGGTCTCGCTCGAGCGAGGCTTTCTTCGCTCGAGCGGACATGCAGACAAAGGAGCTCCGCTCGAGCGTCAATTCCGTCGCTCGAGCGGACTGTGTGCTACAGTAAAAATGCTGGATGCTCCAATTTTACGCTTGATGGACGCTCGACCCTCCCTCGAGCGTAAGACACAAGTCCTCGCTCGAGCGGACTGTGAATTCATGCAAAGTACTGGATGCTCGCATTTCACGCTCGAGCGTAACTTTTCTCGCTCAAGCGGAAGGCAGAATCACAGAGTGTACGCTCGAGCGTGGACTTCCTCACTCGAGCGTAGGCCCAAAATCTGAAAATTCCAGATTTGAGTCCTAAGCTCAAAATCAAGTTTAAAAGCCAAATTTTTGATCCTCTTGGGCTAAAAACCTGGAAAAACACTTGTAAACACATAACATTATGTATTTCAAAGATCAATTTGGTAAATCAAAGCCCAAGGGTGTTTAATTCAAACTCAATTTCAAACCAATTTTCATGAACATGAAGAACATGCAAACATGCATGGATTCAAACCATTTCAAAACTTCAAAACATGCTCTAATGAGCTCATTCTTTTCAAAACAAGTTGAACACATGGACTTAAGCTTAATTATGAACATGCATGTGATAATTTGCCATGAAATCAACTCAAAATTCATCAATACACACATGCATGCATGAATTCTAACATGATCCAACATGTTTGAATTAAAACATGACTTAGCTCTACAATTAACATGAATCATGCAAGAATTAATTAAAATACACAATAAAGAAGGTGAATCTCCTTACCTAAGTCTTGTAGTTCAAGCCTAGAAGCTCAATATGGCAATTTTCTAACAAAATCTCCAAGCCTCCAAGCAAAACAAGAAGAAAACACAACTCTCTCTCTCTCTCTCTCTCTCTCTCTCTCTCTAAATTCGGCTATGCTCTCAAAATGGGCTGAGGAAAAGTTTGATCAAGTGTTGTATCTAGTGTAAAGAGCTCACAAAAAGCTCCATGTAGTGGGCCACTAAGTGGCATTATGGTAATTAAGCCCAAATTATACATTTTATCAACATTTACTCCAATTTAATCATACCAAATCACTTTTTAGATAATTACACCATAAAATCACATAAATTCTAATGAACTCAGAACATCAATCAATTTCAGATTCGGCCGCCGATAAGGCCTTCAATTAACAGTGTAAACATAGAAATTGAACAGATAATCATACAGTCAAACAGATAGAATTACAATTCAAACAGATACAGGCAATCAATTCAGTTTCAGATTTCAGTCAGTCAGTTCAGTAATCCAGTCAGTTCAATTACCAATCATAATCATTCTCAGTTTAGCAGTAATCGGTAATTAATCGGTAAGCAATATGAGGGTTGTTACAAAACCTCTATTATCTATAAGCGAACTATGTCGTTTTATGTTCATCCTTGAACGATGAAATCTGTGTGAATTTAAGATCATTCTGGTATGCTACTCATGAACCTAAGATTATTATGTTGTGTTATACATGGACCCAAGGTCGTTCAGACCCTATGATATGAATACTACAGTCTAACATCATTATGCGACTCACGTTAGAATGTGAATTGTTTTGCCTCCATGAATAGTACTGAAATGACACATATGTTTTCTGTAAATAATTATTATTAATGCTCTGTAAATAACTATTATTAATGCTCCGTTATACGCAAGACGACCATGTCAACTTGTAAGAAATCATAGAGGGAAATTCATGTGCACTATTGTAAACAGTATTATTATGAATCTGGGGTTATTCTGTTTTGTTTATTCGTTCCGTTTATGTATTCGGTTCTATTTATTCATTCCGTTTATGATATGACCTAATATGAATTGTTCGGTCTTTAAGACCTATGGATTTCTGGTATGGAACAAAGTGTTGTACGGAACTAAGTGCTGCAATGCGAGCCACCTCTAGAATCCGTTCGAGACACCTCTTGAATCCATACATATATGAACCAGGCTTAAAGTCGTTCTGTTATTTCTGGGCCGATGGTCATTCTGTTATTTCTGGGCCGATGGCCGTTCTGTTATTTCTGGGCTGATGGCCGTTCTGTACATTACTGGGCTTAAAGCCACTCTGTTAAGAAAACTGGGCCTATGGCCGTACTGGAAATAATTACAGAATGTAGTTATTCATATACCTCTGCAGTTATATGCTTTCTTATTCAAGTTAACCATTACATTATTTATGTACTATTGTTCACTAAGCTTGGCTCAGTCTGTATTGTGTCTGTTTCTGTAAGTCATCTACCGGGTGGCCAGCTTTAACCCTGATGCTTGTACCCTTTTGTGAGCCGCAGTGTGTCCAGGCACTTAGAGGGAACTGTTCACTGTGTGGAGTTTCTTAATCATTTGGCTTTGGTTGTAATGTTTGTAATTCCTCTCTTTACCAATGTTTTATCATGTGCCCAAGTATGGAGCTGAGTCCGTGTATGTATATGTGTGGATATACCTAGCTATCTAGTGTATATCACTGTATGATTATTCGCCTTCTGTAATGTTTGTGATCCTGGCATAGTAGTGGTAGCTCAATGGATGTTATTTTATATTATTGTATGTTATTAAATGCTTCGGTTCAGGCCTCATATCTTATGTATATTGGGTTAAGTGTTCGTTTCTGATGTGGTCATGCCCAAACTTTTAGGGGCGGGTTTGGGGCGTGACACAAACCTTATCAAACCCTTCTTCAGTGATACTTTCAAAAATACATGGTTGCCCACTTCAAAAATTAATGGCCGTCTTCTTCGATCCGCGAAACTCTTTTGCCAACTTTGCGCTGTGATTAGTCTTTTCCAAATAATCGCTAACTTTTCCGTAGTTTCGCGAACTAAGTCCGAACCAAGCATGGGTGAATCTCCCACCTCAATCTAACACACAGGAGACCTACATGGACGTCCATATAATGCCTGAAAAGGTGCCATCCCAATGCTAGCTTGAAAACTGTTGTTATAGGAAAACTCGACTAACGGCAGATATTTCTCCCACGTCCCCTTGAAATCTAGTACATAGGTCCTTAACATGTCTTATAAAATTTGGATTGTACGCTCGAACTGGCCATCGGTTTGGGGGTGATAAGCAGTACTAAAGTTCAATTGGGTCCCCATGATAGTTTGCAAGCTTTGACATAATAGTGCGGTGAAACGAGGATCTCTATCTGAGACTATCCTTATAGAAACCCCATGGAGCTGAACAACCTCCTTCACATACAACTTTGCTAAGTAGTCAGTGGAGTCACTCATACACATCGCAAGAAAATGCGCCGATTTAGTTAGTTGGTCCACTATGACCCAAATAGCATCATTACCCCTTTGAGTTCTAGGGAGGCTGGAAACAAAATCCTTGGTGATGTGCTCCGACTTCCATTTTGCTACCGGCAAGGGTTGTAACAACCCGGCTGGCTTTTGGTGTTCCACTTTATCTTGTTAACACGTTAAACATTTAGACACAAATAGAGCTACATCTCTCTTCATACCCTTCCACCAAAATTGACGACACAAGTCATGATACATTTTCGTACCCCCAGGATGAATGGCCAGACGGGAGTGGTGGAATTCTCGTAATACATCATTCCTACACGATTGTGGAACAAAGAGGCGCATTACATATCGAATGCTTGAGTCGGAATGTACCCTCAATCCCTTCTTCTCCTTTTCCTTGTGAGATCTTCTCTCTCATAGCCTCCAATTCTAGATCATTTTGCTATGCCTCCAAAACTTGAGTGACTAATGATGGTTGAACTAAAATCGAAAACAATGTAGTTTGATTAGGTGATTCACCAAGTTGTACCTCGAACTCATTTAAGTCCCTCAACATCTTCCATTCTCTCATGTCAAGGCTGGCAACCGTGCTCATAGATTTCCTACTTAAAGCATCTGCGACAACATTCGCCTTTCCCGGGCGGTAGTGTAATTCAAAGTCATAGTCCTCCATGTATTCCATCCATCTTCTCTAACGTAAATTCAAATATTTCTGAGAAAACAAGTATTTGAGGCTCTTATGATCAGAAAAGACATCAAATCTCTCTCTGTATAGGTAATGTCTCCAAGTTTTTAAAGCAAAAATGACCATAGCTAATTCAAGATCGTGAGTAGGGTAGTTTCTCTCATGAGTTTTCAGTTGACGAGAACCATAAGCTACAACTTTGTCCTCTTGCATTAAGATACACCCTAGCCCTTCTCTTGAAGCATCACAATAGGCCGTGTAACCTCTTCCTCTCTCAAGAATAATCAGAATAGGCGCGGTGTAGACACCCCATTTTGACCGACCCTAAGACTTGGGCTCTTTCTTTTGATTACCCGGTGATGAAAATAAGAATATGCTATCTCACAAAATTCTCAGCAAAAAGATAGAATGTAAGCTTCAATCCCAGCCTTACACCTGTTTTTGCCAAATTATTTTAGACCCATTCTCCATTTTCTTCTCCTTTATTATGTATTATATATATATATATATATGATGTTATATTATTATATAATATTTTATTAAATTTATTCAGTGCCATGGTTTCACCTACGCACCATACTTTTGTGTATATATATATATTAAATATTTTATATATTATTATATTATATGAGGATACTATTCCCCCTTTGAAAAATTCACTACACTCTCATCGTGTGCGTTTTTGGTTTAGACCGGCTTTGGTCAAATTATGTTACATATTTGGCCTGCTAAAATTTATTTTATCAATCCATTTATTTTGTTATTTTATAATTTAAATGCTTTTGTGTGTTTTTACATATTTTTTTGAGTATTTGTACATATATTTATGCTAATTATACATTTTATATATTATAATATTATAAAATTACTATGCACCTTTTGAAAATTCACTCCTCCACCGCTTTGAAGTTTTGTTTGTTTGTGAGCTTATATTGCCTATAAAAGAGGCAGGTGATTGAGAGATCACAGGGGAGGGCTGAGAGAATTGAAAAGGAGAATCAGAGAAGAAGAAAAAAAAGAATTGGTGTCAGGGAGATTGAAAGGAAAAATATCAGAAGGAATGAAAATTAGTTTTTTTTAGAAAGAGGAGGAAAATAAAATATTTTCTTAGATATTTTATTTTTCTGAATCAAACTTTTATTCCCATTTCATCAATACACCATTTAAAAACCAACCACTAAGGCTGTAATTCCAAATTTTAAACTGAGAATTGAGAATACATTCCACAGACTTGAGGGTAATCAAAAGAAAGTTTGCGAATCAGAAAATTCATCATTTCCCCGAAATGTGAGTTTTCGCAAAGTTTCATTTAATTTAAAAATGTGATATAATTTGTTTAAATACTTCATTTACTGTTTTTCATAACTTTTTTTTATCGCTTTAATGGCAAGGCTGCACCACCCACATATCTGTTGTAAATTACTTTTTATATAATTGTTTACCATTAATGGGAAGGCCGCACCACCCATATATCTGTTGTAAATTACATTTTTTTTTTATAATTGTTTTACCATTATAATGGGAAGGCTGCACCACCCACATATCTGTTGTAATTTATTTTTATTTTTTTTATAACTGTTTTACTGCTTTAACAGGAAGGTTGCACCACTCACATATCTACTGTAATTTAAATATTGTATATAAACTGTTGTAATTTATTACTTTAAATAATTTACCCCACCGGATGAATAGTAACCTCTGGCGGTAAATAGTACCTCAGGCAGTGAATAGTAACCCCGACGATGAATAGTACCTTCGGCGATGAATAGTAACTGCGAATGAAAAATGCCCGGTAAGATGAATAACGATCAAAAAGGGTGAATAGTAATTATTGTGGTGAATAGTACTGTCAGCAATGAATAGTGCCCCGAGATGAATAGTGCTCCCACAAAATAAGTTTCCCTAGGTGGAACGACGCAGTCCTCCCACGTCAAGCAGAATATTTTCCGACAATCCCCAAAGCACATGAGTTTCTTTATTTTTGTTTTTTTTTTATTTTTTTTATTTTGAGAGTTTGTGAGGTTTTTATTTTGTTGTAATATTCCCTTCTCTCTCTCTCTCTCTCTCTCTCTCTCTCTCTCTCTCTCTCTCTCTTATTTGGTTTGTAATAATTTATTCAAAGTATTGTAATAATTCCACACCCCGCTTCTTTCTATCCCGTTCTTTTACTTGCTTTCTTTATCTGTGAATATGCATCATATTTCGTCTTTCATTATATCCATGCTTTGCATCCATGTTTCATGCATCTTGATTCGGCTAATTTTGCATTTGTGGATTTAATCAATTCCTATGTGATTATGTGTGCTACCTCATGTTCTTAAGATGATTCACAAGTCATATCTTAGAAGCCGAATCTTTAGTTGTATCTCATGAGTGAATTGCATTAGGATTTTGTATATAAGATCATGTATATTTTACTAACTTTGTTTTATAGCTTGTTCGCGGGTCGTCAAACATGTAAGTTTTTATGCTTTAGCATCCCATTTGTGTGTGTTTTGCTTACTATGTTTAGCATTCTACCATGAGGCTATTTGCTTATGTGATATAACTCTATGAATGCCAGTGAATGGAGGCTATGTTACTTAATTTGGAATGATGTTGATTTATTTGGGTTGTACACCTTCAAAACTTTTTCAAAACTACATGAAATCAAGTTGTTCCAAAGTGGGTGACATAGTCTATACTTGTATGCTTTACATAGTAATTTTTTTAGGATTTATTAAATAATCGGAATATGAACATATAAAGTAAATAAAATTCGTACCATGGTTTAGTAAAGGCCAATCTTTTGATCGGGTGAGCAGGGGTGCTCAATTAATGACCTTTCCCTCTCATACCTAAGGTTCCGAACCGAGACAACTTTGGTCATGACAAACAGTGGCCTTGGCACGAGTCATGGGTTTCTTAATTTTCCAAAATATTAGGTGGCGACTCTGAGATCTGATGACGCAGTCCATTTCCGGAAAAAATATATATATATATATATTTTTGCAATAAAATGGATTTTCTAAAAAGTTGCCAAATCTAGACTCTCATCTACGTTTCACATTGCACTAATGAGACTAGATCAAAGAGATCTCGAGAGTCCGAACTGTTTAACACGCGCGAGTACCCCCCGGGCATGTTACACGCGGTAGTTAATCTAGCCTTTAATTCTAGAAAAGATTTCTCGCTGGCATTGTCCCATATGAATTTTACCCCCTTCCTGGTTAGTTTGGTCAATGGTGCTGCTAACGAAGAAAAATCCTTCACAAAATGCCTATAATATCCAGCAAGCCCCAAAAAGCTACATATCTCAAACACATTTCTAGGTCGTTCCCATTTCTGCACGACTTCAATTTTCGATGAGTCTACTGTCACTCCCTCCTTTGAAACCACGTGACCCAAAAACTTCACCTCTGAGAGCCAAAACTCACACTTCTCATATTTAGCATAAAGTCGGTGTTCTCTAAGAAATTGTAAGACGATGTGAAGATGTTTCTCATGCGCCTCTTCAGAGGGCGAGTAAATAAGTTTGTCATCTACAAAAACTACCACAAACTTATCAAGGAAATCTCGAAAAATCCGATTCATCAAGTCCATAAAAGTTCCAGGAGCATTGGTTAAGCCAAACGGCATTACTAGAAATTCATAGTGACCATATCGGGTGTGGAAGGTCGTCTTAGGAATGTCCTCCTCCTTCACTCACAACTGATGATAACCTGATCTTAAGTCTATCTTTGAAAAACATCGAGAACCCTTCAGTTGATCAAAAAGGTCATCTATCCAAGGTAAACGGTATTTATTCTTGACTGTAGCTCTATTGAGTTTGCGATAGTTGATGCATAGCTGCAATGAACCATCTTTCTTGTTTGCAAATAGGGTCGGTACTTCCCATGGCGAGGTACTAGGGCGTATAAAACCTTTGTCTAACAATTTTTGTAATTGTTCCTTTAAGACAAGTAACTCCGCCAGGGCAAATCTATAGGGAGGCATAGAAATGGGCGTTGTTCCGGGCACTAAGTCTATAGAAAACTCTACCTCACGATGAGGCGGTAATGCAGTGAGGTCTTCAGGGAAGATATCAGGATACTCACAAACTACCTTGGGAAACATTCCTCGAATCCCCTTGTTCTCATCATCTACAATAGTTGCAAGAAGGGAACTAAGCTTGCCTCGATTACACAGGTCATACAGGGGTGACAACCCTCTACTAGCTCTATCCCCCTGAAAGTGAAAACAGTCCCCTCCCGCAGTACACACCGTAACTCTTCCATGATAACAGTCTATTAAAGCACAGTAAGTAAACAACCAGTCCATAGTGAGAATGACATCGAAACCTGACATTTCTATCAAGACAAGATTAAAAGGAAATTGGCATTCAGCTAACTAAATTAGACATCTATGACATTCCTTATCCAATGCAACTTGACCCCCAAGTGGTGACTCAACCATGAGTGGTTATTCTAATCATTCTACTTTTAGGCCCAATACAGATGCAAATGCTGATGCTATGAATGAATGCGATACCCCAGTATCTAACAACACGTTGGCCCATGTTTTATAAACAAGATAAGTACCTTTCATCACCGCTAGTCCCGATGACTGTTCAGAAGCAGTAACAGCATGTACTCGTCCTTCGACCCTCTGGTCATTCCATTCACCTCTCATAGTATTGACTGGTTGTGTTGATTGTGCAAATGTGGCCCCTTGTATTGCCCGCGATATCTATCATGACTAAACTAGCTAATAACCCTATCTCTAACCCTGGGCTGACTGATAACCCCCAAAGTTTTAGGACCTAGAAGTGTTCCCATTTCCAATCAGTTGTGGGCAAGATCTTTTAATGTGACCTGATTGCCCGCAATAGTAGCATGCAGGCAATTGGCCCTTTCCTTAGGCTGAACTTTAAGAACGAGTTTGTTGTTAATGGCTAGAATTTCGATTACAGTCTAAAGCCTTGTGGCCCTACTGGCCACATCTAAAACAAGTGACACGGTTGGGGCCTGGACTTTTCGAACTTCTCATAGAAACGAATCCCGATGACTTGGTTGGTTGGGGTATGGACTGAGAAGATGAAGAAAAAGAACTCTTAGATTTCTTGGAAGATCCAGAATCACCTTTTGATTCAACATAGTTCGGCCTCTTGTGTTTTTGCCTTATTTCCTCGGCCTCCATCATAATCTCCACATGCGCCGTAGCTTCCACCAACTTATCATATTCCCGATATACATGACCCATCACCTTTATTAGAATTTTAGGCCTTAATCTCTTCTCAAATTCGAAACAATGGCGTTCTTCAGTAGCTATGAGTTCAGGCACAAAACATGTCAAACTAGTAAATGTGGCTTCAAATTCCGCCACTAGTGTATCTAGTTACCGCAACTCTTCATATTGCTTCCTCAACTTCTCCCTAGCCATAGGAGGCAGAAACTTCTCTTGAAAAGCATGAACGAACACTTTCCAAGTATGCTCCACTATGTGCTTAACTGTCTTCCACCATTGACCGGCCTCACCTTTCAATTGATACGCCACCAAGGCCACCCTAAACTCTTCATCCTTGACATCTAAAATCTCAAATGATTTAACAATCTGCTCCAACCATTCATCCACCTTCATAGGATCAGGCTCGCCACTATACTCCACAAGGAAAGAGCGAAAAAATTCATTCTTCACGAAAGAAACTCTGGTTTCCCCTTCGATTATCCTTGCCACTTGCTTGGCTCAGAGGATTTCCATGGATTCGCGGAGGGCACCCGCCATCTCTTGGGCTAATGCCCCCATCGCATCTTGGGCCGACAGAACAACCACTTCATTCTGCCCTACCCCTTCTTCTTGGGGAATGAGATCTTGTTGTGCCGGTGAATCCCAACAATCTCTACGGGCTCTACTTCGACCTCCTCTTCCTCGTCCTGACATCCTATACAAAAATAAGGAGAAGAATTTAACTCACAACTCACACACGATATATGACAACTCTCATATTACACACACAAGTGTAGACACCCCATTTTTGACCGTCCTCAAGACTTGGACGTCATCATTTGAACATTCGATGATCATCCATGCTCGTGTTCGTTTTGAGTTCCTGAAGGTCTCGGCTGTGCACCTTGCCTTGGAGCCTCTCAACTTGTCTATTTTGTGCTTAGTTGTGGACCAAGTGCTTGTGGCTTTATTTCTAAGGGAAGGGGGTGGCCTATTGGCCAGCCCTACAACCCATCGGCCAGCCCCCATGCCCATCGGCCATGTACTCTTTCCATCGCCCATCAGTGGTGGCCGGTTTGCTTCACTGATGGCCGGTCGGCACCTTTAATGGCCGGTCGTCCATGTTTTTTGGCCGAGGCCCTTTTCTTTGCTTTTGCAGATATTTTTATTGCCAGCTGGTGAGCATAGATTGCATCCTCCATACACGTGTATGGAGGGATTACACCAAGCTTCTAGCTTATCCAACAAGCTTGAGACTTGGATTTTCTATAAGAGGGGAGGCTCCTCTCCCCTTTCAGAGGTTCAGAAATTTTAGATACAAAAACATATCTATCTCTATCTTCATTTCTCCCTCTTTCTCTAGATTTGCACTTGTTTGTGCCTTAAAGTGGTTTTTCTTCACACTTTTGCACTAAAGCACCTAGTGAAACACCTTCACTATTGAGCTAAGGTTCTTGGATGTTACATTTGAGTGGTTTTAGCTTGGTTTTTGCCTCAGAAGTTACTGTTTTGAAGTTGTTCTTCAAGGGTGAGTCTTTATCCTCTTTAAAGCTTTGTTGTAGTTGCTTACTTAGCCATCTTTGCATGCTTCTTTTGGCTTAGCTTTCAACTGTAAAAAGTTCTATTTTCAAGTGCTTAAGGTGGTTGTTTGAGACCTCTTTGGTGTTGGGGGTGTTTCACCCCCTTGTATGCCTTATTTGCCAAGCTTTTGAGCCATCCTTTGAAGCTTTTGTCTTAGCCTTTGCATGGCCTTTCTACCACTGAAAATTAGAGGAATTGCAGTGGTGGAAACTTGATTTTGTGGCCCAAAATAGGAGGGGGTTGTCCCCCCTCCTCTTCTCTTGTTTGTATGTGTTGATGGCTTATCAAAAGAGCATGTAGTTCTATATTCTTGAGGCTTTGTTTAAGCACTTTTTTGTGACCTTTTAGACCTTCCATGACTCTATTTTTGGCTGTCTTGGTCACCTCTTGCATGCTTCTTGTACTTGTAGTTTAATCCTACTTATAGCATTGCAAAGGAGCATGTCTTTCTAGCTTGTTTTGGCCCTATCTTAGCATGTTTCAGGCCTTGTTTTGCCATGATATAGCTCTGTTTTGGGTCAGTTTGATTGCCTCTTGCATGCTTCATACCCTTGTAGTGCAATCCTCCTTATAGCCTTAACATGCATTATGCTTTGGACCATCATTCTAGCATGTTTTTGGCTCCACTCCAGCAAGCTTTTACTCATGTTTTGCCATGCTTAAGCTTTGTTTTGGGTGGTCTTGATCGTTTGGACCTTGCTTTGTATAGCCATAGTTCAATCTTGCTCACTAGCTTCGAGTTTCATAGTCTCTAGCATGCATTGCTTGGCTATTTGCATGATTTAGCATCATTTGATATATGATTTCAGAGCATGTTTCACTGTCATACCCTCTCATGCTTCACTCTTTCAATGCTTTTGGAGGGTTATGCTTTATGCCTCAATAATGAGCCAATTGGCATGCAAGCTTGCCTAAGCTTTTGGGCTACCAACTCAGCATGTTTTTTGGTATTATTTTGCCATGATACAACTCTGTTTTTGATTAGTTAGAGCATCCCTCATTTGCTGCTTACACTTGTAGTGTAAACCTTGCTCACTAGCCTAGTATACTTGGTGTTTTGGCCCATTATTCTAGCATGTTTTGGCTCACTCCAGCAAGTTTTTACTCATGTTTTAACATGCTTTAGCTCTGTTTTGAGGCTTCTTGGTCGTATGATGCTTGTTATGCATGCTTGTAGTGCAATAGCCTTGAATAGCTTTGAGTTTTGAGCCTCTTGCATGCTTGGCTGGAGGCATTTGCATGTTTTGGCATCATTTGGCATGTTATTCCAGAGCATATAGTGTTGTTACACTTCCATGTTTTTCACTCTTTAAGTGCTCTTGAGAGTTGTACCTTTATGCCTTGTTTGTGAGCCATTGCATGAGCATCATTTTCTTGCCTTTCAAGCCATTATCTCAGTTCATTTTGGCCATTGTTTTGGCATGCATAAGGTCTGTTTGGGGTTGGTTTGGCCATTTGAGCATTGTCTTGCATGCCTCTTGTATGATGCTCTTTACTTGCTTTGATGCTTTAGCCTTCAAACATGCCATGCATGCATTGCTTATATGATGGAACCTCATAAGTGCCACTCTAGCATTATAGATAGCAAGTTGTTTGCATGTGTGTTGCATTGCACTGTGTTTGGATCGGACGTTAATCCAAACACGAGGAACGAGGGACGTTTCATACTCGAAGTGATGAAACGTGCCTCATTCCTTAGGTCACCGACACCTTTGATCATGTATGATAAGGTGGAGGTTCATCGAGTCCTATGTGTTGTTTGTGCATTCATCAACATTGTGCAAGCTTGACTCTTTGGCCATCATGCATTGAGATGCGTAATTGATGGCTTGAGAGCTGAGCACTACCCTCCTTTGAGCTTGAGACATGATAAGAAGTGTGGTTGTACACACATTTTCTTGCAAATACACTGCCATGCCTCTATTTGTGCTCTATTGCAGCAAAAGGAGAAATTGCAGGAAGCAGTGGCCGACAGTCCATAAAAGCTGCCGACCGGCCACCAATGCTGCTGATCAGCTATCAAAAGTGGCCGATAGCCATCAACTTTGGCCGATGGCCATCCCTCTTGGCCAACCATCCCTCAGCATGTTCCTAAGGTGGATCAGAAGCATCTTGGAAGTTGGCACAATTTTCAGAAGTCCAAAAGAGTGCAAACAGAGGCATCATGAGGCACGGTAGTGGATTTCCGAGCGAAGCCGACCGAGCATGCATATCCCTCTAGTTGCCCGAGGCCATCTGTTTAAATTGCTTAGCTAAACTAGTTCATTAGCTTAGTTATTTCGTAATTAATTAGTTAAGTGTTTAATTAATTAATTTGGTTTGTATTTAATTAGCTTAGATTAGCTAGTTGTTCAAATTCATTTGCGTTGTAATAATTAAGTAGCTAAGTTAGTTAATTAGTTGGTTCGTAAATAAGTAGCTTAGCATAGTTAGCTTAGCTTATTTATTCGGACCCTCCGTCGAGAGGGCAAATGTTGTAATAAGTGTGCATGTGTGTGATGCATGCCTTCCAACCCCATTTCTTTCTCTTTTTTACTTATCAGCTTTTGATGGTTAGTTTTAAGGCATGTTTCAATTAGCATACTTATGTTTGCATGCATGCATCATTCATTTTGTCTTGCATGCACCGGGCTCGGCGCATCATTCAAATTGCATTGTATTTCAATACACTTCCTTGAATACGTGTTTCAAAGCATGTTATCAAGTGTTGCATTCATATGACATCTTAGATAGCCGAGCCTATTTAGTTGCATTTTGCATGTGTTGCATTAGGCATCTTAACATAACTAGGATCATGCATGATTTCTAACTAGCTTTTGTTTTGGCTCGGAGTACACTGTGAGTGTTTACGCTTTAGCATCCTTGCATGTGTGTAAGTGACTGCCATGATAGCATGCTTGCCATGAGGCTAACTGCTTAAGTGATTAATTGCATGAATGCCTGAGGATGAAGGCTTCATTGCTTGAATTGGAACAATTCATCAAAATGTGCGTTTTAAGCCCACTTGAAGTGGCAAATCATCATGTTATCAAGCCCACTTGAGGGTGGCAAATCCGCGTTTTAGCCTACTTGCGAGTAGCAACTCCAAACCATTTTCAAAAACAAACATGAGATGTTGTGTTCCAAATCAAGTGATTTAGTCTATACTTGTGTGTTGTGCGCATCACATAGTAAGTTAGATTAATAACCGGAATAGAACACATGTGTTTATAAAAGCAACATATCATGTTAGTAGAGGCCAATCTTTGATTGGGCGAGCGGGGGTGCTCATTTCAGGACCTTCCCCTCTCATACCCAAGTTCCCAAGCCGAGGTAACTTTGGTGATGACGGACACGTGGCCTTAGGCACGAGTCAGGGTTTCCTAAATTTCCCAAAAATAAAATATTTAGGTGGCAACTCTGAAATCCAGCAAAGCAGTCCATGTTTGGCGCTTTTTGATTAAAATCGATTTTCCAAAACGATTTGCCAGATTTGGAATCTTTGGTGATTTATCAGTCTTACATTACACTTTGTGAGATTAGATTCAGAACTGTGACAGGAGTCCGAACTGTAGTAGCTAGAACTACAATTCGCGCCCTCGCGCGCGGAGCGGAGTTTCGGGCGGTCTACAACAAGTTAAATGCACCTTTAGGCAATTGCTTATATCATATAAGGCACACCACATACTCACATAAACATATAGAGCACACAAGTTACTCCTCCAGGACTCTAACTAGTCCCATGGCACTCAAAGATTTCCTAGTGGAAAAAGCATTGATCAGGTGCCTTTCCAAAAGGATTTCAGTGATTGCAATAGATACAAGTCATGTCCTAAGAGCTTAACTCCATACCCACATAATCAAAGAAATACATTTAAGACACACGAAACAATCTAATACTCCCCCCTCTAACATAATAGCCCTATGCGGCAAAGCTGCTTCCCAGTAGCTCCAGCTATTCAACCCGATTCGCTCTGATACCAAATTGTAACACCCTGAAAGACCTGCTCATAAAATTGTGCAACAAAGCATTATCAACATACAAGATCCAAACAAATAAAATAATATCGCCATTCACTCATGGCTTTTCTTACCCATTGAACTATTGCCAACGAATTTTACATAGTTGTTCCATTACATTCCTCAAAACATTAAAATAGTTCAAAAGAAAAGAAATAAGTAGTCCACAGTTTAATAAACAAGGAGCATCTCCCTTATCACAATGTTCTTCACAAAACTAAGACACAAAAATCCATTTCTAAAATACAATTATCATCACCACGCCCCAAGAAACTTCAACAAAACATGCTAGCTCAATTGGCATCATCACTTGAGAGGTATCTCGTACTCAATTCCTAAAAGTTGGTTAGTTTTTGGGGTGAGTATAAGCTCAGTAGGTGATGTATTTAACAAATTATATAATCATTTCAAAAACTTACGCTCATGCAATGCAATTTGTGGAAATGAATGAAAGAATGTAAACAATGCCTGAGTATGCTAATGATAGGCTACAATGCATTGAACATATCTCATCTTTCCTACATCCTCATTGGGAAGTAACTCATCCATGATATCCACAGATAAGAGTCCAAAATCAAAACATACAAAGATAATTATAGTCATTTATAGAAAATAATCCCACATTTGCCGACTCTAGAAATGGCAGGGGGATAGGCACCCAAAACATCACAACCTTCCACATTTATCGGCTCCATAAATGGCAAGGACGTGGACACCCAAAACTAGCCGTTTTTCCACATTTGCCGGCTCAAAAAACAGTGGACTTGTGGACACCCAAAAATATTTTCCCACATCCGTCCGGCGATATGCGCAAACAAGGAAATTAGGCCCCTTGATTCCCCGCCCGAGTACCAATTACAATATGCAACTCAAAACCAACTCGACTTACTACCCAGACTCATAGACCATTTACCCCATTTTTGTGTTCAACCGTTTTCACAATAGTAGAACCAAAAGAAATGGACAATGCATATGATGCATGAGTTTGTAAATAATGCATTTTTCCTACAATGATATCAATTCTCAACGGTGCAACTCTTCCCATTTCAAAAATCAAGGCATTCCCAACGTCATTCATCATCTCATCTCAATTCAACATCTAAAGGGAACCTCCAAACTTGCATTTAAACCCCTAAACCAAGTAATTATACTCAATTTCATATTTTAGAAATTAATTGAGTAAAACCCCCTTTTCATAAATTAAGTTTAAAAATTAGGGTTTGAGAAAAATGAGAAAAAATTTGGGTTTTCTCTTCTTTACGAAATTGAGGCAATCATCAATCATAAACAATGATATTCTATCATAATAAGTGTAGTTCCTTCAACAAATCACAAAATATCACCCTCACAGTTCTCAATCTTAAATCAACAAACTCAAACCAATACGTACATATATACATACGAATATATATAGATAGCTAATAAATCACAACATAAGCTACTCAAATCGAAGATATAAAGAGTTAATGACACCCCTACCTCGAGTTGGTATTCTAGGGTTGCAACACACACTCGTATTTTGATGATCTAGTGAAACAACCGGTGAAAGTGTCGATCTAGCTCTTCTTTCAACAAATCTTGGGAGATCTTGGGGGATCTTGAGTCAAGATTGAAGAAATCTATGGTTTTGTGAGCTAGGGTTGGAGAAAAATTAGAGTTAGAGAGGGCGAGAGAGAGAGAGAGAGAGAGAGAGAGAGAGAGAGGGAGAGGATGGAAAAGTATCAGGAAAAAGACTTGGAATCGCTTTTTCAAATCTACTGTCCCCGACAGGTCGCTCAAGCGCACACTCTGACGCTCAAGCATAAGAAACAATTAAGTGATCTCACTCAAGCGGAAAAGAACATGTCCCAAAAGTTTTGCATAGCTGCAGTGAAACTACTGGGAGCATGAAATCTATGCTCAAATGACAACTTCCTCACTCGAGCGGCCTGCCTACAAAAATTGTCATTTACTGGGAGCTAAAGATCTACACTCGAGTGAGAAAAACTTCACTTGAGCGGAGTGAAAAACTTAGGTGTCACATCCATCGTCCCCAAGAACTGCAACCACAGAATTTGAAGAAGTGGTGGCGGTCAAGTTTTGATTTTTCAACCAAATTATAATTTGGGACTCATTGAGAAGCACTAAGTTACCATCTAAGATTTTCAGTACTAAGGAAGATTTGTCGGAAATGGGCATATCTCTATTTGCTACCCCAACTATGGTTTTAAGTGACACATCCTTGTGCCACATGGATATGTAATAGTTGGAAGAGTTACCTAGTTTGTAAAAACCGATTTCAAAGGTTCCACTTGCTGAAACAATAATTTGGTTCCCAGAGAGAGTTTGAGTAGCTGAAAAGGTATCAACAGCTCCAAGGGAGAGATGATTGATGATGAAAGAGAAGCAGCATTGGAAGAATACATAAAACATGAAGTATGGATTGTTTCTTATACCCATTTATGAAAAAAAATAATTTTAAATATATGGAATTTGATCATAGAACTGAATACGAAATAGATAAAGAACGAGAAAGATGATGATCAGATCATTAGAAGAATGGGTCTCAAAATACAACAGAGATCACCATAGAAGAAAAGCTAATAAAGGCAATTATATTTTTATGAGCTTCTAAATACAATCAATTATATATATATATACTTAAATTTCAGGAGGAAAAGATGAGGAAAAGGAGAAAAATACAATCTATTACATTTATTGTTAATTTTTAATAACAAATGTGATATGATAATATAGTTATGATTGTCTAATTAATCTAATTAATATGTAAATAATTTACCCAAAAGATTTTGTGATATGAACAATTTAAATTATTTATGTGAGTCTCCTAATGGGCCCACAAAACACAATTAGTGATGGCAACGGGTCGATTTTTTTTTGGATTTCACTCGCAAATTCTTGATTTTAAACTCAACTATTTTGGTGATACAATTTTATATTTTACTCTAATCCTGACAGTTTTGACCACCCTACCCTGTTAATGTTCTCCCAAACCTTTTTTTTTTTTTTATTAAAATTGGATTTGAAAAAATACAATCTAATCGAATAATTTTTCCATCCCTAAACACAATACCGTCCAATTAGGGTTAGACCATCCAAATTCTACAAAATCATTAGGGTTAAACCATCCAAATTCTACTTATGATAAAAATAAAAAATAAAAAATAAAAAGTTGACCCGCTAGTCAATTGACTTAGTCCTATAAATTTACTAGTGAAATTGGTGTTGGGATTGTATAATGAATATTCTTTATTCTTATTTTAAAAGATGAGTTATAAATACATCCTAAGATTTTATTACGGAGCACTCATCAAAAATGAAATTTCTTATTTACAACCAAAGATTTTAAATTCCATTAGTTCAATGTGATCATTGCCCTAATTTAAATTTTACACAATTAAGCTGTGTTTAATTCATGAATTTAGGTAGAGATTTAGAAAGGAAAAACAAAAAAAGTAAGTAAAATGTGAACGGAATGTATCTATATTTCACTTACATTTTACACACATTTTTTCTTTCCATTTCTAAATTTCTGTTCAAATTTATGAATCAAACACAGTCTTAAGGCGTTGAACATTTCATTACATAACTCTCATCGAAAATAAAATTATCATTCTTAACATTAGTAATCAACACAACAAAGCAAGTTAAAACTGTCACATAAAAAGCCCTACACTTGTTTATAAGAGCATCTTAGCCTAACCCAATTCAAACACCAAACTCTATTAAAGAAATTTTTTTTTTTTTTGATAAATTACAAATACACCCCCTAAGATTTGATTAAAATACGAATCACTCTCTGTGATTCTAGAAATTACATTTCACCTCTTGAAGTTCCTAATTTCATAACAAAATCGTCTTTTTTATTAATAAATTATGAAGTCAATTAACAGTTTTTAATAATATTATAAATATGTTTCAATTAATAATTTAGGTAATTTTATTATTGTATAAGAGAGTAATTATGAATTTCATTTTTTTAGTTAATTCTGTTAAATAAAAAATTCTGATGAGGGGTATTGGTAATTTTCTAAATCACAGAAGGCAATTTGTACTTTAAGCAAACCTCAGGGGTGTATTTGTAATTTATTTAGTTTGAAGAGAAAAAAAAAAAAGGTTCAAGCGGGGAAGGATGGGAATACTCACGACATGCTGACACTATGTTTGATAACCTAAGAAAAAAGAAAATATTGTGATTTCTCTAGGAGAAAAAAAGAAAAGAAAATGTATTGTTTGGTTTAACTTATTTTCTTGAAAATTGAATTTTTTGTTTTTCGTATTTTTAGTTTTCTTTATTTAATATTTTACATAAATTTTTAAATTGATCAATCCCCATCCTACATAAATCAAATCAATCTGGGCATGGACCAGTGCGGCTTGGAGGCCAAAGCCCAAGTAATCAAAAAGCTCGCGGAGACTCTATTGGCATGCAAATCGTTTGTCTGACTTAGGTATAGAGGCGAAAGACTAATCGAGCCATCTAGTAGCTGGTTCTCTCTGAAATTTCTTTCAGGATAGATGGACCCCGGATGCAAGTTCTATCAGGTAAAACCAATGATTAGAGGCATTGGAGACTCCCTAACGTTGTCGTCAACCGCCACATTCCGATTCAAGAATTTTAACCCGATTTCCTTTTGAAGCTTGCACTGAGCGCGCTCCAACCTTGAACTCACAAAGGGTATTGGTCAATTATGATATTAGGACGGTGGTCATCGAAGTCAAAATCCGCTAAGGAGTGTGTAACAACTCACCTGCCGAATTAACTAGTCCCGAAAATGGATGGCGCTTAAGTGTGCGACCTTTACCCGATTGTCGGAAAAAATTTGGCTACCGAAATAATTTATTTGAATTTATTTCTATTTAAATACTTAAAAAAATAATAAAAATTAGTAAGAAAAAGTTTTTTTAAAAAAATAGTAAATTCCTCTAAATG
This sequence comes from Camellia japonica, assembly GCA_030407325.1. Taxonomy (NCBI): domain Eukaryota; kingdom Viridiplantae; phylum Streptophyta; class Magnoliopsida; order Ericales; family Theaceae; genus Camellia; species Camellia japonica. The sequence goes on along the minus strand of JAPPVO010000031.1, from coordinate 55,944,652 downwards.
ATAAGGTTCAGTGGACTTCTCACAACGTCGCAAGTAGCGAACCGCCCACATTGCAGCGATCTGAACACTTCACCGGACCATGGGAATTGGGTTAAAATTCCTAAATCGGGACGTGACGGCTAATGGCAATGTTAGAGAGTCCGAAGACGTCGGCAAGGGCCTTGAGAAGAGTTATCTCAAAATCAAACAAGCTTTTACCCTTTCGTTTCAAACGAGATTTATTTTCTCATTGAGCTCATCTTAGGACACTTGTGTTATCTTTTAACAGATGTGTCGCCCTTCTTAAATTGTTTCATGTAGTAATCATGCTCCATTCATTATCAAACTAATGAATATTACTTAAAATTCCCTCCGTTATGTAATGGATATGTGGCATCATCCATGATGATTCCAACTTGAACATAAAGGTGGACAATTTCTTTGTAAAAAAAAATAGCTAGAAACAAGAGATAGGAGGGGAAAATCTTCATAGATGCAAGTTTCTATTCAACAGATCTGCCCCACATTTAAAATTTAACTGAAACTAAAATTTACAATTTGAAATAATAATAATAATAATAATAACAATAGTAGTAATAATAATAATAATAATAATAATAATAATAATAATAATAATGGCTATATTTACTCAGCAACTATTTTGCATTTATATCCATGATACCGAGTGGTCTGGCAAGAAAACATTCACTCTGGGGCATTGCAAAATGTTGTGATGGTTTCTCCACGTTGGATAGAGAAACAACATGTTAACAATCAATATACACATTAACCCCTCACAAATCTGCTGGTTAGCCATGCATAGCTCAGCCCTAAGCCCTGAAACCGATGGCTTGATAGTTTGTTTTGTAAGATCAGAATCAGTAAATGAGCCTGGATTCGAGCTTGAGCAAGCACTGCAGGTCAACTATAATATACTGCTGAAAAATGCCTGCAACATACGAGGGGAAAAAAAATGTCAAGAACCACGGAAGATAGAATAATTTCGCTTTCTCAGGTCAGATTCGTGGCATCATGCAACATCTTTGCAACATATCTTGGGTGAAGAAACTGCAGTTACTCTACCATTATTATTACCCAAAAGCAAAAACAACCAAGAGAAATCGGCCAGAATTAAGGAATCCTAACACAAACCTTCATAGGCAACAACAAAATAACAATAGCGAAAGCACAAAACTAAAAATCACCATCCAGTGCTTCTATACTCACACAAATCTAATTAATAATTCTGACACAATTGAAGAAAGGCACCTGTCACTACAAAGGTTGCTACTTCCAGCAACAAGAAGGTTGAGGTGGAAAGCCACCATTTGTCCTCGTATTCTGAAGAATCTGTACAACTAAAATTATTTACAAACAGGCCTCTTCAAGGGCAAAGTGTTATCTGATAAACAATAGAACCCAATTCCACAAATTAGTGAGAAAACAAAAACCTCCATGGCATGCTTCGGATGCCTTGTATGCTCCTCCAATCTGATTGGGCAGGCTCCCAGGGCCTGCCAGATGATTCGAGTGTCCCACATTATGGATGGCTGCAGGAACCTGTTGCACCACCAAATGGGGTGAGCTATGGTGTATTTGATTTTCTGGCTTTAATGCTTTCCAACCATCCGCAATAGAACTGCCTGCAATTACCTGCAATATAGAAGGAAGCACGTGATTAACGGTTCCATTAGATGAGAATGTCTTTAATGTAACAAAATCAATTAACAATGGTAAAATTAGGCAGTGCTCATCAAAACATGTCAGCATACGTAAAATTAAATGTAACCCCATCAATTAAAATGCATGACTTATCACCATATATGATAAAATGACTTGTCACCATAAATTTTTATTTTATGTAATTTTTTTTTTCAATATTAATCATGAAAAGCCCCCTTTTATTAAAATAAGAAATCTGTTGAATGTAAAAATACAAACTCCACACCTACTCTACCTTAGTGTGGTAGGTGAGTGAGTTAGTATATTATGTGAGTGTGTTAGGTTAGTATATAGTGGTAGATAGTGGAAATATATAGTGGTAGATAGTGGAAATATATAATATGTAAGTGGTATATAATGGGTTTAATGGGTTATGATGATGTTTGTAATATCTCCTATATAAGGAGTGTCATTTGGTCTTGTAAAATTAAGATATTGAATACAATCAATCAATAATACAATACATTAATTTCCTACATGGTATCAGAGCTATAGGTTAAGCTCCTAGTGTTCTTCGCCTTCTGGCGGGCGGCAACCTTTCCTTGGCCGCCCGCCGGACCTCAACCTATTCCGCTTGTGTTTCTACACATACCTTCTTCCATAGCTGAGCTCTTACCCCTCATTTCAGCCTCTGTAGATCGCAAAGCAAACAGCAGCAGCAGCGTTACAACTCCATCATCATCATCTATGGTGCATGGGCCACAGTTGCTCGTTTTCAAACAAGCAGCCCACTTCTCTCTCCCACCACAAAACAGTGCTCCTGCTGCTGCAACTTCAGTCCTAAGATTCATGGTTGATTTGGCAAAAATGTGCCCCCCTTTCTCTGCTGTTTGCAGACGGGCAAAATTTCTTGAAAGCTGTATCAACCTTTATTTTTCATGTGTTAGGGCTGCTCATGTAGTAAAGATGGCGAAGGAACTTTCTGTAAAGCCAGAAGAGAAGAGTCTAAATGATGGTGATGATACCAATAGCTCCCAGAATACATTCTCTAGTTTGCCTCATGAACAGGAACAGTCTGTCAAAACCTCCATAAGCGTTGGAAGCTGCCCTGAGGGGCAGCTGAGTACAAGTTCTGACGATATGCCTATGCCTCCAAATAATATGGCTGGTGACAAAGCCGAGACAAGCATTACTACGCACCAGCAGGAATCAAACAAGGCAGCTCAAGAAGATGCTCAAACTTTTCTGAGCTTAGATGGTGAAGCTGTGGACCAGATGTCCACTGCCAGCACTAGCGAGTTCAGTTTTTTTTTGTGATATTAAAGGCACCCCAGATGCCATTAACCAGGCTGACTCAAAAAGTTCTGCATCATTAACTATATTTGCTTCTCCCATTTTTTCTGAGAAGTCTAATTCCAAGATCCAACTCACGCCCTCTCCATCCCTAGTCATTGCATTGACATCTTGGCTGGGAAGTTCTAGTCACAGTGAGCTTTTGTTAGCAGAGATAAGAGGGCATTTGATTCACCGGTTCTTGGAAGATCCTTTAATATCGTTGTCTTCCATAAAAGATGATGATCACCTTGCTGCTTGTTATCCATTTGAAGAGGTTCTCATACAGCAGGTCAATGAAGAACAAGCTGGAAACCTTCATCAATTTTCCTGTACATGAACTTATTTTGGGGTCCAACAAGGATGCCATTTCAACCAGGATGTCTTCTTCGACAAGCACAACAAGGATGCCATTTTTGGTGGTTCGGTTGGTTTGATTTTATCGATCTTTCTTTTTCCATTAAAAATATATATATATATATATACCATATCGATTTGCACACCAAACCTTCCCTTATTTTATTCATGCCAGGGATCAAACTCGATCACCATTTTACATAAAAAAAAAAAAAAAAAAAAAAAATCAAACAATCTCCAACCTACAACCACCACATAAACCGGCCTTATTTTTTCACCTCTTCAGCTGTTCTCTTCTTTTTGCCTTTGTCTTGGGCGTCCCTTGCCGGTCCTGCCTCCGTGTTTCCCACGCCGCTGAGCACGTTCCCTTCCCGTTGCTCCTCAACCGTCACATATGGCGGCCCTCCAAATCTGAGCATCACGGTGGCCTTCCGCTTCAGTTCCTTATTTTCTGCCTTCAACCCACATATCTCTGCTCGGGCATCCTTATACATGCCCTGGAGCAGAGCCAGTTGGGCGTTTAACTGCTGCACCTCATTAGTTCTACTCTGAAGCCGGTGCGACAGGTTGTTGACCGCCGTCATGGTCTCAACGCATGACCTTAATGTGTAATAATTCGCCTCAATATCCGACTGAGCAGCCATTATCTGCTCCACTGACACCATCGGATAGTTCAACGGCGCAAAACCAGGAGGGCTTGGTCCAGGGGCTCTTGGTTGAGGTTCAAGGGCCATATTCTGGGTTGTGGCCTCGTTGAGGTCGGGAAAGAGGGTAAGACCACGGGACGAAGAGGCTATGTTCTGGGGAGCAGAACGGGAAGAAGAAGCCATTTTCTGGGCAACAGAGTGACACAGTATCTCTCTCAGCAAAATGAAGAGGTTTTCAGAGGATTTTTCAGCAGATGTTTTGTTCTGCATAAGCGGCAGCCTCGCCTTGGTATAAATAGGCAAGGCAGACATGCGCCTCACGCGCCTCTCAGCGCAAGACGACAAAGCGGCGCGCCTTTTGATGGCTCGACTTTTGATGGCTGTCGGGCACACCTTTTGATGGCACGCCTTTTGATGGCACGCCTTTTGATAAGATTGGGCACGCCTTTTGAGGGTGCAACTTTTAAGGGTCCGACAAGACTCTGTAAACTGTCCCGACTTTGATTCCGGTTAGCTTCTATATGGGTCCGACAAGACTCTGTAAACTGTCCCGACATTGATTCCGGTTAGCTCTTATATGGGTCCGACAAGACTCGGTAAACTGTCCCGACATTGATTCCGGTTAGCTCTTATATGGGTCCGACAAGACTCGGTAAACTGTTTTCTACAACGGTCCGACATGACCCAGTAAACTGTTTTCTACAACGGTCCGACATGACCCAGTAAACTGTTTTCTACAACGGTCCGCCATGACCCCGTAAACTGTTTTCTACAACGGTCCGACATGACCCCATAAACTGTTTTCTACATCGGTCTGATATGACCCCATAAACTGTTTTCTACAACGGTCCGACATGACCCCATAAAATGTCTTCTACAACGGTCTGACACGACCATACAGTGTCTCCTATCTACTTTTATTTGTCAGCTTATTTTTCCTGTTTTGTTACTCTCTCCAAACTCAAGTTGGTTAGTTCTTAACCCCCTTGAGTTTGAGGGGGGCTGTTGAATGTAAAAATACAAACTCCACACCTACTCTACCTTAGTGTGGTAGGTGAGTGAGTTAGTATATTATGTGAGTGTGTTAGGTTAGTATATAGTGGTAGATAGTGGAAATATATAGTGGTAGATAGTGGAAATATATAATATGTAAGTGGTATATAATGGGTTTAATGGGTTATGATGATGTTTGTAATATCTCCTATATAAGGAGTGTCATTTGGTCTTGTAAAATTAAGATATTGAATACAATCAATCAATAATACAATACATTAATTTCCTACAAAATCCATATGCATAATCAGCAAGGATAATAGACAACGGAAAAGATTTACAAGTTGTTGCCTACAACTATAAATGACAAAGCTAGTCAAAGAAGGGTAAAGGAAGTATAAAATATTAACTAGTTCAACTTTCAAATATTTGCATTTACTAATTAACTTTTTCAAAATATTTCCATGTATTTTATCTGACTCCAAACTTCACAAATTTTATTGAGATGTTTGTCATAATATTGATCTAAAGCTTATGCAACGTAAGAAGCTAATTTTGCATATATATGCTAAATGGTGATAGGAGTTTCGTAACTTTCTTACTTTAGCTGTTACACTGACTTCATTTCATAACCTAATTTACAGATACAGAAGAGGTGCCAAATATTATATATCATGCAACACACAGTTTACGGTTAGGTTATCAATCGAGTGGTCAATATTTAAAAGCGGGTCATGGCCCCTGCCAGTCCCCTGTTCTGCCACTGAATATAACACAAAAAACTGAAAAAGGAAAATTCAGTTGTCATGCTGTAGGTGGGACAAATGGGTGGCCTTTGTAAGAGTCGACTTCACAAAACAGATAAAAGGGTACGCATGGAGACAAATGCAAATTCCAACAATTTATGAAGCAATCGAATAAAGGAAAAACAAAATTCATTAAGGCAGAAAAAGAATTCAAAACAACAAACTTTAAACATATTCATACCTTTTGGACTTCTTCAACACTAAATCTTCAAATTCAGCACCAAAATGATTACTTAGCTTTGGACCATCAGGTTCAACATTTCTCTTGGTGCTTGGAAAAGTAGCGCATTGCCTCTCTTCATCGAACTCTTGATTACAACATCTTCAACTTCACCAAACTTCTCAAACAATTCCCTTAAACTTTCGGCACTATAATCCTCACCAATTCTCTCCCATGATACCTTAAGCACCTTTTCCTTGTCTAACCCACTCCCAAACTTATTGGCGTGTGTTGCGCGAATTCTAGCAACTTCTTCTTTAAATTTCCTACAAATTCTCTCTTCTTCTTCTTCTCGCGTTTTTGTTGCTGAATCAGAAGCAAAAGCAGCTCGTTCTCTTGCTTCAAGGTCAGACATCAACTTTTGGTGCTTAGAATCCCATTGTGCTTGGCTCTTCAAATCCCATTGTGCTTGGCGCTTCGAATCCCGTTGTGCTTGGCAGCGAATCTTCTCATGTTTAATTCGGAGGAGATCATCAAATGAGTTCCTCGCCCTTTCATCCTTGAGAATCACATATGATGCATTGAGCTGCTGAATGTCAGAGTGTGCATTGCAGTGGACCCGCCTCTTGTCGGGGTGTAATTCCAACGCTTTTTTCCTATATGCTTTTGTAATCTCTTTCTCCGAAAGCTTAGCCCCTTCCTCACCAGATGGTAAGCCCAGAACAATGTAATGATTGACCTCATCATCTATATCTCCTGCTGTTAATTATGACGCTGCAATAAAGAGTTATGAAGACCTGAGTGAACAATTATTGCAAACATAATATTATACCTAAATCAAGAATATATATATATATATTTTTTCCTTTTTAATGTCTGTAGCATTTTGAATGTCAGGATAACACAGGTTGAGCACAAAGGTCAATAATAAAAAGTAAAATCAAATAAATAATAGATTGTTTAGGTGACCAAACAGAATTGAAAATGCAGAAAAAATGGTAGAAAGTAGGGCTTGATACAAGTACATCCAATGGCGGAGCCAGGAAACTAAATAAGAAGGGACACTTGTGGATTACAACTTTAATTTTTTTTCCATAATCAACAATAAGATAATAATTTTTGAATTAATATTAACTACAAAAACTTCAATAAATTATTACAAAAGTATTCCACATAAAATTTTACAATTAACTTTGAGTAAAATCGAAAAAAAAATATTGCGTGTAACTAGTGTATCACGGACAATATAAAAAAGTCATATATTTAAGTCTTAAAATAAATTATATAATGGTAACATAAATCAAATTGTTACAAAATTTGAGTAAAAATTTCATATAATAGTGATATCACATCATTATTGACATATGATATCACCAATCAATAGTAAAGCAATATATGAAGGGTGAACTCTACATACAAATATAAACAAAAACAAAAGAACATATTCTTTTCCTTCCTCTTTTTAAGCTACGGTTTCATTTGATTTTCTAAATGAAGCCAAAAATAAATAAATAAAATAAACAAAACAAAAATAAATAAATAAAATTTTTACATAAAAAAGGTGTGAAAGATTTGGGAAAGGGTCACAGCAAAACTTCATAAACAAGTAAAACGGTAGCATAAAAAGCCATTCACTGTTTATCACAGCATCTCAGCCTATAACCCAAATCTGTTAAGAGGGAATAAAAACTCCAAAACTCCATTGAACATTTTTTTTTTTTATTGTTTCATCTAAGAAACAAGTAGAGCTAAAAAGGGTAGGGATGTGAATAATCATGATATGCTAAGATTAACACCAACTAGCACCACTTTGAAAACTCACAAAACCAGAAGCCAATCAAATTTCAAAACATCAATGCCCAAAAACACTCCAAGCTTTGCCAATTCCAAACCCAGACCCAAACCTAAACCTGAACCCCTCATCAACGAAGACGGACTCTATAAAAGAACATACAACCCAAATCCCTTGGCTACAAAAACCCTTGTTTGATTAATAGTGAAATGACTAATCATTTATTATGTATTCATTTTATCATTTTTCTTTCATGATCCCAATCCCTCTTAATATTAAAAATTCATCAATTTTGTGGAATTGAATGTTTGCCGTACATTTAATCCAATTAATAAAATTTACAATTACACATTGGTATTGGGATTGGAACTGTAATTCTACTAATCAAACATGGCCTAAACTCTGCAAACAAATATAATCTACAATCGCAGAAAACCTTCAACCAAACACGAATAATCCAAAACCCGAGGTTTCAGCAGAACACAAATGCCATGAAGACAAAAACACACCCAAAAAAAAAATCGAAAAACTATTTCAATAATCGAAACATAAAACCGTGACACATACCTAAGGAACGCCCAAGGTAGCCGGAAAAGTCACTGCACTGGCAAATTGAGAGAGAGAGAGAGAACTAAAAGAATGGCTTCTTTGTTTTTTTAAGATGGTAAAAAGGAAGGCTTCTTATAAGGAGTATATATAATATATGAGAAATGTTAAGGTGCCGTTTGGTAACACTTACGTTTTCAGTTTTCTGTTTATATTTATAAAAATTTTAAAAATTTAAATAAAAATTTGTTTGGTAAAATTTTTGATTTATAAATCAGTGGTCTCAGTTTATAAATTTGGCCAAAAAATGAAAACACAAAAAATGTGTTTCCGTTTTGAGTTTTGAGTTTTTTTTTTTTTTACCACCCAACACTAGCCACCACCCGCCACCATTTTCCACCACCGTCTTCAGCCACCATCACCCACCCCCCACCACCACCTGCCACCACCACTCACCACCCACCCACCCGCCACCACCACCCACCACCCACCACCCACCACCTACTTTCCACCCACTCGCCACCACCACTCACCCCTCGCCGCCGCCGCCACCACCACCACCACCACCGACCTGCCATCCACCCGCCACTACCATCCACCGCCCGCCACCACCACCCGCCACCTACTTGCCACCACCACTCACCACCTACCTGCCACCACAGCCACCCACCACCACCACAACCACCTACCATCCACCCGCCCGCCACCACCACCACCACCACCACCATCACCACCCGTCACCCACCTGCCACCACCACCCGCCACCACCCACTCGCTACCACCTACCATCCGTTACCGTCACCACCACCCACTACCACCACCACCTACCCGCCACCACCCGCCATCCGCCTACCTACCTGCCACCACCACCCACCCACCACCCGCCACCACCACGACCACCACCACCACCCACTCGCTACTACCCACCACCCGCCACTGTCACCCACCCACCCACTACCACCACCCGCCACCTACCCGCCACCACACACCACCATCCGCCACCCACTTGCTACCACCCGCACCATCCGCCACCACTGCCACCACCGCCACCACCACCCACCACCCGCTACCGTCACCAACCCACCCACCACCACCACCCACTCGCTACCACCACACCACCGCCACCGTCACCCACCCACCTACCACCACCACCCACCCGCCACCACCCACCACCACCAGCTACCCACCACCCACCATTACCACTTGCCACCACCGTCTTCTGCCACCACTTGCCACCACTTGCCATTTCTCACTATTTTTTATATTTTTAAAATTTTTTAAACATTTTGTCAATTACCAAACGCGTTTGTAATTTATGTTTTTTTAAAAATAAACAAAAAATAAGCAAAAACCAGTTTATAAAATTTTTGTAAATATAAACTGAAAACGTAAACGTTACCAAACACACCCTAAGGGTTATGAAATTTTTTTTCATGAAAATGATAATGAAAAATTTGTGATCCTTAGATTATCTTGATTAGTGTGTGATACTTTATTGTAAATGTAATCTAAAGGTCATAAATCTTTCATTACCATTTTTATGAAAGACTTTTCATGATACCTAGCATTGCTGATAATATATATATGGAGTGATTTCAGAAATTGGTTAAAAATTGGTTTTTTAGTTTTTATTTTATTTTTTTTGCGTGTAAAAAATGTAAGAAGTGATGTGACTTAAAATGAGTTAAAAGTTAAAAGCTAGCTTTCCAAATTGATCCTACTGTATATGTAAGTTATGCTACTATATATGTAGGAATTTTATACGAAATTCCTGTTTGTATGGAATTTTATGTTATTGCATTTTCTGACGTGAGTTATTAACACATGAAATATGTAATGATGTGCATATAAGCACAGCTCTATGGATAAAGTTTCAAATTGCTTCCGTTTGGCCCTCATGAAGTCTGTTAAAATACGTTTGGTTTGGTTTGAGACCGTAGGTAATCTCATGATTACTGGCCGGTTATGTCCTTAACCCACGGGGGCGGGTTCAGGTCATGACAGAGTGGTATCAGAGCACGAGTTAATAACTCACACACTTGTCCAAAAGAGCAATAAGCGTCTAGAAAAGATCTAGGATGCATTCATGTGATAAATATAAATCTAAAAGTATCAAGAATATGCCTAAGTGTCTCGATATGAACAGTTATGTGCTATAATTCGTAAATTTCTTGCATGGTAAACCTTTGGAATATGTATGCTCTCTGGTATATGCATACTTGTGAATCTTTGTATAAAGTATAATGCTATGTTGGTATAAATGAATGATTGCCTAAAATTCTCCTTGAACATAATTGTGGTATCCTTAGCGGAGGCCCTCGCCCAAGGGACATAATACTGTGGCTTATGGTCATGAGGCCCTAGCCCGGGGGAAATAATACCGTAGCACAGGTCCTCGCCCGGGGGAAATTATACTGTGGCCTATGTGTGAGATATGTTGATATGCTTGACCAACATGATATGTCACGCTAAGGGAAGTACCACACATGATTCAAATATGGTATATGAATTGTTACACTAATGTATACAACAAGTTTGTTTCGTTATAATGTACATACATGAAAAGTTGTTTATGTGCATTCAATTCCGCCTACGGGTGTCTATGCGAAATATGAACATGATTTGAGTATATAATTACTTAGTAAATGTTCAGCATGTGATATCTGATAAGTATGCAATTATCTGTTACGTATGTGATTAATTGCATGCGATATGTGTTTATTTTTGTATTGGACACCCCCGTAATTGGCAAAGCTTAATAAGAGATTGTGTAGAGTATGGATTAAGTAAGGGCATGCGACCTGGAAGGCTCTTCCACAGCCCGACTTGATAGACTGGAGAGAATGGTACAGGAAATGGCAGAGATCTTAAGACAACAGCGTCAGTTGCCGCTACGGCAAGAACCTTCGCCACCACCAGTGTAAGAAATACCGAGGAGTTTGTTATCAGATTTCTGAGGCTTGTTATAGGTGTGGTAAAATGGACCATACGGTAAGGAATTGTTCCCGAACTGAGCAAATGTGAATAAATGTTCTGCCTCAGCTAGATTCGTACCAGTGGTAGGAATTGCTACTCAGGATAGAGTAATTACACTCACCCAAAAAGCACTCAGAATATTGTGATTGTTATCCCAGGTATCTATATTGTTTACAAACGAATGCTTATGTGTTGATCGATTCTGAATTAGTACATGTGTACATCTTTGCTTAGGATATTATTTGATTCGAATCGGCATATCCTTTCGCATTTGCTGCATGTGTATCTAGATTGGTTAGACCCACAAGATTGAGACTGTATTCATTGAATGTATATGCTCCATGGGGAAATTTGTGAAATATGTATTGGGATATCGATTAACTCTGCACATGCACATGTACATCTGAATCTATGCTTAAGGTGATTTGATACATTACTGTCTCCAATGACTAAACCACTGGGATTATAACTCTGTGATCGTGTGGCCGAGTTGAGTACCCTAAATGATGAACTCTATAATTGTGAGACCATGTATTTTGATTGGTAGGAAGTTGAATGGATTATGTGACTATATTGGGCTCGACTCATAAACCTATGCTTTTGTGGCTAATTTGAAACTCTTGCATAACAATCTTATACCATGCGTACCTGAAGAACTCTGTTTAATGTGTTACTGTGCACCATGTTCTTACATATAAGACTTGTTTGGGAACTGCCATACTGATTATGATATGTACCTCCTGATACGGATAACTGCATGCCTATGCAACTACCTCCGAGTTTATGTAGACAATACCGTATTGTACATGATTTGAAACACTTTGATATGAACTGTCGTGATGGATGATTCTGATATGACTTGAGAACCGATGAACCTAGGGCAGCTTAGAGACTATCGACCTTGTACCTAAGCAAACGAAGTATGCCATACAGAACCGAATGTACCCTATTTGAGAAAACTTTTATCCGATTCGATCCGGTAGAACCTTTACCTGTTATTGCCTCGATAGAATCCTCATTTGATATAATGTGATGGGGCCTTTGTTTGACTTAATTTGGCAAGATGTGTGTCGGGATTGGTTTGATAAGACTCTCTAACTGACTTGATTTTGAAAAAGGGGATTGAAAGTTGTTTGTAAATGTGTAGCCAAAATATTCTTCGCAGAAAAACTGATAGACCCAAACTTGAATTCGTTTGGAGTACTCGACTTATTGGAAAGACCTTCTATGGACTATCAACAAATTGACCTAACCAAACGCACCATTGAGAACCGACCCCCAACCATTGAGGACATATGTGTTAAAAATGAACCGAATTGTACAAACCCCGTGATTGGGTGTCGTAAGGAGTGTTGTTCCACTTTGTTTGTTTGACACCATGGGAACCGATGACGGTAGATTGATTTGATTTTGAGCACTACTGAACATTTGTCTTTGATTAATCAGAACATGTTTTGTAAGGGAGAGTGGTTGCTTCAATGTTCTCAGATTTTGGGGAAATCAGGTTATAATGAATGGTGTTGTGTTGCTTTGATGACATTCTTAGAGTGTCCTTTCGTGCTAGGGGACGTTAAGCCTATGTAGCACCTTTGATTGAGATACCTTTGCCACCGACGGTTTCGTACGGGTGGGTTTGACTAATCGATCTAGAATCGGCCACCGACGGTCGCGAACGGGTGTGCTTCGATTCCGAGACGATTATTCCTTTGTTTTGTTCGGAATGTCATCCTTTGGTATTATGTAAATGTTTTAACATCCAAGAAACTTTGAAAAACCCTGATTGTCCGAAAAGTGCATGAATTCAGTACGCTTTGTATATAACTACCCAGCGTCATTATATTCTGTGATTGGAACCCTGAGAATGTGTGAATTGTGTTTGACATGCGATTGACTCCTTTGATAATGCCTTTGACATCATGGGGATACGTATATGAATTGCTTTATGCTTTTGACGACTGTCAGATAAAGTAGAAAGACTCGATGGAACAGAGAATTGAATACTGAACTGAATTGTGAATTGTGGAACTATTGAAGAATGAGTTGAACTTTTGTGATAAGGGAATAGACCGGACTTCTGTGACAAGTTAGCTGACATTTGAAATAAATATGTTAGTGACCTGCTTTGAAGAGGGTAATTGGTGAATGTGTGTCTAAGTATTTTTCGGGGCCAACAGGTCGAAGCCGAATATCAGATAGTGGCGGAACTACTTCAATCTCTCTATTTTGGAATGGAAATGGGAATATGTGACTACTAATTTTGTTGTGGGGCTACCTTGAGCACCCAAGGTATAAGTCCCGTTTGAGTTTTTGAATATGGGATTACTAAGTTGCTTGTCTCCTCCCTGTGAAATTTTCGTAAGATGTTTGTAGACTAGTCACTGTTATACCAATAAGATTGCTCGTTTGCATGAGGTCCCAGTATCTATTGTTTTAGACAAAAATTTTAAAATGTGTTTGAATTTTGACAAGCCTTCAAGAGGCAATGAGAACTGAATTGGGATTCAACACTACTTTCCATCCATAAATTGATGTATAGTAAGAAGGAACTATTTAGACTCTGGGAGAAATGCTCCGAATGTGTACTTTAGATCTTCGAGAAGTCAGAAAAATCTGTCCATTGTTGGCAGACTCTGCTTACGACAAAAGCTTACGCCCTAGTCTCAATATGGCACCATACAAGCTTTGCATGGAAGAAAAAATAAGTCTCGGACTAATTGAGAACTGAGTTTTGTTTGACTTTGGGGCTAAGTAAGTGGCTATCAAAAGGATTGGAACCGTTAAATGAAAAGTGTTCTGAATTGTTTCGACCAAAGATAAATTAAGTTTGGAGGACCAAACTTCCTAAAGGGGGGAAGACTGTGATACCCCTGTTCCGTAATATGCTAATTGGTCCTTAATACGAATGTGATTATGTGTTTTGATATGATTTTGGGCACCATTATGTGAAAATATGTGGTTTTGAATTTCTATCTGTTCACCGTAGGAATATCTGTTTGGTTTTTCCGCTTCGGAAATTAAATTGAAGGCCTTATCGGCCACAGAACCCGAAATTGATTGCGCCATTGTGGTTGGCATAATTTTTAGAGCCTACGGTGAAATTAAATTGGAAATTGATTCGGGTCAAATTAAATTGATTAAATTAGCGAGTTAGTACTCTATTGTTTGATATTAAAATAATATTATTAAAATGGGCCTTTAACATGAGCACTACACACCCAATTTCTCTCCCTTGGCTTTATTTTGGCTGGTCATAAACACTAAGAAGAGGGAAGAGTCGGCTAGAGGGAGAGAGGGTGAAGAAAAATTGAAGTTTGGCCTCAAAGCTTGGTGATCTTGAAGGCACATTCAAGAATCAACCATAGATTGTGGAGATTAAAGCTCCTTGGTGAGTAATCTTGTAAATTTAGAGTTGATTGATGAACAAGAACATGAATTTAATTGAGTATGATGAAATTGAATTGGTTTTGTTGAATTGAAGGCTAAATTGTGCATGCATGTAAGAAATTGTCTCAAATTTGCATGTTTGAGCTTGAAATACATGGTTCATGTAGAGTTTTGGTTAAAGCTCATGATGTAATCACCAATTGTATTATCTAAGTTGAGAATCATCACATGCATGTACCAATTATAAGGTTGAATGCATGACATTGTTATGTTGGTAATGAGTTTGGTGGAAAATGAGCCATGCATGTGTTTGATTCATGAAATTAAGCTCCGTGTTGATGTATTCTAGTGTTAGTACCATGTTAGTACAAATATATGTGAGATTGGAGCCATAGTATGCAAGAAAAATTGGTTGAATGTCGAAATTGAAGCTCAAGAACAAATCTGGGATTTCTAGAATTTTCACGTCCGCTCGAGCGGGGGAACTGCCGCTCGAGCGGGAAATACGTGCTCCCAGTATTTTCTTTCAGACATGACGTCCGCTCGAGCTGGGAAGTTGACGCTCGAGCGGGGAGCTATGTGGACAGGCCTTCCGCTCGAGCGGCCTAGTTCACGCTCGAGCGGTGATTTGATGTAACCAGTACTTTTGCAGGCCTTAAGGGTCCGCTCGAGCGGGGACCCTGTTTTCTGAAACTTTGAAAATGCATTCTGTGTTCTGTTTTCCGTTCTCTTTCACTTCTAAGTACTCTTAGGCATGCATTGAGCAAATTAATTGAATTAAAGAGACAAAAATGAAGCCTAAAGAGGAATATGTGAATTAAAGAACGAATTGAATTGGCAGTGACCCTTTTGTGTTCATGGAATGTGTAGGGTCGAGCTCCAGGGCAAACCAACCAACCGATCACTGTGAGTAATATCTTCATAAGATATCTTAAATATGCTGTTGTCCTATTGTATATGTAAGTTATGTGAGTTCATTAGTTTAAATGACGGACAACGATTGATACGAATGATTGGGCCGAAGGCCGATTGATACGATTGATTGGGCCAAAGGCCGATTGGTATGGGCCGAAGGCCGATTGATACGATTGATATGGGCCGAATGCCGATTGATATGAATGATTGGGCCGAAGGCCGATTGATACGATTGGTATGGGCCGAAGGCCGATTGATACGATTGATATGGGCCGAAGGCTGATTGATATGAATGATTGGGCCGAAGGCCGATTGATACGATTGATATGGGCCGAAGGCCGATTGATATGAATGATTAGGCCGAAGGCCGATTGATATAAATGATTGGGCCGAAGGCTGATTGACATGAATGAATGGGCTAGAGGCCGTTTTGACACGAATGATAGTCTGATGAGAATGGTAAGTCCAAAATGAATGATAGTCTGACACGAATGGAAGATAAATGGGCCAAGGGCCAGTATGTTTGGAACCATAGTCACTTGACTTAAATTGCGTATGTATATGATAAATGAAAATATGAAGTAGGCCCAAGGCTGTATGAAGCATGTTGTTCTACATATTGTTTGTGTATTTTCTTTATCTGATATTATTCACTGGGCTTTTGCTCACGCTTATTCATGTGTTTG
The DNA here is from genome assembly GCA_030407325.1 of Camellia japonica. Classification (NCBI taxonomy): domain Eukaryota; kingdom Viridiplantae; phylum Streptophyta; class Magnoliopsida; order Ericales; family Theaceae; genus Camellia; species Camellia japonica. The sequence goes on along the minus strand of JAPPVO010000031.1, from coordinate 55,928,417 downwards.
TAGGTGAGCCAAGAGAGGTCCAGACCCAGCCTCAGTGAAGTTAGTTTGAACAACTAAGGTTTTGAGGAGTCAGCCCTTCCGTCTCACACACGAGACACGTCTTCGCCTTTTCGTTATGTATTTATATTTTGTCAGGGTGGCGAAGTCTTTGAATGTGTCTGTATATAGTTTTGTCTGGCAGACTTAGATTTGAGTGATCCTGTTTGTACGGAATTTTATGTTATTGCATTTTCTGACGTGAGTTATTAACACATGAAATATGTAATGATGTGCATATAAGCACAGCTCTATGGACAAAGTTTCAAATTGCTTCCGTTTGGCCCCTATGAACTCTGTTAAAATACGTTTGGTTTGGTTTGAGGCCGTAGGTAATCTCATGATTACTGGCCGGTTATGTCCTTAACCCACGGGGGCGGGTTCGGGTCATAACAATTAGAATGTTAAATTAGAGTGTTATGTTTTTGTTCATAATATGAGATTTGTTCCAGAATGAGAAAAAATTCAAAACTTTTATAGTTCGGACTGTCTAAACATGTAATTTTACATTTTGATGAACCCACCTTTATCCTTAAAAAATTAAACCCAAACATGTAAATGACTAATTTTTTATGTAATTTTCACTTTAATAGGACCTTTGGGTTCATAAGAAAAAAGAGAGGACTATACAGTTTACAATATCACATTTTGGGATTTATTGGCGCTTCACCCTAAATTTTTTGCCTCTAAAACGATGAAACCATATTGAAATAAATTTTTATTTATTTTTGAAAACATATTCTAAAACTATACTAACAGAATCTATTTTTTTTATTTATTATTTCATCCACTCATCTTTTATTGTCGTTACCACCACTTTCAACCCTCCATCGCCACCACTATCGCTACTTCTAACTCATCCCCCTTTATCTTAGACCTCCACAGTCAATATTGAGTCATTCGTGATAAGAGATTTGTAAGAGTGTATGGTTCATGACAGAAAGTGACGAGGCAACGGGAAGGGATGGTGAATGAGAGCGGTGGCGCTAGCGATAAAGGATGGTTAAGGCATTTTAGAAATAGGATTTAAGTAGAAGAAGATGAGAATAGGTATTCTTATTCAAAGATAAAACTGTATTAATGAAAATTTTTATTGTGTCTATGGAATGAAATTAGTGTGTACATCTGTTTGGGTCGAAATCCAATTGGTATTGAATTTCAAGTGCAGGGCACGTTTTTCATTTTTTGTATTTTGTTTAGACAACTGTAAATTATATTTTGCCCTCCGTTTACTTTGACCTTAAATTTTTTTTTTCATATTTTAAAATTTTAAAAATTTATTCTTAAAATTTATTTCTTTTAAAATTAGACCAAAAAATATCACCACCATATTGACTTACAAAATATATTTCTTCCATCTCAAAATAATAGTCTTTTTTTTGGAAAATCTAACTTTTTTTTGTTAATGCAATTATTGTATTTTTAAAAAATTGATTTTTCAAAATTACTCTTTGATAGCATATTTTTTTGGAGAATATCAATTGTCATAATTGTACTTTTTGTGTGTTATTAATGAGTTTAAAATAATGGTAAAATAAGAAATTCATATTATTTTAATATTTAGTTTTTGAAAATGAACTAATATTTTGAAACAATGAAAAATTAAATAAGTGACTAATATTTTGGGACAGATGAAGTACTATTTTAGTAGGGTTTGGATTTGTATTAGATGTATGAGTTATATATAATAAAATATATTTATGTCACATGATTGTCGATGAGTTATTTTCTATTTAATTTTGGACATAAATTAACTTTAGGAATAAATTGAAATTTTTTTGAAATATGAAGGTCAAAATAAAAAATAAAAAACAGATTAAAGGCCAAAGTGTAGTTTACCCTTTAGATAAGAACCCATTTGGAAAGTGGCATTTTAAGTTTTTTTTATTACAATATGAAGTAAAAAATAAAGGCGTTGGCTTCTGTCCAGTCCTTAATCGGACTGGACCTTGCTATTGGGCCTATGGGGGCCCACCACGGGTCCCGTTTTGATAATCTGAACCGTTTAATGTGTAGAACTCGTTGAGTACTCTAAGCCTGTAAAAAAATCACGTTAATTGGATATCGGTAGCTATGTAATCAAATCAGATTTTTGTCAACCGTTAATTTATTCACCGTCTATATTTTTTTATACAAAATTGATTTGATCACATAGCTACCGATATCCGATTAACGTGATTTTTTACAAGCTTATAGTACTCAACGAGCTCTACACATTAAACGGTTCAGATTATCAAAACGGGACCCGTGGTGGGTCTCTACGGGCCCAACAGTACGGTCCAGTCCGATTAAGGGCTGGACAGAAGCCAAGCCCAAAATAAAAAACAAAAAAATAAGGGAGATTTATAAGCCGATCTCATTAATTATACATATTTATCTATACTTCTTGTTCTTTTTTTTACTTATTAATATTCTTAAAAATTAATAAGACAAAATAAATAATTTAAGACATATTAGTGCATTAAAAAGTGTCAAGATTTATAGATAATTAATTTTGTCTTTTTACAAAAACAAAAAAAAAATGTATAAAAAATACTATAAATGAGAACAAATCTTTGACTTCATTGAGTGAATGTGAAGGAATTTTTATTTTTTAATATGAGTTAAATTTTTTTTAATTTTTTAAATTTTTTAAATGATTTTGACTTTTTAATTAAAATTTCTACACTCCAAACGATCCTTAAAAAGTATTCATCCAATATTCATCAAATCAACAGACTCCCTATAAAGATAATTACTAGCAGTTAACTATTGATTGGACTTATGAGTCTTGAGTAAAAATAAATTTACATATTTACTCTTCATTTTGATAATGAATTTTTTTTAAAAAAATTTTAAATGTGTTTTGTATTTGCAAAATGATTACTAATTATTGATAATGATATTTTTAGTTTATTGGCATATGATGTGGGAAGTGCAATTGTCTTTCCTTTCATAAATATTTGTGTAGTGTCAAATTTATTACTGAAATCAGAGTAGGACTTTTTGATAAATAAGTCTCATTCACAAGATTGGGTCGCAACTGTTGCTAAGAAAATCAAGAAATTATATTTAATTTTTTCTCCGACTAAATAAGGACATATTTTCATGCAACTGTCCTAAGAAACCTACAAATTATGACTTAAGAAAATCTATTTTTTTTATCCAAAAAAGTGAAAAGAAAAAAAAAAGATAAATAATTATAGTTTAAAATTGCAACTAAAGACCAATAGTCAACTCTTTTAATCAAATAAGCTAAGTAAGTTGACTTAGGCTTATTTGGTACAACTTATTATAAGTTGAAAATTTATAATAAAAAAGTAAAAATAAAAATAAAAGTTCTCCTTTCCTAATTTCAAATGATGATCTGTGTTTTTTTTTAAAGCTATTTCTACTTATTCTGCCTAATAAACAGAAAGTATACCATCCAATCTAATATAAACTTCTAAAATAAATAAATAAAAATAGATTTCACCAAACAACCCTAATATTGTGTTTGGTTGAGGGATTTGGAAAGGGAAATGGAAAAGGTAGGTGAAATGTAAATAAAATATGCCTAAATTTTACCTAGTTTCACACACCTTTTCCCTTTCTCTTTCTAAATTCCTCCTCAAATCCACCAACCAAACATAGCATGAATGTTATCAAACATGACCATTAGCATACAAGGATGTACTATGATGGGTAAATTATAACAATCCCGCTACATACACCCAGTGACGTGGCAAACCCCAGTGACGTGGCAACCCCCAGTGACGTGGCAATGAGGTGGCACTGATGTGTAAACATAGCTGGATTTTTTTTTTTTCTTTTCTTTTCTTCTTCTTCTTTGATGGATACCGATTCATCAACATTTCTTTGATGGATACCGATTCAAGGTCAATAAACATAGAGAAACATAGAGAAACATCTTCAGAAAAATCCATTGATTTTTCTGAAGAAAAATAGAGAAACATCCATTGATTTTTCTGAAGAAAAATCTGAAGAAAAATCTGCAGAAAAAAAATAATTGAAAAACAGAGGAAGAAAAGAAACAAAAAAAAAATTCTGCAGAAATATCTGATCTTCATCAACATGTTCATCATCAACAATGGGTTCATCAACATCAAAAAAAAAAAAATTGTTCATCAACATCTTGAAAAATGAAAAATTAAATGAAAAATTAAATTGAAAAAAAAAATGAAAGCACTTTCATCAACATCTTGAAAAATGAAAAATTAAATGAAAAATTAAATTGAAAAAAAAAATGAAAGCACTGTGATCAACCTCCATCTCCGGCGTGATCAACCTCTCCATCTCCGGCGACTTCCTCCATCTCTGGTTTCTCTCCTCCATGTCCGGCGGTGGCCGTGTGTCTCGGACCGCCGTGTGTCTCGGACCTTCATCGGAGTCAAGGGAGAGAGAGGGAGAGAGGGCGTCGGGTGTCCTTCGTCGGACCTTCATCGAAGACAAGGGAGAGAGAGGGAGTCGGGTGTGGAGGGATAGAGAGATGAGAGACCCCTGTAATGAAATCGGGTGTAGAGGGAGAGAGAGATGAGAGACCCCTGCAGAAAAATCAGATTTTGAGAGTTTGTTTGGTCTTACCCCCAGTCACGTGACTTTCACGTGAGGTGCCACGTCACTGGGTGTCACTGGGGGTCGGGCAAATTGGGTGTATGAGGCATTTTTCTAAATTATAATGACCTTCCCCAACAATTGAAAGAACCCTTTATTAATGGCATAAAAGAAGGTGACAAAAGTGATAAAATTACCTTTTCACCCTCACAACCTTTTCCTCTCTTTATTTATTTAATTTAATTTTTTATTTTTTCCCCTAGTCAAGGAGCTTGTGTAATGTGACCAAATTAGGCAATACAAAAATTAAAAATGATAAAGTTCATAAAATTACAAGGCTGGGGTAAGAATGATAAATTCATACCTACCAAAAACTGTTGGACTTGGGGAAAATTAAAAATAAATAAATACAACAAGCCAAGCACACTCTATCCAATTATTAAAATTACAAAGGCTAGTGTCTATTTGGTTTTATTTTTTAAAAATTGATTTTAGATGAATTTTTATTTATTTTTATTGATTTTTTTATATTTTAATTAATTTTTTGTACTTTTTAGATGCACCTAATCAAGATGCATCTAAAACAAGACCAAAAAAAAAGAAAGACTAAAAGTAATAAAAAAAAATCACTAAAAATAAAAGACAATTCAAACAAAAATCTATTTTCATTTTTGTTCCAGTTTTTGTTTGTTTTTAGTGAATTTTTTTTTCATATTTTAGTTAATTTTTTTTTATTTTTTTAGATGCATCTAATCTTGATGTATCTAAAAAGTATAAAAAAAAATTGAGTAAAATATAAAAGATATTTGATAAAGACAAACAAAAATCCATTTAAAAATAATTTCTAAAAACTCAAACCAAATAGAACTAGGCTAAATTTTGCAATGACTAAAATCCTACCAAAAAAATATGAGCACTATGGGAGCTGAGTAAAAAATTTGGCAACTGGATGGCACATCGAGGATCAAATGCCGATGATTAAAGGGCATTCATGTCGACTAAGAAGATAAGTTCGGCAAATTATCCCAATCAAAGTGAGCCCAAACTGTCATTTTCCCGACGTGTAATAGGAACATGGGCCTTCACACTATAATAATGATGAAACAAGCTCAATTCATGTAAAGAAATATCTACAAAAAGTCTATATAAAGAAGGGAGGGAAAAAGAGAAAGGTATGTAAAATCACCCAAACTTACTTTCTTCAAATATAAACTCTTCTTGTTCAGTGACTAACTTGGTTGTTGAAGTACTAATTTTGGCACTCCCGACCAGAATGTTTTTGATTTCAAACACGAGAGCAAGGATCAAAAAAGGATTTGTTTGGGACGAAAGACTATTACAAAACCACCCCTCACAAGCACCTATTTTACAGAAATTTCTCCAGAAAGACAAATAACATCATAGCCTCACATGTCAAAAACCAATTATATTAAACTATCCAACATACTATCAGTTTCCTGGATACTACTATAAAATTGAAATATGGATATGAAAGGAATATTTTCATCAATTGCCTCTTCTCCAAACCAAGAAGATAAATCGACCTCTCACATTAAAAATGTCATTTTAAAAGCTTTTTCACTCATCTTTTGAGAAGAAGAAGAAAAAAAAAATCGCTAAAATGTTACGGTAAAAAAGAGTGATATGATCAATACAAATGAGAATGCTAAGCGGAGTGAAAAGACCTAAACAAATATAGAATATTGTAATGAAATAGAATATGAATTTAATTAATTTAACTATGCATATAATCATCGACGAAGTAGAATAAAGAAAAAAAGATTCACGTAACTAACCTCATTTGATTGGGATACGATTGTTTGTTTATTTAAGAAAAATAAATTTATTTTATATTTATGTATTTGTAATTATAAGCTTTGGTTCCATTTGATTCAATGATTAAACAAGTGACTGTTGACCCGATGCTTTTCTAATTCACTTACGCTGTGTTTGGTTGGGGGATTTGGGAAGAGATTTGGAAAGGGAAAGGGAAAATGAAAAGGTGTGTGAAACTAGGTGAAATGTAGGCATGTTTTATTCACATTTCACCTACCTTTTCTATTTCTCTTTCCAAATCCCTACCCAAATCCCCTAACCAAACACAACATTATGGTTTGATTTTAAAAAAATTGAGTTGAATCCTAATTTGTTGTGAACCTTCAATCAAAATGTATTTTATTACTTTTTAGTTGAAAATTAGTTAGTCTATTCAATATAGTTATTCAAGTGGCTCGATGTAGAAAAAGATTTATTGAATTGCAATGTTGTAATCAAAAGTGTGACATTAATGATAAGTTTGATTACTATGTTATTATGGGGTTGAAGGAGGTACCTGAGATTTTAGAGAAAAAAGTTCCGAAATGTTTATAGAAAAAAAAAAAAAAAAGGCTTTGGAATTACATCCTGACAAGAGGGCAGAGGACTGCAATACATGTGTTGATTTCATCTTAAAGATGAGATAGTTAAGAAGATATTTGATAATGTATTTCAAATTGACAAAAGTTCTCCCCAAATCACAGGACTCCAAATGTAGCAAGATGATGTTTGACTTTGAAAAAATAGAATAAGGCCTCATTTGGCAAGTGACTTTTTTAGTCAAAAAGCCAATAAAAAAACCTGTTCAAAAGGCTTTTTGACTTTTTTTTACTAAAAATCAAAAGGCTTTTTTAATAACTTTTTGGCTTTTTGGCTAAAATGTGATGTGAAATAAAATTAGTATGTTTGGGATTGAACATGCTTTTTTAGTAACTTTTTGGCTTTTTAGCTAAAATATCATGTAAAAAAACCAGTATATTTGGAATGACTTTTAATTTTTTACGAAAAGATGTGCAAAAAGTAAAGAGAAAAGAAAATCTCTAACTTTTTGGTATAGGTTGTTGGTTTTTTGATTTTTTTTAGTAACTTTTTAGCTTTTTGACTAAAAAAGTCACTTGCCAAACGAATCCTAGCCTCACAATTGGAAGAAAGAATGATAAGAAACTCAAATAAGCTAATACTAAATTTTGTACAACACATGCCAAGCATTTCACGCAAGGAAGGAATCAACAAGAAGAAATGAGAGTATGGAAGGAGATGATTGATGATAATAAAACATAATCACACCACCATACATGCTCTCATTTCAATTTGTTGCCTCTTCATTGCCATAGAGTCATTTGATATGCAACTTTATTGGTATTGTTAGGTCCCTTAGTCTTGTCAATCCCGTGAACAAACATGTTTTATCGAGTTGTAATTTTCCTAAGTCTGTTGTCATGCTCGCTCGAGCGAAGGAGTTTTCGCTTGAGCGAAAGCTGTTTTTGTCTGCCAAAAACCTGTGAAGGAAGATTGTGCGCTCGAGCACAGGTAGCACGGCTCGAGCGAAGCCACTTAAGGAAAACATGCGTATTTGGTTCATCGCTGGAGCGAGAGAGTCTTTGCTCAATCGAGCTTCGCTGCCCCTGTTTTCTATAAGTACTTGTTTAAGTCCAATTCTAGGGTTATGTTTTTGAGATCTTCTTTAAGGTGTTTAGGGTTTTGTTTTGGGGTTGTTTGCTAGTTTTCCTTGATGTTTTGATTGAGTATTAAACTCATGTTTTGATAAGCACACATCAAGGAGGTTGGTTGTTCATATTCAAAAGTGTTCTTCTTCGATGAAATCTGGAGATTCAAGCATGGAGTGTTGAAGGAGTTTGATACTGCGTGTGGTCGTTGATTCGACAATAGAAGTTGTGGATTCAACTTCAATCTAATCAATTCTGAGATGAAGGTTGCGGTGAAAGATATACAGAAGATTTAAAGACAAATTGGAAGCGTTTGTGTAATTTGTTTGTTATCTTTGTAATCTTTCTTTCTTCAATAGTGGATTGATTAGTGGCGTTTTGCCCATGGTTTGTTTTATCACAATTGAAGATGCTTCAGTTGTGGTTTTTTCCACGTAAAAATCGTTTGTGTCGATTTATTATTTTTCAAAAACAACAATCTAAATTACTTTCGTACATGCTTGATGATTTAGATTGTGAGTTTTAATTGATTGGGAATTGGAATAATCAAATCTTGATCTAATCACGAATCACTTAGGTTTTTTAATTGGTATCAGAGCAGGTCACTCTTTGTTTTTATGAAAACTATAGGAGTGTGATTTTGTGTGATTGGTGATATGGATTCAATTCGTGAAGGTAACTCGACCCATAAACCTCCGTTACTTGATGGTACAAACTATTCTTATTAGAAAGCTCATATGAGAGCGTTTTTAAAATCTATCAATGAGAAAGTTTGGCACTGTGTGATCTATGGGTGGAGTGAACCTATTGTCACCATTAATGGTATTGATATTCCCAAATCCCTTGATAAATGGGACGCATTCGACTATCAAAAATCGAGTTGGAATAGTAAGGCTCTCAATTCCCTTTTTTGCTCCATCACACCTGAAGAGTTTCGTCGTATTTGCACGTATGAGGTAGCAAAAGAGGCTTGGGACATTCTTGAAACGATTCACGAGGGTACTACTTCTGTTAAAAGGTCAAAACTTCAACATCTCACCTCTGCCTTTGAAACCCTTCTTATACGTGATGATGAGAAGTTTGATGATTTCTATGCTAAACTTAGTAACATCGTGAATTCCTGTTTCACACTTGGTGAAAAAATCCCTGAAGCTAAGGTTGTTGAAAAAATTTTGAGGTCTTTACCCGAGAGGTTCCAATCAAAAGTGATAGCTATTGAGGAGGCTCAAAATGTTGATACCCTCAAGCTTGATCAGTTGGTTGGAAACTTGCAGACTTATGAAGCCCACTAGATTTCTAAGAAAAAACAAAAAGATAGTGTGGCTTTCACTAGTGATCATGAGACTACAAAAACTTCTGAGATTGAGTTTGATCTAGAGTCCGAGATGACGGCTATGTTTACTAAACGGTTCAAAAAAAATTTAAAGAAAAAGAAGCCTAATTTTAGACACCCTATTTCAAAAGACAAGAGTAATGATAAACTCAAAACTTTTCCACCAAAACTTGCTCCAAAAACTAAAAAGAAGACTATAAAGGGGCAAGGATTCAAGTGTTATGAATGTCAAGGGTTTGAACATATTGCTCTTGAATGTCCATTGAAAAAGAATCAGAAGAAAGTCTATACAGTGACTTGGGATGATGAAAGCGGGTCGGAGCAAGAACCCGAAGAAACTGAATCCGGTGAAGACAAGGATAGTGCTTTCATGGCATTCTAGTCCACTTTCACTCAACCTCCTCCGAAGCCAGTGGAATTTGCTCGTGGTCAGAATCTGCACCGTACTCCCATCTTTGATGGGAGTAATTACTTGTATTGGAAGATCAGAATAAGGGCATTTCTGAGAGCTTTCGACCCTGAAGGCTGGCAAGCCATTGAAGAGGATGTTGAAAGTATTGACAATCCGAGCAATCAGAGAGTTCTGATTACTATTCGTGAAGCAATTTCTGATGAAGAACAGCAACGGGTTGCTCACTGCACAAAGGCCAAAGATACATGGGACATTCTGAGCCAATTTCATAAAATAGGTGAGTTATCTTTACCACCATCTATCACCTTTCCTGCCTTAGTTTCTCGACTGGATGAGGTCCATGAGAAAAATGAGCAAAAAGAAGATGATGAAACATCAGAAGAAAATGATGAGATTGATGGTGATGATCTACAACAAGCTTACAAAAAGCTTTACGATGAATCTCTGAATTTGTCCAAGATCAATGACAAACTCACTCTCAAGCTCAAAACATGTGAAAGCGAGAATGTCAAGCTAAAAGGAGAACTTGTAACAGCAAAGCATAATGTCATCAAGATCTCTAGTGACAAGCAAGACTTATGTGGGAAACTTCTATCTTGGGAGACTGAAAGGAATGAACTCCTGAAAGTATATTCCACATATGAAGAGAAGATTGAAAGTCTTGAGATGTCACAAGCTACATTTGGAAGAGATGGTTTTTCATAAAGATGAAGAACTCAGAATTGCTAGAGCCATAATTGCCATGTGGAACAAAGGTTCCAAATCATTAGAAGACATCCTTAGGTCTCAACAAATGGGTTATGACAAAAGTGGGCTAGGCTATGGTAATGCAACAGCTCATAAGGGACATGCCTCTACATCTCATGACCTGCAGACTCAAGCAAAGGGAAAGCTGAAGGTGCACCAGGGTGATCCCTCTCTTCATCAACCTTACGAGGGTAAGATCAACAAAAGGGAGGTAAAACCTGTTTTTGTTTGTCATCTTTGTGGTAGGTATGGCTACATTCGTCCTTATTGCTTTGAATTGTTTGGTAAGGTATCTCAAAAGGGTAGAAATTCTAATACTTTTTGGGTTAGGAGACAACCTTACATGTCTAGAAGGAACACCAAAATACATGAGGGTGTTCACAATGCTAAGACATTTACTAAGACCACCAGTCCTGATTTTGTTAAGACCAAAAAGATATGGGTGAAAAAAGATGACTTGACTTGTTTAGTTGTTCACACTGCTCTAAAAGCACGTGACTCACACATGTGGTATCTTGATAATGGGTGCTCTCGTTACATGTCAGGTGACAAATCCTACTTCACCTCCCTTGAAAAATATGAAGGTGGAATTGTTACCTTTGGAGATAGTGGCACTTCTAGAGTTATCGGTAAGGGCTCTATAAGTGTGGCTGGTCTTCCTAAGCTTGAAAATGCATTACTTGTTGATGGCCTTAAAGCAAATCTTTTGAGCATCAGTCAAATGTGTGATTCCCACCATGAAGTATTGTTTTCAAAACATAATTGTGAAATTTTGGATTAAAAGGGAAATACTATCATGCATGGGGTTCGCACATCTGATAACTGCTACGGGATTATTACTACTAATGATCTCACTTGCCACTCAGCCATCATAAGTAACATTGATCTGTGGCATCAAAGATTAGGTCACATGAATTTCAAAGACCTAACTATGATAGCCAACAAAGAGCTTGTGAGAGGCGTACCTAAACTAGGTAAGAATCTGAACCATGTGTGTGGACCATGTCAACTTGGAAAGCAAACCCGTGCCCCTCATAAAAAGGTGAACAACTTTCCAACCAAACGTCCTCTTGAATAGGTTCATATGGATCTAATGGGACATACTCGCACTGAAAGCATTGGAGGTAAATGATACATTTTTTTAACAGTTAATGATTTTACTCGTTTTTCATGGGTAAATTTTTTAAGAGAAAAATTTGATACGTTTGATGCTTTCCAGGCCTTAGTCCTTAAAATCCAAAATGAACAGGGTGTTTCCATTGGGCGTATCATAAGAATCCGAACTGATCATGGTCGTGAGTTTGAAAATAGTTCGTTTTCAAATTTTTGTGATATGCATGGACTTAAGCATGAATTTTCTGCACCTATTACTCCACAACAAAATGGAGTTGTTGAGAAAAAAAATAGTTGTTCAAGAGATGGCTAGGGTCATGCTCCTTAGTAAGAAAATTCCTCTAAAGTTTTGGGCTGAAGCCCTAAATATTGCTGTTTATGTCATAAATTGTATGTATTTAAGGCCCGACACTTTACAAACTCCATATGAATTGTGGAAGGGATTGAAACCTAATGTAAAATACTTCAAAACTTTTCGGAGTAAGTGTTACATTTTCAAAGATAGAGAGCCTTTGGGCAAATTTGACTCCCGAAATGATGAAGGTATTTTTCTGGGGTATTCAATCACTAGTAGGGCTTTTCGAGTCTATAACCTACGAACTCCATCTTTAATGGAATCGATCAATGTGGTTATAGATGACACAGGTTCTCCTACTTCAATGACAAATGAGGAAGAAAATGGTGAGTCTCCAATCCTAGATACTGAACCACAAAGTCAAAGAGAAGCTGAGGTCCAAACACAAGAAGTTGAGACAACACCTCTTCTTAGGTAAGTCAGAGTCCAAAGAGTGCACAGAGAGATACCACTTCTGATGCTTCTATCACCACAAATCTTGAGTTAAAACCATCAGCAAGGGTGAAACTGAATCATCTAGCTCAACAGGTGATTGGAAGTGTCTCGGATTGAATGAAAACCTGAAGACAAATTCGGAATGAGGTATCTCATATGTGTTATGTTTCATTAATTGAACCTAAGAATATAAAAGACGCCTTACTAGATGATAGTTGGGTCAATGTTATGCATGAAGAATTATGTCAATTTGAACGTAACAATGTTTGGACTCTAGTTCCCAAACCTAAAGACATGAATGTGATAGGTACCAAGTGGATCTCTAAGAATAAATCTGATGAGAACGGTACTGTGGTTAGAAATAAAGATCGGTTGGTTGCTCAAGGCTACACACAAGTACATGGTGTTGACTATGATGAGATGTTTGCCCCAGTTGCATGTCTCGAATCTATTCGTATTTTACTTGGTGTTGCATGCTTTCTTGGTTTCAAATTGTTTCAAATGGATATGAAAAGTGCCTTTCTGAATGGAAGAGGCTTATGTTGAGCAACCAAAAGGGTTTGAGGACCCCAAATGTCCAAACCATGTCTACAAGTTAGATAAGGCTTTGTATGGGTTAAAACGAGCCCCTCGAGCTTGGTATGATAAACTTACTACCTTTCTTCTTGATAATGACTTTCAAAGGGTAGTGTAGATAAGACTTTATTTATAAAACATACTAAGTCTCATATTCTTGTTGCTTAGATTTATGTTGATGATATTGTGTTTGGATCCACTGCTGATCATCTTGTGAAATATTTTTCGGATTGTATGACACATGAGTTTGAGATGAGCATGATGGAAGAGTTGTCTTATTTCATGGGTCTTCAAATTAAACAGTCTCCTTTGGGTATATTTGTTTCTCAGACTAAGTATGCCAAAAATCTTGTGTCAAAGTTTGGTCTTGAGTCAGCCAAACATGCACGAACTCTCATGAGCACCAATCTTCACCTTTCCAAAGATTCCTCTGGTACTGATGTTGATCCTACCCTTTATAGGAGTATGATAGGGAGTCTTCTTTACCTCACAGCCAGTCGCCCTGACATTGCATTTAGTGTAGGTGTCTGTGCCCGTTACCAAGCCAGTCCTAAAGAGTCTCATCTTCTTGCGGTCAAACGCATCATTAAATATGTTAATGGGACACTTGGGTATGGGGTTTGGTTTACTACCGACACTATAGCTGAAATTACTGGTTTTTCTTATGCCGATTGGGCAGGGTGTGCTAATGATAGGAAGAGTACATTCGAGGGGTGTTTTTACCTTGGGAATAATTTGGTTGCCTGGCATAGCAAAAAGCAAAATGTCATCGCTCTTTCAGTTGCTGAGGCTGAGTACATTGCTGCAGGGAGTTGTTGTGCACAAATGCTGTGGATGAAGCAAATGCTTCATGAATATGGAATACACCAGAATACTCTCACTCTTTTCTGTGATAACACAAGTGCCTTAAACATTTCAAAAAATCATGTCCAACACTCTCGCACTAAACAAATTGACATTCGTCATCATTTTATTCAAGAGTTAGTGGAAGAGGGCCTTGTAGTTCTTGAACATGTACCCACTGAGCATCAAAAAGTTGATATTTTTACAAAACCCCTTGATCTTCTTCAATTTGAGTTCCTTAGAAAGAACTTGGGTGTAGTGCTCAGTCACTAGGGTGTTACTTGTTCCTCGAGTGGGTGTGAATGTTTGGCTTTATGTGTGCTTGGATGCTATAATCTAATTGTCATTGATTCCTGTCATCTCTGCATCTAAATTTATATGAACACTGCTCATGCTGCTTACAAGATCTCATTCTTATTTGTTCATAGCTCATTTTGAATGCCCATACTCATTAACTTTATGATCTCATTATGTACACATCCTTGAGATAAACTGTTGCAGGGGTTTCCACACAAGTGATCAAAGTTCTCTATGGACCACTAACAATGTTTATTGTACTTTTTCAGAGGAATTGACCTATACTGGCATATCATGGGTGATGTTGAGTCTCTTAACCATCTACCATCATTTTTCACTTCCACGGTTTCTCCCTCAGTTCATTGAAGTCTGGGCATTAGGAAAAGGCTACCTCAGAGGCACTAACCAGGCCATCCTATTTGATTTCATACTTCTCTGGTTTGGTCTTCATACTCTTGAGTGTGCATGCCACCAATGAGTGCCCACAAGAAAGAAAAGTTAAAAAAAAAAAAAAAAAAAAATGGGGACTCATTGATTGAGGGGGAGCCTCCGCGTTTACTCAACAAATACCCCGTGATTCCTAGTGGTTTGACTTTTCTCTGTGATGTTTAGTTACTCTTGCCGAAGGTCCAGCCATCCGATCACTACGAGGATTAACTCTAGCTCTGTGGCCTCTCAAGGATTGCACACACACACACACATTCTTTTTGTGGGCTCTCATGTTTGTTTTTGAGTTGTGCATTCTCATGTAGCTTATGATCATTGATTAAATTTTATCTAATTTGCTCATGATTATATGTGTCATATTGTTATAATTGCAAGTTTGCAAGCTTCATGGTTTCTAGATTATTTCATCTTCGTATCACCTTCATGCTATTGTGCTCACTTACTTTTTGTTTCAAGTTCCACTTAATAGTGTGAGTGTTTTGATTTTGCTCAGAAAGTTTTTTTTAGTATTTTGTTTTTTTTTCTTCTTCGCTCGAGCGAGGGAGTGTATGCTCGAGCGTGCTTTTGCAGATGGGTTCATTCTGAGAGCGTGTTTTTTGGGCTCGAGCGACCCCGTGCGTGTAAGTGTTTTCGCTCGAGCGACCTCTTCTAGTTTAAATAGCACCCTCTGTCCTTTCACACGCCAGTTTTTCCCTTTTTTGCTTCGATTGCTCTTTCTCTCTCACTACTAGGGCGATTACACTCTCATTGTTATTCATCCTTTGATCTTCACTCGATTTTTGGAGGCGCCTCTCCTTCATCCATCTTGCATTGTCATTGCTTGGTAAGTTTTTTTTTTCTCTATTTTTTTCTCATCTTCAGTTTGTCTGTTTGTCTGCTCTGCTTCATCTATGGTGTCTGCTCTGCTTCGTCTATGGTGTCTAGGGTTCTTCGTTGTTGGTCTTGGTTCTTACATTATGGTTTACTATCTCTCGATTGCTTGTTGGTTTGTAATTTGGTACATCTTTGCTAGGGTTTTACTAGGGTTCATTGTGAGGATTTTGTTCATAGGGCTTTAATGTCTTCTTACCCGTGTTTTGCCATAAGATTTACTTGCTTATTTGTGATGATCTCAGTGATCTCATGTCCTTAGCTTTGCTATTCCTATCAATATTATTGATGCATTTGTGTATTTTGGAACTTAACCTAGCTCTGCTCTTCAAGTTTTTTTAATATAATGCTATGGTTTTTGTGCTTTTGTTTTTTTTTTTTTACCCTGTTGGACTAATAATGTTTGTTGTGATCTTATGTTCGGTTTTGGGTTTCTAATGGGCCTTGGGTGTTTTTTGGTTTTGTCTTGGTGGGTTGTGGTCTTGTGGGTGTCTTTTCTATTTTTTTTTTTTTTTTGGTCAATCATGGCTGAGCCTCCGAAACGTCGTAAATCCACTGTGTCCCGCCCAAACTACAATACTGAAAAATTTGAATCCAAGGAAAAATCCAATCTGTTTCGAGAGTTCTATACCTCTAGGAAAGTTCACGTAGAACGGAATGTCCATCTTAGTGCTTTTGAGTCGATTCCCATCCATTCCTTGTTTGATTCTCTCGGGGGTGATCAAGTGTTGTTTTTTTTTTAGACCTCAAAATCTCAGTTTAGTTTGCGAATTTTATTATAATATGCATTCAACACAAAAGGAAATAGCTCCCTCTTTTCGCACTTGGGTTAGGCACAAAGCTTTGGTCATAAATGATGAAACTTTTAGGCAGTTTCTTGGTCTCCCGGAAGTCCTAGATTGTCATTATCCTTTCATTACTCGGAGTGGTGTTGACCTTGATCGCCTGGCCGCTGAACTTTGTGGCACTCCCCGAACTTCGATTGCCAGGGCGCTCATTCAGCAAAATGAGCTTCTTCTTCATTTTCGACTTCTTAACATCATTGTTTGTGCCAACATTCATGTGACTACTCATTCATCTCACATTACCCAAGATCAGGGGTATGTGTTATTTTGTATTGACCATCACCTTTCCATTGACGACCCGGAGATGATAGTCTCCAAAATGATTACAGTTTTTGAGGGCCGTAAATCCTTGGGTCTTCCTTATGGATGTTTTCTCACTCGTTTTCTTACTTCTCTTGGTGTTCCCACTTTTGATGATGACAAGTTTGCCTCTCCTGTTAAACCCATCACCAAGTTGATAGTCTCACAGAGTCAAGCACATATCAGGGGGGGTGTGTCGGAGTTGGGGTGTTTGTTATAGGTGATGATCCACTTGCCGAGGAGGCGGAGTTTGATGCAGCCACTACTGGTGCCCCTGAGATGTGTCCTCGTTCGTTTTGTGGCCAGCTATAGCAGTTTGAGCAATCGGTCACTCATTGCCTTGATCAGTTGGATGCTCTGCTCGATACACTTGATGGCCGTCTTGATCAGCAGAGCATGATGCTTGCTCAAATTCTTTCTTTGCTCCAAATGCAGTAGCCACCTCCACCAGACTCATAGTTTTGTTTGCTTTTGGACAGTTTTTGGACAGTGTTTGGAGTGTGTTTTTTGGACTTTTTTTATTTTATTTGGTATGTATATACTGTTTCTTTTGTCTCTCCTGGACAAAAAGGGAGAGTATTGGTTTGTTTTTTGGGGGGATATATGGTTGGGGTTTATGGGATATATCGTTGTTGAATTTGCATACTCATTGTGGATTTTGCAGGCAGACTGGACATATATCATTGTTGAATTTGCATACTCACTGTGGATTTTGCAGGCAGACTGGACATACTACTGGACATATTATTTTTTATTTGCATGATGACATAGTTTTTGATGTGTTATGTCTTAATATGGTTTTTGATTTTGAACAACTATTCTCTCAATTTTTTTTTTCTGGTGGTGGCTTTCTATTTTTGTAGATATTTGGTTTAGGTTGTTTTGTTAAGCTGAGTTGGTTGTGTTGCGTACGTTAATTGTTTTCATTAGCGCGTGTGTTTTCTAGGAAATTGTTAGAATGTTTTGTCCGGGAATTGACAAAGAGGGAGATTGTTAGGTCCTTTAGTCTTGTCAATCTCGTGAACAAACATGTTTTATTGAGTTGTAATTTTCCAAAGTTTGTTGTCTTGCTCGCTCGAGCAAAAGCTGCTTTTGTCTGCCAAAAACCTGTGAAGGAAGATTGTACACTTGAGCACAGGTAGCGTGGCTCGAGCGAAGCCACTTAAGGAAAACATGCGTATTTGGTTCCTCGCTCGAGCAAGAGAGTCTTCACTCAAGCGAAGTTCGCTGCCCCTGTTTTCTATAAGTACTTGTTTAAGTCCAATTCTAGCGTTACATTTTTGAGATCTTCTTTAAGGTGTTTAGGGTTTTCTTTTGGGGTTGTTTGCTAGTTTTCCTTGATGTTTTGATTGAGTATTAAACTCATGTTTTGATAAGCACACATCAAGGAGGTTGATTGTTCATATTCAAGAGTGTTCTTCTTCGGTGGAATCCGAAAATTCAAGCATGGAGTGTCGAAGGAGTTTGATACTGCGCGTGGTCATTGATTCAATAATAGAAATTGTGGATTCAACTTCAATCTAATCAATTCGGAGACGAAGGTTGCAGTGAAAGATATACATAAGATTTGAAGACAAATTGGAAGCGTTTGCGTAATTTGTTTGTTATATTTGTAATTTTTCTTTCTTCAGTAGTGGATTGATTAGTGGCGTTTCGCCTGTGGTTTTTGATCACAATTAAAGGTGCATGTTTTATCGAGTTGTAATTTTCCTAAGTTTGTTGTCTTGCTCGCTCGAGCGAAAGCTGCTTCTGTCTGCCAAAAACCTGTGAAGGAAGATTGTGCGCTCGAGCACAGGTAGGGTGGCTCGAGCGAAGCTACTTAAGGAAAACACACATATTTGGTTCCTCGCTGGAGCGAGAGAGTCTTCGCTCGAGCGAGCTTCGCTGCCCCTGTTTTCTATAAGTACTTGTTTAAGTCCAATTCTAGGGTTACGTTTTTGAGATCTTCTTTAAGATGTTTAGGGTTTTCTTTTGGGGTTGTTTGCTAGTTTCCTTGATGTTTTGATTGAGTATTAAACTCATGTTCTGATAAACACACATCAAGGAGGTTGGTTGTTTATATTCAAAAGTGTTCTTCTTCGGTGGAATCCGGAGATTCAGGCGTCGAGTATTGAAGGAGTTTGATACTGCGCGTGGTCATTGATTCGACAATAGAAGTTGTGGATTCAACTTCAATCTAATAAATTTCGAGACGAAGGTTGCGGTGAAAGATATACAAAAGATTTGAAGACAAATTGGAAGCGTTTGCGTAATTTGTTTGTTATCTTTGTAATTTTTCTTTCTTCAGTAGTGGATTGATTAGTGGCGTTTCGCCCGTGATTTTTGATCACAATTAAAGGTGCATGTTTTATCGAGTTGCAATTTTCCTAAGTTTGTTGTCTTGCTCGCTCGAGCGAAGGAGTTCTCACTCGAGTGAAAGCAGCTTCTGTCTGCCAAAAACCTGTGAAGAAAGATTGTGCGCTCAAGCACAAGTAGCGTGGCTTGAGCGAAGCCACTTAAGGAAAACACGCGTATTTGGTTCCTCGCTGGAGCGAGCTTCGCTACCCCTGTTTTCTATAAGTACTTGTTTAAGTCCAATTCTAGGGTTACGTTTTTGAGATCTTCTTTAAGGTGTTTAGGGTTTTCTTTTGGGATTGTTTGCTAGTTTTCCTTGATGTTTTGATTGAGTATTAAACTCATGTTCTGATAAGCACACATCAAGGATGTTGGTTGTTCATATTCAAAAGTGTTCTTCTTCGGTGGAATCCGGAGATTTAGGCGTCGAGTGTTAAAGGAGTTTGATACTGCGCGTGGTCGTTGATTCGGCAATAGAAGTTGTGGATTCAACTTCAATCTAATCAATTCCGAGACGAAGGTTGCAGTGAAAGATATACAGAAGATTTGAAGACAAATTGGAAGCGTTTGCGTAATTTGTTTGTTATCTTTGTAATTTTTCTTTCTTCAGTAGTGGATTGATTAGTGGCGTTCGCCTGTGATTTTTTTATCACAATTGAAGGTTCTTCAATTGTGATTTTTTTCACGTAAAAATCGTTTGTATCAATTTATTGTTTTTCGAAAAAAACAATCTAAATTACTTTCGTACGTGCTTGATGATTTAGATTGTGAGTTTTAATTGATTGAGAATTGGAATAATGAAATCTTCATCTAATCATGAATCACTTAGATTTTTCAGGTATGCATTGTAAGAAATTTAGAACATCTTTTTTTATTTTAGTTTCTTTTTTCTACTGCTTTAAAATCAGACATCATCTTCCATCAATTGGAGTTTTGTGATTGACGATGAGCTTTGTCACGTTTGATTCAAATGACACAATCAAACATTTTCCTAACTTTTTCATACTTGAGAATCTTAACGCTGTATTTGGTTAAGAGATTTGGGAAGGAATTTGAAAAGGAAAATGGAAAATGTAGCTGAAATATAAATAAAATATCCTTACATTTCACCAAGTTTCACACACCTTTTCTCTTTCTCATTCTAAATTCCTTTCCAAATCTCTCAACCAAATACAGCGTAAATGATTATGAATTAAGGGAAGTTAGCATATACATTACAATCATCTTTCCTCTTGTCAGGTCTAATTCCAAAGTCCTTCACTAATAAACTTTTAATCTTTCTTACCAAATAACAACCCCATATAATACAGGAATACTTCATCATGCATATCCCCACTATTGATACTGCAATTCAAGAAATCCTTTTATGTAAAGACCCCTTTAAACAATTATCTCAAACAGGTTAAGACTAGGTGTCATCTCTAAAAATATTATCAGGTTAATACCATGCTTTAAATATTATTACATATTGATCAATTCCATTTTTATTCTTATTTTGAGATAGAATTCTCAATATTAATATTAACATTGCTAACTACATTAACATTGCCAACCCTACTAACTATATATATATATATGTAAATAATACATATTATTTTATATCTATTGTCCTTTAGCCGAACGTATAGTAAATATACTGACGCGGGCTTTTTCGGTCTTTATTTAAATATCGGTATTATATATATGTAAGTAATATATTATTATATATCGTCCCTTGGCCGAATTTGTAGTAAATACACCGACATAGACTTTTTCAGTCTTTATTTATATTTCAATTATTTAAATATTAGTACAATACATATAAATCATTACATATTATTATTTATCATCCAATCAGGATCCAAATCAATATCTAAAATCGGATCACTACATGAACTAGCAAACTGACCAAGTCAATGTCATTAGTCCTGTTGGAATGGAACTATGATGTTACAATTACACCACAAATATGAGGGGTTTTCGACAAGAGGTTCCATATATCACACTCATATCATACAACATATTTGGTGAAGCTTCATAGAAATGTTTACAACTTTTTTTAGGATAAATTATGCAAATAGTCCTTATAATTTATACGATGTGCCAATTTGATCTTTATTATTTTAATTTACTTGATTTTGCCCCTTAATTTAACGGAATGTGTCATATTAGTCCAATTAATAATGGCTATTAGGTTTGGTGGACAAAAAGTCAAACGATGTGTCAATTTAGTCACTGTAGTTTACATGATGTGTCAATTTGGTCCCTGCCCAATTTGAGCAAATTAAAATAAGAGGGACCAAATTGACACATCATTTAAGTACGTGACAGTTTTTCGTTCACCAAACATAACAGCCATTATTTATTGGACTAATATGACACAATTCATTAAATTAAGGGGCAAAATCGAACAAATTGAAACCAATAGGGACTAAATTGACATATCGTGTAAACTACAGGAATCATTAACATAATTTACCCCTTTTTTATTTTGAAAATTTGTATTAAAATATTTGATGCAACTTCTTCTTATAGCTCATGAGACAAAAATAATTTAAATAAGTTGAAAAAAAGCTTATTTATCTAAAAGTTAGAGAATATATGCTTTTGACTTCTATTTTTTTATTATCAACTTTAAACTTAAAAAAAGTTGGATCAAATAGGTTTAGCATTAAGTTTCATTCATCATATTTTAACATATGAAATCTATGCCCATAACAAATGACCAAAGCACCATACACTAGAACGTGCAAATGATAGCTGCATGTTGAAAATGCATTTTCAAAAATAGATGATTATCAGTCAATTATTTTTTCCCAATCTTTAAAATATCATAACTTCTAGTTTACACATCAATTTTTCATAAAATTGATGTTTTTATAATATGTTAATTGATTGAGATCTATCAAATAAGATCAATATTAATATGAAATTAAATTTTCTAAAAACAATGAAATTTATCCATTTCAAAACTATGAAAGCCATATATAAACAATAAATCCGTATACATAACATTATCAATATATATAAATATTAAAATTTTTCACAAAATTTATCAGTTTTAGAACTTTGAAAGCAATATATATATAGAGGTAAAGATATATGACATGATCAATAAATATACCAATAAATACATATATATTTAAAAAAATTATATCTACTTCTTAGTTATATATGCAAGCAATCAGAGCAGTATATAAACAGTTTGACTCGTAAATTTCTCATTTTCAAATTTGAACTTTAGAAAAATTGAGAAATTCTATGTTTCGAGTCATTGTGATCAACATTTTGGAGGATTTTCACATCAGAAGCTGAGAATTTTCCTGTTTTGAAAAATTAAGAAATTTATCAATTTTTTTTTTAAATGCATGATTTCATATTCAATATGTATTTTATTTGATGGATCTCAACGAATAAGTTCCGCAATAAATTTTATTGAAGTGTATGTATATAATGAAAATTGTGATATTTTAAAATATTTATAAGAAAAAAAAAAATCAAAACCATCTAACATGTTAGTGTGTCACACAACGTTGCTGGCATGAGATTTTATGAACAAAAATTAGATGGCAATTTAAAAATTGGACTTTACCTCACAAACATTTTTATGCCTGAGACTTCATGGGTCAACGAACTTACGATCGCGGTATCTTTTTATAAATTCTTGTGGTGGGACTTTACACTATTTATGCCTAAATATAATTAAAGAAATATATATATATATATATATATAATAAAAATGATGACAAAGTGAGATTGTGAAGAAGGTACCTACTTAGAAGATAATCAAATGTTCTGACCACCTTATTAGAGAATGACACCGATCTTCAGCTCCATACTCCAATCTCAACCTCAAGTTTCCCACTTTGGTCGCAAGATCAAGTTGTTCTTTCACTCTATCAGTCAATCTTTCTTTTGATTTCAAAATTTTCTCCTCTCTTTTTTCCATTGCATTATACTTAGATTTGATGTTTTGCTGAAAAATCTTTGCGAAAATTAGTTTGTTTACTTCACTTTTCTTAAAAATTAAGTTTTTATTTTTCTTATTTTTTTTTAATTTTTAGTGAATTATTTTAATATTTTAAATAAAAAAATTTTATGTTTTAAATGTACGTAATCTAGATATACTTAAAGGGTATAATATTTGTATAAAAAATTCACTAAATACAAAAAATATATTAAATAAATACAACTATATATTTTCATATTTTTGTATATTTATTGATTTTTAAAAAATAATTTCACAAATATTTTATTTTTTAAGTGCATCTAGGTTAGATACATTTAAATTAAAAAATTAAAAAAAAAAAAACTCAATTTAAAAAAAAAAATGAATCCAAACCAAACAATGAAACATTTATTTTTTTGTTGGAAAAGTTGGCCCATTTGGAATTTTGACATTCAATTCAAACCCTATATTTTGTTTCATTTTCCAGTGAAACAAAAATTGATGTAGGATCAAGAAGATAAAAGGGATTATAGAGAAGATGTTAGGATCATGGACACCTAGAAAAATAAACAACAAGCTGTAGACACTCCATTTTTTAGCGCCCTTAAGACTTAGGCACCACCGATTGATTACCCAATGATGAATGTACACGCTTGTCCAAATGCTCGAATTCCTCAGCGGAAATCTCAATTTTGAGCCTCAAAAACCTCCTTGTTTTTGGACCAAAACAATAGTTTTTCAAGCCTGACCATCCTAGTGGCCTGCCGCCCACTTGTGTAAAATTTCAGATCTTTTTCCCAGCTATGCCAGCTGTCTATACAAATGCATGCACTGCACCAACTGTGTTTGTATGGATATTTCCAACATGGTCTGATATATTTCTATATATAGAGGACTCCCTCTCAAAAATTAGGGTTAGAAAAATCGGAGGAGCAAAAGTTTTGGAAAATATTCTCTCTCTGCATTTCTCTCTCTCTCTCTCTCTTGCAACTTCTATACCCTTTTCCTAGACACTCCAAACTAAACCTTGAGGGTTTTTTACTAAGGTGTTTGAGCTTGCATTTTAAGCTCCTGAGGGTGTGAAATTAGTGGTTTGTGATTCAAAGGGTCATTCATCTTCAAGAGGTATAACTTTAAGCTTCTTTCCCTTGTTCATTTACCATCAATTATTACTGCTTTTGTACTATTTTTCACCTATATTTGTGGGTGGAAACTTATGGTTTAACGCCATTAAAGGTAGAGGAGTGGACCACTCCTCTTTAACCCTTGCTTTCTAGGTCTTTATCCTTGTGTTTCCCACATTGTCATCAACTTTTTTTGATCTTTTTACCACTAATTTTCAAAGGTTTTCAGAGGCTAAAAAAATGGTTTTGAAGTCCCAAAAATGGAGGGGTTAGCCACCCCTCCCTTGGTTTATTTACTAGCTTGATTGCTCCATTATTTTAGCTTACTCTTCTAGCTGTTTTTACTTTAATTCCAACACTATTTTGAGCTAACATAGAATTGTTTTTATGTGTCAGCTTCATTTGTGCTTTGTATAGTATGCTTGTAGTGTAATAGTCTTCATAGGTTTGGTGTTTTAGGCATTAGACACCAACCTATTTGAGTTGATAGCATTTATTTCAAGTTTTCCATACTTGTGATCACCTCTAATCATCTCTGTACTTCTCTCCTTTCTTGGCTTCTTCTTTGCTTTGAGAGTCGTTTCAAACCGATTGTTTGTTTAAGCTTAAGATAAAGATTGTTGTGCTTAATGGTTTAATCTCTTCGAAGGTTCATTACCAACGGCATGACATCTCTCTCATGCCCAAAACAACCCTTTTTTTGGTACTTCTTTCCATTAGTGGACTTAATGCTCATTTTGGACTAAAATGACTAATGAATGGAAAGGTAATTAAAAGAGGTGTTAAAATTGAAATAAAATGGAGCAAGATAATAAAATGGTTTGGGGTTCAATCGGACGTTAATTGAACCCGTTGAGTCTTAAAGCATTTCATACTTACTAGTGATGAAAATGGTTCAAGTTTCAACGTCAACCGTTTCCCTTGATCAATATCATGATAGGGAAGGGGTTTGTGAGTCTTTAATTATGCATTTATTGAAATTGTATCCCTTGGTTCATAAGTCATCACACAATGCATTTGCGCCGATTGATGGCTTGCGAATCGAGTCTACCCCTCATTTGAGCTGTTTGATGATAAGGAGAGGTAGGGTGGATAGACATTTTCTGAGAATGCTCTGTTTGTGCTCTGTTTATTTTCTGTTGCAGCAAGAGAAGCCCAACATTAGTGGGTGGCCAGCAGGCCATCATTACTGGACGGCAGGCCATCATTACTGGGCGGCATGCCACTATTAGTAGGCAGCCGACCACCATTTTTGGCCTCCCAGCCACCTTTTTTTAGCCAGGAAGTTTCCTTTTTCCTACAGAACAGAGTAGAGGCAGAGGCGAAAAATAGTACAATTCTCTGACTGCAAAACAGAAGCATTTTGGCTGCCAAACAGAGGCATTTTCAGGTGGAAATCCGCGTTCATGCATGAGCCATCCCTAGCATTTCGGGGTTCGTTTAAATTATGTTGTTATAGTAGTATGTTGTACTTAAAGTGGTGAACTTGTAATAGTTAATTACTTAGTTCAATTCCCAATTTGTAATAATTAACTAGTGTAGTTAATTTATTTCATTTGGTTTGTAATAATTAGTTAAGTAGCTTAGCTAATTCATTTATTTAGACCTTCCTGCGTGAGAGCAACAATGTAATAATGTGTATGTCTTCCAAACCCACGTCTTTCTCCTTTTTATTTACCTGCTTATGATGGATAGCATATTACATCATATTTTGTTTAGCATTTTCCATGCTTTGCATCCATTTGTTTTGCACGCATGAGGTTCGGCTCATCATACTAATCAAATGTCAATTTCAAATTCCTTGCTTGGATACGTGCTTTATCATGTGCCTTGAATTGACTCACATGCCATGTTAGTAGCCGAGCCTTGTAATTACATTGTGTATGTGTTGCATTAGCCATTTGCATCGTTAGGATCATGCATTTTTCTAACTATTTTATCTCTTTTTGTTCACCTCAAGAATTAGGGTAAGCTTCATTGTTTTAGCATATTGCATAAGTGTGATTGTTGCCATGTCAAGCATGAATACCATGAGGCTAAGTGCTTAATTGATATAACTATTTGAATGCCTGTGGATGAAGGCTAATTGCTTAAATTGGGATAATTTGAATAATGTACATATGAGCCCACTTTTTTGAGTGGTACGTATTCCAAACAATTTACAAACAAACAAGAATCAAAATGTTCCAATTTTTGCAAATTAGTCTATACTTGTGTGCATCGCATAGTAATGTTAGCTTAATAATCAGAACAAGAGCATATAGTGTAAATAAAAATCACATCATGATTAGTAGAGGCAGATCTTTGATCGGATGAGTGGGATGCTCAATCTATGACTTTCCCCTCTCATACCTAAGTTCCCGAGTCAAGGCACTTTGGTGATGACGGATACGTGGCCTTTTGCACGAGTCACGGGTTTCCTAAATTTTCCAAAAAACATTTAGGTGGCGACTCTGTAATCTGGCAAAGTAGTCCATTTTTGGCATTTTGATTTAAAATCAATTTTCCAAAAGATTTGCCGCATTTGGACTCTTTTGTGTGTGT
This sequence comes from Camellia japonica, assembly GCA_030407325.1. Taxonomy (NCBI): domain Eukaryota; kingdom Viridiplantae; phylum Streptophyta; class Magnoliopsida; order Ericales; family Theaceae; genus Camellia; species Camellia japonica. Next base: position 55,901,863 of record JAPPVO010000031.1, on the reverse strand, counting down.
GTGTGTGTGTGTGTGTTTTTTTTTTTTTTTTTTTTTCTGTTTTACATTGCACTTGTGAGATCAGATTCAGAACCACGTGAGTCCAAACTGTAAGGCTATTGTATCTGAAAGGAGCACAAAAAGCAAGCTACACAAGCAATCACACACAACTAAGACACCAATATTTATGTGGTTCGGCCCAATGCCTATGTCCACGGACAGAAACGAGAATTTCACTAAAACAGAGCAAATACAAATCAAAGGAGGAGAACTACTCTCACTCAACTCACAGCTCTCTGTCTCTCAAATTTCTGATGATACACTTCACCCTCTCACTCCCGTCTCTATTTATACACGAAGAGAGAGAGGGAGACAAACCCACTGAAATTTCTACCTTCTTAATGGTGAGAGTTAACAATGGAAAGAACGTGAAGATAAGGGAGAACTGGCCTTGCAGATGCCCAGCTCAGACTTTTATGTGTGATGAAAGTCCTCGTACGCCGTCCTCCTTGACTTTATGCTTGTATGCATGGGGTTGGAGCTAACAATTCTCCCCCTCCATACCTACATGCATGACTGACTTCTCACTTGAAGTCCATCTCGGCAATGTCTCTACAAATTTCGAGTTTGTCTCTTGAGACCACCTTTGTAAGCATGTTAGCTAGATTCTTATCTGTGTAGATCTTGATCAGTTCAAATAACTGGTTTTCCATCACTTCGCGTATCCAATGATACCGAACATCAATGTGCTTTGTGCAATAATGATACATAGAATTCTTGCTCAGGTCTATGGCATTTTGGCTATCACAATGTACCGTGAACTTTTCTTTCTTTAGTCCAAGTTCTTGGAGAAATCGCTTCATCCACAACATCTATTTCCCAGCTTCCGTTGCGGCAATATACTCTATCTCAGTTGTGGATAAAGCAGCACACTTTTGTAGCTTGGACTGCCAAGAAGCAGCTCCCCCTGCGAAAGTGAACATAAATCCTGATGTAGATTTCCTACCATCAAGGTCGCCTGCCATATCTGAATCAGTATAGCCTTCCAAGACTGGTTTTGCTTCGCCAAAGCACAGACACATTTTAGATGTACCCTTAAGGTATCTCTGAATCCACTTCACTGCTTCCCAATGTTCTTTTCTTAGATTGGAAAGGAATCTGCTTACTACTCCAACAGCATGAGCAATATCTCGTCGGGTGGACACCATTGCATACATTAAACTCCCTACGGAGGATGAGTAGGGAATAGCCTCCTGTAGACACCTCATTTTTTACCGTCCTTAAGACTTGGTCGTCGCTGATTGCTTACTTGGTGATAAAAGTTGTGCAGTGCAAAGGTTCGATTTCTTCGGCAAGAGGAGCTCTAAATCCCAACCTTGCACCCCTTTTCGACCAAAGCCTTTTGACCAAAATGATTTTTAGACCTTCAAACCCTCCCTTTCAAAATATTTTTTGAAAAAAAAAAGTTTCTACGATGTTCCGAGGCTCGCATTTCGTTAAATGCTGTGCTTTTTGGTAAACCGAGCAAGGACAAAGTGGAAATAAATGAAAGAGAGGTGAAATCTTTGAAAAAATCTTCAAAACATCATGTTTAGAGGTTTGGAGTTGAAGAAAAGAGGAGAGGAGAGAAGAAAACTAGCTGAGGAGAAGTTAGGCACGAATCCGGTTAGGACCGAAACTAAGCAGTCTTCACTAAAAGAGGCATATCTTTTTGCACACTTGGAATTTTGATGTTATTCTACCATCATTGGAAAGAAGAATTCCGGGGCTTCAATTTAGACTCAAGAATGACCTACAAAGGAGTCCGAAGGAAGGCGATATGCCCATTTGAAGTTGGACCTGGAGAGCAGATTTTTCTGGCCGGCCACTGGTGCAGTGTGTCGGCCATGTGTCGGCCAGAAGTGCATTTTGTCGGCCACCAGTGATGGCTGGTCGGCCACTAGTGTCCAAAACTCAGTTTTTGTGCAGATATTTTCCCTCTAGTTGTTCTGCACTACTCCAGTTGTCTCTAATTCAGATATTTTCGACCTAAGCTCACTTTTTTCTATATATAGAGGACCTTCTCTATTGTTTTCAAGGTTGGAAATTTTGGGAGCCTCTCTCTCTACAATCCTCTCTCTCTACAATTCTCTCTCTCAAGATTTCTTTCTCTCTTGCCCTTTTGTGCATACAAGTAGAGATATACTTCTAGTTTGCCTATCAACCCTTAATCAAACCTGACCACCTTTGGGCTGAGGTATCTTGGTGGGCTGAGGTCACTTGGAGTCTTGTTTGAGCTCTAGAAGGAGGTTTAAGCTTGGATTTGTTGCCTATTTTGTGCTTTGGCTCCAAGAGGTATATTATTTGCTTTGTTAGCTTGTTTTACACACTTGTTTTGCATCTTTTCAAACTGTTTTTGGCCTAGTTTTTAATTGTAAAAACCTCTGTTTTTATGACCTAAAAATGGTGATTTGAGGCTATTTTGAATTAGGGGGTGGTCCACCCTTCTTGTCTCTTTGCTTGTTAAGCTTTTGTGGTATTATTCACTACTTTCAAATCAACTTTTTTGGGCCTTTTAACCACTGAATCTCAGAGTTTTTTTCAGTAGAAAAAACTTTGTTTTGAAGTCCAAAATTAGAGGGGTTAGCCTCCCCTCCTTGTGTCTGGTTTGCATGCCTAGCTAGCTTCATAAGTTAGCATGTTTTTCTAGCTTACTTTAGCTTAAGTTTAGCATGTTTTTGCCTCTGTTTTGACCTGCTTTGGCTCTGTTTTGGGCTGGTTAATTCAGTTGAGGCTTGTATTGTATAGTTGTAGTGTCAATTCCTTCACTAGCTTGATGTTTTATTGCTTTAATCATTATTCTTTTGGTTTAATAGCATGTTTTAATGTTGTTTTACACTTCATTTCAGCACTTTAATCTCTGCAACCTTCCTTCATTCTTTACTCTTTTGTTTGCTTTGAAAGTGGTTTCAAACCACTTGTTTGCCTAAGTATGAAATTGAGGTGTTGCACTTAATGGTTTAATCCCTTAGGGGGTTCATTACCAACAGTGTAATGCCTCTTTCATGCCCAAAGCTACTTGAGGTTTGAGCCATCTTTCCATTAGAGGACACTCACTTTTGGACTTAATCGATTAAAGAATGAATCGGTAATGCAAAATGTGTAAACAAAGTGAACAAGTAAAAGAGGCAAGATAAACATCTTTCGTGTTGCATTGCATGTGTTCGAATCAGATATTAATTCGAACACTAAGGAAAATTGGACATTTCATACTCAAAAGTGATGAAATATGCCACTTTCCTTGGTCACCATCACCCTTGATCATGCATGATAGGGTGGTGGTCTTTTGAGTCTTGTTTTGCACTCATCAAACATGTACAAACTTGGTTCTTTGGCCATCATGCATGTAAATTGCTTGGTTGGTGGTTTGAGAGCCAAGAGTTATACTCCTTTGAGTTTGTTTGATGATAAGGAGGGTAACAGTACAGATAACCCTTGAGAATATACTGTTTTGCCTCTGTTTGCTCTCTGTTGCAGCAAAAAAAGAAGTTCAGGGCAGCAGTGGCCGACCGGCCCTCGGTAGTGGCCGACGGCCACCATCAGTAGCCGACCGGCCACCAATGGTAGTCGACTGGCCATCAATGAAATTTTGCACAATGTGTTCCTGAGGTGGAGTAGAGGTGTTCTGGAAGTTGGTAGCTTCTTTGGTGTTCAAATATGTGCAAACAGAGGCGTTCAATGGCAAGGCGGTGGCTTTTCGAGTGGAGAAACCGATCATGCATCCCTCGCTTCCCAAGGCCATTTAATTGCTTTGTTTAAGTTAATTAGTGGTAGCCAAATTTATTAGTTTAATTGCTTTATACTTAATTAGCTTAGTATTTAGATAATTGCCTCGTTTTGTAATATTTAATTAGCTTAGAATAAGTTAGTTAATTCGTTTCGATTGTTGTAATAATTAGTTAGCTTTAATTAGTGTAGCTAGTTAGTTAGCTCTTATTCATTCGGACCCTCCTTCGTGAGGGCGTAATGTTGTAATAAGTGTGCGTGCGTGCGTGTGTGTATGTCTTCCAACCCCACATCTTTCTCCCTTTTATTTAATCGCTTTTGATGGTTAGATTAGGGTCATGGTTTGATTAGCATATCGCTTGCTTGCATCCATTCATTTGTCTTGCATGCACTGAGGCTCGGCGCATCATTCAAATTGCATTACACTTTCAATATCTTCTTTGAATACATGTTTAATCACATGTTGTTCAAATTGATCCATATGTCATTTAGTAGCCGAGCCTATAAATTGCATTGCATGTGTTGCATTAGACATCTTGTATAGTTAGGATCATGCATCTTTCTAACTAGTTTTTGTTTTGGCTTGGAGTACTCGGTGAGTTTTATGCTTTAGCATACTTGCATGATTGTGATTGCCATAATGCCATGATTAGCATGCTGGCCATGAGGCTATGTGCTTAAATGATTAACCGCATGGATGCCTGTGGATGAAGGCTTGTTGTTTGAATTGGAATGATTCAATGAATCTGAGTTTTAAGCCTACTTTGTGGTAGCAAAATCATGTTTTAAGCCTACTATGTTTGGTGGCAAGTCCGCGATCTTTAAGCCCACTTGAGGTGGCAAATTCAAACCATTTTCACAAACAAACATGAGTTGAAATGTTCCAATTCTTGCAATTTTAATCTATACTTGCTTGTGTGCGTCACATAGTAATGTTATCTAATAATCAGAACGAGAACACATAATGTTTATAAAACATCATATCATGATTAGTAGAGGCCGATCTTTGATCGGGCGAGTGGGGGTGCTCATTTCAGGACCTTCCCCTCTCGTACCTGTGGGCTCGCCTTTTTTCTAGCGCCCCCGCCTTTCGGAAAAGGGTTTGAAAAGAAGGCCTCACAGTTCGGACTCCTGCGGTTCTGAATCTAGTCTCACAAAGTGCAATGTGAAACTGATAATCACCAAAGAGTCCAATTCGGCAAATCATTTTGGAAAATCGATTTGGAATTAAATGATGCCAAAACTGGACTGTTTTGCCAGATTACAGAGTCGCCACCTAAATATTTTATTTTTGGAAAAATTTAGAAAGCCCTGACTCGTGCTAAAGGTCACGTGTCCGTCATAACCAAAGTTGCCTCGGCTCGGGAACTTGGGTACGAGGGGGGAAGGTCATGAATTGAGCACCCCCGCTCGCATGATCAAAAGATCGGCCTCTACTAATCATGATATGTTCTTTTATAAACCTTTTGTGTTCTTATTCCAGTTGTTAGCTAACTTTACTATGTGACACACACAAGCAAGTATAGACTAAAATCGCAAGAATTGGAACAACTCAACTCATGTTTGTTTTCGAAAATGGTTTGAATTTGCCACCCTCAGGTGGGCTTAAAAGTGCGGATTTGCCACCTCAAGTGGGCTTAAAACATGATTTGTCACTTCGCAAAGTGAAGTTAAAACTTACATTCATTGAATTATTCCAATTCAAACAACAAGCCCTCATCTACAGGCATTCATGCAGCTTAGCAAGTAAGCACATAGCCTCATGGCAAGTATGCGAAACAGGGCAATATGGCAATCAAACTAATGCAAGGTATGCTAAAGTATAAAACTCACCGAGTACTCCAAGCCAAAACAAAAGCTAGTTAGAAACAATGCATGATCCTAACTATGTTAAGATGCCTAATGCAACACGTGCAATAATGCAATTAATTGGCTCGGCTACTAATATGGCATATGATACAATTTGAACAACATACGGTTAAACACGTATTCAAAGAAGTATTTGAAATTGTAATGCAGTTTGAATGATGCGCCGAGCCTCGGTGCATGCAAGACAAATGAATGGATGCAAACATGCGAGCATAAGGTATGCTAATTGAAAATGTCCCTAATCTAACCTGTAAATCCTATGTGATTCGTGATTAGATAAAGATTAAAATATTCCAAATCCCAAACATTCCAAAACACTCAATCTAAAATCATCAAGCACTTACGAGAGTGATTTTAGTTTGTTTGTTTTTAGGAATAAATAATAAATCAACACAAACGATTTTTTACGTGGAAAAACCACAATTGAAGAACCTTCAATTGTAATCAAAAACCACGGGCGAACCGCCACTAATCAATCCACTACTGAAGGACTACAAGGTTACAAAGAAACCATACAAATTACCCAACCCAGTCAATTTGTCTCTGAATCTTCTGTAACTCTTTCACCACGCCTTCGTCACGGAACTGATTCTGAAGTTGATTCCACACCACAACTTCACTTGTCGAATTAACGACTACGTAAAGAATCAAACGCCTTTTGAAACTTTACGTGTTGATCTTCGGATCCCACCGAAGAGAACACTCTTGAATATGTAGTATCAAACTCTTTGATGTATGAATCTCAACTCATGAGTTTAGAACTCTCTCAAGAACATCAAAGAAAACTCATCAAACAAAACTCTAGAACTCTTCAATTAGATCTAAAAAACCAGTCCCTAGTTTTAGGAGAAAACTATCTTCTTATAGAAAGCCAAAACGAATCCTAGTTCTAATAGAAACCAAACACTTGAAGTCAATATGGATTCTGAAACTCGCGATCTCCGCTCGAGCGCTCCACTCTCCGCTCGAGCGTCCTGTCTCAAACCTGTGTGTAATTAAACTGAGGTACGCTCGAGCGCTTCCTCTTCCGCTCGAGTGTAAAATTACATCCTTCAGTACTTCTGCAGTCCTGTCGAGATACTGAGTTCCTCCAATCTCCGCTCGAGCGCACATGGCCCCGCTCGAGCGGGCAGTACAAAAATACAAAAATTACATTTTGATCAGGCACAAAGTTTTGTCACCGGATTTGACAATAAAGGGACCTAACATTTGTGGGGTGTCTACAATTGCCCCTCTTTGACCGAACTCAGAGTCACAAAATGACGCGAGTGAATGTCAAAGCCCAGAGACGACCTATTTTGACAAGGCCGCAAGACTTAGACAAACATTCAAGATAACAATACATAGTGGAGCCCGCAGGCTGGGACAAAATGCAAATGGTATGCACAATGCAGAAACCTAACTTATGATCATGCAATGAGGCTGTAATGAAGGACTTAAATGCAAATGTCATGCAAGGAAAATGCCACATTTACACAAACCAACAAGGTACAGTAATCTCATACATGAGAAGACGTAAGTAAATAAACACGCCACGCGTGAGAATCACAAGCCGAACCGCATTTCATGCAGAAAGGATGTAAGAAAATTTTGCAATCTTAACTACGCCCCACGCAGGAAAGGCTAAGAGCGATTGTCAGGCGCACCTGAGGTCTCAAACAAGATTCCGACGCACTGCATGCGTAAGAAAAAAATGGATGATGTGAACACCGGGACTCGCCCAAATGCTTATAAAGTGTAACGTCCTAATGCGTTGCACGCGGGAGGAGAAAAAGCAACGAGAACACCGAGACGCGCCCACGTATTTCTAATCGAAAACGTCCTCATACGTCGCATGCGAGAGGAAAAGAGGATGATGCAAACACCGAGCATACCCGAATGTTTATAACCAAAAACATCCTAACACGCCACACGCGAGAGAAGAAGAGGAGTGGTGTAAACACCAGAGGGTAGTATAAACATCAGAGCATGTCCCAATGTTTCTAACCAAAACAGGGTGGTATAAGCATCGGAACACATTCCAAACGCTTCTAACCAGAGGAGTGGTATGAACATCGAAGCACGTCCCAATGTTTCTAACCAAGGCAAGGCGGTATAAGCATCGGAACACGTCCCAAATGCTTCTAACCGGGGGGGGGGGGGGCGGTATAAACATCGGAGCATGTCCTAATGTTTCTAACCAAGGCAAGGAGTGGTATAAACACCGGGCATACCCAAATGTTTCTAAGCAACAAGGAGTGGTGTAAACACCGGGCGTACCCGAATGTTTCTAACCAACAAGGAGTGGTATAAACACCGGGCGTAGCCGAATGTTTCTAACCAACAAGGAGTTCAAGGGACAAGAATGATCTCACTTGGGATTCCTCTAAATGAACCGTACATACAATATCGTGCATGTAAAGAAAGACACTTAACAAGTGTGATATGATAAGAACGCACGTTCTATGCAAGCTAAATAACCGATATATAAAGGTGACAGCATACTTTATGCAAAATTGAAAGAATATTCTATGCATGAGACAAGAGCATATTCTATGCAATATTGAAAGTATATTCTATGCAACTATGCAAATGCACATTCTATTCAAGACTAGCAAATGCAGCAAACGCAGTGACGAAATGCATGTGCAATGCAACAATAAAATGCAAATTCTATGCAAATGTAGCAAATGCATGCTCTATGCAACAACAAAGAAATGCACATTCTATGCAAAGACAAAAGCGTGTTGGATAAAGACGACTTAAAGGTAACTTCCGATTTACCTCTCGGGAGCGTTGCAATATGTTAAAAGGGATAAATCTTGTTTGTGTTGATGAGCGACGACCATCGCACACTGGAAACGCAATTTTGAGCTTCCGTGAAGACATTCTGAATCAAACACTGAACATCCCTTGCACTTCTTGGAATCCAAGGACACAAAACAGAGCCAGGAATGCAGAGGAGACTTGTGGAAACCTGCCGGCCACCAGCCAGCCACTGGTGTGCCTTGCCGGCCACCAGTGTGCCCCTGCCGGCCATCGATGGCAGATTTGGGCAATTTTGACTTTTCACATCCGGGTCTTTAAAAACAAAGCATGCCACTTCATTTCCACACAACCTCACATCCGAAATTCCTCCCTCTTGCTCTCTAGGTGCTCTTTCTCTCTAGATCCACGCTCTCTACGCATTTTCCAATACCCTAAAAACATTCTCTTCACTTTGAACCGATTGGAATTTGATTTCGACACTTCTTTTTTCATTTCCACCATTCTAGGCTCATTGCCCCTGAGCTTCTCCCGAGGTTTGTGCACTTTTCATGGCTTTGACTTTCTTTGACTTTTTCTCTCTCCTAGGGTTGATTTTTTCAAAGTTTTTCCCTTTTTCTTCACTTTTCCTCATTTTTTTACTCATTTTGCACCTATTTCAGATGGCGGACGATGTTCCTCATGACAGGGATCTCCCCGAGCTTCCTCCAGTAGATTTCGAGGCAGACTTTGAAGCCGAGCCAGAGTCATTACCGCCGAGCATACGCCCCTTTGATCTAGTTAGGTACCATCCTCAGACACATATAGTACCCACTGCAGGAGGCATCAAATCCTTTACTGACTTTGCTGAGGACGCGCCAGAGGACCTCCTACTGAGAGAGCCAGCGTCTCACTTGTCAGCCATCACCGTAGAGCTACGAAAACTATTTTTCTGCAGTACTACCCTTAACTGTTTGCATTTCTTGCATTGTTTTGATCTGATCTCATCTCATGCATTTCCTTGATCCGACTGTATTATCATCACTACTTTATCTCTGACTGTACTTTACATTGTCTGATCTGATTGCATCTCATGTATTATCACAGGACGGGTCCCGCGCCTTCAGAGGCTATGGCACGACGACCGCTCGAGATTGGTACGGTGAGCTCCCAATTGGAGTTCGCAACATCATTGATGAGACAGGCTTTGGTATCTTCTGCTCCAGCCTGACTTGGGTCATAGCGAGCCGTCCTCTCTTAGGGGTTCTGGTGGAGAGGTGATGGGACACCACCAACTCCTTCCATTTCTCCACCACGTGGGAGATGACGATGACTCCTTACGACTTTGCTATGATCACTGGCTTGGGCATAGGGGGTGATCCGATCCCTCTCGACCCTGATATGGGGGAGTAGGAGACAGCATGGGTCGCGCTGCTTAGGGCACATCCACCGACACTCCGGGCAGGCATGGTCCGGTATAGCTGGTTTGAGGAGCAGTTCAGGGGGACTAAGCCCGAGACGGTCGAGGAGACAGAGCAGTATGCCAGAGGCTTCCTCATGTTCATTTTTGGTACCACCTTGTTTTCAAACAGGTGGAATACCGTGGGCCTGTATTTGCTGAATGCCTTGGTAGTACTCCATCGAGTTCAGTTCTATGATTGGAGCGGAGCCGGTCTCATCACTTTGTACGGATATATGAGTTCGACTTCCCGCAGGAGTGAGAGCTTGATTGGAGGCTACTGCCGGGCTTGGGAGGTACACAGCTTAGTCCCCCCATTTCTGCTTTACATTTTCTGCTCAGTATTTCCTGTTTTACACTTGTTCAGCACATGTACTTTTTGCTCTGCATTTTCTGTACCCACTCATGCACTGTATTCTTTCTGCTTCGCATTTTCTGTATCTGCTCATACACTGTATTCTTTCTGCTTCGTATTTTCTGTATCTGCTCATACACTGTATGCTTTCTGCTTCGCATTTTCTGTATCTGCTCATACACTGTATTGATCGCATATCATCGCACTTTCCCTGCAGTTATAGGTGTACGCGTACTTCCCGGCTCTCGCTCCAGAGCCTGTAGAGGAGGTTCCAGTGACAGTCCCCTTTTCTCGGGTATACGACGGCCAACTCCGCTGTAGGACCCAGGAAAACTTCATGTTTTTCCACTAGTATTTTGATGTGGTTGCGGCGCATGAGGTAACCCAAAACAAAGTCATCTCACTTTTCATTCACTTTAATCCACATAATAACAACTGATAGCAACTAATAATCTGGTTACTTTCTCTTTCAGATCACATGGCAGCCTTAGGCCATGATACTTTCAAGGCTCCGAGCCCAGTATGATACAGCTCGGGTCATCACCCACCATCACGTTCTTCTCGAGGGTCCGATTTGCCGCGCCTGGTTCTTGGGCAAGCGCTTTACGCGCCAGACTTTGGGCTTGCCTGCCCCATTCATACCGATGGCACCTCCAGCGTCCATGAGAGCGACACATAGTCTATCTACTGACGAGGTGATCTAGTTCATGGTAGGGCTGGCGGTAGAGTATTTAAGCATGGAGGGCGATTATACGACCTTCATCTAGACACACCTGATGTCGCCTCTGACCGGCGTTTGTGGGGGCGAAGGAGTGAGAGCTCCTGCTGTGAGGGTGAGATACAGAGCGAATCAGGCGAGCACAGCCCGTGGCATAGAGACTCCCAAGGCAGAGCAGAGGGCTAGTGGGCCGGAGCTTCCGACCGAGCTGACAGGTTGGCGGTACTCTAAAGAGGCTTATCAGATCCCGATCGAGCCTCCGTTGGCTAGTCTTAAATAGGTCAGGGCGCCTGATGTACCTTCGGTATGCACTTCAGTTTTCATTTCATTTCTCATTCTTGCTTAGATACTCAGACATTCATTCATTCCAGACACTGATCATTTCAAATTGCATTTGTAGGCCTCCACAGAGTATGTTGAGGGATTACTCGAGATGCTGGCCTCATTCAAGGGTATGATCTTCAGGAGGGAGGCGATACTCAGCTTCTATGGCATTGAGGTAAAAATTTCAGTTTTCTTGCATTTCGGTCATCGAATCCCTGCTAATATACTGAAACTGGCATTTCAACTGAACACTTCTTCACCCTGCACTGATACACTGCGTGTATAGATCACATCTGACACACTGCATTCTCGCATTGTATTCATACTCTGCATGAACCTATTCTGCATACCATTCTTGCAGCTGATACACATACCGTGGCTGATATATACCAACTGCCTTTTCAGGTCCCACCTTTACCAACAACAGCAGTGACAGCAGCAGCAGGACCTTCAGTACCTCTTCCAACAGTAGGGAGGAGAGGGAGACAGGCTCCAGCACGCAGCCGAGGCAGAGCTAGGGGCATTCGTGATGAGAGTGGCCCTTTAGAGCCCATCTTAGACGATGATGATGATGAGACGAGCGAGGATGAGGAGGCAGCGAGTCTACAGTCAGAGTCATCTGAGGACGGAGACGACGACGCCGGCTCAAATTTTGTTATTGGTGAGGCTACGGAGGCTGAGGAGGGTTCCGATTCAGACTTTGATTCAGATTCGGACAGTGGCGCCGATAAAGACAATGCTACAGAGTCTGCTCCGCCGAGAAAGAGGACGAAGAGGGCCTCTTGAGCCTGAGATAGCTAGCGCTGATTATAACGACCCCAAAATGCGTATAAGAAGTCATCCTTGTTTAACTATGGGATAATGTGTTTTAATTTAATTATATCTATTGGAATTGAAGAACTATCTGTTAAGTTATGACTTTAAAACTGGAATTGACGACCTTTGTGGGTTCAGAAATCGGAATGGAGTACATAGATATGTTAATGGGAATTTTTAAAGCTATTTGGGAAAAGTGATTGGAAATTTAATTTCTCTGATTCGTTAATGTATATTTGGGTGGTTAACTTTGTACTGCAAATTAAAGGCCCTAGAGGCTTCAGAAACCAGAACAGGGGACATATTTATGATCAAAACAATTTTTAGAGTCACCTGACTTTAATTGAAATTTGATTTCGTGCGATTCGTAAGGCCACGTTTGGCTCTCCCTATTGTGTTAAGCCATGTGTGTGTGTTTATTTATATATATAGACATGTCTTTGAGTGGTTGGTCTCATCTTTTGGGAGCCCAAAATATCTAAAAGAGAGAAAAGAGGACCATGAGGGAGAAAAGAGAAGAGAGACCAAGATTCTTGAAGAAAAGCTTAACAATCATGGGGGTTTGAAGAGGATTGAAGGGAATTGAAGAAAGAGAAGGGAGATCAACCATGGAGGCTTGAGGAAATGGATGAGAATTAAAATGAAGACAAAGATTGAACTAAGGTATGATCATCTATCTTGAATCCTTATGTTTAAAGCATCAATTACATGAAATCAAGGATTGATATAGAAGATGTGAACTTTAAACCCCAACTATGGCTATATTATGCTCGTATTCTTTTGCTTGGGAATTGAGTAATATTTTGAGGTTATGATGTTTGATGGAGATTAATAATGTGAAATTTGTCATTTATTAAAGGGTTTTGGGCTTTGATTTACATGGAATTGAGGTTTGATTTTGAAAATGAGAAGTTCCAATTTTTCAGCCATTTTCGGATTGCAAACTGCCCAGGGCCACACGTGCGGCTCTGTTTCCCGCACGTGCGGGAGACAGCTCTGTTCAGCCAACTTTTGAATAAGCATATCTTTTGTCTCGGGACTCCGTTTTGAGTGATTCTTGAGCCTAAAATCAAGCCCCAGAAGTCTAGTTTCCAATGGCAGTGGTCGTACTCCAAAATTATAAATACAGAAATAGTTATGCCCAAATTAGTGACGACCGTTCACTTTCTGTCAATCAATTTTATACCATTTCTTCACCTAAACCATTTCCTATCGATTTCTCCTATTTTCTGAGACATGGATTATAACTTATTAAGGAATAATAAGCTTGGTGCCACCATGGCTAATTGATTGAATGATCAAAGAGAATAAGTAAAGGATCGAGTATAATCTCATATTATGTGTTGTGCACTGTACTTGTAGGTCGAGACGAGGACATCGTCCCATTACTACCGGGAGCCGATCACTATGAGTAATAGTAGTGTAACAATGTGTTTCACTTACTTCCTGTGATTATGATTTATGTATTGTTATTTGTGAATGGTCTATTCCATTGATGTTGTGCTTTGATTCAATTAATCGATATGCTTGAATAATGGCATTGATATGGACCTACGGTCGTTCTGTCCCTAGTAATAGACGTGGGCCCGAGGCCGCTATGATGTGAATTGTTCTGTCTCTATTAATGCAGTGATACATTTGCCTTCTGTTAATAGTTATTATTAATGTTCTCTTATCTGCAAGACAACTATGTCAACTTGTAATAAACCATGGAAAAATCTTTGTGCACTATTGAGTAATAGTACTGTAGTAGTACATTTTACTTACTGTTAATAGTTAATACTGATGTTTTGTTATCTGCAAGTTAATTATCTGAATTCATGATGAACAAATGGAACATATGTGTATTATGGAACAATGATATCTTTGTGTATCTGGAATCATTCTGTTTTGTTAATATGGGCCCGAGGCCAATCTGTTGATATCTGGGCCTGAGGCCGCTCTGCATAATATGTTGGGCCTAAGGCTGTTCTGTATTATATCTGGGCTTACAGCTGATCTGTATTATATCTGGGCTTATAGCTGATCTGTATTATATCTGGGCTTATAGCCGATCTGTATTATATCTGGGCTTACAGCCGGTCTGTATTGTATCTGGGCTTATAGCCGATTTGTATTATATCCGGGCTTACAGCCGTCCTGTATCATATCTGAGCTTACAGCCACTCTGTATTATATCTGGGCCTGAGGCCGTTCTGTGTTACATGTGGGCCTGAGGCCATTTTAAGATATGATTATGAATAAGATTTGTGTATGGTTCAATATGCATATTTACATTCTTTAAGTCTATGCTTGTTTAACTCACCTCCTTACATTGCTATTATTCACTGAGCCTTGCTCACTCTGTTTTTGTGTATATTTATATAGGTGAGCCATCGCGGATTGACACTAGAGTTGTATTGAGGTCTACCCGTCTATCAAGCCGCCTGGGGTACGCTTCTGTGTTGAGGCCGTAATTTTGATTACTGGGAGTTGCGTAATTTTTGGAGTCTTATTTAAGTGTGTGAGATCTATTTAGATTCTGTGATTGTATGTGTAACTCTGGGAATGTATTTAAATACTTGAATCTAATTAAACCGTCATGTATGCACAAGCTCAATGGATGTTGTCTTTTATTGACATTGTTTCCTCGTAAGGCCCCATATGTGTTTAAATATTATTCTAAATTTTGTTTGAGGCCTATGTTCGGGCCGGTCATGAACCAAACTTTAAGGGGCGAGTTTGGGTCGTGACACTGATCTTTCTATATCTCGACTTAATTTCTTTTTGCTAGTAGTATTGGCACTTTGTACAGTCCAGACGAGTTTTATTTCTTTAAAAACTTGTACTCTTTTGCAAAAAGTGACCATGATCGGAATGAAAACAATTTTTGATTAAAAAGTGTTATATTTTGCATTCTGAACATCGCATAACATCGCACAGCATAAAAAAAGAGATTGATCTTGATTGAAAATTTGCACATTCCATTAGCATTGTCTTAATTAGGTAATGAACCGACCAATAACTAAAATGACAAACAGAGCAAAACAATTCGATAAACAACACAACAACTCGATAGGCTAATCAATGCAAACACAACTCGATAAGCAAAACAAGGACTTGATAAACAACAGAAATACAACTCAATAAGCAAAACCAGACGAATACAACTTAAATAAACATGCTCAAGCCCAAAGGGACTGAAAACAAGACCTCAAAATACCCGAATAACAGAATACAACTGCTGTATGAAACAGAATCTTCACAAAGGAGGACAGTAGGCATAAAAAGGAGGCTGCCGGCCATAAAGGATGGCCTGCCGGCCATCTATTTCCTCTACCGGCCATCTATTCCCTCTGCCGGCCATCAATGTGCCCCTGCTGGCCATTGATGAACCTCTGCCGGCCATTCATGAGCCTCTGCTGGCCATCAATGTGCAGAACCTCAGAAATGTTGACACCTGGCCTCCACTCACTGCCTTACCTTCTACAAAAGCTCCAGCTTCGTGATTTCTTCATTTTAGCTCTGTTTTTGCCACAAATGGAGCTATTTTTTACCAAAAAACTCTCAAATTGGCTTGCAGCTTTAGATGGCTCGGAAAAGCAAAATTTTTGAGGTTTCGGAATAAATACACTATTCCCGCTGCGTCGTACCCCGCTGTGTTTTCCGTTCCTTCATGCCGCAGCTAGATGTTGGAACCCGGTTACGCATGTATTTAGCTTCGGGGGACAAGAGATGTGTCTGATAGTTGAAGAATTCCAAATTTTGATGGAATCTTGGCGTGACAAGGAAATCTTGCCCCAATCCCGCTTTGGTCACATCCAGGCTTTAGGAAAGGTGTGTGGGCTTACTTCTCATGAGGCTCGATCCTTGGTTCACGATGGAGAGCTGGAAATTCCCAGTCTTATTCACCGATTTTCTGATGCTGGTGACCGTGGCGACTGTCTTTGGCAAGGTTTTTGGCAACATGCCCTTTGCTTGTATATGTTGGCTCATTTCCTGCTTGCCCCTGGTTTCGGAGGGTCTAGCGTTCGCTTGATTGAAGTAGCTCAAGGCTTGAAAGAGGGCAAGAGTTGCATTGGCTTAGCATTGGCCGAGACTTTGATAGGCTTAGATGCCTTCCACCGGTGAGAAACAACCAAGTTCGCAAGAAGTCCACTACTTTTACAAGTAATGTTTCCCACCCCATCTCACATGTGTTTCTCACATCACTCAGCCCTCAGGCTCTATTTTTTTTCTAAAACCCTTTCTCATTTTTTCTCTCCACATACACCTCTCTATTCTTTAATCTCTCTTATTTTTCATCCCTCCCCAGATATGGCTCATGGACAGGTTGAAAGTAGTGAACTCTTGCCCTGCATATTCGGCACAAGGCTATTTCTTTCGCCAACGGCTAGTTGATTTCCCAAACAAGGGATGGTGGTGCCATTGGATGTGCCACAGGTCTGCTGTTGACATTACTTGGCGTTGCCCCTAGTTTGATCTGACCGAGATGTGCTACAACATGTCTTGACAGCCTGGCATTCAGTTGATTGGCTTGACACACTATGTCTTCTATTTTCCCTTCCGGTTCAGGCGTTAGTTTGGACATGACTAGACTTGCCCAGAAGAGGGGGTAAAGTACCCGGCTTCATTTCCAATCTGAGGTTCTCAACTAGCTCGATATCCCACTACATGGAGGACAAGAGAACTTCTGGCTCTTGCTCCCAATTTTAGTTGAGCCCTTTCTGGTGAATGCATAGCTTGGCTTGAGGATGAGGCGCAAACCAGGCCTACTTTAGCATCTAAAGCTTCCACAAGCTCTGGGAGGGGACGTAGGAACACCTGACTCATCGATGCCCCAAGTTTATTGCTTTGATCTGTACTTTCAAGTTTTCCTTTTGAATGTAATAAAAAGCAACTTTGATTTGTATCGAGAGTTGGAGAACTCTGTATTGAAATCAGTGAAATTAAAGGTTGTGGGCACTGAAAATTTTCTTTTTGGTCCAAAAATGGTCTAAGTTGTAAAAAGATTAATTTGGACAAAATCAACTTTTATTAAAACTTTTCAAAACCATTTTCGATAAGGATCACAACTGGACACACCAAGAATCTATCCTTGAGATGTACAACCCCGAATCCAGCAAATGGAAAGTTGCCCCTTGTCTGCATAGCATTGCACTGTATTGTAACCAGCTCTCATAGTGAAGACCACAACCGAACTCTTGGATGCAGAAAAGACAAAGATGACCAAAACAATCTCATGGACACAGTTGATTTGGAAGTGTTTATGGCTGGAATTCAGAATGAAGTTGCCTACGTATCCCGAAGATGGGAATCAAGCCTTACGTAGTTCAGTTCGGGTTCACTCAGGTATTAACACTCTCCTTTTGCGCTCTAACTTTTGCCAAGGCTGCCCTTTCTGGGTTTTCAACCTTGTGAGCTCAGTTTTTCTTATTTCAAATTTTTTATGGTCTAGCTTTTGCCTAGGTCGCCCTTTCGGGTTTTCGGCCTAGCGAGCCTCTCAAGGGTAGTATTTCTTCAACTTGTCCATGTTGATTGGTTGGGAGAATTCGAGGCCATCTAGGTCTATAAAAATGACAGCTCCACCCAACCAGATAGATTTGATGATGTAAGGACCAGTTTAATTAGGTCTGAACTTGCCCTTAGGATCATGGATGGGAGCCCGATTGTCTTTGAGAACCAAATCCCCTTCTTTCAGATTCCTAGACTTAACTTTCTTGTTGAAAGCCCTGGTGATTTTGCGTTGATAACCTTGGACGTGGTACAGTGCTTTCAGCCTCCTCTCGTCGAACATCATTAGTTCCTCGAACCTGCTCTACTACCATTCTGCTTCTGCTACCTGGCGCTCAGCCATAACTCGCAGCGACGGAACCTCAACTTCAATCGGTAGAATAGCTTCCATCCCATAAACCAGAGAATATGAAGTTGCCCTAATAGATGTCCGAATTGAAGTCCTATAGCCCCAGAGAACAAATGGCAACTTGTCTGGCCAGTCCTTGTAGGTTTCCACCATCTTTTGTAGAATATGCTTGATGTTCTTGTTGGCGGCCTCAACAACTCCATTGGTTTGCTGTCGACACGTGGATGACTCATGAAAAACCACGTTGTATTTCTCCAACAAGTCGATCACTTCTTTCTTGAAGTGGGAACCATTGTCCGAGATGATCTCATTCAGGACCCCATGGACAGATGATATTATTCCTGATGAACTTGGCTACGTGCGATGCTTTCAGCACTGTGTAGGATTGGGCTTCGACCCACTTTGTAAAATAGTCTATTGCCACTAGGATATACTCATGCCCGTTTGACCCCTTCGGAGTAACTGTCCCAATAGCATCAATTCCCCAGACTGAAAATGGCCATGGTGAAGTCATGTTGTACAGTTTCGATGGCGGGATGTTCATGCGATTTGCATGAATTTGGCATTTGTGGCATCGCCGAACAAAACTAATACAATCCTCCTCCATGGTTGACCAGTAATAACCCTGTATGAGAATCTTCCGAGCTAGCATTACTCCGCTCATGTGTGATCTGCACTCTCCTCTATGGATGGCCTCCATTAGGCGCTTCGACTCTTCTGTATCGACACACAGTTTATGCATTCCCAGATGGCCTCGTTTGTACAATTTACCCCCGCAGATGATAAACTGAGCAGTCATTCGGTTTATTGCCCTCTTATCTTTGGCATTTGCCCCTAGTGGATAAGCCTCCTTCTCCAAGAAGTTCCAGATGTCATGATACCAGGGGTTCTGATCTTGTACTTCTTCTATCACGGCAATCAACTCGTAGGCCGGCACATATCTTTGTTCAATAATGATCGGACGCATCTGGACTCCGAAAGGGATGTCTATCATGGAAGATAGGGTTGATAAAGCGTCAACGAACCTGTTGTTCTCTCTTAACAGATGTGTGAAAGTTAACTTCTCATACCTGTGAATCAGAACGTCCAGGGTTTGGTGATAGATTTTCATCCTTTCTTCTTTAACCTTCCAATCTCCTTTTGCTTGAGACACAACTAGGTTCAAGTCCCTAATGACGTCCAACTGTTTTGCCCTTAGTTCCAGGGCGGCTTCCAAGCCAGCGATACATGCCTCGTATTCTGCTTCGTTGTTTGATACCTTGAACCGGAGTTTGAAAGCTAAGGGTATATGGGAATTGTCAGGTGCTATCAGCAACACCCCAATCCTATAACCGTACTGGTTAGACGCTCCGTCAAAGTACATGGTCCAAATCTCTTCCTCAACCTGCAAAATGGCCTCATTTGGGAACAAATACTCTACTGCTTCATCCCCCATCCACTGGGTGATCAACTAGGAACTCCGCTATGGCTCTCCCCTTGATAGACTTGCGAGTCATATACTTCAAATCAAATTCAGAGAGAAGAAGCAACCAACGGGCTAGCCTACCCATAAGCGCTGGTTTCTCAAAGAGATATTTGATGGGATCTAATGTCGAAACCAGAATTACGGAGTGAGCTAACAGGTAGTGCCTCAACTTCCTGGTAGCCCATACTAAGGCCAAGCAAGCCTTTTCCAGCGGGGTGTAACGGGTCTCATATTCCAACATCTTCTTACTCAAGTAATAGATGGCCTTCTCCAGTCTATCCTCAGATTCCTACGCAAGCATGCAGGCCATTGTTGTGTCGGTTACTGACAGATACAAAATCAACAGCTTCCCCGGCTCTGGCGGTGACAACACGGGCGGGTTCTGAAGATACTGTTTGATCCACTCAAAAGCAACCTGGCATCGGTCATCCCATTAGAATTTCTTTCCTTTCTTCAGGAGACCAAATAGTGGTTCACAAGTCAAGGTTAATTTTGCAATAAACCGTCTTATGAATTGCACTTTTCCCAGAAAGCCTCGCACCTCCTTTCCAGTCCTTGGTGCTGGCATTTCTAGGATGTCCTTGATTTTGAAAGGATCGACCTCAATGCCCCTTTGCGTAATTAGGAACCCTAGCATCTTCCCTGCTGTGACACAAAAAGTGCACTTCTGTGGATTCAGTCGCAACCAATATTCTCTGATCCGTTGGAAAATTTTCTTCAAGGTGGTGTAGTGGCCCTCTCTTTCCTTGGACTTGACAATCATGTCGTCTACATACACCTCAACCTCTTTGTGGATCATATCATGCAAGATCGTGGTTGCAGCCCGTTGATAAGTAGCCCTAGCATTTTTCAGATCGAACGGCATTACCCTGTAACAGTAGGTTCCCCACGGCGTGGTGAAGGCAGTCTTCTCCCTATCCTCAGGCGCCATCAAGATCTGGTTGTACCCAAAAAATCCATCCATAAAGGAGAGCAATGCATGGCCTGTGGTGAAGTCCACCAACTCGTCGATATGGGATAGAGGAAAGTCGTCCTTTGGACTGGCTTTGTTCAGATCTTTGAAATCCACACACACCCGAATTCTACCATCTTTCTTTGGCACCGGAACAATGTTGGCCAACCAAGTAGGATACTCAGATACTACCAAGAACCCTGCATCTATCTTCTTGGTGACCTATTCCTTGATTTTCAAAGCCCAATCTGGGCGTATTCTCCGAAGCTTCTGTTTGACGGGTCGGGCCTCAGAGTCAAGAGGGATCCGGTGCTGTATAACCTCAGGATCGATTCCAAGCATGTCTTCGTAGGACCCCGCGAAAACATCTTTGAAATCTTTTAACAAAGCGACTAAGCGCTCACGTTCCTCCGAAGACAACGTGGACCTGATCAGGACCAGACGCGGATCCTTCTTAGTACCCACATTAATTGCAACGATTTCATCAACCAGGGGTTTTACAAACCTCTCATTCTCTCGATCAATCAAATGTTAAAAACCAGAGGGATTCCTTCCTCGTCGTTTTTATCAAAATTTTGAAAGTCATGATTAATGCAATATACAAGTGGCACAGAAAAGTACTCAGCAATAGCAGCGGTACCATTCTCATTAAAAGCTTCCAGCTCGTCCAATTCCTCGGTTACAACCGACTCAAAAGAAAAGGAAAAAGATGACCTGGACAAAACAACAGCATCCGGGTTATCAACCCCAGAAATACCGGACTCTGACTTAGAAGAACTAGAATTTGATTCTGACTCCACGAACTTTGTGGAATCAGATTCTAGTTCACTACCTGATTCAAAACTGCTAGACAAAAAGCCCTCCTCGAACTGCCAAACAAGGGAAGGTGCGATAGATGCATCCAGAATACCACCAGAAGGGTCCACAGCCAATTGATCTCCAATCATGGAAACGGTGAAGGCATCCCTCAAGCTCTCCGGTTTGATCTGAGGATCCGAAAGGAGACAAGATAGCGCTCCTATCTCAAGTTCTATGCCATCGGACTCATCCTCTGTACACTATTCAGCCTCAACTGGTAGGTCAATTTGTTCCTCTACAACGTCATCCCCTTGCAGCTGTAGGTCGAAGAAGATCTCAAAGCCGGGCAAACGACGCTTCTCAAAGTTCAACCATGGCTCAGGAAAGCCGCAAAATGGGAAATCTTTCCCCTCCCGGACAAAGCGACCGTTCAGGGTTCCTTGAATGGGTCTATGCACCAACTCATAGTGCTTCCCGCTTTGCTTAGCTTTGGCTCTTCCTACTATTTCCTTCCCTTTTCTTATCCAGTCTTCTTTGGTAGGCGTGTAACCTAAACCAAAGGTATGAGGGTTATGTGGCACTTCGGCCAATGCAGTAACGCCCTTCCGACCGCTCCTTCCCAATCTCATTCTGGGTATATGCTGTTACTTATTCATGAGGTAGACTGATTGAGCACTGATGTACAACCCCTCATCAATAGCTAGGATATCTTGCACCACTCGGGCCTCAACCAAGGTGAACCCAAACATGAAAACATCCTCATCGCCGTGTACAATTTCCAGTACCGGTGTAGTGACTTCCGGCGGAGGATGTATGGAAGAATTTCCAAAAACAATAGCTACCCCCTTCTCATGGGGGTACTTCAGCATCTGATGTAGAGTGGAAGAGACAGCTCTCACTTAATGCAGCCACGACCGTCCAAGGAGTAAGTTAAAAGTGGCCGAAACATCCAAGACATGAAACTCAATGTCCTGTTACGCCCGGCCAACCTGGGTTCTGATCCGAACTGTCCCCATCACTTCCCGGCTTGTAGTATCATAAGCCCAAATCACCTGGGCCATTGGTACAAAGTCTGCTGGCTTCAAGCCAATAGCATAGGCCGTGCATGACGGACACACATTAATTGCAGACCCGGTATCAACCAAGACGACTGGTATCCATTTCTCTTTACATTCAATAGAGATGTATAGTGGCTTGTTGTGCTCAGAGCCCTCAAGAAGCAATTCCTTATCCGTGAAAGTCAAAGCCGGCGAAGCCCCTCCAGGGAAGACCAGTCCCACTAACTGCTCGGGGGTTGTGTCGATAGAGAGCTTAGCCTTATCCATTGCTGATAGGACAGCTTGTCTGTGCACCTGTGAAGCCATGAGCAATCCCCAAATGGATATGTTTGCTTGAATCTTCTTTAGCTGCTTCAGTACAGCTTCTTGTTCTAGCATTTTCTCCTTCTGTTTCTTCGCTTCCTTATCTTTCCCCGATGCTTCTATTTGGTCCAGGTGTGGGGGCTTAAAATACCGCGCGCTCCGAGTCATGTGATCGACATCCTCAGAATACCATGTATCATCTGGTAGATTCTGTCGCCAATCTTCATCTGTGTGGGCAAGATGCAAATCATTATCATCCCACCACATTCCTTCGGCAACCGACGAATAATTGTCCGGTTCCGTTATAAATATTCCTGTATCCACATCACAGTCAATCTCCGCAGGGCCTTTGGCTTTTCTAACCTTCTGATGATTCTCAATTCTTTCCTGTTCAAGCCACTTCAGTGCGCCCTCCTGAGCACAATTCTAATGCTACTAACACTACTCAACTCCTGAGCACAATTCTTAGTACTGGTGCTTTCCGGCAACTTTCCCTTGTCATCGACGGTTCCGGCCATTACAGCAATTCCTGTTTCCAGCTGTCCCTACTCTACTTGAGACCCTTCATCAACATCTGGTTCATCATTGAGCCACCCCGTATTATCCGTTGATTCGTTCATATCAAACCAGCCAATTTGTACACTCCCCAAATCTTGTTCATCGAAGAACTGCAAATTACTGATGTCCTCCTCAAGCTCGGCTAAGTCATTCAGTCCCTGGCTTGGTCCGTCCTCCCAGACTACATTAACCTCTATCCCCGTCAGGAATTCCACCCCTGGTCTAGCCTGACTGGTTGGCACAATGTAGCGGCACGAGTTGTATTCCTCTTCAATTAAGCTCATGAAGCCCTCAGGCGTGCCTTCTTCTACCACAGCCACCACCACAGGTTCAGGTTGGGATATGGATGCGCTCATCATGCACAAGTCTGTGCTCTCCGGGATGAACAGTACAGGCTTAGGTAGGTGGGAGGAGGTGATGTATCTACTGGGGTCATATGGGATGGCCAGTGTTTGGATAAGGTTTATTTGCCGAGGTGGAGGGGTTTGGTTATGTGGTGGGAGAGGATTTGTAGTGACGTTAGGCTTTTGAGGAGGTGCTATCACTTTGTTGTCAATGAGATCCTGAATCTCATGACGCAATCTAAAGCATAGGTCAGTATTATGACCATGTTGCTGGTGGAAGGCGCAGTACTTGGCCGGGTTGTTTGTAGGAGGGAGGGGGTTAGGCAATGGGCACGGCTCTAGGGGCTTCAGATGTCCCTTTTTTATTAGGACCCTCAAGGCCGCAGATAGAGATATATAGAGTGGGGTGAAAACCCTCTGGCCATGGGGTTAGTGCTTTGTAGGTTGTGAGTTGGTTTCGGATGTACCGGCAAAGGGGGTGGCTGTTTTTGGTGTGGTGGTGACCATACCAACATTAGAGGCCCTTGCAGCTGCATTACTACTCGTAGCCGCATTGGAACTCCGTATAAAAGCCCTCTTGGGCTGCTCTTCACTACAAGAATTTACATAATTGCCGACCACTTTTGCCGACCAAAAAAATTTTGGTCGCAAAAAAATTACATTTGCCGACCAAAAGTAAATTTCGTAGCTAAAAATTGATACTATTACCGACCAAAATTTTTGGTCGCAAATAATTAATTTTTTGCGACCAAATTACAGAAATTGTCGCCAAAAATATGGGCGGGAGAATGAAATTAAAAGGGAGCTGTGTTTGCTTTTTTAGCGACTAATATTTTTTGGTCACTGATACCAAAACGACGTTGTTTTGGTATCAAAATTCATTACCCGACCATCAGTTTGGTAGGGCATAACTTTCCTAATTCAAACACACATACAAAATTCCTACGCGCCTCTTTCACACCTCAGTGGAATTCGATCAAAGCCTATTCGCGCCAATCACCTCACCTTACCATCCACCTTGCCGTCCGCCGTCAGCGCCTCTCCACCGTCTGCGCCTCCGTCCCTCTTCGCCATTTCTGTTTCGTCTTCGGGATTTCTGATTCATCTAGGTATTTGTTTCTACTTATAATAGTTTCTCTCTGAAGAATATCTCTGGGTCGCACGTTTTTCTCTTTGATTTGTCATAATCGTCTTGTTCTACAATGTCTCAACCACCAGGGCCCTCACCATCGCGATTTTTTGGAGCATCTTCAACTCTCCCTAAAAACAATTTCAGGTATAAATCCTCTGTATCACTCTCATGAACTCAGTCTCTGCCTGTTTCTCCCTCTCACTGTCAATGTTTGTGTTGATGATTGCTACTGGGATATGTCGATCAATTTGAGATTTCGTTATGTTGTTTGTGAAGTCCCCCAATCTGTGATGTTCTTGTAGTGTTTGTTCGCTCCTATTTCTTTAAGTATCCCTGTTTATATTGGGAAATATACTTAAGCAGAATAAATTTTTGGTCGGGTACTTTCATAATTGGTTTAGGACATCTTGTTTACGACATCGTTTCTCTTCATTAGATTCAGCACTGGTGGTTTATGTTTGGAATGTGGAATTGTTTTACATTTGTGTGTAAAAGCATTTTGTGAGATTTGAATGTCTGTATAGCATTATTAGGGGGAAAGAGAAAGGAGAAAGAAAAGTTAGGTTAGAAACAATGAAAAAATACCTATTCTCTGTTTTTGTTTTTCCGTTTGTGTTTTGTTTGCTTTTTTTTTCTTCTCTTGAACTGTTGTTTTGTTTTTTTTGTTCAAATCTTAGATGCATTTTGCAAACATAGCATACATTAAGAGAAATTTTTTTGTTTTAAAAAAACAAAAATAAAATTTCCCGCATGTAGAGGCCAATGAGAATGAGGTTGTTTGATGTAGACCAAACAGGTTGATATTCCTTCCAATATGAGGATAATAGGAGGACTACTTAGCTTTTAAATTGCTGATGATAAACGCAAGATTTTTACAAAATGAGAGTTAAATTTCACTTACTTTTCAAAGCAATTTTCAATTATTTTATGCATTCCCACCCCCAAATATGTATTTTCATGATGAGAATGAAGGGATGGAGGGCCGATAATTGTTGTGGGAATGTGAACCACAAGTTGTCCAAAAAGAATATAAATTATAATTAGACTTTTTTAAGCGATGCATGTGAAGGTTTTTTTTACTCATATCAATAAATCAGGCTATTGAATGAATAATAACATAATAGCAATTATTGTTCATCTCTATGCTATTTACGTAAGGTAAACAAAAGATATATGAAATTATTTTATATAAGAATTGAACTTGCAAACTTCACATTACCAAGTAGTACCATACAACCACTACACTAAAAGCCCTAATTATGTTATAGATGTTGCCTAAGTGGGATTCATGTGGGGTTAATGAAAAAAAAATAAAGTAGCGGAATTTTTAATCCAAGTTTATATGCTAGGGGAGCATCTCTCCTAATTTTTTTTGGGTTGGGATCAGTAAAGAAAATTTGAGTTGATGAAGAAATCGTATATTACATATGAGAGGAGGGCGGACAAAGCATGATGTTGGTGATAAACCAACTCTAGCTTAAGCCAACACTTGGGGCCACCCAAAGACTGCTTTTACAATTGCTTATAACCCACAAGAGCTCTTAACTTTAAATCATCCACACTTACCACACTATTGCCAACATAAGAGTTTTACACAATCTTGTCCTATTCTCTTGTCTCAAATGCTATATCGTACCGCATAATAAATATTTTTAACATGATTGTGTAGTGGATAGTTGATCTAGTATAAAGCGGAAGAAATGATTTGGACATAGGATTGCCATTTGTTTATTCAGCAAATCAGATGGAAAAATTTATGAGCAATTGTCTTCTTTTATTCATTTATCAATTGATGCTTTTATGTTATCTTATGAAACACCAACAAAAATAATTAATAAATCTTACTATTTAAACAAATAAATATTTCATTGAACCACCACATAAATTTGTTCAATAACTTTTTAGCACTCAAAGGTGTTGACTTCTGTAGAGTTGATGTATTACTTTAGAGTTTAGGGCACCGAACCGAATAGAGATTTGGTTGCTTGTCCGTAAAGTGCACAATATCAGACAGAGGTATGAAAAAAGAAACCTTAGTTTTTTATTTTTTGACTGAAAGGAAAGAAACCTTAGTGGCCAAGTTTAAGACAAGAAGAAGAAGCAAATGAGAAGAATCCAATGAAAAGCTCTAAAATGACTAAACACCCCTCTCTTGTTATAAAGGCCCTGTCTCCATTAAATTGATAGGAATACTCATAAGCCCTCCCCAAATGAACTTGTCTAAAACCACAAGCAATTAACCTATGTTAATAGTTTTTTAATTAACCTAATTTTAAAATAATAGATCTTTTTGTTCGCCATTTTTTAATATTTCATTTTACAAAGTATATGTGTCACACATGTTTATGGATGCTTGTGGCCAGGTATTGGTCTCTTATTTTTATTATTGTTTTTATTAGGAGTTTTGTTTTCACGAAAAGATTTATGTACCTTTAATGTGAAGTTGGGTCGAATACATGTGTGCAAGGAAGGACTTGTGGAATAAATTTATTGAGCAATAAATCAAATATTGTAGATTAGCTCCTTTATCTTTTAGATCATCTAGGCAAATAATTTTGCTTTTAGTTCAAATATATAGTGTTTATCTGTAAGGATGTTAGGAAGTTCTAAAATTCCAAATTTTTACTTAGTGTCTTATGGATATCAAAGATTTGAATTAGCTCCAACACTTTTTATTCATTCAATTGTTATGTACCAGTTGATTATTTTACAAAATTGTCAATCATGAGAAGTTGATCATTTCACAATCTCTCCTTTTACACTAGTGTGTGCATTTTTCCATATAGGGTCGCAACTTTGATGGTGGTTTTTTTGTTTTTTTGTTCAATTGGTAGATGATTATTTTTATTTATGAAGATAAAATTTATTAAATTGAACAATCATAATTTATTGGTAATAGACCAAAAATAATCAGAATTGTCTTTGGCATAAATTGACTCCCTAACCTTGTAATTAGAAGTATGTAAAATTGTCAACTAAGCTAGTCCACTTGATTAACTGTCATAGTGACTTAAACATGTTACTAGTCACAAGGGCATATTAGTTATTTTGAGGAAAGCAATGCCAATGGTCCTTTTGGGCACACCAGTAAAAGAAGAGGTTGTGAAAGCAAATAAAGCACAAACACTTGTGTAAAAAGAGATTGGTATCGTCATAGACTCATTTTCCAAAGGCACAACAAAGAAAATGTGTTGTTTCAAAGAAACACTTGGTAGTTTGTTCTACAATGTTTCCAGCTCCTCCTTCCTCCTCTTCTTCTACTTCACGTCCATTTTTCTTTCCAAACTCTTCCACTATTGTGGCAGTCCAATCTTCCACTATTCTGTTCTGTTGATCTGTTTCCCCTGCTGTAGTGTTCCTCTGCTATGTTGATCCATAAAAGAAAAAAAAACAAAAACTCAGATTATTGCTGCGACTGCTAGTCTGTTAAAAAGCGGGTCTCAGGGTTGAAGCTATTAGTCCTGCTAATAGTCTGCTAGTCTGCTAACAGTGTTGCTGATCTGTTAGTCTGCCAATATTCTTGGAATTAGTCTTCCATTGAGTGTAGCTGGCTTCTTTTGTTGGGCTACTTGAACTAAAGACCTCCAAACATTAAAGGAGTATAATCTAATTATATTAAATTGATCAGATATGTTGTATGTTTTCCAAATTAATAGTGTAATTTTTTTATTTAAAAACAAATGTTGTTCATGTATGTAGAATCAGCTCTTTTACTCTGCTGATTTTCAACTCTTGGCTGCGTTTGTTGGTTTCATTGTGCTCAGCAGTGGCTATTGGCTGTTTTGTTTGTTGGTTCTGTTGCTTCGCTTTGTTTGTTGGTTTCTCACCAACTGAAGCTTCGAGCTTGTGCTAGCTCCAAGCTCCTCTTTATTGAAGGGTCTTTTCATACTTTGGTTGTATTCATCAATAAAGTTTTCTTTTGCTTATCATGTAGCTAACAAATATTTGTTACGGTATCCATGTTAGCATTGTTCTTTTGATTGCTTTGTTTCATAAGTGACACATAAGTTGTTTCATTTGGTGTGGAATTGTAGAACCCTATTTGAATAATTCTTAATGTAGCAAACATTGCATGCTTGTAGTTTGCTTAATTTAGTTTATTTTATTTTCATTTTTGTGAATCTCTCCTTCCCGTTACTGTTAGGATATATCATTTTGTAGTTTCTAACACTTTCTGTAATATTATGTAGATTAATTATTGTAATGGTTGTCTTTAACCTTTCAGATGGCTCAAATAGACAAGGGTTGGATGACAATAAAAAATAGATTAAGTAGTAGGGAGTATCAAGAAGGGGTGAATTCATTTATTGAATTTGCGATGAGAAATGTAGGCTTGGAGGATAAGCTTCGGTGTCCATGTATTGATTGCTTGAATGACAAAAAACATACGATCCACGTTGTTAGGATTCATTTGATTCGAAGAGGGATATCTCTTTCTTACAAGACCTGGGTGCACCATGGGGAACTTGTTCCCGTGGTTGAACCTCTCATACCGAATGAAGGTCACCATGACATATATAGTGAAATTGTAGGGGAAGATCAGGATGACGGGGATGATTTGCCTACTATGTTGGAAGAGGTTTGTAGGGGTTTTGCAATGGATGATGAAGGGGATGAATTAACTGCTACTTTTGAGTGTGTGGATGGGCGAAACTTTGATAAGTTATTTGAAGATGCGCAACGTAAACTATACCCGGAATGCACAAGGTTCACTGTGTTGTCATTTATTATTAAGATGCTTCACATTAAGGTGTACAACAAGTGGAGCAATAAGTCATTTGATATGGTTATGAAAGTTTTCAAGGACACTCTACCTGAGTGTGATGAGACTGTTCCATGGACCATATATGGTGCGAAAAGATTCTTACGTGGCTTGGGTTTGGGCTACGTTCCCATTCATGCTTGTAGGTATGATTGTGCACTATTTTGGAGGGAGCATGCACATCTTCATAATTGCCCCAAGTGTGAAGAGCCTAGATACAAGTTGGACAACGGAAAGGGTAAGAAGATCCCTCACAAGATTTTGAGGTACTTTCCATTGACACCAAGATTGAAGAGATTGTATATGTCCAAGAAGACTGCTACAGATATGAGATGGCACAAGGAGAAACGTGTGGATGATGGAATCTTGAGGCATCCAGCTGATGCTGAGGCTTGGAAAGACTTTGATCGGCAACATCCTATGTTCGCCATGGATCCACGAAATGTAAGGCTAGGGCTCGCCACCGATGGTTTCAATCCATTCGGAAATATGAGCACATCATACAGTATGTGGCTCGTTATCCTAATGCCTTACAACCTCCCACCATGGAAGTGTATGAAAGAGCCTTTCTCCATGATGTCATTGCTTATTCCTGGACGATCGGCTCCTGGAAGAGATATCGATGTTTACTTACGGCCATTGATTGAGGAGTTGAAGGAGTTATGGGGGGATGGGGTGCGAACTTATGATGCGAAAAACGAAGAGTCATTTAGAATGCATGCTGCACTGATGTGGACCATCAACGACTTCCCTGCATACGGTAACATGTCCGGGTGGACTACTAAAGGTTATTTGGCTTGTCCCACTTGTAATGAGGACGCATCATCACAAAGGTTAACAAGTAAGATAGGGTACATGGGGGCTCGTCGTTACTTGCCCGAGAACCACAGATGGCGAAGGAGCAAGTTGTTTAACGGACAAAGTGAGGTTAGGTGCAGACCGTTGGAGTTATCAGGGGAGCAAATATTAGAGCAAATTCAGACTGGGACATACAAGCCGTTTGGAAAACATCCAAATAACAGGAAAAGACAAAGGGACGAAAATCCAGTGTTGAATTGGGCAAAGAGAAGCATTATGTTTGAATTGGCTTACTGGAAGACGCTTAAGCTTCGACACAACCTTGATGTCATGCACATAGAGAAGAACATTTGTGACAATTTGATGGGGACATTATTAAATGTGGATGGGAAGAACAAGGACACAGAAAAAGCACGGATTGATTTAGCAAATTTAAAAATTCGGAAGGAGTTACACCTACAGAGTCGTGGTGATGGGTCATTTGTGAAGCCTCCAGCTGTGTACACATTATCCACGAAAGAAAGACAAGGCTTTGGTGCTTTTTTGAAATCAATCAAGTATCCCGATGGTTATGCAGCAAACATCTCCAATTGCGTGAATACTGACAGTGGCAAAATCTCAGGCCTCAAAAGTCATGATTGTCATGTGCTTGTACACCGACTACTTCCGGTTGGGATGCGCGGGTATCTTAACAATGAAATTGGTACGACTTTGTTTGAGTTAGGAAATTTCTTCCAACAACTGTGTTCAAAGACGTTGAAGGTGACAGATTTACAGAAGCTAGAGGATCAAATCATACTTGTACTTTGCAAGCTTGAGAAGATTTTTCCTCCAGCTTTCTTTGATGTCATGGTTCACTTGGTTGTTCATTTGCCGCGCGAGGCAATACTGGGAGGGCCAGTGCAATATCGATGGATGTACCCAATTGAACGGTAATTATTTATGCTCTTACCATATCACTGTCATCAACCTTTAATGGTAGTCTATATTTGGCAATGTAGTATGGACATAGTAAAAAAAATTTCTCTTGTAGGCTACTTGGAATGCTAAAAGGATTTGTTGCCAATAAAGCTCATCCTGAAGGATCAATTGCGGAGGCGTACATTTCCAAAGAGTGTACAACTTTCTGCTCGATGTATCTTGATGGATTTGAAACAGTGTTTAATCGAGAAGAAAGGAATGATGACGGTGGTGATCACGGCTTGGGGTTAGCCATCTTCTCTCAAAAAGTTCGTCCATTTGGTCTAATCAGTAGGGCACCAGATGTGCCTCTCCACGAACGAGAGATGGCTCAGTGGTTTGTCTTATACAATAGCTTTGACGTGGAACAATATCTAGAGTATGTTTTCAGGCCTCAAAAAAGTTAAATTCGCCATACGTTTGTCTGATTATTCGTAATCATATGTCTTACTTATCTACTATTCTTATTAATTAGGGAACACAAGAACATTTTGCAAAATGGAAGTACATGTGACACCACAGAGAGGCAACGGGATGAATTTCCTAAGTGGTTCAAAGAACGTGTAAGACATACCTATCTATCCAACATTTGAGCACATTATGCTATAACCAACTTGAACAAAGTAACATAACACGTATTGCTTATGTAGATAAATCAGTTGCGGAATCAAGGGTCGCCGGAAGCAACGGATGAATTGTGGTCGTTGGCCAACGGTCCTAGTGCAATAGTCAACACATATTCGGGATGCATTTCTAATGGTGTTCGATTTCATACCATCGACCGTGATAACCGTCGTAAAACTCAAAATAGTGGGCTGGTTGTAGAAGGGGAGCATGAGGGTCATTCAATGCGTTTCTACGGTTACTTGAGGAAAGTGTGGGAAATGACATATTTGTTTAGACATCGAGTTGTTTTGTACCAATGTGAATGGTATAACACCGGTAGCAAGAAGACTTGTCTCACGGATACACATGTCACAAGTGTCGATGTAAAAAGTCGATGGTATGAACATGACCCCTTTGTATTCCCAGCTCAAGTAGAACAAGTATTCTACGTTAATGATACCAAATTAGGTGGGAATTGGAAAGTTGTAGAACGATTCCACCATCGAGGAATATGGAATGTGCCAGAGATGGATGGTTTACCTGATGATGCTCTAAATAGTGTGTTCCAACAAAATGAAACCACCGAGGTTGTACCAATTGTGGACGGAAACGGTATGCAAGTTGAAGGCGGTGGCGATCAAGGGGTTTTGTGTAGAGATGATATTGAAGGTGAAATTATTCCAAATACAATGGTTTCACAATCTCATAGTCAAACACAAGTCGAGGGTGTTGCTGATGCTTTCATTTGTGATACCGACGAAGATGACTTCATTGAGGACGATGATGAGCAAGAAGAAGACGAATTTGACATTGTTTAACTATATAAATCGTGAATTAGAACCTTGATGTATTTAATACATACTGTTTGAGGACATACTACAACACTTTTTGTTATATATGTTGCTGCTGTGCTGCTGTGCTGTCCGTTTAGTTTGTGGTGACTTTGGTCTAATATTAACTTGTGAACTGCTGCTCTGGTTGTTGTTCTGTGCTGGTGCATTTGATTTAGAGTGTGTTCTGTGCTGTGTGTCTGATGTAGTGCCTGTTCTGTCTGTCTGCTGTAGTGTACATAACTGAAGGGCTGGCTGTCTGTGGTTCCTGTTCTGTTTTTGCTGATGTGTTGATCTGTGGTGACTGATTTTTTTTGCTTTGCTCATGGCTGTGTATCTATTTTGTTGCTGTGTTGGCTTAAACAATCTTGGTGCTTGGAGTGGATGTAGGGCTGCTGTAGTTCAAGGCAGTGGTTGTCTTCTCTGCTTGTTCTGTTTTGGTGCTTGGAAGGGCTGCTGTAGTGCCTCATCTGGTTTTTATTCATGGCAGTGCTGTAGTGCCTAATATTTCTGGATTTCCTGGCTTTATTTTCTTTGTTTGCTTTGTGTGTTGGTCTCTCACCAACTAGGAGGTTGGAGTTTGTTATAGCTCCATGCTCCTCTTTATTGATGTACTTATTCATATATTTCATCAATAAAGTCTTCTTTTTGCTGATCAAAAACCAAAAAACATTTAATATGTCATCAATATCACTTGCAAATTTATGTACATTGATTAATATATACGTATGAAATTAAGATTTTCATGGATGTTCATTTCTTAGTTATGTTATTTGTTAATTATTACTGTTGACGTATATGTATGTGTTCACATTAAAAATTTGTGCTTATCCATGTGCTCATTGTGCACTTCTCGTTTGATTATGTTAAAATGTAATAGAATGGCTCCTGCAAAGAAGATGCGCCGTTTACCACCACCGAAGAGGGCATTACTTGAACCCTACTCACCCTCGACCGATACATGTACACCTTATCCGGAAGGTCTTGCAGCAGATGGATTTCAGCCTATTGGACCATCTCTGTCTCAAATTAATGTGTTGTCAGGATCTGAGACTATTGCACCAACGCCGTCTCAAACTAATGCACCACATGGATTTGAGATTTGTGAAGCATCTCTGTCTGAAACGCAGGCACCAACTCCTCAAAGTCAAACAAGTGGCGCAGGTAATTAAATATGTGTCATCTACCTTCAATGTATCCATTGTTTATATTTTTACATTAGTAAATACACTAATAACATTATCAAATATGTAGGTGCATCTTCATCAAGGTGAGTGCGGGGACCAACAGTTGGAAAAGCAACAGCAAAAAGAGTTGCCAACAATAATGGGAACAAGCTCCACATTCCAATCACTGAGACATTCAATGCATTCGAAGGTGTGCTAGCGACCCCAGGAGCTAATGAGATTGGCATTCAGATTAGGAGGATGTGCCCCATTCAAGGCGTTAAAAGTTGGACTGTTGCTGATCCTGCGACGAAAGGGGCTGTTGTACAAGCTGTCCGGGTATGATTTAATTTCTTTCATAGTCTGTGTGGATTGTGGAAGAAGTGCACTTTTCATGTGCATGTAGGATGGGAATATGTTTTCTTTGTTGGTTATGAAAGCTTGTCATGCATTGTAAAACTCTGCATATCTCGTTTCACAACAGTTTTGATCATGCATAGTGCACTTTCGTTTCATGCATAGTGCACTTTTGATCATTTTTCATGTATGTACCGTTAGAGGTTGCAATATTGTGTAGGTATTTCTATTTATAGGTTCTTTGCTTTTTTCACATTAATGTCCCAATTAATATTACTATAGTTTAGATTCAATGTTCGGGAAGACAAGTTAGATTCAATGTTTAGGAAGATAGTTAGATTCAATGTTTGGAATACCTATAGTTATTAAATGTTATATATATATATAGAATGGTATAGATTTATTTAATTTTGTAATTTCGTATAGAATGATATAGATTTATACTAAATTAATGCCTAATGTTATGTATATCAAAGGGGAAGAGGGGATTACAATTATTAATGAATCGTGTTTCATTGATGCTCTAGGAGAATCATATGATAATAATATTTTAAAAGTTATCTTACTGAGTACTTTATTTAAAATAATAAATTAGGCACTACAGCACATCAGTTGATGTGTAAGAATGAATAAGAGTAAGAATGAATCACCATATACTAACAATGAATCGTGTTACACATCAGTTGACAGGTTCATATGAATATGTCTATCAGTGTATACAGCTGGGCCTAACTTATTTTCGCTCTAAGGCGACCTAGGCTTGTTCACGAGCTTAAATCTCTTGATTCAGGCATAATTGGTCTAATGATTATATTCAAGAAAATAAATCCAAAAAAGGAGAAAATGACATATGAATATAATGTCCAAACAATTTAGCGCTTGTACACGTATACAAAACTCAACTTCTTGTGACTGATTAGAAGGTCTGTGTTATCTGTGCTCTAAATTATCGATTTAGCGTTCAAGAAAATAACTTTTCTGGACTGCTCTACCCTTAGTATAAGCCAGTTCAGATTGTGCTGTGGAGGAGCACTGATGCAATGAGTTGTGATGAGCCCATTGAGCTGGAGGCAGAGCAGCTCTGTTATGCTACAGTTTTAGGTGTTGTTCTGTTTGCTAGTGAAAGGTCTGATGATCTGTTGTTGAACTATCTGGTGATCTGGTGTTCTGTGGCTGGTTAGTCTTGATTGAACTATCTCTTAGTCTATTTGGCTTGCTGATCTGTTTATCTGATATCAGTCCTTGTGCTAAACTAGTTCGTAATATATTTCACATTATTTTGTGGTTAAAAGGATCATGGGCTTAAGTTTTAACTTTTGAGGCTGTTAATTTGCGTTAAGTGTGAAAAGGAGTCTCTAGTTTGGTGAAAATACTGAATCTGTGACTTTCAATCTATAGATTCTGAACTTCACTTTAATTACTATGTAGGATTATGTTTTTAGACACAAATGTAACTACTAGCACAAATTTGGGGCACTAGAGCCTAAGGCCAAAACATCAAGCATAGATGGATTAGGCATTGGGTCTCCAAATTCATGTTTGTTCTCAGTGGCCATAAATATCACATGCATGAATTAAGTGTTTTTTAATTAATAATATTATACAAATAAAAATATATACTTACTATGCAAAAGAATAACTAAGTTCAGTATATCATTTTAAAATTAAAAAAAATCTGGTAAAATATTTTTTAATCGCAAAATATCATTGCTATATTATTTTAGTGGATGATTCTTCATAAAATCTTTCCCACAAATCAAATTGTGTTGGTCATGGCCTTTGTCAAGAATTTTTTTTTTTTAGGATTTTGCTAATAAGAGTCATCGGAACACAAGAAGAAGAAGAAGAGAAAAAACAAAACAAAACAAAAACACTTTTTTTTTAATTTTGGAACATTTTTAATATTTATTAACTATTTTCAAAATACTTTTTTACGTCAATTCTAATATAAACTATTTTCTTAATGCCAGTATTTAGCATATGCCTTTATATATATATATATATATATACCCCAATGGATAGACGAATAATCAATACACTAATCACTTTAATTATGTTATGTGCAGAGTTCAACTCTTAGCCTCAACAACTACCATATCTAAGCCATCAATTATATGGCATTAAGGCATATGGCATATGCCAAGGATTAAACAATTGGACCCGATTAATGTGTAGTTCATATTTGTTTTAAATGTATCGATAATCACATTTAACATAAATTGGAACAATATCAATTTTTTTGTGCACATTTATGTAGTTCTTGTCTACACTTATTGTTGTTTCATATTTTCTATGCCCAAAAAAAAAATCTTCATTT
This sequence comes from Camellia japonica, assembly GCA_030407325.1. Classification (NCBI taxonomy): domain Eukaryota; kingdom Viridiplantae; phylum Streptophyta; class Magnoliopsida; order Ericales; family Theaceae; genus Camellia; species Camellia japonica. The sequence goes on along the minus strand of JAPPVO010000031.1, from coordinate 55,865,606 downwards.
TATATTTAATTCTTAGAAGGTTTTGCATTCAATAGGATTCAACATTAACAATATCAAATCACCTAGTGTCTAATAGCTTTCCTATAAAATAGACAGAAATGAAATATTCAATCAATCAATGACTGCTTCAGTTGGCTAGAACTGTTACACATTGTTAGAAGATCAAACGTTCGAATCCCTAAATTACAACCTCCAATGTACCCAAAAAAAAAAAACTTCAAATGGTTCAATGAAAGTGGCTGCAACATGAAGCCACAAACAATACAAGTGAGATCATTAATTCATCATTTATGTACAAGCAAATTGGATTAATCTCTCTCTCTCTCTCTCTCTCTCAAATACTTGTTTAAATCTTTATTTACTTCAATGAGGATCGTTTTGGGAAGTTCTTTACTTCTTTTGTTTAGCCAAAGCAAGGATGGAATTGGAAAGCTTGTTAATGGCATCAACAAGGCCATCAATACCTTGCCTAGTGATCTCAGTTTTAGACTCTTCAATCTCTAGTCTTCTCTGGTACAAGCTCAAGAGCTCTCTGTGCCTTGTATCTTCTTTCTCATCACAAGCTTGAATAGCTTCTGCTATGAGGGTAGCACTTTGGGAGATTGCATTCCCAACTTCAATGTTTGGTGTGCTTCCACTTGCAGCAGTGCCACTTGTTCCCTCTCCTCTTCTCCTTCTCTTTGCTGGTGAGTCTGAATGCTCACTTGTATCAGAATCTGAGCTATCACAAATTCACACATCTCAAAACATAAACATTTGTAATCAAACCAATCATCTTAATTAACTCAAAATTAATGACAAATACAATATTAGTGTATGTGTGTGTGTGATGAATTCAGTCCACTTTAGTGAAAGAAGCTGTGTGATGAAATCAATCCACTTTAGTTTAGTCAAAGAAGCTTGGTGTCCACTGGTATCGGGAGACGTATCAGTAGTGTAATAATGTAACGATACTAGGAATATTGAGTGATATATATATCAAAAATCAAATGCCTAGTGGTGATTCTTGTCAAATGATCAAATAGAAAAAAGAACTTTATAGCAGCTGAATTGGTCAGTTGTGAATTGACAATATCAGTTTTTTGTTTTTTTATAAAAAAAATAGATTTTACCAATATCAGTTGTGAATCGATTATGAACCGATACATACATAAGAAACTGGCCGACACTAATGTAATTTTCATTCCAATCAATATATCATGATGTATCGATATCAATGAGACAAAACCTTAATACGTATCGAAGGTATTGAGTGATATGTAAAGCCATGTATTATTCAATGAGACAAATCTGCAGTTCTGTTGCCTGCTGCTGTGTGGCACAGGGGAGTTTTGAAATGCCTGCTGCTGTATTGTTTTGCGGGACTGCAGCAGAGGGGTTTCTTGCAGAATTGTGTTGGTTCGGTCTTGTTTCCCTGCTGTGGATAACGAAAATATTGCAAGGGGTGATTGTTGCCATTGCGTGATCCTTAGGAATGTGTTTTGTTGTGGATGTGGGTTTTTGCAGTCCTTGGGAGGACTTGTTTAGAGATTGGTTTTTTTCTTGCCCAGAAGTTCATAAATTTTGCACCTAAGGTTTATGAAGTGATGTTCTTTGTTTTTCATTAAATTTTGCACCTAAGGTTATGAAGTGATTTTCACACAATTAAATGTGTTCTTTCTTTTATGAAGTGATGTTCTTTTTCATTAAATTTTGCACCTCACTGTAATTACATATCACTGTAACTACATATTTTCAGCGTTCACATTACATAATTGCAAGTTTCATATTTGGTTTGCATTGATTATAGGATAAATTTGAAATAGGGGATAATTATGAGGAAAATGCACTATCCCAACAAGTGGTGGAAAAGAAGTGTAACGTGTTACATAAAGATTGGAAGTGCAGAATGAAAAAGAAATGGGAGAAGCTTGTGGATGCGGGAACTAATCCCTATGCTCATCCATACAAAGGAATCAAATTAGATGATTGGAAGTATTTGATTGACGAAGTATGGTTAGATCCTGCAAACAAGGTATGTTATGATTTAGTTATATAATAATAATGTATTATTAACAAGCTCTGTGAAATCATATAGAATGACGGATCAAATTATTTACCTATAAATGCAAAGTATTTGACCACCTTCACAAGGCTTCTTATTACTGTTATCATTGTTTAACTATATATGTCACAAGCCTTTACAATGTGGATTTTTGTATGTAACCATGAGCCAAAAAAAATGACTTAGTACTTTAACTATATATGTAATAAACCCGTACATTGTGGATTTTTGTAGCGTCGCTACGACGCCGGCAAAAATAATAGGAGCAAGCTACCCTACAATCACACAAGTGGGTCGCGATCTTTTCCGGCAGCGATGAGTATTGCGGTGAGATGTATTTCGTTGATTTTATTAACTTTATCCACAATTATTTCATGAATTAACCATATTAATGAAGGAGTGTTCTTTTTCGTGTTTGGCATATCACAGGTGAAGGAAAATGGTGGATTGTTGCCAGATCTCTGTAATTTCTACAAGGGCACTCATCAAAACAAGAGGACAAAACAGTGGATTGATCCTATATGCGGTGATTTACATGCAAGTATTCCAATCATTTGGACACTTATACATGCAACTTTTGTGTTTGTCTTATACTAACAATATTTATATTTTACAATTATAGGAGCAAATGACAAGGGTGCGGGATGAGTCTATCGAGGCTGGAACGCCGATGAGGCAAGAGGATATATCAAGAGTGGTTCTTGGTAAGAAGAAGGGATACTTGAGAGGATTTGGGGTTGGACCAAAGCCTTCTTCTTGTGATGCTGGGTTCTCTGCTGCATCACAAGCACGTGACGAGCAATTGAAAAGGCTTACATCCGAGTTGGAGATAATGCGTGCGGAGCAGCAGAGAAATCGTGAGGAGCAACAAAAAAAAGAAGAGGAGCAACAAATGAAAGAGGCAGAGAATACAAGACAACGTGAGGAGATGCAGCAGCAGCTTTTTGGATTTCAGAGCATGTTGGCGCAAGTTTTGGAAAATCGCAATCCACCAAATTCTCGACAATAGATAGTCATGGTAATTGGTAAGTGTGTTAAACCATATTTGATTATATTTATGTTCAAAGTAAAGACACATAAACGTTTGATGAGAATATCTTAGAGAAATGGTTGTCTTTAAACTAATTTTAGTTCAAAATTTAAAAGATGGAATTTACAGTTTAGTTTATGTTGACTAGAAAAGAAACTTCAAACATTGTAATGTTCCACTAATCCAAGGATGAATAGTTAAACGAGTCATTTTTGACTGTTCCATGGAAACCAAAATGTGATAAAAAAGGCAAAAACGAGCCGGTTGGGGTTGGATAAGTTGGAAACAGCCTGGAAACAATCCGAGATCGTAGCGGTCAGCTCGGCCTAGATCAAACAAACTTCTGAAAGCAAGCAACGCTTCGATAGGACGCATGATTAGTTCTGTAGGACCTAAAAGTGTGACAAAGTTGGCAAAACCGGGTCGTTTGGGGTCCAAAACTGCTCTGAATTAGCTCCTCTCTATTTCTTCTTTTTTCTTCTTTTCTCTTCCTTTGGTGGTCTGCATGGTGAAGTATTGCATCAGTCATGAAGGTGGACTGATCTGGAGCAATTATGGTGGTCTGCATCAGATCTGTCTGGATGCTTGTGGTGGTGTGCTCCAGATCTGTGGTGGCCTGCTCCAGATCTGTGATGCTTGTGGTGGTATGCAGCAGATCAATTCTGGTGGTGTGCTCCAGATCTGTGGTGGTCTGCTCCAGATCTGTCATGCTTGTGGTGGTATGCAGCAGATCAATTCTGGTGCTGTGCTCCAGATCTGGCTTGCTTTTTTCTGATCTGTTAAGCATGCAAATCTGTCTGGATGGTCATCCTGATCAATCTGGACAACTATGTTTGGAGTAAACTGGTGGTAATTTATTGTGAAATTAGAAATTTACACAATTTTTGTTCGACAAAATGTCGAATTTCACAATTTCTCAAATTGAGAAGCTAAAAAAATTACAATGTTTAAGAAACTGCAAAAGTGCACACTTTCTGTATAGAAATTGAGAAACTTCTTGATTTTTAAATATTGTGAAATTTCTAAATTTCAAATGCTACACATTAGAAGCTCTCCCAAAAAAAAGTGCACAAATCATCATCATGGATTGTGGGCCTTATTCAAGATAATATAGTACTGAGAACACCATACATTCTGTTGTATGAAAATTTTAGTGTTTGTATTTATTTTGATGGAATATGATCTTCAGGTGGTGATGTCACTTGACATCGTTACAGAAGAAAGAATACAAATTAATAGTCAACTATATATGGTGGTGACTATCAACACCAATTCATAGTTTGTATTTATAGGTGATAGTCAACTATAAATACAAACTATTAATCGTATCAAATTTATTAGAGAGCTGCTATATAGTATTTCTTGTTTTAAACATTTTTTTATATCACTGATCAATACATGCATGATAAATATAAAGTAATATATTAGTATTTTCTTTTTCTAATACTTATCTCTAAATCAAAACGATTAGAAATAAAACTACCCAATAGTCACAAACTTTACTGTTTTCCAGGTATAAAAAGTTCTGTTTTACAAGTAGACTACCTACCTCCCCTTTCAGGAGTGAATTGGTTGGGTTAATCAATTGAACAGCCTCTGGGTAGTCAAGTGCCACACCCCTTATCTGATCTTCCGGCATTAGCATCTCCCTTTGCATCTGCTCCGATATTGCCATGTAATGAAACCTATTCATCATCCATTCATTCATTATTTATCAATCTAGATATATAGGTTGCCAAAATAGGAGTTTAATTTAATTCACATGAAAGGTTCATTAAGGAAGATAGGAGTTATTGACAATATGGATCAATTTCAGTTGCCGTGTTTGGTTTATGCTGTATGGCACTATATTGGATCTGGAATGGTGGTTGATCTAATTTATTCTGTAAACATAAGAATGCTATTGTTTTATTTACAATTTGATAATGGCAGTCATTTAATTTGCTAATGTGACCTTTGCTTTTCATGGACATTTTTCATTATTTGTCCAATTTTAACTGACATAATTTCTCTTTTTCTTTGGTACAGATGGATGAACTCGTGCACAAAGCTAAATTGTACAGGACAAATTGGCACTTTTTGCATTTTGGGAAGGATTATATATTTTTGTATAGATGTATATGGAAAATATTAGGGTAGACTAGTAGTTATATTTTTGGATACACTACTAGTTATATTTTTGTATGGGTGTGTATAGAAAATATTTGGTAGACTACTAGTGATATTTTTGGGTTGATGTACATGGAAAAAAATTTAAAACATAATAACAAGTACTTGTTATGTTTTAAATTTTTATGCTAGATGAAATATGTAGGTTCGAATTATTTGTGGATGTAAACTGATAATAGTTGCTGACTTTAATTAAATTCGGTTAAGAAATGGTTGATATATGTATTTTGTTGAATGTTGATGATTCAATTTATTTGTTGGTTTGAATGATTTCTTCTTTTTACAGATTATATTGAATAAATTGGATGGATTATAATAAATTACAGGTTTATTTTGTTGGATGTTGGCGACCAAAATTTGGTTTTGTTTTTATAGTTTTGGCGACCAATTGATTAGTCGGGAAAGATAAGTTATACTTTTGGCAACCAAAATTTTTGGTCGCGAATAGGTCTATTGCTGACTAAAGTTTTAGTTGCGCAAACATTTTTTTTTGGCGACAAACATGTTTGGTCGTGGAATGTGACAATTGGCGACTAATTATTTTGGTCGCAAAATGTGACAATTGGCGACCAAAAAAATTTTGGTCGCAGAATGTGACAATTGGCGACCAAAAATTTTGGTCGCGAAATGTCACATTTGGCGACGAAACTAATTTTGGTCGCAGAATGTGACAATTGGCGACCAAAAATTTTGGTCGCGAAATGTCACATTTGGCGACCAAACTAATTTTGGTCGCAGAATGTCACAATTGGCGACCAAAATTTTTGGTCGCCAAATGTCACAATTGGCGACAAAACTAATTTTGGTCGCAGAATGTCACAATTGGCGACCAAACTAATTTTGGTCGTGGAATGTGACAATTGGCGACCAAAAAATTTGGTCGGCAAAAGGCGACTTTTCGCGACCAAAGTGTTTTAGCGACAAAATGGATTAGTCGCAGTAAATAAATATTTAGCGACCAAAAATTTAGTCGGCAAATGCAATTTTTCCCGACCAACGACAATTTTGGTCGCGAATTACTTTCCGCGACCCTCAATTGGCGACCAAACTAGCGACCAAAAAAATTGGTCGCGGATAACTTTTGCCGACCAAAAATTGACTTTTAGCGACCAATTTTTTTGTTGCTAAAAGTGTGAATTCTTGTAGTGCTTTCTCATGGTCTATCAGACCCTGTTTCATTGCATCCTCTATTTGCACCCCTATTTTATGGAGGTCGACAAATGTAGGCAGAGGTAAGACAATCATCTTTTGTAGCAGCCTCGGTTGTAGATTACGGACGACCATTCTTATCTGGTCCTTTTCAGCTGGCCGGGTGGTCACCATGAAGACGTTGGCCCTCCACCCAGTGACAAAATCGGAGAAGCCCTCTTTCGGCTCTTGACAAGTTGTGACCTTGATTTGAGTGTTATAGGAATATTGGGCGATAAAGGCCTTAGCCATCTCTTCCTAGCTCCTCTTCACAGAATCTTCCAACTTAGCATACCAAATGGCCACGATACCCGACAAGGTCCGACCGAAGAGGGATAACTTCTACAGTCTAGTTAGGCCCATTGGCCGCAAAATATCTGAAAATAGCCGCAAGTGGACCATAGGATCACCCGAGCCATCAAAGCAGTCTATATGTGGCATTTTAAACCTATTTGGCAAGGTCACCGCTACATTGGTATAGCCATCCTCGGTATCTGGGATCAAATTGACACCCTGAGCTCGTTTGAAAAGCTTCTCGAGCTTGCTGACTTTTAGTGCGGTAGGGTTGACCTCAAACTCAAACAGTGCCTCCGTTGGGTAAACCGGCGCTTTGGAAGTCTGGAGTGGAATTGGATCCACTGGGATGTCTGCATTTTCCTAGACATTGGCTATGGGAGCAGGAACTCTGGGTAATGGAATGTTAGCAGGAGGTGGATGGGATGCAGAAGTTGTTGCTTGTTGCGGCTGTTGTTCCTGTAGCCTAGCAATCAACTCAACCTGCTGGGCTGCAATTTTTGCTTAGCAGGCAACATCCAACTACATATTCTCGATAGTCTGTTGAAGTTGACGCATCATATCTTCCATATTGACTGAGGGGTGCTGATTTATCAGAACTGGTGTGTCCTTTCTTTTTGAAGTTGAAGCAGATAAGTGGGTTTGACTGAGCACAGGTGAAGTAGTCAGTAACTGTTGATTTAGCGACTGCTAAATCGGTGAGTTATGCCTAACACTTCTCCATCTGGTAACTGGGGGTAGCGAAGCAAACACTGGTTGTCCTCTTACAAGATCTCCAGATCGGTAAAGTCGCCTTACTCGAGTCCAGAGTGCTTGGGGGGTAACTGCCTCGTCTGAAGCAATTGTGAAACACTACCTTGCAAAAAGAAAAATAAAGCCAAAGAAACAAAAATCAGAAAACGCACAGCACCTCGGCTTAGGCAGAGACAACACACAATTGAAATCATAAGCTGGACGACTGTACTCGAACACTGATTTCTGCCCCAAATTTTCTGCCTCAAAACTGATACCCTCAAACTGATACCCAGACTTGCAACTGATACATACATTCCTGAAAAGTTACACTCTAAAAGCACATACCAAGCAAGTGAGAGCCAAAACACCCCTATGATGGGGTAGGGTTACCCTGTCCTAATCTCGTTAGGAGCTAAGGGTTCACTACGTAAACAAGCGGTTTCATACAATTTTGCATTCGGGTGAGCAATCCTATCCTAGTTTGGAACAGTCTCTATGGCTTCCGATATGCAACTAGGTCAATTGGTCAAAAAGGGTACCACAGCAAGACTACCTAATATACCTCTCGTACCTAACACTGAGAAGTGAAAGGTGGATTAACCGGTACAGCGGTAGTCCAGATCCAAGGGTTGTGTTCCCATTGTGGCAGAGCCCGCAACTGGTCAGCCTTATGGCAAGTTTTTCCAAGCAAACCTTCGGCAACTACTCAAGAATAGCAGATGGAAAACACTGTGACTTAAGCGCACCCGATGCAAATGCAATGCAAAGAAACACATAAGTATAGATAAAAAGACATATCATGAGTTTGAGTCAAGTTCTCTAAATCCCCAACGGAGTCGCCAGAAACTGTGGGTTCACCTTTTTCTCATGCCCCCGCCTTTCGAAAACGGGTTTGAAAAAAAGGCCTCACAATTTAGGCTCTCGCAGCTCTAAATCTAGTCTCACAAAGTGCAATGTAAAACTGGTAATCACCAAAGAGTCCAATCCGGCAAACCATTTTGGAAAATCGATTTGGAATCAAATGATGCGAAAACTGGACTGCTTTGCCAGATTACAGAGTCGCCACCTAAATATTTTATTTTTGGAAAAATTTAGGAAACCCTGACTCGTGCCAAAGGCCATGTGTCCATCATCACCAAAGTTGCCTCGGCTCGGGAACTTGGGTACGAGGGGGAAGGTCATGAATTGAGCACCCCCGCTCACCCGATCAAAAGATCGGCCTTTACTAATCATGATATGTTCTTTTATAAACCTTATGTATTCTTATTCCGGTTATTAGCTAACTTTACTATGTGACACACACAAGCAAGTATAGACTAAAATCGCAAGAATTGGAACAACTCAACTCATGTTTGTTTTCGAAAATGGTTTGAATTTGCCACCCTCAGGTGGGCTTAAAAGTGCAGATTTGTCACCTCAAGTGGGTTTAAAACATGATTTGCCACTTCGCAAAGTGGTCTTAAAACTTACAGTCATTGAATTATTCCAATTCAACCAACAAGCCTTCATCCACAGGCATTCATGCAGTTTAGCAAGTAAGCACATAGCCTCATGGCAAGCATGCGAAACATGGAAATATGGCAATCACACTCATGCAAGGTATGCTAAAGCATAAAACTCACCGACTACTCCAAGCCAAGACAAAAGCTAGTTAGAAACAATGCATGATCCTAACTATGTTAAGATGCCTAATGCAACACATGCAATAATGCAATTAATAGGCTCGGCTACTAATATGGCATATGATTCAATTTGAACAACATGCGGTTAAACATGTATTCAAAGAAGTATTTGAAATTGCAATGCAGTTTGAATGATGCACCGAGCCTCGGTGCATGCAAGACAAATGAATGGATGCAAACATGCGAGCATAAGGTATGCTAATTGAAAATGTCCCTAATCTAACCATCGAAAGCAGGTAAATAAAAGGGAGAAAGACATGGGATTGGAAAACATGCACACACGCACGCACTCTTATTACAACATTATGCCCTCGCGAAGGAGGGTCCGAATGAATAAGCTAACTAGCTACGCTAATTAAACTAATCTAATTAAACCAATTAGACTAATTATTACAAATCAATCGAATAGCTAGCAAACTAATTACTAATTATTACAAAACTTTAACTAATTAGCAAACTAGTTAATTAAAACAAATTCATGCTAACTAATTATACAAAGCATCTAAACTACACTGCCACAGCTCTGCATCGGGAAGTAGAGGATGCATGCGCTTGGTTTTCACCCTGAAAAGCCACCATTTTGCTCTTGAGAGGCTCTGTTTGCAGGCTTGAGGACACTTCAGAATCTGTCTACTCCACCTTACCAAAAACTTGTTGAGGATTGTACCAATGGCCTGTCGGTAATGGCAGGTTGCTGCCGGCCCCCTGCCGGCCAAAAATGTGCCTTGCCGGCCAAGAGTGAGCCACTGCCGGCCACCAATGAGCCACTACTGGCCACTGGTGCTCTGAGTCACCACACTGCAACAGAGCACAGACAGAGAAAAATGAAGGTTTTTTCAGGGGTTTATTTGTACTGTGCCTCTCCTTATCATCTCAAAACCTTAAAGGAGTGGCACTCTTGGATCCAAAACCACCAACCAAGCATCTTCGATGCATGATGGTCAAAGAACCAAGGAGTACAATTTCAATAAATGCACAAAACAAGACTCGAGGCCATCACCTTATCATGTGTAATCAAAGGCAATGGAGACAAAGGAGATCATTTCATCACTTTCAGTATGAAATGCTCCAATCTTCCTTGTGTTCAATATAACGTCCAATTGAACACATGCAATGCAACACAACATGCTTATCTTGCTCAAGTTTTACTTATCACTTTTGTTTACTCATTTTAAGTTACCAACTCATTCTTTATTTGATTTAGTCCATTTGTGAGTGTCATCTAATGAGAGAGGTGTCAACCAAGGGATGATTTAAGGCATGAGAGAGATCATGCCGTTGGTTAGCAGAAACCCTCAAAAGAGGATTAAAACCATTAAGCACAAATCTCAATCTCAAGCTTAAACACAACCCTAAGGTCAACAACCCCTCAAAGCAAATGAAAAAGTGATGAAATGAGGGAGGTTGCAGATATTATATGTGCTGAAATTGCATGCAAAATGACACTGCAACATGCAAGTAACTCATGCAAATCATGTTTAAAGGCCGGAAACACTAAACTAGTGAAGATCAATACACTATAGGCATGCAATACAAAGCTCATAAGGTACAAACACCTCAAAACAGTCCTAAAATAGCCTAAGAGGAGTCCTAAAACATGTTTGAAGTAAGCTAAAAATAGCTAGAATAAAAGGCCAAAGCATAGCACAGGCTAAACTATTAAGCACCATTGCACTACAAGCATACAAAGCGAGCCTCAAGTGCTCCAAGCAGCCCAAAACAGAGTTGAAACATGCCAAAATAAAGCCTAAAACATGCTTGAATTAAGCTAGGCTAAACTAGAAAATCATGCTAACATGTGAAGCAACATAGGAATGGAAGCAAGACACAAGGAGGAGAGGTCAACCCCTCCCATTTTGGACTTCAAAACATGATTTTTACCACTGAAAATCCTCTAAAATTTAGTGGTTAAAAGGGCCAAAATGTTTGATTTAAAAGCTTTGAAAGATGGCACAACAACTTAATAATCAAGCAACAAAAAGGGTGGACTACCCCTAACTACAATCAAACCTCAAACCACCATTTTTAGACCATGAAAACAGAGCTTTTCAGAGGTCAAAACCAGCCTCAAAACAGTATGTTAAGATGGCAAAACAAGTATTTAAAATAAGCTTAAAACACAAGTATTCTACCTCTTGAAAACAAGATGCAATTTAGGCAACAAAATCAAGCCAAACCAAGCCAATATCCTCTTCTAAAGCTCAAAGAGGGCCTCAAGTAGCTTCAACTCAATGGTGATCAAGTTTGATCAAGGGCTTATATGCAAAAGTGTAGAGAATTTAGGCTATAAGGCACAAAATATCAAGAGAGAGAATTTTAGAGAAAGAGAGAGAGACAGAGAGAAATTTTTTGGTCTTCAAAATTTTCTAACCCCTCCATATGCAAGAGGGGGCTTCTATATATAGAGAATGCAAAATCCCCTCATAAAGATCCAGCCACACACGTGTTGGAAGATGCTTCAATCTGTGCAAACAGCTGACACAAAATATCAGAAAATATCTACTGATACACTATTGGCCAGTCGGCCGGCCATCAGTGATGGCCGGCAGGGCACATCAATAGCCGGCAGGCCAAGATCCATGGCCAGCAGTACCCAAGGATGGCCGACAAGGCATCAACAACATCATATAGAAAGGACATAAACATGTTCCAAAGATGAGACAGAATTGATGCAGGGTTTGGAAAACCCAAACTTGTGGCGTTCCATCGCGGACTTCAAGCGCTCGACGAGCAATCAAACTCATTATCGGATGTACCTGCAAGAACATCCAAGTCTTGAGGACGGCCAAAAATGGGGTGTCTACAGTACCCAAGTTCCCGAGCCGAGGCAACTTTGGTGAGGACGGACACGTGGCCTTTGGCACGAGTCAGGGTTTCCTAAATTTCTCCAAAAACAAAATATTTAGGTGGCGACTCTATATCTTGCAAAGCAGTCCAATTTTGGCATTATTTGATTTAAAATTGATTTTCCAAAAAGGTTTGCCGAATTTGGACTCTTTGGTGATTATCAGTTTTACATTGCACTTTGTGAGATTAGATTCAGAACCGTGGGAGTTCGAATTGTGAGGCCTTTCTTTTCAAACCCTTTCCAAAAGGTAGGGCGTGGGAAAAAGGCGAGTCCACAGTTTCTGCCGACTCTGTTGGGGATTTAGAAAACTTGACTCGAACTCATGATATGACATTTTATCTACACTTTTGTGTTTCTTTGCATTTGCATTTGCATAGGTGCGCTTAAGTCAGTGTTTGTCATCTGCTATTCCTGAGCGGTTTGCCGGAGGCTTGCTTGGAAAAGCTTGCCAAAAGGCTGACCGGTTGCGAGCTTTACCACGATGGGAACACAACCATTGGATCTGGACTACCGCTGTACCGTTTGATCCTCATTGCACTTCTCAGTGTTAGGTGTGAGAGGTATATTAGGTAGTCTTGCTGAGGTACCCTTTTGGACCAATCGGCCTAGTTACATATCGAAAGCCACAGATACTGTTCCAAACTAGGACAGGTTGCCTACCCGAATGCAGGATTGTGTGAAGCCACTTGTTGTGCATAGTGAAACTCTAGCTCCTGGCGAAACTAGGACAGGGTAACCCTAGGGGTGTTTTGGCTCTCACTTAACTGGTATGTGTTTTACAGTGAAACTGTACAGGGATGTGCATATCAGTTGCCAAGTTTGGTATCTGATTTTGGGGCCGAATTCAGTAAAGAGTACAATCATTCAGCTATGCTCATATCTGTTCTAGTGAAACCAGGCTGAGGTGCTGTCTGTTTTCTCTTTTGCTAGGTAGTCCTGGAACTATAGCTCCAGAAGGCTCTGATATCCCCCGGGTACTCTGGACTAGTGTTGATAGACTTTGTCAAATCAAGAGCAACTAGTGTTTCCTTCGCCGGTGGCAAGGCAAAAAAGGGCCAAACAGGGCTCACTAGTTCAACTGATCCGATAGCCACCAGTTAGATCACCTCTGTTCAACTCAGCAGACCCGTGATGGCACAGAGTCCAGAAGAAGTTGTGGCTATGATAGCGGCATTAAACCAGGGAATCACCATGCAGGATGAGACCAACGATGAAATGCAATGCCCATCTGGGGCACCTACCATACATCCAATCTCGGACCCCAGCCGAACTTTGACCCACTTCCGCCAGCTGAAGATTCGCATGGTCCGGATCCTCGAAAAGGGTTGGCTCAAACTTGAGATTTCATACCCCTGGGGCAGCCTAATGAGAGGCATTATCCCCTTGATATTAATGATCTCAATCCGACCTCGGTGAAAATTGTGAACCTTGAGAAGCAATTCAAAAAGGCACAGGGCCTTAACTCCATTCCTGACATTGAGGATGGGTACACCAAGGCTACCATAAGACTCTCAGACTAGTTCAAAATGCCACACATTGACCGTTTTGATGGGTCTGGAGATCCCATGGTGCATATTTGGCTTTTCTTGGATGTCCTGAAACTGATGGGTCTAACAAAGCCTCAGAAACTCTCTCTGTATGGAAGAACCCTGTCGGGCATAGCAGCCACTTGGTACGCCAAGTTGGAGGATAAAGTGAAGCAGAACTGGGAAGAGTTGGATGAGGCCTTTGTCAATCAGTACTCTTACAATACCCAACTTGAAATAACCACTCAAGACCTTAAAGCAACTCACTAGAATCCTACAGAGTCGTTTGTCGAATTTGTTGCAAGGTGGAGAGCGAAGGCAGCACAGATGACAAATCGCCCTTCTGAGAGGGACCAAGTCCGGATAGTGGTGCAGAATCTTAAGCCTGATATGTTGCAAAAGTTGATAGTCGCTCCACTATCCACTTTCAAAAGTTTGCATGAATTGGGGGTTCAAATTGAGAGTACGTTTAACAGAGGGATTATTCCCAGAATAAGTGAACCAATAAGGAGGGTGTTTTTCGGGAGTACCAATGCTATTCCCAAACCCACTGAATTCAATACCATCGCTACCAATCCCAAAATTGCCGACCCATTTGCCAATACAAGCCCACAAACAGTTGGCCCAACCTGAGCTCAAGGCAGAACTTTCACCCTCCTCTATATGAGCCTAACCAGCGCACTAAAAGTGTTTATGGAAAGAGGGTATCTCAAACCCCTTGATCCTCAGCCTCTGCTTGACCCACTCCCTGCCAGACATAACCCCATCCAATACTGCGTGTATCATCAGCAGCGCGGTCATGGCACCGATCGTTGCTACTGCCTTCATTGTGAGGTCCAGAATCTCATCGACAACCAGACGATAGCTCCACCTCAAGACCCCAATGACCAAGTACCTCATCTGTATCTTAACCTCATCCATACACTGCAATCCACCTACGACCCCAACATATACATCACCCCAGTTTATTTACCCAAGCCTGAAGTGTTCATTCCAGAAAACACGAACTTGTGCATGATGGATGCACTCAAACCCCAATTATCTCAAACCCCTGAACCCACTACTTCTGAGCTGACGAGCATGATTGAAGATCTTCAGAGAACAGTGGCAGATTTAGCCTTTGGGGTTTTGGCTCTGTCATCGATCACATCACATGCTAGAAATTTCACGCCAAAAGGCTCCCCAATCTTGGGACGAGCTGCAATTAAAGATGGCCAACCTAAAGCTATCTCAGGTATGGGCAATGACATGTTGACAACAACTGGGCTCCACTCTGATATAGCGACCCAATCCCTTGGCAAAGTGGAGGCAAGTGGTAAGAACAAGGTAAAGGCAGGCATTGGTCCCCATGAACACCTTCTGTGAATTGTTAAGGCTTTGAAAGCTGAAGGACTGAACAAACAGCAAGTGCTCGCAGTTGTTGCAAAGGCTGTGGATAGCATTTTTGCCACTCAGGTTCGAGGCGTTCTAAATCAAGGGGCAAGCCGGGAAAAGGGATGTCGTACCAAAAACGCCCCTTTCAGCTCCAATCTTACAATCGGAAGAGATCATCAAACCCAGTCAGCACCTGCCAACCCCTTTGCTGGTATATCCAACACAACTTCACAAACCTCAAGCCATCAGGCCCGAGGCCAGAGGGTCTTCACCCCGCTTTACATGACCTTATCCAAAGCTCTCCAAATACTCGTAAGACAAGGCCATCTCAAACCCCTTGACCCTCAGCCTCTCCCGGATCCCCTTCCGGCCAAGCATAATGCTGCCAAGTATTGTGCCTTCCATCAACAAATCGATCATGACACTGACGTTTGTTTATGTCTTCACCACGAAATACAAGATCTGATTGACAACGAGGTCATCGTCGCACCAGGTCCTGCAAAGTCTATCGGTACTGGATCGATGAACTTGGAGGATAATATGAATATGTGATCGGGGGATGAACCACCTGCTGATGGTGCTCATTTTACTCTAGATATGGCGGATGGCACGCACTATTTTGAGCAATTTGCAAATGTTGTTTATTGTGCATTCTGACTTGGGTATTGAGTCAGTTTTGTGGTGTTGTTTTGAGTCTGTCTTGTTGTATCAAGTTAGTCCTGTTGTGTTAGAGTCGAGTGATTTCGGGGGTGTTATCTCGGACATCACTATCTTGTTTTGTGTTTGTCTTTTACACTCTTTCTTTTGCAGCTGTTTCTGCCATTAAACCAATTGCGCCAGAAAATCTGAATGAAACAACAAAGATTTTCATTTACTGTTCTGTGCCTTGAAATCATTGCATTGACCTAATTTTTTCAAAACTTTTCTAACACTGTGATGAAAACAAAGAGAGAGGAATTCCTCGAGATTTGCAAAAATTTGATCAAACTGAGAGAAAGAGAGGCATGCTAAGCCCTTAATGAATGAGATCATGTTTGTTAATGTGAGTATTGAGAAAGATCCTAGCTTGATCCAGATTGGTTCTACATCGTCTTCGACCTAAGCAACTAGTCGCTTTCTTAAAAGATTTCAAAAAAATGTTTTGCATGGTCCTGCGAAGACATGTATGGAATTGATCTCAAGATTGTGCAGCATAGGATCACTCTCGACCTTGAGACTCGACCCCTTTTGCTTTCAAACCTTGAACTTTGATTCAGAATGTTCAAACGATCAACCAAAACATAAGGCTTGTATGGCCGAATAGGAAGCAGCCCTTGAACTAGGGGCAATAAAGTCAGATGTCATCAAAGGAAGCTTGCGTAGCTGGATTGGAAGTAGCCCTTGAACTAGGGGCAAAAATGTCAGATGTGCTCAAAGATTCAAAGGATGGGTCATTCCGCAAACCAATGAAGACTGGCAAGAAAGCCAAATTGCAGAATCTGAAAGAAGAAAGTTTTTGCTGAAGGACAATCGAGTTCCTATCCACAACACTAGGGGCAAATTCAAACCCCAATTAGATGGGCTCTCACATCATCAAGACTATTTAGTCAGCAACAGCAGCCATTCTCACGGATTCAGATGGCTTAGAGATCCTACGACCGATCAACATGGACAAGTTAAACTTTTCTATCCTTGAGAGGCTCATTGGGCCGAAAACCCAGAAGGGCGACCCAGGCAAAAGTTAGAGCAAGAAAAGAAAGAAAAGAAAAAGAACAAAAATGAAAAAATGAAAAGAAAATAAAGAAACAAGAGAAAAGAAAAGAAAGAAACAAAAGAAAAGAAAAGGAAAAGAAATGAAATGAAAAGAAAAACAGAGCTCGCAAAGTTGAAAACCTGGAAGGGCGGCCTTGGCAAAAGTTAGAGCTCAAAAGGAGAGTGTCAACACTCGAGTGAACCTCAACCCGGAACTACGTACGACCTGATTCCCATCTTTGGGATACGTAGGCAACTTCATCCTGAAGTTCGGCCCCAATCATTTTCAGCATGTTTGTCTTATCCATGTTGATTGGCTGATCCTTGTTCAACTCAGGTATCTTATCTATGTGCAAATTGGCTGGTCTTCATTCAAAATCAATTGTTCTATTCCATTGGAAGATTCAGCTGCAAGACAAATCAAGTTCAGATCTAAGATTGTGCATCTCGAGAATTAATTCCGCATTGGTTGAGCAATGGTCATTTGCAAAAACAGTTTTGAAGATTTTTAGTGAGGTTGACTAATTTTCCCAAAAATTATTCTATTTGTTTCAAAATTGGATCATTTCTTGGACCCAAAAAAGGAAAATTTTCAGTGCTCACAACCTAACTTGCATGATTTCAAAGTAGAAAGTCGAACGAGTACGTTAATCTAACTCTCAGGTTGGTCAGAATTGTTTTAGCAGAAAGCCAAAAAACAAAAAAATGGTTATAATGATGAACTAGGGGCACAGTCGAGTCAGGTTTTCTGTTTTTTCCCCATTATCAATGTATTCACCAGAAAGGGCACAACTGAAGCTAACAGCAAAGGGCCTAAAGCTTTCTCATCCTCCAAATAGTGAGGTATCAAGCCAAGTACGAAGCACGAACTAGAAATGGAGCTGGATATTCGACCCCCTCATCTAGACAGGTTTGATCACACCCAAATTGGCATCTGACCCAGAATGGGGATGAGAAAACGCAATATGTGTCAGACCAATCAATTGTATGCCTGGATGGTGGAACATGCTATAATTCATCTTGGCCAAGCTAAGCCAAGGGTATCGTCAACCGATGTCAGTTGCAGATTTGCTACGCATCTGGTCACACCACAACCCCTCTGTGGAAGAGCTCACTAGTTGTGAGTGAAAGAAGGAGAATCTAGTAGAATACTAGGGGTAAGAGCCCATAACTTCCTGTTTATCCACCAACCACCCAGGGGAGGGATAAAAAATAAGAGAGATTGAAGAATAGAGAGATGTGCGCTGAGAGAAAAAGTGAGGAAAGGGCTTTTCAAAGAAAAAGAGATTGAGTGCCAGAGTGATGTGAGAATCACATATAAGAAAGGGTGGGAAACAATACCAGGAGAAGCAGGCTCCTCGTGAACTGAGAGGTCTCTCGCCATTGGAACATATCTGAGTGTTGTGTTCATTGTTTTTGTTTGTTTCGATCCTTGTTTTGAGTCATTTACAGTTGTGTTGTTTTTACCTTGTCTTTCCCTTTGTTGAGTCACCTTGACTGTGGTTAGTCGTAGGCTTAATTCCACGCATTGAGCTGCTGAATGTCAAAGTGTGCATTGTGGTTGTCCCGCCTCTTGTCGGGGTGTAATTCCAACGCTTTTTTCCTATATGCTTTTGTAATCTCTTTCTCCGAAAGCTTAATCCCTTCCTCACTAGATGGTAAGCCCAGAACGATGTAATGATTAACCTCATCATCCATATCTCCTGCTGTTAATTACGACACTGCAATAAAGAGTTATGAAAACCTGAGTGAACAATTATTGCAAACATAATATATAGATATTACACCTAAATTAAGAAAACAAGTTTTTTTTTTTTTTAAAAAAAAAAAAAAAAAAAAAGATGTCTACAGCATTTTGAATGGAATGATAACACAGGTTAAGCACAGGGCTTAATCATAAAACATCCACCAGTAACTAAACAACACAAATGATAGACAAACTCTTTATTGCCAAGAAACAACAACAATACCAAAAGCACACATGTGCAAGAACACATCATTTGTGTAGTTGACAGATACAATACAAGCTGTAGAAAGGGAAATCTATTAGCCAACCACGTAATAGAAATGCATATGCAGAACGTTACCTATTTACTCAATCAAGTTGACAATTTGATAAGAATCTATCATATTTACGAAGAATTTGTAAACAAAAACAAAAGAACACATTCTAGTTATTTTCCCTCTTTTTAAGCTATGTTTCGTTTGATTTTCTCTCAAAGCATCTTTTTTTTAAATATAGGTCTGCGTGGTCTAATGGTCATAGTTTCCTAGTGTAAGATTTGGAGAAAGGGCCACAGCAAGGCTTCCTAAGCAAGTTAAAACTGTCACATAAAAAACCATTCACTGTTTATCACAGCAGCATTCTCAACCTAACCCAAATTTGTTAAAAGGGAGTAAAAACACTAAACTCCAATTTTTATTTTATTTTTTCATCTAAAAAACACAAAAAGAATGAAGAAAAAGAGAAAAACTAATAAAGATTGATTATATTTTTAAGGGGGAGCTTCTAAATACAATCAATTATATATATGCACTTAAATTCCAGGAGGAAAAGATGAAGAAAATGAGAAAAATATAATCTATTACATTTATTGTTAATTTTTAATAACAAATGTGATATGATAATATAGTTATGATTGTCTAATTAATCTAATAAATGTGCAAATAATTTGCTCAAAATATTTTATGATATGAACAATTTAAATTATTTATGCCGGTCTCCTAATGGGCTCACGAAACACAAAAGTGATGGCAACGGGTTAGATTTTTCCGGATTTCGCTTGCAAATTCTTGATTTTAAACTCAACTATTTTGATGATACAATTTTATACTTTACCATAATCCTGACAGCTTTGACCTTCCTAACCCTATAATTTACCCTACCTGTCAATGTTCTTTTTGTACCTTTCTTAAAAAGTATTTTGTTCTATATTTCCCTAAGCTTTTTAGATAGCAGATTGTGGATCTGTATACAAGATTCTTAACCTTGATAGGCTTTCTTATACATATCATTGTCACTTCATGCTGAAGCGTGATTCATGCAAGTCATTTTGTTTTGCTTGGCAAATAAATACAAGTGTTGCCAGTTCACTTAGAACATATTTCTTATCTCAAATTTCACTGATCTTTTTGGACATGCTTAATGTATACAGGTATGATTTCAGATTACAATTTAGTCAATACTAATGATTAATTTTATTTTTGCAGATGGTTTTTGATGTAGAAATGTGGATATGACTTTTTTTGACAAGTACGGAAGGGCATTGTTTTTATACCTCCGTCCTTATATATAGTGGTTCGTACAAATTATTTTTTTGGTGTGGTAAATATCTAAAATCTGGCTTCGTACAAATTAGCATTGGACGTGGTACAAATTAGTTTTAGGGTTGGTACAGATTAAATTTTTGGTGTGGTACAAATTTCCTTTTGGATATTAAATTTGATTAACCCTATGTTATGTATGGAATTAAATTATTGAGGTTGGATTGTACTTGGTTCGTATAGAATTCGTATTACATTTAGAATTGGGCGTTCAATATTAATTTTTTGGATGATTGGAAGTGAAATGTGTGTACGTTGTCGAATGGTTGATAATATATTCAGTATTGATGGATTATATAGTTTATACAGGGTATAGGTTGCACTACTAATGGATACAGGTGATTTAGAAATTTAAAAAAAAAACATTTAATATAGTATTTGGTGACTAAATATGTTGGGAGCTAAAAATGCAAGCAAATGTTTTGGTGGTAAAAACTATTGCCGACTAAATATAAATTTAATATAGTATTTAAGGACCAAATATGTTGGTAGCTAAAAATGTAAGCAAACTATTGCCGACTAAATATTTTAGTCACGAAAAACCCGACATCCTTTGGCGACTAAAATGTTTGGTGGTAAAAACTAATGAAATGAAAATTAAGAGGCTTTTGGCGACTAAAGTTTGTAGTCAGTAAAAGTAACAACGACTAAAAAATTTGGTCGCTAAATGTATGTATTATATTACCCGACTAAAATGTTTTGTCACAAAATGTATTATTGTAGGCTTTTGAGACCTTTTTGGCGACTAATATTGTAGTCGCCAAAATACAACATTTGCCGACAACTAAAGTTTAGTAGCCAAACGTTTACTTTTGGCGACTAAAACATTAGTCACCAAAAATAACATTTGCCGACTAACCAAAGTTTAGTAGCCAAATGTTCACTCTTGGCGACCAAAATAATTTAGTCGCCAATACTATCGCCGACAGGGTATAAGCGACGACCTTGGCGACAAAAAAATTTAGTCGCTAATGCATTTCGGCGACCAAAAATTGAGCTTTTGGCGACCAATATTTTAGTCACAAAAAGTGACATTTCTTGTAGTGATACCACTTTGTTAGGATCATGGACACCCAAAAAAATAAACAACAAGCAATCACACACAACTGAGACACCAATATTTACGTGGTTCCGCCCAATGCCTACGTCCACGAACAAAAACGAGAATTTCACTAAAACAGAGCAAATATAAATCAGAGGAGGAGAACTACTCTCACTCAACTCACAGCTCTCTGTCTCTCAAATTTCTAATGATATACTTCACCCTCTTCCTTCCATCTCTATTTATACACAAAGAGAGAGAGAGAGAGAGAGAGAGAGAGAGAGAGAGAGGGAGACTATCCACCAAAATTTCTACCTTCTTAATGGTAAGAGTCAACAATGGCAAGAACGTGAAGAGAAGAGAGAGTTGGCCTTGCAGATGCCTAGCTCAAACTTTCACTTGCAGTGGAAGTCTTCGTTCGCCATCCTCCTTGACTCTCTGCTTGCATGCATGGGGTTGGAGCTAACAGAAGAAGGAGAATATGAAGGAGAAGAGAAAAGGGTAAAAGGGAAAAATAAGGGAGAATAGAAAATAGGGCCTTTTGATTTATTGCAAAAATTGTTTGGTAGAACAACCCCCTCAATTTCATGGTGACAAAAACAATGAAAAGTTTTAACATACCTTGCCAATCAAAACAATCTTCTAAATCATCTAACCAAGATAAGAATACATGAGAACTTGATGTATCATCCAAAACATGAGGAATTTTGATTGCTTTGGTTCTAATTGAAAGATGAACTTCATATGAAGGGTGTTTCGCATACCACTAAAAAAGTTATTTTCTTTAATATTTTTTTTATTTTTAATGATTTTTTTTTTTCAAATTATGTTAATTTTTTTTTACTTCTCAAGTGTATCTAGTGCATACCAGTCTAAAAAGTATTTTTTTGAAAAAATCTCAAAACAAATTCACTATAGACAAAAATAAGTAAAAATACTCAATTTTTTGGGTCATTTTTTGACATTTTTTTTAAAATTTTTATTTTTTCGATCCGTCTAATCCATTAGAACTTAGGAGTTCACCAAAATTGAGAAAAAAAAAAAACAAAAATCACTAAAAAAGTCAATCACATACACAAAGCATTGAATGTTAAAAAAAGAGAACAAAAACCAATAAAATAAACAATTTTTTGTAAAAAAAAAAAAACAGAAGAATTTTAATAATACAACAATAAAGAATTTTATCACCAGAAAGCAAAGTTACAAGTTTTCATAGAAAACTCACCAATTATAAAAATTCATAATATCAATCTCCTCCATCAACAATTGGATTAGGTCCCAAATGATAGATTAAAAAATAGTTAAATAAATGACAAAGAGGAAGAATGGGACGGAGGAAAGGTATAGAGTCGGAGTGAGTGTCGAAGAGACGGACTGACTCTTTAAATATAGCGAACCCCTCACGCAAATGTGTGGGTAACAGAGGAGAGAGAGAGAGAGAGAGATGCTTGAAGTGGCAGTGAATAGTTTTTGTGTGAGGGAACATCCAATAATTGTGTGTTTTTAACGGTTCGTTGGTGAACACATGTAAAAATATAACAAGAATAATTTAATAATTAATTTATTTTTTAATTGAAATATTAAGTTTTCAAGCAAGACCTGCATTTTGGTTGAACTAAATTATACGGACTTCCTCGAAATTTAAAGAAATTATATAAGTTACATAAATTTGACAGAATTATATTAAATTTTATTTTTTAAGGTTTTAATTTACAGAGTAACACTTAGTCTCATTTTTATAAGTAATTTATTAGTCATATAGATAAAAATGTATATTTTATATTGTTTGGTTTTGTATTTTCATACTATCTAAATTAATTTCAATCCTTTTAACTTTATTAAAAAGGATTCGGTGTAATAATACTAATACTAAAATTGTGAGACTTACTATATTTTTTTCAAATTTAAGAGAGTGCAATCTAATTTACCCGTTTGTTTAATTTGGTTTTGTACTTATATATATAGAGTCACACTTCTCTCCAATCTAAAATCGGATTGGATCGTGCTATTGGGCCTGTGGGAAACCACCATAGATTATGTTTTGATGATTTGAACCACTGAATGTATAAAACTCGTCCAGTACTTCGTCTCTGTCAAAAATCACGTTGATCAGATATCGATAGTCACTTGATCAAATCATATTTCTATCAACAGTAAATATGATTTTAAAAATAAATTGTTGACAAAAATCTGATCCAATCAAGTAGCTATCGATATCCAATTAATTTAATTTTTGTAGAAATGAAATACTCAACGAGCTTTATACATTAAACGGTTTGGATTATCAAAACAAGACTCATGGTGGGCTCCACAGGCCCAAACAACACAATTCAGTCCACTATGTGGATTGGAGAATCAGAGTCAATGTGAGCATTGTTATTCTGACCCAAAAGTTAGACCTACTTTCTAGACCCATTGATATATGAAGAAGATGGTTAATTGATAATTAAATATTCTCTAATTATCGACCAATTATCTTCTTAACACATCACTGACTCTTGAAAATGGGTCTAAAAAATATAAATAAAACTATACACACCAATTGGTATATCAATTATTGTACTAACGGATGATGTGTCATAATTTTAAAAGCTTTAAGTTTTTGTGGTTTGTATAATAGATGTGATTCATAATTTTGTATACTAATTAATATATCAATTAATGTATATAGCACTATCGAAAAAACAGATTTGTATAACATTTTCCTATATGATATATAAACTTTACTCCAACATTTTTATCAATTTTGGCAAGGAACAGAACATAGCCAAGTTTTTTTTTTTTTTGTGTTTAGTTTTTATTTTCTAGAAAATACATCAAACTTGTTTGATGAATGTTTTCTAAAACAAATTTCACAAATTCTTTTTAATAACCCGTTTTTAGAAAACACTAAAATAATATTTTTTTAATTTACACAAAAATAAAAAATGATACAAAAACAATGAATGTTCTCAAACTTTTCATTCTTTTTTATTTTGAAAACATGGGAAAACTCTAGGACTCTTTTGTTTGACGGATTGTATTAGACGAGATTAGTAATACGGTGGAATTCAGCGACAGGATTAGTAATGAGGCAATATTAAGTTGGGATGAAAAATAAAGAGTGTTTGTTTGTATACCACTAAATTAGTAATACCATGACAATTTTTTTTTTTGGTCATCTTTAGAGTATATAAAATTTCATAAATACTCTTAAAAAAAAATCAATTAAACAATCATTGCTTCATCTTCTTCTATAAACTAAACCAAACCAAACCAAGCATTAAGTCCCATCAAATGTGTTAGTTACATGAATCTTTCTTCTCCACTTGACTTTATCCAAAGCCATTTCGTTAATCAAGTTAAGGAGATTCATATCTCTATTACTACACTAGTTCACGTAAATGTAAATCTGCCCCTTCTTCTAATATTTCCATCTACTGTCACTGTATCGCATTTCTTCACTACTGCCTTTGTTGGTCTTCGTTATATATGACCAACCCATCTCAATCTATTCTCTCTGAATTTATCTTCTATCGATACTACTCCTACCCGTTCTCGAATATACTCATTCTTAACTCTATCATTTCTAGTCTTGCCACACATTCACCTTAGTATCGTCATCTCAACAACACTCATCTTATCTATATGTTGTTTTTTAGTTGCCAAACATTCTGTTTCATACAACATCGTTGGTCTAATAACTGTTCTATAGAACTTCTCTTTTAGTCTAGTGGGTAATCATTTATCGCACAGTACCCCAGATGCACTTCTCCACTTAAACCACCCCGCCTTAATTCTATAGACCACATCCGTTCCAATCTCCCCAGCCGTTGTGATAATTGATCCTAAATAACGAAAATGTTCACTCTTAGGTAATTCTTGGTTCTCAATCTTCACTTATCCTCTGCTTCCATTATTACTATTACTAAAATTACACTCCACGTATTCTATCTTAGTTTTGCTTATCCTAAATCCTTTAAATTCAAGTGTTTCTCTCCAAGTTTCTAACTTAGTGTTAACCCCTTCTCTAGTCTCATCCACTAACACGATATTATTGCAAAAAGCAGACACCATGGCATATCATCTTGAATATTTCTTGTCAACTCATCCATAACTAAAGCAAAAAGATAAACACTTAAGATTGATCCTTGGTGTAACCCTACCGTAATTGGAAATTCACTTGTCTCTTTAGCAAGCGATCTAATAATGGTCATCACACCCTTATACATATCCCTAATCACATCAATGTAACCTTTTGTCGGCCCTCTTTTCTCTAACACCCATCAAATTATATCCTGAGACATTCTATCATATGCTTTCTCAAGATCGATAAAAACCATATGAATGTCTCTTTTCTTTTTTCTATACTTTTCTATTACTCTTCTCAAAAGATAGATCGCTTCAATTGTTGATATATGAGGCATAAACCGAAATTGATCCTCTGATACTTCTGTTTTATATCAAAATCGACATTCCATTATATGATACATTAGCTTAACGGCAGTGCTACGTAGCTCGAAACCGCTCCCCCCCGAATCCCCCGAACCAAAAACGACGCCGTTTTTTGTTCGTTTTTTTTTTTTTTTTTTTTTTTTTTTTTTTTTTTTTTTTTTTTTGCAGATCAGAACCAGGAAGAAGAAGAAGAAGAAGAAGAAGGAGAAGGAGGAGGAGGGACTGGAGGGGGCCCAACAAATGGGGCGGGAGGCGGAGGCCGGGGGTGGAGGCGGCAGAGGCAGGGGCTGCGAGGGGCGGGACTACGACGGCGGAGCTGCTGCTACGACAATCGGAGCTGCTCGACAATCGGCAGGTCGGCGGCGGCAAGGAGGGGCCCTCTCCATTCCCTCTTCTCTTTCTCTCTTCTCTTTCTGTAATAACCCGACCCTCGCACATGATTTCTGTTATATTCTCAGCCCTTGATTGGTACTTTTAAATGCTTACTGTAAAAGTCCATGAAAAATTTTGATTAAACAAGTGAAATCCATGTTTATAGATGCCTATGTGTTTCTTAAGAAAACTATCTGTCACCACTAAAACGTTTAAATTAGAAATTGGAAGCCTTAACAGCTTAATTATCTGAAATTGATAATATATTTGTGATCAGCATAATTTTTAGGTAATATTAAGCATGTTCGCGAAATTTTAATTTTGGAATGATTAAACGATTCATTTTTGTCTTATATGCCTTACTTATGAATATATAATTCTAAGACTTCATGAGCCTTGGTCAAAAAACGTGAGTTACCTTTTGGAGAAAACAAGGGTTTGTGAAGAAGAGGAAGTAAGAGAGAAATAAGGGTGCTTCAAGGAAGAAGAAGGAAATTGAGGCTAAGGTAAGGTTAATTTCCCCAAATTCATCCTCAATTTAGCATGGAAAGCTCTTGATGGGTATGATCTAGGGTGGAATGAAAGATGTGTGTGTGTGTATTGAGGACTTGGTATGATAACCATAATATGTGTGCAATTCGGATTCAATTCAAGTTATTATACATCTTGTTTCTTTATTTATCAAGTTGATGTTCATGCTCATGTCATGTTTTTGTATTTGCCTATCTATGTTATATGTGTGTGTAAGTTAAGAACTTCAAGAATTAAATCATGTTAATGAGCTTCAACTTTTGTTCAAACCAATGGAGTGATGTTCATGAGTTTAATTCAAGTTAATAGATTTAACTCAAGTTAGATGATGATATATAGTACCTTTGATTCCATGTTTTCAACAATAATTTGGCACTTAAAGGTCTTATTTTAGAGCCTTACAATCATTCCAAAGAGAGCATGATTTTGTTGCAATTTTCGGCCCCAAACAGGGACATGGCCGCTCGAGCGGAGGCCATGGGCGCTCGAGCGGAAGAAGAAGAAAAATCTGAAAATGCATACTGTCTACGGCCGCTCGAGCGGAAGTGGGGGACCGCACGTGCGGTACATGGCCGCACGAGCGGAGGGTCTGGCCGCACGTGCGGCCCAGGTCCGAAAAAATATTTTTTTCCGTTTTGCGTGCTTAACCCTCCAATATTTTTAGAATATTTTTCTGATGATTTTAAAGTGGTTGGAAATGTATGCAAAGTGTAAACACTCAGGAAACGATTTATGGAAGAAAAAGGAACTAATATGCATTGATTGTGTGCAGGGCACACTCCAGGAGGAAGCAACACGCCACCTCAACGCTGTGAGTAGTAGTACCTATGTGCATCTTATGTAATTATGGTAATGTTTCGAGATATGTAAGGCAACCATGTTATGTAAATGTTATGCAAATATGTTAATGTTCCAAGACATGTAAGGCAACTATGTTATGTTATGTAAATGTTTGTTAATGTTTAAAGTATGTAAAGAAGTACAAGTTTCAAGGGCTTACTGCCACAAGTTTCAAGGGCTTAATGCCATATATTTCAAGGGCCATAGTGCCAACATGTTTACAAGGGCTTCATGCCACTTTCCAAGGGCCATAGTGCCAACAAGTCTCAAGGGCCATAGTGCCAACATGATTACAAGAGTGTTATACCGTATGTCCTAAGGGCTTTGTGCCACCATTTTCAAGGGCTTATAGCCACCAAGTTCATTTACAAGATGAGGCCAAAGGCCATTATGTATGTATTGCAGAATCAGACTAATGTATTGCTATGTCATCTGTTCAAGTTAAATAATGTTTCATTTATGTATTACTATTCACTGAGCCCGGCTCACTCTCAGTTTTGTCTGTTTCTGTAGGTCTTCCCCCAGGTGGGCAATCCTAGCTCAGGATGCCGCTTCCTTCGGTCAACCTTTACATGTCCAGGCACTATACCAAGCCACCCATTTTTGGTGAAACCATGAAGATGTTAGTTTATTTTTTGAGTGCCATCTAAGGTTGTTGTACTTAACTCTCATGTTGTTTTTGTATACGCCCAATCACGGGGCTGGGACTGTAAATGTATGCGTATGTAACCGATATTCAGGGATTTAGTTTTAAACTTTACTTTCTTTTGATGAAGTATATGATGTATGAGATCCTGGCATATTAGAAATAGCTCAATGGAGTATGTTGTACCTATGTTATGTTCGTATTTTTATGCTTCCGTTAAGGCCCCGTAGGTTTGTATACCAGGTTACATGTCCAGTTATGAATAGGTCATGCCCAAACTTTTAGGGGCAGGTTTGGGGTGTGACACTTTCTCTCCTCCCGTTCCTGAGCTGATCGAAAAAAAAAAAAAAAAAGAGCTAATAACATTATTCTTAGCTTAATTCCTTTATAGTTGTTACAATTCTGAATATCTCATTTATTCTTATAGATTCACTAAAATATTCTTTTTCCACTCCTCTGACATTTTTTTAGTCAACAAAATCTTGTTACCAATTTTGGTTTTTTTTTTTTTTTTTTTTCCTAGCATAAATTAATTACAAAAAAATATATATATCCACCACCACTGTAACAGTGCTCTGCCAAAAATGCATGGGCTAAGGTCCAAAATGTCTTTGAAACACTAATCCCATGGGACTCATTTCTCAATCCCACGTCAAAACGAGCTATGCTAGTCCCACTGCTCAGTGAGGTTGTGAATCCAATTGGATTACTAATCCGATTGTTAGTTTCATAACCAAACAAGCTATGAATCCCTATCAATCTTAACCCAGTCTAAGCTATGAAGTCCTACCACTGATGAGGCAAAACAAACGTGACCTAAAAGAAAGAAAATGACACAGCAGATGACAAACCACAATGAAAGCATTGCAGCATTTCAATTCAAAACTTAACCTGTCACACATTCTGCAACATACATATCTTGAGTGAAGCAACTGCAGTTACTCTTACCATTATTACCCAAAAGCAGAAACCAGGAAATGGGCTAGAATTAATAAGGAATACTAACACCTTGATTTTGAAGAAACTAGGAGAAAGTTCAGTAACCATTTTATAGGCAACAATAGACTATGACAGCCAAAACAGAATACTAAAAATCGCCATCCTGTTCTTCTATACCAACACAAATCTAATTAATAATTTCTGACACAATCGGGGAATGGCACCGTGGAAAGTAACTGATTGTCCTTAATTCTGTAGAATCTGTACAACTAAAATTATTTACAAAAGGTTCTCTTCAAGGGTGAAGTATTAGCTAATAAGCAATAGAACCCATTCCACAAATTAGTGAGAAAAGAAAACCGAGCTGCAGAAAGATCACTTCCATGGCCTGCTTGAAATGCCCCTTGTATTCTCCTGTTGCAGGCTCGAAATCCCCACCAGAGGGTTCGCTAGTGTGGAAACCTGTTGCACCACCACATGGGGTGAGCTATGGTGTAGCAGATAGGGTTTCCATTTGGTTAGTTGGCTTTAATGCCTTGCGACCATCTGCGATAGAACTGCCTGCAATTACCTGCAATAGAGAAGGAAGCCCATCATTAGTAATGGTGCCATAGAATGTATGTAATATAACAAAACAAAATTAACAAAAACATGATAGTAGTATAGGCAGTGCTCATCAAAACATGTGAACAATGGTAAAATTCACTGTGACCCAATCATATTATTCAGCATAATTGATCTCCATATGATAAAATGAAATTGAGGAGCAGGATGGAGTTTCTGGTGTATAACCACAATTTTTTATTTTTTTAAAAAAAATAATGATCATGGAAACCCCTTTTTAATAAAATAAGAAATCCATATGCATAGCATAACTATAAATGATAAAGATAGTCAAAGGGGGTAAAGGAAGTATTATTAGATATTAACTAATTTTAACTTTCACATTTTTGCATTTACTAACTTCTTTGAAATATTGCCATTTATTTGTCTGACACCAAACTTCACAAATTTTACTGAGTTGTTTGTCATAATGTTGATCTAAACTTTGTTCAATATAAGAAGCTAATTTTGTTTACATATTTCTAATGGTGATAGGAGTTTCATAACTTTCTTTCTTTAGCTATTAGACCGACTTCATTTAATACCTAATTTACTGATTGAGGATCCGGAGTATGTATAAGGGGGATACAAAAGAAGTGCCAAATATTATAGATCATGTAGCACACAGTCTACAGTTATCAATCGAGTAGTAAATATTTGAAAGGGGGTCATGGCCCCTGCCAGCCCCCTTATGTACTGCAACTGTATATAACACAAGAAACTGAAAAGGGAAAACTCAGTTGTCATGCTGTAGGTGGGACAAATGGGTGGCGTTTGTAAGAGTCGACTTCACAAAACAGACAAAAGAGGGTACGCATGGAGACAAATGCAAATTCCATCAATTAATGAAGCAATCGAATAATGGGATAATAAAAATCATTCAGGCAGAAAAAGAAATAAAAACAACAAACTTTAAACACATTCATACCTTTTGAACTTTCTTCAACACTAAATCTTCAAATACAGAACCAAAATGGTTAGTTAGCTTTGGACCAGGAGGTTCAACACTTCTCTGGGTGCTTGGAAAAATAGCTATTGATGGTTGAAGAGGTAGGACCCGTAAAGGATTTGAGAGATTCCCATACACATTTCTGGCAGCAGAAACCTGTTGAATAAAACATCGTTGTGTAAGCAATAACACAAAATGCTAAGGATCACTACAGTGAGCAATCAAAAAAATTAACAAACCTGACTTACCATATCATCTTTAGTTGCCATCACAATAAGCGCATTGCCTCTCTTCTTCGAACTCTTGATTACAACATCTTCAACTTCACCAAACTTCTCAAACAACTCCCTTAAACTTTCAGCACTATAATCCTCACCAATTCTCTCCCATGATACCTTGAGCACCTTCTCCTTGTTTAACCCACTCCCAACCTTGTTGGCGTGTGTTGCTCGAATTCTAGCAACTTCATCTTTAAATTTCTTAAAAATTCTCTCTTCTTCTTCTTCCAGAGCTTTTGTTGCTGAATTAGAAGCAAAAGCAGCTCGTTCTCTTGCTTCAAGGTCAGACATCAACTTTTGGCGCTTCGAATCCCATTGTGCTTGGCGCTTCAAATCCTGTTGTACTTGGTAGCGAATCTTCTCATGTTTAATTCGGACGAGATCATCAAATGACTTCCTAGCCCTTTCATCCTTGAGGATCGCATATGACGCATTGAGCTGCTGAATGTCAGAGTGTGCATTGTGGTTGTCCCGCCTCTTGTCGGGGTGTAATTCCAACGCTTTTTTCCTATATGCTTTTGTAATCTCTTTCTCCGAAAGCTTAATCCCTTCCTCACTAGATGGTAAGCCCAGAACGATGTAATGATTAACCTCATCATCCATATCTCCTGCTGTTAATTACGACACTGCAATAAAGAGTTATGAAAACCTGAGTGAACAATTATTGCAAACATAATATATAGATATTACACCTAAATCAAGAAAACAAGTTTTTTTTTTTTTTTTTTTTTTAAAAAAAAAAAAGATGTCTAGAGCATTTTGAATGGCATGATAACACAGGTTACGCACAGGGCCTAATCATAAAACATCCACCAGTAACTAAACAGCACAAATGATGCACAAACTCTTTATTGCCAAGAAACAACAACAATACCAAAAGCACACATGTGCAAGAACACATCATTTGTGTAGTTGACAGATACAATACAAGCTGTAGAAAGGGGAATCTATTAGCCAACCACGTAATAGAAATGCATATGCAGAACATTACCTATTTACTCAATCAAGTTGACAATTTGATAAGAATCTATGATATTTACGAAGAATTTGTAAACAAAAACAAAAGAACACATTCTAGTTTTCTTCCCTCTTTTTAAGCTATGTTTCGTTTGATTTTCTCTCAAAGCATCTTTTTTTTAAAATATAGGTCTGCGTGGTCTAATGGTCATAGTTTCCTAGTGGAAGATTTGGGGAAAGGGCCACAGCAAGGCTTCCTAAGCAAGTTAAAACTGTCGCATAAAAAACCATTCACTGTTTATCACAGCAGCATTCTCAGCCTAACCCAAATTTGTTAAAAGGGAGTAAAAACACTAAACTCCAATTTTTATTTTATTTTTTTATCTAAAAAACACAAAAAGAATGAAGAAAAAGAGAAAAACTAATAAAGATTGATTATATTTTTAAGGGGGAGCTTCTAAATACAATCAATTATATATATGCCCTTAAATTCCAGGAGGAAAAGATGAAGAAAATGAGAAAAATACAATCTATTACATTTATTGTTAATTTTTAATAACAAATGTGATATGATAATATAGTCATGATTGTCTAATTAATCTAATAAATGTGCAAATAATTTGCTCAAAAGATTTTATGATATGAACAATTTAAATTATTTATGCCGGTCTCCTAATGGGCTCGCGAAACACAAAAGTGATGGCAACGGGTTAGATTTTTCCGGATTTCACTTGTAAATTCTTGATTTTAAACTCAACTATTTTGATGATACAATTTTATACTTTACCATAATCCTGACAGCTTTGACCTTCCTAACCCTATAATTTACCCTACCTGTCAATGTTCTTCCAAATTTTTTTTATTAAAATGGATCGGATAATTTTGCCATCCCACAATAATAACGTCCGGTTTGGGTTAGACCATCCAAATTCTAGGCAACGATTATTTTTTTGGAAAGTTGACCCGCTAGTCAATTGACTCAGTCGTTGACTAATCTTGTGAAATTGGTGTTAAAAACACCCAAATCATTGCCAATTCCAAACCCAAATCCCTCATCAACGAAGACCCACTCTACACAAAATGCATACAACCCAAAACCCTAAACTCTGCAAAACATACGTAATCCATAAAATCTTCAGCCAAACACGTAAATAATCTAAAACCCTAGGCTTTAGCACTACAGAAATCGTCATGAAGACAAAAAAAAACAGAATCAAAAATATAAAATCGAAACACAATCTCAATAATGGAAACATAAAACCCGTGCATACCTAAAGAACGTCGCTGGAGAAGGTAGCCGGAAGTCTATGTGAGAGAGAGAGAGAGAGAGAGAGAGAGAGAGAGAGAGAACTAAAAGAATGGCTTCGAGCAAGGGCAGGGCTCTAAAAAGGAGTATATATAGGTTTGTATTTGGGCTTTGCTTTTGAGTTCGGCTAATAGGACCAATATTTGTTGGGGTGCTTACTTTACCTATAATTACTAATAAGTGGATTTATTATTTAATAGATTTTATAAGAAAAATTTGTTATAAAAAAATATTATTAATTATAAATTTTAGTGATAATTTATAAAAATTATGATTAAAAAAGTCATTAATTATCAATTTTTAATGATATGTATAAAAAATTATCACAAAAAAATTATTTTTAGCGGCAATTTTACCAACACTTATTTTCAATAAGATTTGATGGGAATTAAGTCTAACTATTAGGACCTATTGGTAGTTTACTCATTGGTTGAACCTCCCACATGTTATATTTATTTTTAGGATAAATTATAAATACCCCCTTTGAAATTTGTTCTGTAGTTTGGAAAATTACAAATACTACCCTGACAGAATTTTTTATTTAACAGAATTAATTGAAAAAATGAAATTTTTACCTATTCATCTATACAATAATAAAATTATTTGAATCATTAATTGAAATAAAATTTTAACATTATTAAAAACTGTTAATTAATTTGATGATTTATTAATAAAATGACATATTTGTTATGAAATTAAAAACCTGAAGGGGCATAATGTAATTTATAATTTAAGTAAACCTCAGAGATGTATTTGTAATTTATCCTTATTTTTATTACATTTATCTTAATATAAAATTTCATTTATGTCCCTAACCTTAACCTCCCAAAACCTTAACCCTTAGCCACCACAATTCCGGCCAGCGTACTTCAGTGATTCTCTTCAACTCATTCCTATCACCTTTCACTACTGTCCATCCCTCGTCAACATCTTTCCATCACTTCTCTACCACCTTGCCATCTATCAGTCCATTCCCACCCACTACCGTCATAGCCAAGCTCCATCATCTCTCTCTTTTGCAATCGAGATTTACTATTTCTTTCTCTTTACAACTAGGGTTTTGCATGGCGTGGATTGTAATGCTTGGTTCGAAAAGGATTATAGATAGAGAGATCGAAGTTGTAGCGCTTGGTTCGAAAAACAAAATCAAACAAAAGGTGTTAGTTCAGACATATATCACCAAACAAATATTAGCAGTTCAATCATAAACTGTCGAGAAGATATGCATGTTATAGCCAATTCAAAGGTTATCAAAGAGACAACTTTTTTCTTGGTCAGTAAATCTTTCTCTTGCTCTCTGTGTCAGTTGATCTTCTACTATGTGATATATCAGAGTTTCTTGGGTGGAAGCCACATTGATGAACTTTAATAACTCCTTTTGGCCCTAAATAGAAATTGACATTGTAACTGTGTATTGAAATGTGTATATTGAAATTTCTAACTGTAGGGGCGAAGTTTCAAGATCAAAAAATGTACCCATGTGTGCTCCCTACCACAGTTAGAGGGACAGTGTGTACTGAAATTTCTTTCCTGAGTTGGCATATCTAAGTTTGTACTTCAAAGAAATGTACCCATGTGTGCTCCCTCCCTCTAAAACCCATTAATGTACCCATGGTTGCTGATTTTGTTTTCAAGTGCTAGACTTTTTCTGTGTT
Organism: Camellia japonica; assembly: GCA_030407325.1. Classification (NCBI taxonomy): domain Eukaryota; kingdom Viridiplantae; phylum Streptophyta; class Magnoliopsida; order Ericales; family Theaceae; genus Camellia; species Camellia japonica. The sequence continues at coordinate 55,831,109 of JAPPVO010000031.1, read as the reverse complement.
TTCATTCTCTTCTCATTCTTATTTTATTATTATTTTTTTTATAACTTTGTTTTCAACTCCATGAGGAGTTATCTTTGTTTGCTGCAACATTGTCATCTAATTGTGATGATATAATAGATTTTACTTGCAAGAGTGATTGTGTTTTTCATGTTAAAAAATTGTCACTTACTATGGACGGTTGAAACAGTGATTGTATTTTATTTTATTTTTGGGTCAGAGTGATTGTGATTAATTGCTATTTACTGCTTGTTGATGGGAATCATATATGAAGGGAAATATATATATCAGATTAGATAATGGAAAAGACCAAGAAAATTTGAGATAGTTGAGATAATTGAATTTTTTTAGACTAAGACATTGAAAATTTGTTTTTGCATTGCCTCTTTCTAGCATGCTTATTAGTAGCTGATTGATGTACTGGGTTTACTGTGTAGTATTTTGTTTTTATTTATTTATTTATTTAATTTTTTTTTTTTTTTGGGAGAGGGGGTTGTTAATGCAATAACCCTAGCAGGTTTGTTTTTTTATATGCTAATAGAAATTATCTTTGTGATTTTTTGGCGCTTATAGTTGTGGGTTGTGATGTCACATTTGTTTGGTTACTTTTTGGTAGTTGTAAAAAAGTAACCTCACTGTAAAGAGATGGAGGCTTCCCTTCCCTTGCATTGTAAAAGGGAAAGATGAGATAAATGGGTAAAAAATTTAGCTTATATTTCATTGACATTTCCCTTACCTTTTTTTTTTTTCCTTTTCAAATTCCTATCCAAATCCATGATCTATACTCATTTGGAACATATGATTTTGTTTTTGTTGTTTTATAGGTGTAACTTATGTTATTTGGTTTAGTTTGATTTGATTTGGTTTAAGAGGTAGACATTTGGAGGTGTTTGCTATTTAGATTTTGATCAAGAACACCATTTTCGTATTGGCATGGGGTGCTCCAAATGGAGAACACCATTCTGTTGTTCCTCTTATTTTGAAGTTGTGTCTATAATAGAGGAGATCCTCTTGCTCAAATGCATGCTATCTATTCATTTTTTGTGTGTCATAGGGAAACAAAATTTTAGGTATACTTGATTCTCAATATTCCTAACTTAAGAGAGAATGATAAATGAAAATTATTCAAACAAAACATTATTTACACCGTGCCTTTAGGCACGGGCATACACTAGTCTATATAATAAAGCAGGACGGTGTTTTAAAAATATGTCAAAATGTATCAGAGATACATTTCATTTTAGTGGCTCAAATCAATCTTCAGTATATATGAACGGTTCTGATAAATTTACTTCTCGCCCAAACACTTCTCTTCCTTAACCTTCCCACCTACCCACGTCTCCTCCGCATTCCCTCTCTATCTCTCTCTCCCTTTCTGTTCTCACCCACGGTTTAACATTGAAGGCAATGAATGGGGTCAATGCCCTTGTGGTGGTGACTGATTGTTGCTTCCATTTCATTACTGATAAGCATAATATATAGAAGCAACATGCTGCATCTGAACTGCTTTCAAACATAGAAAGGATGACGGATAAAAGATTCAATAGATCAACTCAGGCCCACAACATTACCTCTCAAACTGCAATGGTCAACTTGAACCTGCCTTCATCAACTCGGTCCAAAATTCATACATCTGGTTTTGAGCAGGCAATGGAAACTGTGTGTGTCAATTTCCGACCACACTGCCAACTTAGTATTCAGTTGGAGATCACTGGCAGAATAGATGACACCTGTCTAACCTGCAACAGAAAGAGAAGATTCCGACGGTGGTTCGTCCACCCGGGGGCACTCCGACGATCAAGTCAGTATATCTCTCACAGATAATCGATAGTGCAAATTCACTATTCAGAATATAAATTGCGTACCTTAGACCCACAGGGGTGCCTCTCTTTTATAGTTAACTCAATCCTAGTCCCTATAGAAGCCTGACTTCTATGGACTCCCATTCAGTGCTTACTTTGGACTCCTCAAGAGATAAGGATAGATTCCCTAAGAACATTATCCTTATCCATCTTGAAGTCTTTCCTCATTCTAGGACTCTTGTCCCTTATCCGCTTATCTCGGATTCCGATATCTTCAGAGATAACCTCGGCCACGCCGAGATCATCTCGGCGTTACGACCAGGACACGTGGCACCTTGGTTGATACATCGGCGTCACCTTGCCACGTGTTGGTACTTAAAAATATATCCCCACAACTGCCCCCTAGGTTCTATTACCTCGGCATTCTGAGGTGATGGAACCTATATCGGTACCTCCTTCCAGTACGTCGGCTTAAATCATTTTAGCCGAGATCATTGTTTAAGGCCGACACGTCTCTCTTAAAGAACAAGAATTCCAGTGAATTCCTTCACTCGTATGAGCTGTCACGCATCACTATTCAATCGTTTCATTCACGCGTCTTATCCTCATTGGATCGTGCTTGTCACGTGCCTATAAGCCGTCTTGCGCCTGTGTGCGCCGCCTGACGCATTCGCTGCTCTAGGCGCATTAACTACCCTTTTTTGCCGTCGTTTCAAGTTTTAACAAAAAACTTTTCCCTCTTCTTTCATTTCTTCACTTTTCATTCGATATTCTTGCTTTTTCTCTCTCTTACTTTTTTCTCTCGAATCCGCCATTGTTCCAGACTTCAAGCTCTGCAACTGCCTTCATTCCTCCCTCTTGGTGAAGCTTTCGCCGTTCTGTTACTTCTGTAACCGTCGCCTGACTTCGGCGATCTTCATACCGGCTTCACTTTTTCTGGTAAGCCACTATTCCTTTCGTTTTCAATTCTCTGATGCTCTTTACTACTTGTTGCCATTACTGCTTTGTTTAAACATTCGATTTGTGAATCTCATATCTGAGTGTGTTTATTCCACGATTTTGCCCTTGCCCATGTCTTGAATACACGCATTGTTCACCATTTTCTTGCACTTTTGCCACTGTTCTTGACCTTGTACCCCTTGTACTCACTATGTTCTTGATAGTCCATCTTTGTTCTTGATTCTGAAACTTGTTCTTGTTTTCTGTTTTTTGTGTCTTTTCCAGATTTGTGCCTTCAATCTTCGTTTCCATAGACTTAGGTTTGGGATTTGTCTGTAGAACCCACAATTTAGGAAAAAACTGAAACCTGCATTTACCTAAGTGTTTGCCGAGGTCCCAATAACCCTTTCAAAACATCTTCTGAAATCCAACCCCTTCGATTAAGCCGATATCATGGGTATGTGGAAACATAGGGTAAACACCCCATCCAAACTAGAATTCTTTAGACAAGAGTTTGAAATCCCAGCCGACGTCCATCTGAGGTTGGCTGGGGATGATGACTCCATCATGCCTACTGATGACTCCATGCCTTTCCCTGTGGTAGCCTTCATTGAGTGTGGACTTCGGCTCCCACTCAACACCCTTTTCCGTGAAATACTTCATTATTACAAGTTGAACCCAATGCAACTTGCCATCAATTCTTACCGGATTATTAATGGTACCATAGCCTTAGCCAAACAAGAGAACGCTAGGATCACTTTAGCCGACATCCAATATTGCTACACTATGTGTGGCCTCAAAAAAGACACCGGCTACGTTTACTACCTCAAGCCGAGGTCCACTGAATACAAAATCGTTGCCGACCTCCCTGACTCCAACAAGGGAGCTGGGGACGATTATTTCATTACTTCGGGGAACTGGGAGTTCGCCCCAGATGAAGACCTCCATCTCTTCCTCTCCCTCGATCAGTCTTTGTAGAGGGCAATGGTAAGAGCCCTGCATTCATACCTACTTGTTTTTTTAAAGTCTTTCATACTTTATCTATTTCTTAATGTCTGCTTTTCTTGCAGCTGTTCCTAAGCCACCAAAAAACTTTCGCCAATCCTTCATTCCCAGCAAGGATTTGAAGAAACTTTTGGACTTGCCAGTCCATAAACGGAAGGCGCCTCTGCTTCTCAATTTTATTCCAACATACAAGTCAGCTCTGCCCGACGTCCCTAGGAAGAAGAAGAAAAGCCTTTCTCCACCCTCTGCCACAACTCCACAAACCGCGTCCACATCTCGGACAGACCAAGGATCAACCTCTGATCCTGCTGAGCAACCGTCAACCTCGGCTCCATACTTGATTCCAATATCCCAACGCCGCTGTCGACGCCGAACAGTTTCTTCTGTCGAGATGGGTCGCCCAAAACCAGTTGCCAAAGATCTCCTGGCCAGCATTCTTTCTGACGTTGATGCACAACCAACACAAACCCAGCTTCCACCAAAGCAAAAATGAATCAAAAAGGCTCAGCCCAAGGCAAAGGTGACTCAGATCGATTCTGAGGATACCTTTCCAATTTCCAAACTGGCTCCGAGTGAGAAGACTACCTCTGTCCCCGCGAAGAGGTCCGCTAAAATACTTCCATCCGAATCTACCAAATCCAAAAGGCCGAGGTTATCTCCTGCAACGACCTCGGGGTCTAAAAAGCCTGATGCCCCCTGGACCCCCAAAATCACTCTGGAAGATAAGCCTGTTATGGCTAGTGATAGCGCCGATGATATCAATGTCGGCGTTGCCCTCAGTACTGCTCTACTTCTTCCAGGTGATCTGGAGCGAACGCCGAGTTTAGTGAGTACGAGAACTACACTCTGATGCTTCAGCGCTTTGTTCAGGTAAGTGTTTTTTCTTGGTACTTTTTCTTTCTTTCTCTTCATTTCATACTTAGAATATTTTCTAATACTTCTGTTTTTTTTCAGGCCATCCTGCATGCCCACTCTTTCTCAATACAATCTTTTGAGAACCGTGAGAAGCTAGCCGAAAAGAAGAGGGAGATCTCCAATCTTCAGAAAATTAATAAAAATTTGCAGTCAAAGATGAAGACCCTGGAGGATCAGGCCGAGGTCGCTATCAAAGAAAAGGATGATACCGAAGAAAAAGTTGGTGCTGCTGAAGCGAAAAACAAAGTCCTTCAAGCCCAGCTGAAGGAGGCCGAGGAAAAAGTGGCCCAGGCCCAGAAGGAGCTTCAAGACGCCTTGGCCACCAAAGAGGTCGAAATCAAAGATGTCGACGAGAAGGCGTATGCTCAGGGCATGGCCGATGTTACGGAGGCCTACGAAAAGCAAGTCAGGCAAGCATGCAACAAGGGTTTCACCCTTGGTTGGATGACCTTGCTGAAGAAACTTGATGTCCCTGAGGACTCCTCTTTTAAGAATGTCGATGCCATTCCCTTGCCATTCCCCCCAACTCCAACTCAATCTGATGACGACTCTGAATTTGAGGAGGAGGTTCTGGTGAGGAAGCCCAAGGAAGCTGCTGGGGCCAAGTCTTCTTCTCAGAATGAGCAAGTCCTGGACTTGACTCAAGATGAGGAGGTTGAGGAGGTTCCTAAGGATGCTGCTCCAGAGGAGGCATCAGTCGACGTGCTTCTTGCCGACAAGAGCCTTGACCAGACCCTTCAGGAGATTGATACTGAGCTCGCGGCGGATAAGGCTGCTGAGATGTCTTTCCAACAATCGTCTGAACTTCAAATTCAACCAACTGCTACTGCTGAGAAGTCTTAGCCTTATGTTTTTTCCTTCATTTTTTGTACTTTTTTTTTTCTCCTTGTTTGAGATAATTTGTAAGTTTTGACCGACGTGCCTTCTTTGGAATGCTAATACAACCTTCCTTCTCTGAATGCTTGTACGTTTGCCTTGTATGCTTTCATACTTAGAATATTTTGCATATCTTCAATATACACTTCAATCCTTGTGCGACCTTCTCGGGGTGACACACCTCGGTTGTACAAACTGATGATTTATCTCGGCAAGTACCTAACTCCCTTTCTCGGCGTAATCTTGGTTTCACCTTGTAAATATAAAATTTCAACAAGTGTTTAAGTCTTCAATCTTGTAAATTGTCCACAAATTTCAACAAGTGTTAGACATCATCTCGGTTTAACTTCAACTTGTAAATTGTCCACAAATTTCAACAAGTGTTAAACAATGATCTCGGTTTAACTTCAACTTGTAAATTGTCCACAAATTTCAACAAGTGTTAAACAATGATTTCGGTTTAACTTCAACTTGTAAATTGTCCACAAATTTCAACAAGTGTTAAACAATGATTTCGGTTTAACTTCAACTTGTAAATTGTCCACAAATTTCAACAAGTGTTAAACATATTCTTCTTCTCTCTGCCCCCTAATGTGAACCTGAGTTCCACTTGGGTTCTCATTATGCATGTATTCTAGAGACAATGTCAAGTATCTTGAAAAGAGAACCAGCTGAATCTTTATTTATTTACTTCGGCAAATGGCAAAGGAACAAAGAAATTCTAATGATAGAAAAATTTCAAATTACAAGTGTTCCAAGGCCTTGGCAACTCTTTGCCCTCATTATCTTCAAGCCGATATGCCCCATTGCCCAGCACCGAGATGATTCTGTAGGGTCCTTCCCAATTTGGGCCAAGCTTGCCCTCTCTGGGATCCTTCTTGTTGCCGACGACTTTTCTTAAGACAAGGTCACCAATCTGAAATTCCCTTGGGTTAACCTTCTTGTTGTAAGCTCTGGCAAGCTGTTGCTGGTATGCTGCGAGCTGAATTGCAGCTTTCTCCCTTCGTTCTTCTAGAAGATCTAGATCTCGGGCTAAGAGTACATCATTAACCCCGTTCTCTACCCCCTAGGTTCTGATCCCAGGGATGCCGACCTCCAGCGGAATGACTGCTTCTGTGCCATAAGCCATGGCAAAGGGGGATTCCCCTGTTGATCTTCTTGGCGTAGTCCGATATGCCCAGAGTACATTGGGCAATTCGTCTACCCACTTTCCTTTTGCTTCCTGCAGCCTCTTCTTTATCCCACCCAAAATTACTTTGTTGGATGCTTCTACTTGTCCATTACTTTGTGGAAAGCTTGGGGTTGAAAAGTAGTTCTTGATCTTGAACTTTGCACAGAAGTTCTTGGTTAGCTTACTGTCAAATTGAGTTCCATTGTCTGCAACAATTGCTCTTGGAATCCCAAACCTAGTGATAATGTTCTTCCAAATGAAGTTCTTCACATCCACATCTCGGATCCTGGCAAGAGGTTCAGCTTCTATCCATTTAGTGAAGTAATCTGTTGCTACCAGCAAGTACTTCCTTTGTCCAGTTGCCCGACGAGATCCATGCCCCATTGGGCAAATGGCCAAGGACTGGATACAGGGTTCAGGTCTGCTGCTGGCTGGTGTATTAGAGGTGCAAACCTTTGGCATTGTTCACACTTCTTTACATAGGCTTCTGCATCTTTCTGCATGTAAGGCCACCAATACCCCTGGGTGATGGCCCTATGGGCGAGTGATCTGCCCCCAGCGTGGCTTCCACAAATTCCTTCATGTATTTCATATAAAAAATCTTCGACTTGTAAAGGGTGTACGCACCTTAAAAGGGGTCCAGTGAAGGACCTTCTGTAGAGATGTCCTTCTGCTGTCAGACTGAATCTTGCCGACTTCAATCTGATCTTGTGTGCCTCCTTGCGATCATCTGGCAGCTTTCCTTCTTTTAGGAACGCAACAATTGCGTCCATCCAGCTTGATCCCATGTCTACACACATTGCTTCACGCTCTGTGGTTACTGGTTCAATGCTCGGGCCCGACAAGTAATCGATCATTATTGTCCTTGCTTTTCCAGGTTGTACTGCACTAGCTAGGTTGGCCAACGCATCGGCGTGGCTGTTATCTCGGTTTACCTGGAGTAGTCGGCAGTTCTGGAATAAGGCCGCCAACCTGATGACCTCCTTTGCATATGCCGACATTCTTTCATCTCGGGCTGCATATTCTCCTGTTGACTATCAGTTGTGAATCACAAAAAACTATTACCTTATCTGCTTGTACTGCTGCTACTAGTTTTAGTCCTGCAATGAGTGCTTCGTATTTTGCTTCATTGTTTGAGGCCTTGAACCCCAAATGAATCGATTGTTCTAGTACTTGCCCATCTGGGGATATCAGTACTACTCCTGCCCCAGCTCCTTGTCGGTTTGAACTCCCATCAACAAACAATCGAAAGGAGTCGCCGATATAAATGCTGCAAGGTCTGAGTTTGTCCTCATTCCTTTGTTCTTTTGTCTTTGACTGGGCTTCTCTTTGCTTGTTTGGACATCGTTTATCTTGGCTCAACGGAGCCCGATATTCGATGGATTCTGGCGTGAATTCGGCCACGAAGTCGGCCAAAACCTGGCCTTTGATTGCTGTTCTGGGCCTATACTCCAGATCTTACTGGCCTAGGGCGACTGCCCATCTGGCTATTCTTCCTGTTAAGTCTCCTTGCTGCAATAGGGACTTCAATGGATGTTCTGTCAGTACCACAATTTTATGGGCCTGGAAGTAATGGTTCAACTTCTTTGAAGCCATTACTAAAGCCAGTGCCAATTTCTCTAAGGGTAGATACCTCGTTTCTGCGTCGGCTAGGGTTTTGCTTACATAGTAAACAGCCCTTTGCTCCCCTTTTTCTTCTCGGATTAGTACTGCACTTATCGCATGTTCTGAAACTGCCAAGTACAGGAACAGCTCCTCCCCGGGTTCTGGATTCGAAAGAACTGGAGCTGTGGTCAGGTACTTCTTCAGATCGGCTAATGCTTCTTCGCACTCCTCTGTCCAAAGAAAGTCTGTGGCTTTCTTCACTAAGTTGAAGAAAGGTTTGCACTTGTCTGAGCTTCTGCTTATGAACCTGTTCAGGGCTGCGGCCCTTCCAGTTAGCATCTGCACCTGTTTTGCCGACGTCGGGCTCTTCAACTCTAGGATGGCCTTGATCTGATCTGGGCTGGCCTCAATGCCCCTTCTGGTCACCAGGTATCCTAAAAACTTACCAGATCCAACTCCAAATGCACACTTCGATGCATTGAGTCGGAGCCGATATGTTTTAAGGATTTCAAAGACTGCTTTTAGATCGGCGAGATGACCCTCAGGCTCCTTGGTCTTAACGACCATGTCGTCGATGTAGACTTCTACTGTTCGGCCAATCAGGTGTTTGAACATTTTGGTTACCAACCTTTGGTAAGTTGCTCCTGCGTTTTTCAACCCGAAAGGCATTACTCTGTAACAGTACAGGCCTTTTGGGGTGATGAACACGGTCTTCTCTTCGTCTGGGGGGTATATGGCTATCTGGTGGTACCCCCTGTAGGCATCTAGGAAGCTCATTCTTCCATGCCCTGAAGTGGCATCTATTAGCTGATCAATCTTGGGTAGAGGAAAGTTGTCTTTGGGACAGGCTTTGTTGAGGTTGGTAAAGTCTATGTAGACCCTTCATTTACCGTTCTTCTTCTTTACCACCACTGTATTGGATAGCCATGTTGGGTAGTGAACTTCTCTAATGGCCCTAGCCTCTAGAAGTCTGTCTACTTCTTCCTCTACTGCTTCGACGTGCATCAATGTCGGTCTTCTGGCTTGTTGAATTACAGGTTTGGCCGACCTGTCAACATTCAATTTGTGGCAAGTGGCCTCGGGGTCAATGCCAGGCATTTCGTAAGGTGTCCAAGCAAACACCTCAATATTTGCTCTGAAAAAAGCTTCCAACTCTTTTTCCTCTTCTTCGGCTAAGCCCGAGCCGAGAAAAAAGAAGCGTTCTTCATCCCCATCCTGGACGAGGATTTTCTTCAGCGCCTCTTCACTCTTCTCGGCTGGCTCCTTGCCGACGTCTTCTAGGACTTCCGCGTCCTCATCTTCAATTTCTGCCTTTTCTGGCTCTCGTATGCTGCAGGTAGATTTCATTGCTGCCATGGAGCAATTCTTTGCCTGCAGCTAATCGCCTCTGACTTCCTCTATCCCATGCTCTGTTGGGAATCGCAATAGTTGATGCAGTGTTGAGGGAACTGCCTCCATCGCATGCAACCATGGCCTTTCCAAGATGATCTTGTAAGGGGAGGGTGTGTCGATGATGGTGAATTCTATCTTGTTCTTCCTGGTGCCAGCCTGCACCTCCAAGCTTACTGCTCCTAGTGGCCATGTTGGCGTTCCATTGAACCCGACCATTGGGCTATTGGATTGCTCCATATCATCTGGATGAAGGCCGAGCTCCTTGTAACATCGAACGTACATGATGTCGCAAGAGCTGCCTTGGTCAATCAGGATGCGTTTCACTTGGCACTCCCCAACCTGGAGGGATACTACCAAGGCATCATTATGCGGATGCTGGACCATCTCTAGGTCGGCTTCAAAAGGACACTACTGGTCCTTGGCATTCCTCTGCCGATGTCTCTTCTCTCTGACTTGGTAGACATGTTGCAGGTGCTTCACCTTCTGGGTCTCCCCCCCTGATTTCGTTCTCGTTGACCTTCGAGTGAATCACATTGACTACCCGAGGTCCTCCTGCATGAGGTTGCTGTGCTGGGGGAGGTGGGGCTGCTGGTGCCTGAGGTAATCTTGCCCGTTCTTCTCTTGTCCTGGTCTCATCGACAAGGTCTCTCAGATGTCCTTGTCTCACCAGGTCTTCCAAGTGTGTTTTAAGGGCTCTACAACCTTGAGTTGTATGCCCATCTTCATTGTGGTAGGCACAATGCCTACCAATGTTTCTTCCCACGAACTCTCCTGGAGTCCTCTCTGGCGCTCTGAAATAGGGTTGATTCCAAATTTGTTCTAGGACTTTGTGAATTGGGATTCAAAACATAGTTGTTACTGCCTGTGCAGCCCTTAGTTCTGCTTCTTGCTTGCTCGATCCGTTGTTACCTCGGCCTCGCTTCGGTGAGCCGTTTCCTTTCTCTTGCTTTATCTCCTTAGTCCCCGACGTGTCTTCCTCGGCTCTGGCATACTTCTCGATTCTCGCCATGAGCTCTTCCATGCTTTTTGGCAAAGTCTTTGCCAAAGACTTCCGTAGTGGACAGTTGTCTTTTAGGCTGTTCTTGAATGACACGACCGCCACTTCTTGATTACACTCTGGTATTCGATTGAATACCTCATAGTATCTTTTTGCATAGGCCCTAAGGCCTTCATCCTTACTGATCTTCAGAGCCATCAATGCGTCCACCCTTAATGGCTGCAGCTTGTTTGTCACGAACCTAGCCACGAACATCTCGGCCAGGCCTTCCCAAGTCTTCACGCTTCCCTTTGGTAGTTTGTGGAACCAATCCGATGCAATCTCCCCGAAGGATGAGGGAAACACTTTGCAGAGCAACGGCTCGTTCCCACTATACAATGCCATTGAGTTCAAATATAATCCGACGTGGAAGTTGGGGTCTAACTTACCATCGTATATTTGAAACCTCGGCATACTGAATCTCTTCGGCGCCTCAAACCTGTCCAACTCCACCGAGAATGGTGTCCTCGGCTTATCTGGGGAGGTTACCTCGGCTTCGGCATTCTGTTGCTTCCTCTTGAGGTAATCTCTTAAGTCCTCTTTTGTCCTCCCAGGAGCTCGGCTATCTCCTGCTTTCAGTCTTTTTGGCACACTACTTTCAGCTTCGTGGTGAGTCCTCTTCGACCCCTCTCCATGAGTTGTGTCGAAGCACAGCGACTGCCCCTGAACATGCCGATGTCCTTTGGGGTCTGCCTCCTTTGTGTGATGCGTCCTCCGTGATTCTTCTCTTCTTGACTCCCTTCGTCCGACCTCCCTGGAAGGTCGGTGAGAGTGTTTTTCGCTCCCGTTGTGCTGAGGGGCTACGGGGATTGTTTTCTACCCTCCTTTCTGGGCATTGGCCGCTGGAATCGGCGTGTCCTGCAGCGGGAACGGTGGCTGCATGACGTTATTTTGCATCATGAAATTGACGACCGACTGCAGGTTTGCCAATTTGTTTGCCATCTTTTTTACCTCTTCGTCCCTCCGCTGGCATCTATCCTTTCATAACTGGAGGTCGTCTTCGTTGTAGTACCCACTTCGATCAGGTTTCTTTGGTACGTCGCCAGTCTGACCGACGTCTTTTACTCCGTGAGTATGCTCATGAGTTTCTGCGTTGGACCTGTCTCCTTCGACATCAAGGTCAATAGGTCTTCCACTCCCAGCAGGAGTGTCGTCCCCAATCTTTTCCTTCTGTTCGTTACTGGTCATCTATTCTACTTTCTTTCCCACAGACGGTGCCAAATTGTGTGTGTCAATTTCCGACCACACTGCCAACTTAGTATTCAGTTGGAGAGCACTGGCAGAATAGATGACACCTGTCTAACCTGCAACAGAAAGAGAAAATTCCGGCGGTGGTTCGTCCACCCGGGGGTGCTCCGACGATCAAGTCAGTATATCTCTCACAGATAATCGATAGTGCAAATTCACTATTCAGAATATAAATTGCGTACCTTAGACCCACGGGGGTGCCTCTCTTTTATAGTTAACTCAATCCTAGTCCCTATAGAAGCCTGACTTCTATGGACTCCCATTCAGTGCTTACTTTGGACTCCTCAAGAGATAAGGATAGATTCCCTAAGAACATTATCCTTATCCATCTTGAAGTTTTTCCTCATTCTAGGACTCTTGTCCCTTATCCGCTTATCTCGGATTCTGATATCTTCGGAGATAACCTCGGCCACGCCGAGATCATCTCGGCGTTACGACCAGGACACGTGGCACCTCGGCTGATACATCGGCGTCACCTTGCCACGTGTTGGTACTCAAAAATATATCCCCACAGAAACTTTCCTTGCAAATATTTCAGTAAAGAGTCAAGGCATGGCACCAACATCAACCAACCCAGTCTCATCTGGAGCAAATAAAGTGCTTTTGCAAGAGCACAAGGATGCTTGACATGATTATCAACAATACTCCATGAAAGCAATAGGTACCTATTAAATACTTAGAACACAAAAATTTCCAAAATATTAAATCCACAGTAATAAAGTAACTTTTCTGGATGTGTGATGCAGGCAAACCAAAAAAACAGAAACGCACAGTTACAATTGATGAAATCACATGCAGACTGCAAGGTCTAAGTATCACTGGTAGGAGTAAGGAAACATATGGGCAAGAGCAAAATGCACTTGTTTTGTACAAAGGCGGTGGCACAATGGTTCCATACGAGGGTTTTGATCCTATCAAGAAACACAAACCACAGCCTAAAGTAGGCCTTGACCTAGAGACAAATAGGATTTGGTAACTATTAATGGAGAAGGAAGGAAATGAAGTAAAAGGACAAGGAAAAATGGTGGGAGGAAGAAGGGAAAGTATTATGTGGACAAGCAGACTCATTCATTGCACTCATGCATCTTGTCCAAGGTACCCAAACAAGTTCTCTCTATACTTGACCTAGAAGTTTCAAATCCTTACAAAAGTTGCTAGATTTCATCCTTAAAAGCCTAGGTCGATTTTATGTAGTAGTTATCTGCTGCCCAAACCTGTTATTAACTTATTATGGTTTGCACATATCATTCTAGGTTACCAAAAAATGAAGCCTACTAAAAAAATAAGTTCAAATTATGTGAATACACTCACAGTAACACAATACTAGCTAGGCACCGCTACAACATGAAAGCAAAATACAAATCTTAAAGAGTTCACAAGCTATTAACTAAAATGGTGAATATAACTGACATCCAAGCAGTGTAGAAATTTCAGATGTAGTAAGCAAAGATAGAAAAATGCACTGTACAAAAATGCCTAAGCAACTCAAGCAAAGAATAAACTAAACACTGTCAGTCTTGCACCCAACCTTACAATTCTGATTCGTTTTAAAGACAATGCACTAAGATCATTATTCCTTTATTTTTTGGGGGGAGAATTTTCTTCAAAGTAGCATTTATTTTCCATTGCTACTGTCGGAATCTCTTGGATAGAAACACTGTTACTATCTCTGTACCAAGAATCAACATACAAAGAAATTATAGGATGTTCTATGTCAAGTGCATTAAATTAAAAGATATATTTATCTAACCAATATTGCAGGAAATAGATGCTTCTCATAGTGGAAAGGCTCAGTTGTTGACTCAGTAATAGGAGTGTTCCTTACTCAAAATGTCTCAGACCTTAACTATGATTTTTTTTTTTTTGGAAACAAAATTTCAGTATATAGAGAAAACAAATTGTATTGAAGAAAAGCCCTAGCACTGTAAAACGTAGCTAAGGTCTTGCATAAACGATGAAATTCTGATACAAGGAATGAAACAATTACTCATGATAGAAATAAAGGAAGGAACAAAAGAACTTCAAAGATGGAATATCAACACTGAGGTGATTTAGGAAACCTTAAGTGAGGTGTTTAAGTTAAAGTAATATCTTTAAACTATAATTATTCAGTAAATTCTCTTTCTTAGAGACTAAGCGTGATTAGTTTGAGTTAAACTTGGTCACTTAAGATAATGAAACAATTAGTGGCCTAAGCTAATTATTTCATACAACGAAAGAGAGAAGGATGGAGAAAGTTAGAGAGAAACTTTCTTCTTGAGAGGTAAAAGAGAAAAGAAAGAAAAATAAGAAGAAAATCAAAGTAAATTAAAATTCATCCATTTGGACTTGAGAATTTAACACTTAGGTGATTTAAAAAACCTTAAGTAAGGTGCTTAAGTTAAACTAAGATCATTGAGTTATAATTAGTCGGTAAATTCTCTTTCATAGAGAATAAGCATGATTAGTTTGAGTTAAACTCAGTCACTTAAGAAAATGAAGTTGATTATATAAAAATTTTGGTTTAAATTCACTTAAATGAGTAGCAAAAGCAACCCTACCAATGAAAATCTTTCCCCACATACAAATAGACTACCTGATGAAATACATGTTATAACAAGCTCTCTTATCATGGTTCATTAGATGTTTCATCGTTTATAAAAAAATGGTAAGGTTTATGCATGATTATAAGTCTGTGGTTCGAGATGACTTACTTTGCCTTGTCTGGAGGAACATCTCTCAACCACTCAAGGTCAATGCTTCCATGTTTTCTAACCATTCGGTCTTAGGAAATCCTGCATAATTATGTAATCATAATTAATTTTTTTATATATAGGTTTCTGCATTTAGCTTGTTATTACACACGGCTAAAGCCATTTGAAGCTAATTTTGACAAATACGAAACTTTTAAAATATGATTTCTACTCGTACCTTGATTCACTCTACTATCAAGTTGTTCATTCCTAGTTCTCTGATACAATTAGAAATCTCATTGACATTTGCACATTGTATTGCTTCATAGTCCAGGGAGTCCATAGCAATAACTGATGTACCCTTTTGTGGCCAAACTTACCTTTTGCATATAGAGAGCATTAGCACCTTCCAAACTATGCAGGATACCCTCCTTTCTAGGATTGTATTATTGCCTCTTTGAATGATTTAGTGAATCCTAGATCTAGTTAATAAATTAGGATAGGGCAACCCTACCCCTCCAATAGGCATGAATGCAAATTATGTGCTTGTGCGATATTTTGAAAATGATTTGATTTGATTCCAGAGATCAACAATCAGAAAGACAGTGATTTCATTCCCAAAATCTGGGGAGTCTGATTTGGTACTGATTTGATTCTGTGGCAATCTGAGTTATTTGGCGCAATGATCCAATTACAAAGATTTAGGGGTTCAATTTAGGCAGTAATTCATATTTTGATCATGATTTGAGTAATCAGTAGTAAATTAGAGGGGTGGTTTCCCAATTTTAAAGAATTTGAGTTTGAATTTGGAATATTACCAAAAAAAAAAAAGAATGATTGCCTTTTTAAAATTTAAATCCCCAAGAAAACATGTTATTAAAGAATAACTTCTAAAATAAAGAAACTCTCTAACTTAAGTAGAGCCTCGGAGATTATGGAAGGTGTTTGATTGAATAAGAATCTTTAAGTCATTGACTTTAGGAGGAATTTCAACTTTTATGAAAAATGGTAGATAAGGAAGCGGTGAGCAAATCTTCAATTTTGAATAAAATTCAAAATTCCCTAAAAGATATTTGACTAAGGAGACAATTGTTTGATTAGATACTTGGAATAAAATTCAAAGCTCCTTGGGAGGAAATAATTTTGAAAGAAAACCCGAGTAGAATTTTAGAAATTATAAAAAGTTTTTGATTAGACAGAAATCTTTAGGTTTTTGACTTTAGAGGGAATTTGATTTTATGGAAAAGTGTTGATAAGGAGGTAACGACCGAGTCTTTCACTTTGAAATGAAATTTTGAATTTCCTTAGAAGACATTTGACTCTAAGGTAACTGTTTGATTGATTTCTTGGAATAAGATCTAAAATTCCTTGGAAATTTTTTGAAAATAAAATTTGAATAGAGTTTCGAAATTATGGAAAGTTCTTTTTATCAAGTAAAAATCTTTAGGCCACTGACTTTGATGGATCTTTAATTTTACGGAGAAATGTTAGATAAGGAAGTAATGACCAAGTCTCTCATTTTGAATAAAATTTTGGTTCCTCTATAAGATATTTGGCTAAAGGATGATTGTTTGATTGATTCCTTGGAATAAAATCCAAACTACTCAAAACTTTTGGGAAAAAAGAGGAAAGGAAAACATTGAAATTTTAAATAAAACATGGCACTTTATTTTGAAAAAAAATAGAAGTTGAAATTTGATCAGGCACTTTTGAAAATAAATTGGGGCACATTTTGGAAAACAATAAATAATGGAAAGAAAATTATTTAGATTGATCACCCTGGTAGGAATCCTTTAAATTCCTCAAAATTCTCTCGGTTGGGCAACTATCCCCTAATGGGTGATGATGACGACTTCGAGATCCAATGGTAAGTGTTAAACAAAATTGACTGGGTCCATTAACCTATTCTCAAGTTTGTTGCATAATATCCCGGACACTATTCGTAGGTTATGTTATGTCAATAAGGCAAGCATCAGATTATGTTACTAATACTGTTTGATCATTCCCTTGTGGAAGTAGTCGTATATTGATAGTAATAACTGATGTACCATTTTGTGACCAAACTCACCTTTTGCATATAGAGAGCATTAGCACCTTTCAAACTATGGCAGGATACCCTCCTTTCTAGGATTGTATTATTGCCTCTTTGAATGATTTAGTGAATCCTAGATCTCGTTAATAAATTAGGATAGGGCAACCCTACCCCTCCTGTCATGACCCGAACCCGCCCCTATGGGTTAAGGACATAACCGGCCAGTAATCCTGAGATTACCTACGGCCTCAAACCAAAACAGATGTAACTCAACAGAGTAAAGGGGCCAAACGGAAGCAGTAATTAAAAACTTTGTCCGTAGAGCCGTGCTTATATGCACTCCAAGCAAACCATACACATATGCGTTAATAACCCACATCAAAAATACAGTTCCAAAAATTCTTTACACACACAGGATCATCCAAAACGAGTCAACCCACGACAGACTATCTACAAATATACATAGAGTCCTTGCCAACAAGACAAAGTGTAAATACATAACAAAATGGCAAGGATGGGTCTCGTGCGTGAGACGCAAGGTTGACTCCCCAAAACTCATGTTGTTCCTGGCAAACTTCACTGGGGCTGGGTTTGTGCGTCTCTTGGCTCACCTACAAGCACATGAATGAGCGTGAGCGATAGTCCAGTGAATAATATCAAATACAGCATTTACATAACATTGTAGAACAACATATTCCAAACGGCCTTGGGCCCAATTCATATTTCTATTTAACAGATATATACAACTAAATACAAATCAAGTGACTGCAATTCCAAACATTCCGGCCTTTGGCCCATTCAGATTCCCATTCTTGTCAAAACGGCCTTCGGCCCATTCGATTATGTCAAAACGGCCTTTGGCCCAATTATGTATGTCAAAACGGCCTTTGGCCCACACATTCGTATCAAACGGCCTTCGGCCTATTCATTCGTATCAAAACGGCCTTTGGCCCACACATTCGTATCAAAATGGCCTTTGGCCCATTCATTCGTATCAAAACAGCCTTTGGCCCATTCATTTATGTCAGAACGGCCTTCGGCCCACTCATTCATGTCAAAACGACCTTGGGTCCATTCAGGTTTATCAAAACGACCTTTGGTCCATTCATGTTCAACAAAACGACCTTTGGTCCATTCATGTTTATCAAAACGACCTTTGGTCCATTCGTGTTCAACTTACGTCCACAATCCCAATTAGCAATTCATAAGCTTTAAGGGAATAAACAATTGAACATTCACAAGCATTCAAATATCGATATTACTCACAGTGATCGGCTTGTGGATTTGCCCTGGAGCTTGACGCTACACATTTCACGAACACAAAAGGGTCACTAATAGCTCAATCCGTTCTTTAATTCACATACTCCTCATTAGGCTTTATTCTTATCTCATTAACTCATTTACAATGCTTAACGTATGCCTAAGAGTGCTTACAAGTGAAAGAGAACGGAAAACAGAACACAGGACGCATGAACACAATTTCAGAAAATAAGGTCCCCGCTCGAGCGTCAACTTCCCCGCTCGAGCGGACCCCTAAGGCCTACAAAAGTACTGGATAGGTGAAAATTGCGCTCGATCGTCCAATATGGCGCTCGAGCGGAAGGCCTCTCAACATAGCTATCCGCTCGAGCGTGAACTTACCCGCTCGAGCGGACTCTATGTCTGCAAAAAGTACTGGATGCATCATTTTTACGCTCGAGCGTGAAATAGGACGCTCGAGCGGAAGTTCATCCTTCATGATCCCCGCTCGAGCGTGAACTTACTCGCTTGAGCGGACACCATGCCTGCAAGAACAAAATACTGGGAGCACGATTTTCCCGCTTGAGCGGTCATCAAAAATCTGGGTTTTCCAGATTGAGTTCTTGAGCTCCAATTCAAATTCCAACCAACCAAATATGCATGCAATGGCTCAAATCTCATGTATAATCATGCTAACATAGTATAGACCCCAAATCACAACTCAATGAGGCCCAATTTCACAAATAAGTCACATGCATGCCCTAATCTCCCATTAACTCATTAACAATGTACAAATTCATGCATTCAAGCTCATATCTTCTCAAATTGTACATGCATGTGATGATTTAGCCACATTCTCAACTTGGATAACACAAATGGTGATCAAAACATGAGTTTCAACTAAAACTCTACATGAATCATGTATTTCAAGCTTACACATGCTATTTCAACACAATTTCATACATGCATACTCATCTCAAGCTTTAATTCCAACAAAGCCAACTTAACTCATGCTCTTGAGTACAAACAACCCTTGAACACACAAGATCACACATCACTTTCATGAATTCAAGAGTCAATGGCTTACCTAGAAGCCCAATTCCTTCAATCTATGGTCCAATTTGGAGATGGACTTCAAAACTCTTCAAGCTTGAGTCAAAATAACACAATTCTCTCCCTCTCTCTCTCTACCAGCCAACTCCCCTCTCTTTCTCTTAGAGTTTGCTCAGCCAAGATCATATATGAGGAAAAGAATTGAATTTAAGAAGGCTTATAATATAGCCCCACTCACATGCATTATTTAACATAAAATAATTGAGCATTACTCGTGAATTAAATCTGATTAATCTGACCTGAATCAGTTTTCAATTAAATTTCACCGTAGGCTCTAAAAATTATGCCAGTCACAATGGCGTAATCAATTTCGGGTTCTGTGGCCGATAAGGCCCTCAATTTAATTTCCAAAGCCGTTTATTCAAACAGATATGCTTACGGTGAACAGATAAAACTTCACATTCACATATATCCACATAATGGCACATAAAATCATGCTAAACACATAATCATATTAAAACATATAATCGCATACGTATTAGGGACCAATTAACATAACACAGAACAGGGGTATCACACCTCCAATAGGCATGAATGCAAATTATGTGCTTGTGCGATATTTTGAAAATGATTTGATTTGATTCCAGAGATCAACAATCAGAAAGATAGTGATTTCATTCCCGAAATCTAGGGAGTCTGATATGGTACTGATTTGATTCTGTGGCAATCTGAGTTATTTGGGGCAATGATCCAATTACAAAGATTTAGGGGTTCAATTTAGGCAGTGACTCATATTTTGATCATGATTTGAGTAATCAGTAGTAAATTAGGGGGGTGGTTTCCCAATTTTAAAGAATTTGAGTTTGAATTTGGGATATTACCAAAAAAAAAAAAGAAAAAAAGAATGATTGCCTTTTTAAAATTTAAATCCCCAAGAAAACGTGTTATTAAAGAATAACTTCTAAAATAAAGAAACTCTCCAACTTAAGTAGAGCCTCAGAGATTATGGAAGGTGTTTGATTGAATAAGAATCTTTAAGTCATTGATTTTAGGGGGAATTTCAACTTTTATGAAAAATGGTAGATAAGGAAGCAGTGAGCAAATCTTCAATTTTGAATAAAATTCAAAATCCCCTAAAAGATATTTGACTAAGGAGACAATTGTTTGATTAGATACTTGGGATAAAATCCAAAGCTCCTTGGGAGGAAAGAATTTTGAAAGAAAACCCGAGTAGAATTTTAGAAATTATGAAAAGTTTTTGATTAGACAAAAATCTTTAGGTTTTTGATTTTAGAGGGAATTTGATTTTATGGAAAAGTGTTGATAAGGAGGTAACGACCGAGTCTTTCACTTTGAAATGAAATTTTGAATTTCCTTAGAAGACATTTGACTATAAAGTAACTGTTTGATTGATTTCTTGGAATAAGATATAAAATTCCTTGGAAATTTTTTGAAAATAAAATTTGAATAGAGTTCCAAAATTATGGAAAGTTCTTTTTATCAAGTAAAAATCTTTAGGCCACTGACTTTGAGGGAACCTTAATTTTATGGAGAAATGTTGGACAACGAAGTGATGACCAAGTCTCTCGTTTTGAATAAAATTTTGGTTCCTCTATAAGATATTATGCAAAAGGATGATTGTTTGATTGAGTCCTTGGAATAAAATTCGAAATCCTCAAAACTTCTGAAAAAAAAAAGAGGAAAGGAAAACTTTGAAAATTTAAATTGAAAAAGGGACTTTATTTTGAAAAAGGATTTTGAAAAAAAATTGAAGTTGAAATTTTATCATGCACTTTTGAAAATAAATTGGGGCACATTTCGGGAAACAATAAATAATGGAAAGACAATTGTTTAGATTGATCACTCTGGTAGGAATCCTTTAAATTCCTCAAAATTCCCTTGGTTGGGCAACTATCAGCTAATGGTTGATGATGACGACTTCAAGATCCAATGGTAACTGTTAAACAAAATTGACTGGGTCCATTCACCTATCCTTAGGTTTTTTGCATAATATCCCGGACACTATTTGCAGGCTATGTTATGTCAATAAGGCAAGCATTAGATTATGCTATTGGTACTGTTTGATGATTCCCTTGTGGAATGAGAGGTATATTGATTGTAATAACTGATGTACCCTTTTGTGACCAACCTTAACTTTTCCATATAGAGAGCATTAGCACCTTCCAAACCAGGGATGGATACCCTCCTTTCTAGGATTGTATTATTGCCTCTTTGAATGATTTAGTGAATCCTAGATCTCTTTAATAAATTATGATAGGGCAACCCTACCCCCAATAGGCATGAATGCAAATTATGTACTTATGTGATATTTTGAAAATGATTTTATTTCTGAGATCAACAATCAGAAAGACTGTGATTTCATTCCCAAAATCTGGGGAGTCAAATATGGTTGTGATTTGATTTTATGGCAATCCGAGTTATTTGGGGCAATGATCCAATTAAAAGATTTAGAGGTTCAATTTAGGTCGTGATTCATATTTTGATCATGATTTGAGTAATCAATAGTAAATTAGGCGGGTGGTTTCCCAATTTTAAAGAATTTGAGTTCTTACATTAGTGATCAAAAAAAAAAAAGACGGTTTCCTTTCTAAAATTTAAATCCCCAAGAAAACATGTGATTAAAGAATAACTTCTAAAATAAAGAAACTCTCCAACTTAAGTAGAGCCTTGGAGGTTATGGAAGGTGTTTGATTGTAAAAGAATCTTTAAGTCATTGACTTTAGGGGGAATTTCAACTTTTATGAAAAATGGTAGATAAGGAAGCGGTGAGCAAATCTTCAATTTTGAATAAAATTCCAAATCCCCTAAAAGATATTTGACTAAGGAGACAATTGTTTGATTAGATACTTGGAATAAAATGCAAAGCTCTATGGGAGGAAAGAATTTTGAAAGAAAACCCGAGTAGAATTTTAGAAATTATGAAAACTTTTTGATTAGATAGAAATCTTTAGATTTTTAACTTTAGAGGGAATTTGATTTTATGGAAAAGTGTTAGATAAGGAGGTAATGATCGAGTCTTTCACTTTGAAATAAATTTTTGAATTTCCTTAGAAGACATTTGACTATAAGGTAGCTGTTTGATTGATTTCTTCGAGTAAGATTTGAAATTTTTTGGAAGTTTTTTGAAAATAAAATTTGAGTAGAGTTCGGAAATTATGGAAAGTTCTTTTCATCAAGTAAAAATCTTTGGGCCACTGACTTTGAGAGAACCTTAATTTTATGGATAAATGTTAGACAAGAAAGTGATGACCATGTCTCTCATTTTGAATAAAATTTTGGTTCCTCTATACGACATTTGGCTAAAGGATGATTGTTTGATTGATTCATTGTAATAAAATCCGAACTCCTCAAAACTTTTGGAAAAAAAAAAAAAAGAGGAAAGGAAAACTTTGAAAATTTAAATTAAAAAAGGGACTTTATTTTGAAAAAGGATTTTGAAAAAAAATACATGTTGAAATTTGCTCATGCACTTTGGAAAATATATTGGGGCACATTTTGGGAAACAATAATACACATGTTATATGCATCTTATAAATATTTCAAAATATATTTAGAAGAACGCATAAATTGTGTTATGAAGAATGCAAAACATTGTTAATAAGAAAAAGTTATCACTTATGACGTGGTCAGAGGTTTAAGAAGAATCGATGAAGTATCGTGATCACGATAAGCTTCCTCCACTGAAGTGCCCATTCCTTTTAGACTATAAACGCATTGTATTTTGATTTCAAAACTCATGATGAATTGGCACTTCCAAAATGTATCCTTTAATTCTTTTGCACGATGGAAGAATTAACTACGATGAGTTTGTCGCCATGATGAGGCAAGGCAATCCCGAGATGGTCCCAAATAGACGTCACAGATAAGATTTTTCAACATTACATTGACATATGTTTTTCCAGCTTGAGGACATGATTTGTTGGTCTAACCGCGGCATGTTGCAACTGGGATTGAAAAATGTTCTCAGTTTGGCTACCTGGAATCACGGCGACAGTTCTTGCTTTTTGGACTGGTTTGTGGTTTGTCTATACCTGCCTTTACACATAATGAGTTAGATTGTCATCATTTTGCTACATAGTTATACTATCAGAATGTGTGATTATTTACTGTCTACTTGTTTCCAAATTAAGCACAAGGGCATTTGTCATTTACAGATTGGATTTTATTCTCTATCTCTCTGAGTTATGAGCTTCCTTAACTTCTATCTTTTTTTTTTCTTTTTCTTTTATTTATATATTTTTTGAGAACTGTCTACCTTTTTTTACAATGCAAAGGACCATGAACAATTTGTGTGACTCATGTACCATATTAGAAAAACTATTCATGCCTAGCACATAATCCGATTTATGTGCACTTCGAATTTTTTAAAATTATTTAATGCCTTGAGATCAATCGTTGGGAATGTTATTTAGAGTTTTAATCTAATCTTATTCGGACTTAGTGCTTGAGAAAAATATTGGTCATAACCGTGTCACAATCAACCAAATGAGTTGAATTAGCGTGAACTTAAGATGTTCTTGTAATCAAATTATGCATAATGTACTCACATCCATATATTGACTCAAATTAAAATTTCGGTAAAAAAATATTCAAAATTCATTTAAACTTTTTGTTTCATACTCCTACCAAATTGAGTTTTATTCATTTTTTTACTCAAATGAAAAAAGATTTAATTTAAATATTGACTCAAACATCCAACAGTTTGGTAAATAACACTGTTAAAATATGATGAGATTTGTTTTTTTTTTTTAAATCTAAATAAAAATTAAAGACTGTTTGATTTTGAGATTTTAAAAATGATTTTTCAATTTTTTTTTTTGTTTTTAGTGAAATGTTTAAATATTTTTTTTAAAAAATTGTTTCTTAAATTATATGGACTTAAAAAATAAAATATTTGTAAAGAAATATTAAAAAAAAAATTTGTATTTAGTGATTTTTTAAAATTATGTTCATATTTTTTTTTTTTTGCTTTTTAGGTGTATTTAAATTAAATAAATTTTAAAAGCAAAAAAAAAAAAAATACTTAAAATAGTTCAGAAAGCCCACTAAATTACGTAATAGCGCAACAATCAATTTCCAAACAGAATAAAAGTTTACCATTAGAATTTTTATTGAAATATTTACTTAAATCAGTGCGTAAAAACTTCAATCATGATTGGAAGATATAATTTTTATGTATTATAGAACTTTTTTTATTAAAAAAATAAACTATTTCAGCTTATTTTGTGATTTTTATTTATTTATTAAAACTCATTTGAAATTGACTTGAATGATAAACAAACTAAACTTTTAATATATTTTTTCAGCTTGTTAAGCTTTAATTGTTCAAGAAATTTTAAATAAATTATATTTTATTTCAAATTTTTTGGTTTTTGGTATTTTTTTCTTTAAAATTATGTCAATTTTTTATTTTTCTAGTCTACCTTGTCTAGATGAATCTAAAGGTAAAATTATTTTTTTTAAATCAAAATAAGGGAAAAAATTCACAATTTTTTTTATCTCTCTTTTTTGGATATTTTTTTTAAAAAAAAATTTAGTTGATCGAGTAAAATCTAGAAATTATTTTTTTTAAAAGTTTTTTGGGTAATTAAAAAAAATAAAAAGGTTCATTAAGAAAAAAAAAAGGAATAAAAAAGTCAAAAAAATAAACTGCAAATCCCTCTAAACTGAAATTATCAACTATAAAGTTGAGACAGAGGGAAAGGGACATGAATGATTTTCGAAATTTTGAAAATTTTTACGAACGACGATTAACCCAGTCTAAACTTTTAGACATAACTGACGACAATAAAAAGTACACAAAAACAGCACTAATTTCCTATACAAAATCTAAACTGATAAAAGTTCTACCAACAAATGATATTGTCAAAATAAACCAATCAAATATCACAATCAACTAAAGAAAAAAACCATAATAATAGACATAAATGCAAAAATAAAAGAAATAAAATTTAGAACCCTCAAGTTGCTACTGGCCTTCTACCAGATTATTGAGAGCATTTCCTTGAGATTTATGCTCAACAAGTTCACGTTAGCAAAGAACCCTACCAAATCTTGCCTGTACGACATCAACAACCGCCTCCGATCTCTCTTCTGCGCCACCATCACTCCTCCTCCGGCCACCGTCGGCTTCACTCTTCCGGCGACTTTTACTTCTGTTGCTCTCTTGGAGGCTTTCTTGTTGTTCTTCAACGAATTGGCATTCGAAGGTGCGAGAAAGATGAAGGTGTCCTTGCCATCACTATTGCTCCGGTAGAGATGATCGCGAAACTTCCACCGCTTTGATGATCCCGTCGAGCTGCTCTTCTTACATCTCTCTGACGACTCCGCCACTACAGAAGCATCAGATTTCGGTTTCCAGACGCAGTAGGTTCCTCCCAGAACTCCGTTGAACTCGTCGGCTTCGGAAGAGGAGCACGACGGAGGATCGCGGTCCTCGGGAATTCGAATCGGCGACGAAGTGGGAGGCTTAGAAGAATTCACTTCACCTTTACAATTTTCAACATCAGAAAACAACAAATCTCTGCCGAAAATAGGGAAAACAGGCCTAATCTGGCTGTTGTAGAAGATCTTATCGGCAGAGGTAGTGTCACGATGCAAACCCGCCCCTAAAAGTTTGGTTCATGACCGGCCTGTACATAGGCCTCAAAACAGAATTTTAGAATAATATTTAATCACATACGGGGCCTTAAGCGGAAGCAATATCAATAAAGGACAACATCTATTGAGCTTGTGTATACATGATGGTTTAATTGGATTTAAGCATTTAAATACACTTCCAAATATACATATACAATCACAGAATTTATATAGATCTCACACACACTTACATAAGACTTAATAATTTATGACTCCCAACACAAATTAAGGCCTCCACGTAGAGACATACCCCAGGTGACTTGGCAGACAAGCGAACCTCAGTATAACTCTAGTGTCAACCCCCGATGGCTCACCTACAGAAATATACATAAAACAGAATGAGCAAAGCTCAGTGAATAATAGCAGTGTAAGAAGGTTAATTGAATAAGAAAAACCTTGGATAAAATAAATAAACAGATACCAACCATATACAGGTCTTATCCATAACTATATTTCAATACGGTCTCAGGCTCACATATAATACAGACTGGCTTCAAGCCCATGCAGAATACAGAACGGCCATAGGCCCAACACATTATGCAGAGCGGCCTCAGGCCCAACAGATTATACTGAACAGCCTCTGGCCTAACAGATTATACAGAGCGGCCTTTGGCCTAACAGATTATACAGAACGGCCTCTGGCCTAACAGATTATATAGAATGGCTGTAAGCCCAGATATAATACAGATCGGCTTTAAGCCAGATGTGATACAGAACGGCTTTAAGCCCACAGATAATACAGAACGACTTTAAGCCCAGATATTAACAGATTGGCCTTGGGCCCATCATTAGCAAAATAGAATGATTCTAGATACACAAAGATATCATTGTTCCATAATACACATATGTTCCATTTGTTCATCATGAATTCAGATAGTTAACTTGCAGATAACAGAACGTCAGTATTAACTATTAACAGTAAACAAAACGTACTGCTACAGTACTATTACTCAATAGTGCACAAAGATTTTCCCATGGTTTATTACAAGTTGACATAGTTATCTTGCCGATAACAAAACATTAATAATAACTATTAACAGAAGGCAAATGTATCACTACATTAATAGGGACAGAACAATTCGCATCATAATGGCCTCGGGCCCACGTCTATTACTAGGGATAGAACGACCTTAGGTCCATATAAATGCCATTAAGGTAATCAAAGCACAATATCAATTACGTTAATCAAAGCACACTATCAATGGGACAGGCCATTCACAATTAGCAATACTTAAATCATTTTCACAGGAAGTAAGTGAAACATATCGTTACACTACTATTACTCACAGTGATCGGCTCCCAGCAGTAATGGGACGATGTCCTCGCCTCAACCTACAAGCACAGTGCATAACACATATTATGAGATCATAATCGATCCTTTACTTATTCTCTTTGATCATTTAATCAATTAGTCATGGTGGTACCAAGCTCATTATTCCTTAATAAGTTATAATCCATGTCATAGAAGATAGGAGGAATTGATAGAAAAATGGTCCAGACAGAGAAACGGTACAAACCGATAAACAGAAAGTGAACAGTCGTCCCTAATTTGGGTATAACTTTTTATGTATTCATAATTTAGGAGTGAGATTACCACTATTGGAAACTAGACTTCCGGGGCTTGATTTTAGGCTCAAGAATCACTCAAAACGGAGTCCGGATGCAAAAGATATGCTTGTTCAAAGTTACCCAGTATATGCTAAAACAGAGATGGCCGCTCGTGCGCCCACTTTGGCCGCTCGTGCGGTGACTGGGCCGCTCGAGCGGTGGGTTAAGCAGAATGCAATGCTCTATTTTTTTCATGTTTCGCTCGTGCGGTGCCCGTGGCCGCTCGTGCGGCCTGGGCAAAATCAGAGTCCGAAAATGGTTGTATAATTTGGAACTTTTCCTTTTCAAAATCAAACCTCAATTTCATGTAAATCAAAGCTTAAAACTCTTTAATACATGATAAATTTCATATTATTAGCTTCCATCAAAGATCATAACCCCAAAATACTACTCAAACTCTCAAGCACAAGAACAAGATTAAGAACTAAAACACAAAAATGTAAAGTGGACATGGTTTGGGCTCCAAAGTTCACTCTCATGGTGGAATTCTTCTTTAGCCTCTTGAGGAACCATAACCCATACACACAATCATAGATAACCCAAGAACTCACTCCTTAGCTTGTGATCTTCATGTGTTGAGAGGAAGAATCTTACCTTAAACCTTTTCCATCACTTGTTTTTGCATAACTATGATGAATTCAAGCCAAGCCTTTGATGTCTTCTTCCATTTCTTCTCTTTGAGTTCTCTCTCTCCCTCTCTCTCTCACGTATCATCCCCTCTCCTCCTCTAGATATTTTTGGGCTCTAAGAGATGAGTTCAATTCCTCCTCTCACACACATATATACATTTAAATATACACACACATAAGTTAACACAATAGAGAGAGCCAAACGTGGCCTTACGAATCGCACAAAATCAAATTTCAATTAAACCTTTCAGATGACTCTAAAAATTGTGCTGATCATAAATATGTCCTCTGTTCAGATTTTTGAAGCCTCTAAGGCCCTCAATTTGCAGTACAAAGTTAATCACCCAAACGTGCATTAACGAATCAAACGAATTAGATTTCCAATTAATTTTCCCAATTAGTTCTAAAAATTCCCATTGACATAACCAAACACTCAATTTTGATTTCTGAACCCATAAAGGTCGGTAATTTAAATTTTTAAAGCCGTAGCTGAACAGATAATTCCTCAATTCGAATAGATATCACTAAATTAAAATGCATTATCCCATAAGGACATAAAAGTAATTTTGGATACGGATTTTGGGGTCGTTACTGGTAGGGTCTTCACACACACAAGGGAACTCAAAATCATCATCATCATCATCATCATCATCATCATCATCATCTTCGTAGCTCTTCGTTTCTTCTTCTTCTTAGACCCCTGGTTGTTCCTCGATCAGGATTTCATAAACACAATAGTCGTCCTCCAATTCAGAAATTCGATCTTGCAGTCTCTCATTTTCTGCTAGCATCTGATCAGTCTCGTGGTTTTTGCTTCTTAGCTGCTCTTCCAAATCACTATTCTGGTTCCGTAGAGAGACCACCTCCTATTCCAAGTCCTTCACCTGTACGATAAAACCCTCTTTCTCTTCGAGCATCTTCCATTGATCAACAACATTTTTTTCTGACTCCTCTTCCAGAGTTCCCATCCAAATGAGGTATTCTAACATTTCTAGCGAATCTTTCTCCTTCTTCTCAAGTTTCTTCAGAAGACTAAAAAGCTTATCAGCTTTCTGTTTTTCAATCTCTCTTTTCTGGGTACGCAGATTATTAACCTGCATCGTTAAGGCCACAATTTGAGCGGACCCTTCATTCCCGACATCCTCAACTTGCTTCTGGAGAGTAAATGACTCCTCTTCTTGCTCAACTAATGTTTTCTCCACCGACTTAAACTTCGGCGAAATCTTGTCGCCGCTGCCACTCTCTGACACTTCTGGAATGCTCAAAAGTTGGCCCGACCCATCGAAAACAGCAAGAAATTGGTCTTGCGATCCTGCTTTCGCTTGTTTGGAGCCGAAAATGGATCAAAGAAGTTTGTGAAACGACCGAGAAAATTTTGAGGATTTTATGGAGATGGGTTGCGGTGGGTGTGGCGGCGGTGAAAGTGGTGGAGGTGGTGGTGATCGAATAAGCCATGCATGGAGAGGGTTCGAAAAGAAATGGCGACTTGAAGTTGGCGTTCGAAGGATTTGAGCTCGAAAGAGTCGTAGAGTGAGCTTCCACAATCCATTGTTTGTTTGTTTCTTGGGAAAAAAGACAGAGATGTAGAGATGGTTACACAACTTTAGAGATGGAAAGGAAAAGTTTCTTGGCTTTTATCGTGAAAGGTAGGTTCATTTTTTTTCATATTCTTGGCTTTTATCCTGAAAGGTAGGTTCATTTTTGTGGCGATCCCGATTTCGATCCTTTTTTCATGTTTTGCCACTTCGACTGGGCCGGTCGGGGATTGAGTTGCCCGGTCAGCTCGTGGGGGTCCAGGGGGCAGTGCCTCTGAAGCAAAAATGCAAAATGCATTCGAAGTTGCTTGTCCGCTTGAGCGGCCGTTTATGCGCTCAAGCGGAGAATGTTTGGTTCCAGAAGTTTGACCTGTCTGTAAAAGTACTGGGAAAGTGTATTTGACGCTCGAGCGAGGCTTTCATGCTCGAGCGGACCATGTTATATCAGTTCGTGAATCTGATATTTTAGATCACTTTTGTATATCTCTCTAAAAACCTTTTCATCTCCCTTCTCTCTACATTTCCCTATGCCAAATTGGATCAAAACCTTGATTTCTCAAGATCCATTAGAGTTCTTCCATAGGTTCTTCATTAAAGTTGGTTAACTTCTTGAGAGCTTCGTTGTATGTGGTGAAGATCGAGTTTCGACACCGTTGATTTTGGGGGTTTCATCTCATTTCTTCTTCAAAACTTGAAGAAGGGATTTTCTTAGAGTTATATATATATTTTTGCAAGATCTATATGATTTTCGAAATCATCTTTCGATAGCTTTGAAAATTGATTGTAGATTCAAGAAGTTGAACGATTTTGAAAGTGGGTTTGTCTCTTGTTCTTTTAAAATTATCTTATGGGTTTTGATCTTCGTTGATTGAAAAAAAAGATGATTTTGGAAAGTTTTCTTTCAAAAGATTTGAGTTGTATAGTTTTGGTGAGAAAACCTAAAAAATTGGGGATTTTTAAAAGAGACTAAAAATCTATGAATGATATTGTTATATTTATTTTGTGTGTCAAAATAAATGGATGTTTCGAAAATTTCTTATTTATATTTATATAAATGATGAATTTTAGGGAATATGAGAATTGTTGTTCATTTTGGAAATTATTGTTCAAAACGTTGAAATAGTCTTCAAATAACTAATTGTCGAGAATACTTGAGAAGACGGAATTGTGTTATTCCTTGGATGATGAATTGGAATAAAAGTATTTATATTCATCTTGTGAAATTGGCATATCAATTTATTTGATTACATTAAACTTTGAAAGTTGATTTGAAAACTTGCATTGAGAAAAGAATGTTGAGAAACAAGTTTTCATAGAATGGTTTTGGGGTAAATACGTTGGTAAGTCTTGATAGGTGGTGTAGATGATATTGAATAAGTTGGCCTAAGAGTCCGAGGTGAAAGACCGAAAACCCACGCGGATAGGTGTCGAGCCTTCCGGTTAATACCAGCAAAAATGACAATTTGGTAGTATTTATATAGTCTACTTGCAGACACCGACCTAGGATTACCAGAGTCATATTTACCGCCCTTGAAATAAATTGTTAAGTTTTGAACAATTGAAATTATATGATATCATTGAGCATGATGGTTTTCACAAGATAAAAATGTGATTTCTCTTCAAAAAGGGCATAGCATGGCATGTGCATTTTATCTCTTGAGACTTGTATAAAATGTATATACTTTGTTAAGAATTTCCTACTGAGCTTTATGCTCACCCTATGGGATTTTTGTGCAGGAAAAGATGTAGTGATCCCACCCAATTAGGGGCGTAGAAGTATGTTGTAGACCGCCCGAACTTCCTCCGTGCGCCCCCCTTTTCGGAGAGGGCGCGGATTGTGTTCTAGCTACTACAGTTCGGACTCCTATCACGGTTCTGAATCTAATCTCACAAAGTGCAATGTAAGACTGATAAATCACCAAAGAGTCCAAATCCGGCAAATTGTTTTGGAAAATCAATTTTAATCAAAAAGCGCCAAACATGGACTGCTTTGCCAGATTTCAGAGTCGCCACCTAAATATTTTATTTTGGGAAATTTAGGAAACCCTGACTCGTGCCAAAGGCGACGTATCTATCATCACCAAAGTTGCCTCGGCTCGGGAACTTGGGTATGAGGGGGGAAGGTCATGAAATGAGCACCCCCGCTTGCCCGATCAAAGGATCGGCCTCTACTAATCATGATATGTTGTTTTGAAAACACATGTGTTCTTATTCCGATTATTAGCTAGCTTAATACGTGATGCACACAGCATACAAGTATAGACTAAAATCACAAGAATTGGAACAAAGCATTTCAATGTTTGTTTTTGAAAATGGTTTGAAGTTGCTACCCTCAAGTAGGCTAAAGCGCGGATTTGCCACCCTCAAGTGGGCTTAAAACATGATTTGGCACAAACAAGTGGGCTTAAAATGCACATTTTGATGAATTGTTCCAGTTCAAGCAATGAAGCCTTCATCCACAGGCATTCATTCAGTTAATCACTTAAGCACATAGCCTCATGGCAAGCATGCTGTCATGGCAGTCACTTACACGCATGCAAGGATGCTAAAGCATAAACACTCACAGTGTACTCCGAGCCAAAACAGAAACCAATTAGAAATCAATGCATGATCCTAATTATACAAGATGCCTAATGCAACACATGCAAAATGCAACTAAGTAGGCTCGGCTATCTAAGATGGCATATGATTTTTAACACTTGATACACGTATTCAAACAGGTATTGAAATACAATGCAATTTGAATGATGCGCCGAGCCCGGTGCATGCAATACGAATGAATGATGCACGCATGCAAAGCATAAGTATGCTAATTGAAACATGCCCTAAAACTAACCATCAAAAGCGGATAGGTAAAAGGGAGAAAGACGTGGGGTTGGAAAACATTCACACACACGCACGCACACTTATTACAACATTTGCCCTCTCGACGGAGGGTCCAAATGAAATGAAAGCTAACTAGCTACGCTACTTAAGCTAACTATTACAAATTACTACATAGATCTATTAGCTAAGCACATTAACTAATTTAGTACAGAACCAATGAATTAAGTAGCTAAGAAAAGCATTTAAAAGGCCTCGAGGGCGAGGGATGCATGCATGCTCGGTCGCGTCCTCCCAGAAATCCACCGCCTTACCTCCAGATGCCACTTTTTGCACACTTTTAGACCTCTGAAAATTGTGCCAACTTCCAGGTTGATTCTAACCCATCTCAGGAACATGTTGAGGGATGATCGGCCAGAGATGGTGGCCATCGGCCAGTAATGATGGCCGGTCGGCAGGCTTTGATGGCCGGTCGGCTTCTCTGGTGGCCGATCGGCCACTGATTCCCTGAATTTCCTCTTTTTGCTGCAGCAGAGCACAAATAGAGGCATGACAGTGTATTTGCAAGGAAATGTATGTACCACCACACTCTTTATCATATCTCAAGCTCAAAGGAGTGTGGTGCTCGACTCTCAGACCACCAACCAAGCATCACAATGCACGATGGCCGAGAAGCCAAGTTCGTAAAAGTTGATGAATGCATAAACAAGACTCGATGAACCTCCACCCTATCATGCATGATCAAGGGTGTCGGTGACTAAGAAATGAGGCACGTTTCATCACTTCAAGTATGAAACGTCTCTCATTTCTTGTGTTTGGATTAACGTCCGATCCAAACACATGTAATGCAACACAAACATGTTATCTTGGCATGTTTTACTTTGATTCATTTTGTTTACTCATTTCAGAATACCGATAAGTCCTTTAACCGGTTAAGTCCAAAAGTGAGAGTCCTCTAATTTTGAAATATAGGCCAAATGATGCCATATCATGCACACATCACAAATATAGCATGCTAAGGGCCTCAAAACTCAAGACTAGTGAAGCCAATTACACTATAGCCCTACAAGGCAAGCCATACATGACAAAGGCCACTCAAATCAGACCTAAAGCATGCTAAAACATAGCCAAAAATATGCTGGAGTAGAGCATATACATGCTAGAACAATAGGCCAAAACACTAAGTATGCTAGGCTAGTGAGTGAGATTGCACTGCAAGTGCAAAAACCAAGCAAGAGGTGACCTCACCAACCAAAATCAGAGATAAAACTAGAGTAAAAGCATGTGAGAGCATAGCCAAAATAAGCTAGAATGATGAGCCAAAGTAGCAAGCATGCAAGGTTAAATAGTAAGATTACACTACATGTGTAAGAAGCATGCATGAGGTGACTCAACCAAGCCAAAAACAGAGTTATGTCGTGCTGAAATAAGGCCAAAAATAAGCTGAGAACAAGCCAACACATGCTAGAAAAACATGCTCAATAATTAGGCCAACAAGACAAGCAAGCAAGACAAGAGGAGAGGGGACCACCCTCTCCTATTTGGGACCTCAAAACAAGTTTTCTCCCACTGAAATTCCCCTAGAATTCAGTGGTTTTAAGGAAAAAAAAGAAGTTGTTTGAAAAGCTTGAAAGATAGCTTAAAAGGCCTTACAAGCCAAGGAGCAAAAGGGAGGAAACACCCCCTAGCCAAACAAGGCTTAAACCATCATTCTAGAACCTCAAAATCAGAGTTTTTTATAGTTCAAAACCAGCTTCAAAATAGTCCAAAACAATGGAAAAATGAGGGTAAAGAAAATGTGCAAAAACAAGCTTGAAAGGGGAAAATCCTTACCCTTGAAGCACAACAGCAAAACCAGCCAAAATCAGAGCCAAAATCAGTCTTTTGGAGCTCAAACAAAGTCCCAAGCTACCTCAGCCCAAAGATGATCAACTTTGGTTAAGGGTCTCTTTGCAAAAGTGTAGGAAATTCTCACTTCTAAGCCTAAAACAAAAGGAGAAAGAGAGAATTCTAGAGAGAGGGGAGAATTTGCTCACAAATCTTCTAGAGAGAGAGGATTCTAGAGTGAGAAGCTCCCAAATTTTCTCACCCTTCAATATGTTCTAACCTTGCAAAATAGGAGATATAGCCTCCATATATAGCAAAAGCAAGAGCTTTGGTCGAAAATATCTGAATTGGGACAGCTGGAGCTTGTGAGGAACAGCTGGAGGGAAAAGATCTGCAAATTCTGAGTTTTCTGGACATTTCTGGCCGACCGGCCATCTTTTTGGCCGACCTGCTACTTTGTTGGCCGACCGGCCACTTCTGTGGCCGACTGCAAATTCTACTCTGCAGGTCCGATTTCAAATGGGCATAACTCCTTCATCTAGACTCCTTTGCAGGTCATTCTTGTGTCTAAAATGAAACCCCAGAAGTAAGCTTTCCAATGGTGGCAAACGTACCTCAAAATTCCAAGTGTGATAAGAGATATCCCTCTTTTAGTGAAGACTGCTCATTTTTGGCTCAATCGGATTGATGCCTAACTTCAACCAACCATATCTCCCTCATTCGGACTTGGCTTTAGGAGATTCTTGAGTGTAAAATGAAGCCCCTGAAGTCTTATTTCCAATGATGATGGCATCATAGCTGAAATCCAAGTATTTAAGTGGATAGGCCCGATTTAGCCAGGACTGCTCGTCGCTCTCTTAACGATTCATGCCCAACTTCTTCCTCAACTAGGTTTCTTCCCTCCACTCCTCTTTTCTTTAACACCATACCCCTAAACAAGGTGTTTTGAAAGATTTTTCAAAGATTTCATCTCTCTTTCATTCATTTCCACTTTGTCCTTGCTCGGTTTACCAAAAAGCGCAACATTTAACAAAATGCGAGCGTCGGAACATCGTACGAACTTTTTCAAAAGTGTTTTGAAAGAGAGGATTTTAAGATCTAAAATCTTTTGGTCCAAAAATGGGGTGTGAGATTAGGATTTGACTCTCCTTGCTGAAGAAATTGACCATTTGGCACTGCACAACTTTCACCACCAAGTAAACCATTAGTAGCGCCCAAGTCTTAAGAGCGGTCAAAAATGGGGTGTCTACAGTTGCCCCTCTTTGATAGAGCTCAGAGTCATGAAATGACGTGAGTGAATGTCAAAGCCCAGAGACGACTCATTTTTGACAAGGCCGAAGGCTTGGACAAACAAAAAAAATACTGATGCAGTTGGTTGAACCCACAAGCTGCCTACGTATTCCTTTACAAGGAATCCAACCAGCGTAGTTCAGGGGCAGGATGCAAACTATACAATACAACAAAACAAATGTAAATGATATACAATGTAACGAATCAATGCAAATGATATGCAATGTAATTGAGATAATCAAACCACAAACAGTGCAAAACCACACAAATATCATAAAGGGATGGAGATGCAAAATCAAACTACGTTTAACATAGAAAAGGTGCCGGAATCCTTAAACCACAATTCTCTTAGTGGAATAGGCGTGTGCACAGGCAGAACTATGTGTTTCGCAGAAAGAAACAAGTAATTGGGTGGCATGATATAGGTGAGGAATGATCTACTGAGGAAAGATCGTGATCCTACATGCTGAATGCAACAAAACAAAGTACAATGCAATGGATGCAATGGATGCAGTGAATAAGGTACGTAGCCAAACCACATTTCTACCTATAAAAGGCATGGACACAAGACAGACCACGTCTGACACAGAAAAGGTGCCAACACCCTCAGACCACAATTCTCTTAGTGGAATAGGCGCGTACACATTAACACAGAACCATGCTTCAACGAAGGAAAGTATGGATGCATGCCAAACTAGGCTTAACATGGAAATGATGCAATACAGTAGATGTAATAGATGCATGCGATAGATGCCATATGCAATGCGATAGATGTTATGTAACACTTATGATAGATACGATGATGCGGCTAGAAAGCAATGCTCTCGAAGGTACCTTACAGGGGCAATCGGCGATGACTCACCTTATGCTGCTGGGGATCTTCCTCTTCTGCATCTTGCATTTCCGAACCACAGGTACTACTTTTCTCCCTGGCTATGGTCGCAACTTTCCCTATTCTCCAACAGGGTGACAGACTAGGTTGGTTCAGTATCTAGAATTGAGGCGCATACCCGCTACCTCAACCTATGGGGCTTCCATATAGATTTCAAGCCGGGGATACACCCTTGGGTATTTAAACCAGACTTTAGTCTCGGAAATTCTGAACCTTTGTGTTCTAGGCATCGGCCATTCGAACTCTAGTTTCCACCGTCTCAGTTGATCTCCTAGGAACTCACTGCAAACACAGGCAGGTGGCTATACCAGACCACCAAAAGTCGTTTGGGCACGACAAACACTAAAGGAATTGCACATTCTGAGGATTTAAGGTCTCCTAGACCAAAGAGTGCACAAGACAGTGTGAGTGGAGATGCAGGATTTCAGGTCTCCTAGACCAGAGGATTTAAGGTCTCCCAGACCAGAGAGTGCACAAGACAGTGCGAGTGATACAAAAATACAATGTGCACAAGACAGTGCGATGTAGAGTGAATGCACAAGATAGTGCGATGTAGAGTGAATGCACAAAATAGTGCGATGCAGGTTGAAATACACAAGACAGTGCTAACAAGATGCACAAAATAGTGCGATGCAAGAGTGAATGCACAAAACAGTGCTACACAGGTGCACAAGACAGTGCGATGTGGATTAAATGCACAAAACAGTGCGATGCAATGCACTAACAAGTACAGGTAGGGTGCGCAAGATAGCGCGATGCAATGCACTAACAAGTGCAGGTAAGGTGCGCAAGATAGCGCGATGCAATGCACTAACAAGTGAAGATAAGGTGCGCAAGATAGCGAGACACAATGCACTAACAAGTGCAGGTAAGGTGTGCAAGATAGCGCGATGCAATGCACTAACAAGTGCAGGTAAGGTGCGCAAGATAGCGTGACGCAATGCACTAACAAGTGCAGATAAGGTGCGCAAGATAGCGCGACGCAATGCACTAACAAGTGCAGGTAAGGTGCGCAAGATAGCGCGATGCAATGCATTAACAAGTGCAGGTAAGGTGCGCAAGATAGCGCGACGCAATGCACTAATAAGTGCTACAAGCATTTTCTATGCAAGATGAGAGCATGTAATGAAATGCACAAGATAGTGCGATGCGCGAGAAAGCGCGAGTGTAAACTGCACAAAAGAGTGCGATGCACCAGAAAGCGCGAGTGTAAACTGCACAAAAGAATGCGATGCGCCAGAAAGCGCGAGGGTAAACTGCACAAAAAAGTGCGATGCGCAAGAAAGCGCAAGTGTAAACTGCACAAAACAGTGCAATGCGCTAGAAAACGCGAGTGTAAACTGTACAAAAGAGTGCGATGCACAAGAAAGCGCGAGTGTAAACTGCACAAAACAGTGCGATGCACAAGAAAGCGCGAGTGATTTTGAAATGCACTAAACAGTGCGATACGCTAAACAGCACGAGTGATTTGAAATGCACTAAACAGTGCGATGCGCTAAACAGCGTTAGTGATTTGAAATGCACTAAACAGTGTGATGCAATGCACTAACAAATGCAAGTAAGATGCGCAAAACAGCGCGATGCAATGCACTAACAAGTGCAAACAAGGGTGCACAAAACAGCGCGATGCAGGGTGTACATGATAGTGCGATGCAGATGAATGCACAAAACAGTGCGATGCAGGTGCACAAGACAGTGTGATGCGCAAGACAGCGCGATTGATTTGAAATGCACCAAACAGTGCGATGCGCTAAACAGCGCGAGTGTAATGCAATGCACAAGATAGTGCGAGTGAAACACAACCACAACATGCACAAGACAGTGCGAGTGATATGAAATTGTGAAATAGATGCACTGAGTAAGATTATTGTGCGATAGATGCGAGATGTTGATTGAAAGCATGTTTGATGCAAGATGACAAGAGCATATTCTATGCAAACTTGAAAGCATATTTTATGTATGAGACAAGAGCATATTCTATGCAAGAGGCAAAAGCATATTCTATGCAAGAGACATGCATATTCTATGCAAACTTGAAAGCATATTCTATGCAAAAATCATAAACGATGTGCGACACGCATGCAACAAAAGTGTATATGAAAATGCACATTCTATTCAAGAGAGAGGCATCAAATATGTACTTTGGTGCCTCCGATTTACCTCTCAGGGGACTTTGCAACATGCTCAGCTCAAAAGGGCACACCCTATTCATACTGGCGAGAGATAACATCTGCATGCGAAAACCACAGGTGTTGCTTGGACTGCCATTCTGACTTGAAGCAAGCTTACACTTGAGGTAGAGGCACACTCATACTTCGGAGCATTAACAAGGCCTGAGGAGGTGCATATGGAATGCAATCTCAGAATTTTCTGAAGCTGAAACACACTCAGATGCTCAAAATTTTCCCTATTTTCTTTTGCTTTGCAGTCTGGAACCTAGATAGCTTCAGATAGGTCCTTGTTTTACTGTTCTCGCATGAACTGGGTCAAACCCTACAGTTTTATGAAAGAACAAATCCTGTTTTGCACATATGTGGAGAACGGCACAGCACTCTGAGCACAAAACGATTCCTTTTTGAAATTGAAATTGAGAAATGAGTATAAGTTCTTAACCAGGTATTGAGCCTACGACTGACCACAGTCAAAACGACTCAATAAAGGGAAAGACAAAGGTAAACAACCTAAACACATCTATTGACACTCGAAACGACTCAAAACAAGAATCGAGACAAACAAAAACACACACACACCACTCGGATGTATTACAAAGGTGAGAGACCTCTCGGTTTACAGGAAGCCCACAGCTTCTCCAGGTAATGTTTCCCACCCTTCCTTATTTGTGATTCTCACATCACTTGGCCCTCAGGCTCTGTTTTTCTGAAAAGCCCTTTTCTCACTTTTTCTCTCAGCGCACATCTCTCTATTCTTTGATCTCTCTTCTTTTTTATCCCTCCCCTGGGTGGTTCATGGATAAACAGGAAGTTGTGGGCTTTTGCCCCTAGTATTCTACTAGATGCTCCTTCTTTCGTTCACAACTAGTGAGTTCTCCCACAGAGGGGTTGTGATGCGACTGGATGTACAATAGATCTGCAATTGACATCGGTTGACGACATCTCTAACTTAGCATGATCGACCCACTGGCCAGGTATACAATTGATTGGCCTCACACATTGCATGTTCTACATCCCCATTCCAAGTCAGACGCCAATTTTTTGATGTGATCATTCAGATGAGGAAACCGAATATCCCGCTCCAGTTCCAATTCATGCTTCACACTTGGCTTGATACCTCACTACTTGGAGGATGAGAGAGCTTTCGGCCCTTTGCTGACAGCTTCAGCTGTGCCCTTTCTGGCGAATATGGTGCCCTTGCCGGTAAGTACGGTGCCCTTTCTGGCAAGTATGGTGCCCTTTCTGGTGAATGCATTGATAAAGGGGGAAAAGACAGAAAACCTGACTCGACTGTGCCCCTAGTTCATCATTTTGACCATTTTTTGTTTTTGAGCTTTCTACTAAAACAATTTTGATCAATATGAGAGTTAGATTAACATACTTGTTCGATTTTCTGATTCAAAATCATGCAAGTCAGGCTATGAGTACTGAAAAGTTTCCTTTTTTGGGTCCAAGATATGGTCCAGTTTTGGAAAAATGAAGCAAATTTTCAAGAAAATTAGTCAACTTCATTAAAAATTCTCAAAACTTGTTTTTACAAATGGCCACTGCTCAACCAACACAGAATTCACTCTTGAGATGCACAACCTCAGATCCAAAACAATGGAAAATTGCCCCTTGTCTAAATGGCACTGCACGACAACGGAAAGTTGCCCCTTGTCTGAATGGCACCAAAGCGCACTGTAATCAGTCCTCAAAGTGACGATTACAATTGAACTCTCGGATACAGAGAAGACAAAGATTATCAGAACCATTACATGGACACAGTCGATTCAGAAGTGTTTATGGCTGGACTTCAGAATGAAGTTGCCTACGTATCCCAAAGATGGGAATCAAGCCTGACGTAGTTTCGGGTTAAGGTACACTCGGGTATTTAACCTCTCCTTTTGCGCTCTAACTTTTGCCAAGGCCGCCCTTTCTGGGTTTTCAACCTTGAGAGCTATGTTTTTCTTTTCTTTTCATTTCTTTTCATTTCTACTCTTTTTCTTTTCATTCTTTTCTTCTTTGATTTTCTTCATTTTTTTTCTTTTTCTTTTTCTCTTGCTCTAACTTTTGCCTGGGTTGCCCTTCTGGGTTTTCGGCCCAGCGAGCCTCTCAAGGATAAAAAAAGTGTAACTTTGTCCATGTTGATCGGTTTGAGGTCTCGAAGCCATCCGAATCCAGGAGAATGGCTGCTGTTCGCTGATGATGTAGAAGTCCATCCAATGGGGGCTGAATTGCCCCTAGTGTTGTGGATAGGAACTTGATTGTCCTTCAATAATAAACTTTCTTCTTCCAGCTACTGGAATTTGGCTTTCTTGCTAGTCTTCAATGGTTTGCGGAATGACTCATCTTTTGAATCTTTTGAGCACATCTGACATTTTTGCCCCTAGTTCAAGGGCTATTTCTGATCTAGCTTTGCAAGCTTCCTTTGATAACATCTGATCTTCTTGATTTGACTTTCTTGCCCTTAGTTGAAGGGTTTCTTCAAATCTGGCCTGGCTGGCCTCCTTTAATGTCATACGACCTTATTGCCCCTAGTTTATGGGCTGCTTCAAATCTGGCCTGGCGGGCCTTCTTTGTGGTTGACCGTTGAACATTCTGAGTCTAAGCTCAAGGTTTGAAAGCAAAAGAGGACGAGTCTTGAGGCTGAGAGCGATTCTATGCTGCACAATCTCAAGAGCGATTCCACACAGGTCTTCGTAGGACCACGCAAAACATTTTTTGAAATCTTTTAAGAAAGCGACTAGTCGCTCGCGCTGAAGACAATGTAGAACCAATCTGGATCAAGCCAGGATCCTTCTCAGTACTCACATTAACAAACATGATCTCATTCATTAAGGCCTTAGCACGCCTCTCTTTCTCTCAATTGATCAAATTTTTGCAAATCCCGAGGAATTTATTCCTCTTTGTTTTCAATACATTGTTAAAAAAGTTTTAAAAACTTAGGTCAATGCAATGAGTTCAAGGCACAGAAAAGTAGGTGAAAAGCACTGTCGGTTCATTCAAATCTTCTGGCACAACTGGCTTCAAAGGCAGGAACAGACTCAAAATAAAGAGTGTAAAAGACAAACACAAAACAACATAGTGATGTCCGAGGTAACACCCCCGAAATCACCTGACTCCAACACAACCGGACTGACTCAATACAACAAGACAGACTCGAAACAAAACGACAAGACTCAATATAATACAACACAACAAAACTGACTCAATACCCAAGTCAGAAAGGAAAGTAAACAACATTCACAAATGCTCAAAATAGTGTGTGCCATCCCCATATCTGGAGTAAACTGAGTGCCATCCGCAGGTGGTTCATCCCCCGTTCACATAGTCACATTATCCCCCAAGTTCACTGATCCAATGCCGATAGACTTTGCAGAGCCTGGTGCGACCATGACCTTATTGTCAATCAGATCTTGTATTTCGTGGCGAAGACAAAAACACATGTCAGTGTCATGGCCGGCTTGTTGATGGAAGGCACAGTACTTGGCCGGATCATGGGAGAGAGGAAGTTTATTCGGGAGAGGCCGAGGCTCAAGGGGTTTGAGATGGCCTTGTCCAACAAGGATTTGGAAGGCTTTGGACAAAGTCATGTAGAGGGGATGGAAGACCCTCTAACCTTGGGGTTGGTACTTCGAGGTTTGTGGAGTTTTGCTGGATACACCAGCAAAGGGATTGATAGGCACTGACTGGGTTTGCTGATCTCTTCCGAGTGCAGGATTAGAGCTAAAAGAAACGTTTCTGGTATGACGGCCCTTCTCCCGGCTTGCCCCTTGATTCAGACTGCTCTCATTCTGAGTAGCAAAAGTGCCATCCACAATCTTTGCAACAACTGCAATCACTT
Organism: Camellia japonica; assembly: GCA_030407325.1. NCBI lineage: Eukaryota > Viridiplantae > Streptophyta > Magnoliopsida > Ericales > Theaceae > Camellia > Camellia japonica. The sequence continues at coordinate 55,788,866 of JAPPVO010000031.1, read as the reverse complement.
GCTGTTTGTTCAGCCCTTCGGCTTTCAAAGCCTCAACAGCCCACTGAAGGTGTTCATGGGGACCAATGCCTGCCCCTACCTTGTTCTTACCACCTGCCTCGACTTTGCCAAGGGATTGGCCTTCTTCCAATGCAACCCGTCCCAAGATTAGGGAGTCTTTTGGCGTGAAACTTCTAGCATGTGATGTGGTCGATAACGGAGCCAATATCCCAGAGGCCAGATCTGCCACAGTTCTCTGAAGATCTTTAATCATCCTCATCAGCTCAGAAGTAGTGGGTTCACGGGTTTGAGATGATTGGGGCTCGAGTGCATCCATCATACACAAGTCCAGGCTCTCTGGAATGAACACCTCAGGCTTGGGTAAATGAGCTGGGGTGATGTATATGCTGGGGTTTGTAGACACCCCATTTTTGACCGTCCTCAAGACTTGGACGTCATCGTTTGAACACTCGATGATCATCCATGCTCGTGTTCGTTTTGAGTTCCCAAAGGTCTCAGCTGTGCGCCTTGCCTTAGGATCTCTCAACTTGTTTGTTTTGTGCTTGGTTGTGGACCAAGGACTTGTGGTTTTGCTTCTGAGGGAAGAGGGTGGCTTGTTGGCCATCCCTACAACCCATCGGCCAAGGCCTTGTGCCATCGGCCTTGTTTTCTTGCCATCGGCCATAAGTGGTGGCCGATCGGCACTCTTTTTGGTCGATCGGCCATATTTTCTGGCCGAGACCTTTCCACCTGCTTTTGCAGATATTTTTGTGCCAACTGTGACAGCTAGTATGCACAATTCTCATCCTCCACACATGTGTATGAAGGGATTGCATCAAGACTCAAGCTTGAGAATTGAAATTCTATAAGAAGGGAGGCTCCTCTCCCTTTCCAGAGGGGTTGAGAATTTGATATAGAAGATATATATCTCTCTCTCTATATATTTTACCTCTCTCTCTCCATTTGCTCTTGTTTGTGCTCAAAAGTGTAAAATCTTCACATTATTGCACACAAACACCTACTAGAACACCATCCTTTTGTTGTTGAGGTACTTAGGAGCTGGTGTTAGTGTTTTTGGTTTGGTTTAAGCTCAGAAAAGCTATTGGAGTTGTGTTCTTGAAGGTGTTCTTCAAGGGTGAGTCAACTAGCCTTTTAATCCCTTGTTTTGGCTTAAGCTTTTAGGCCTATTTGCATGCTGATTTAAGCTTAACTTTCTACTATAAAAAGTTCTTATTTTTCATGCTTGTGATGTTTGTTTAAGGTCACTTTTGTGTTGGGGGTAGTCTACCCCCTCTTAGGCCTTGTTTGGCCTTGTTTTGAGCCTTCCTTCTTAAGCTATTGGGACCACCTTGTTTTGTCCTTCTCACCACTAAAACTCAGAGGATTTTCAGTGGTGGAAAAGAGGTTTTGAGATCCCAAATAGGAGAGGGTCATCCCCTCTCCTTGTGTCTTGTATGCTAGTATAAATGGCTCATGATAGTAGCATGTTTGCTTAGCATGTTTTGGCTCCATTTCAGCAAGTATTTGGTGTTATTTTGCCATGCTATACCTCTGTCTAAGGTTGGTTTAATAGCCTCTTGCATGCACCATGCACTTGTAGTGCAATCCTCTCTATTGCCTTAACATGCATCTTGTGTTTGGATCATCATTCTTGCATGTTTTGGCTCAACTCAAAGAAGATTTTATCCTTGTTTTACCATGCTTAATCTCTGATTTGTGTTGTCTTGATCATGTGTGCCATGCTTTGTATAGCCATGTGCATTTTAGCTCACTAGCCTTGAGTTTCCAAGCCACTAGCATGCATTGCTTGGGCTATTTGCATGATTTAGTATCATTTGGAATGATATTTCAGAGCATGTTTCATTGCCATGCCCTCACATTTGTCACTCTTTCAATGTTTTGAAGGGTTGGTTCTTTATGCCTTAAGAATGAGCATACGTGTACGCCATCTTGCCTAGGCTTTTGGGTCTCTATTTCAGTGTGTATTTGGTCCTATTTTGCCATGATATAGCTCTGTTTTTACTTGGTTAGAGCATCCCTCATTTTCTTCTTACACTTGTAGTGTAAGTCTCCTTTACTAGTCCTGCATGCCTAATGAGTGAGCTTGTTATTCTAGCATGTGTTGACTTGGTATTAGCCCATTTTTGGTGTTAGTTTGACATGCCATAACTCTGATTTTTGTTGGGTAAGTCATCTAATGTTTGGTTTTGATAGGTGTAGTGCAATCCCCTTTGTTGGCCTTACTTGCATCATGCCTTATGCCTTTCATGTTGACTTGCTTTGGCTTTGCTCTATGCATGTTTTGTTATTGTTTTGGCATACTCTAGGACTGTTTTGGGTTGTATTGGCCATATGCTTCATGCATTGCATAGCTATAATGTAAGTGCCTATGCTAGTTTCAAGCTTTGAGCCTCCTAGCATGTTTCATTTGTGACATGTACATGATTTGGCATCATCTACCATGACATTTCAGAGCATATAGACTTGCCATGCTCCCACTTCTTTCACCCTTTGAGTGCCTCTAAGGGTTGTGCATTGTTGCCTAGCTTATGGACCAATATGTGTGCATGCATGTTTTGCCATTTGATGCCTTAGTTTTGGTGTTTATGGCCACTGATTTGGGCATGATTGAGGTCTGTCCATTTTAGTTTAAGTCCATCTTGCATGTTCTTACATGCTTGTCGCATTGCACATTGTTGCATATTTGTTGCATTGCATCATGTGTGCATGCTTGAATTGCATTGCATTTGGCATGCTTATGTTGCATTGCATAGCATCTCCATGTTGCTTACATTGCATTGTGCTTGGTTTGGGTGTTAAACCAAACACGAGAAACGAGGGACGTTTCATACTTGAAGTGATAAAACGTGCCTCAATTCTTGGTCGCCGACACTCTTGATCCAACATGATAGAATTTAAGGCATTTATGTGTTTTTGTGCATTCATTTGGCATTGATTTGTGCAACTCGGCCTCTTTGGCCATCATGCATCGAAATGTGTGATTGATGGCCCGAGAACCAAGCACTACACTCCTTTGAGCCTTAGACATGATAAGGGGTGTAGTAGCACACACATTTTCTTGCAAATACATTGCCATGCCTCTGTTTGTGCTCTGTTGTAGCAAAAATGAGAGTTTGCAGGAAGAGATGGCCGACTGGCTATCTGGTGTGCCGATCGGCTATAAGTATTTGGCCGATAGCTTCAAAACTGGTCGATGACCCGTATCCCTTGGTCAATGACCATACCATTTGGCCGATGGCCTCTCAGCATGTCCACGAGGTGGATCAGAAGTGTTTTGGAGATTTGTACAGTTTTCAGCAGTCTAAAACAGTGCAAACAGAGGCAACATGAGGCATGGCAATGGATTTCCGAGTGAAGCCGATCGAGCATGCATCATTCATCTTTCCGGAGCATAGCTGTGATAGCTTAATTCAGCTCCTTTCTTTCCTTACTTAGTTGGTTCTGTAACTTAATTAATTTGCTTAATTAGTCAAGGTTTTTGTAATAATTAATTAGTGTAGCGTAGCTAGCTAGTTGATTCATTCGGACCCTCCGTCGAGAGGGCGAATTTTGTAATAAGCGTGCGTATGTGTGATGCATGTCTTCCAACCCCACGTCTTTCTCCCTTTTACTTAACCGCTTATGATGGTTAGTTTTAGGACATGTTTTGTTCAGCATCCTTATGCTTGCATGCGTGCATCCATTCATTTGTATTGCATGCACCGGGCTCGGTGCATCATACTAACTGCATTGTACTTCAATTCCAAGTTGAATACATGTATCAAGTTGCATTTCATATGCCATTCTAGAATAGCCGAGCCTATTTTAGCAGTATTTTTGCATGTGTTGCATTAGCCATCTTAACATGAACTAGGATCATGCATGATTTCTAACTAGTTCTCTGTTTTGGCTTGGAGTACACTGTGAGTGTTTATGCTCTAGCATACTGCATGTGTGTTAATGTCGCCATGAAAGCATGCTTGCCATGAGGCTAACTACTTATTTGATATAACTACCTGAATGCTTGTGGGTGAAGGTTGGATTGCTTGAATTGGAACAATTCATCAAAATCCACGTCTTAGCCTACTTGCGAGTAGCACCTTCAAACCATTTTCAAACAAACAAACATGAGATGTTTTGTTCCAACTTAGGCGATCTAGTCTATACTTGTGTGTTGTGCGCATCACATAGTAATTCTAGATTAATAAACTGGAATAAGAACACATGTGTTTTCAAAAACAAAATATCATGCTTAGTAAAGGCCGATCTTTTTGATCGGGCGAGCGGGGGTGCTCATTGCATGACCTTCCCTTCTCGTACCCAAGTTCCCAAGCCGAGGCAACTTTGGTAATGACGGACACGTGGCCTTAGGCACGAGTCATGGTTTCCTAAATTCCCCACAAATAAAATATTTAGGTGGCAACTCTGTATCTGGCAAAACAATCCATGTTTAGCACTTCTTTATTAAAATCAGTTTTCCAAAACGATTTGCCAGATTTGGACTCTTTGATGATTTATCGGTCTTGCATTGCACTTTGCGAGATTAGATTCAGAACCGTGACATTGAGTCCGAACTGTAGTAGCTAATGAACAAAACGGATTCCGCGGAGCCGGGACGTTCGGGCGCGTCTACAGGGTTGTAGGTCAATGGTAGTGTATGGATAAGGTTGAGGTAGGCAGGAGATATTTGGTCATTGGGGTCTTGAGGTGGAGCTATCGTCCAATTGTCAATCAGATTCTGGACCTCATGACAAAGGCGGTAGCAACGATCAGTGCCATGACCACGCTGTTGATGATACACGCAGTATTTGGTGGGGTTATGTCTGGCAGGGAGTGGGTCAGGCAAAGGTTGAGGATCAAGGGGTTTGAGATACCCTCTTTCCATCAAGACTTTTAGTGCGCTAGTCAGGCTCATATAGAGGGGGGTGAAAGTTCTGCCCTGAGCTCAAGCTGGGCCGGCTGTTTGTAGGCTTGGATTGCCAAAAGGGTCGGCTGTGGCGACTGTATTGATCTCAATGGGTTTGGGAATAGTGCTACTACCAACATTGGTACTCCCTGCAAAAACCCTCCTTATTGGTTCACTTGTTCTGGGAATGATCCCACTGTTGAACGCATTCTCGATCTGAACTCCCAGTTCATGCAAACTTTTGAAAGTGGATAGTGGAATGACTATCAACTTTTGCAACATATCAGGCTCAAGGTTGCGCACCATCATCTGCACTTGATCCCTCCCAGAAGGCCGATCTGTCATCTGTGCTGCCTTTGCTCTCCATCTTGCAACAAATTCCACAAAAGGTTCTGTAGGATTCTGATGGGTTGCTTCAAGCTCTTGGGTGGTCATTTCAACTTGGGTATTGTAAGAATATTAATCAACAAAGGACTTAGCCAATTCTTCCCACTTCTGCTTTACTTTATTCTCCAACTTGGCATACCAAGCGGCTGCTACACCCGACAGGGTTCTTCCATATAGAGAGAGTTTATGTGGCTTAGTCAAACCCATCGGCTTCAAGACATCCAAGAAAAGCCGGATATGTACCATAGGATCTCTAGACCCGTCGAAACGGTCAATATATGGCATTTTGAATCTGTCTGGGAGCCGAACGGCAACCTCGGGGTACCCATCTTCAATGTCGGGAATGGAGTTAAGACCCTGTGCCTTTTTGAATTGCTTCTCAAGGTTAGCAATTTTTAATGAGGTCGGGTCGAGCTCATTAATATCAAGGAAATAAAGCCTCTCCTTAGGCTGCTCCAGGGGTCTGAAAACTCGAGCTTGAGCCAACCCTTCTAGAGGATCTGGACCGTGCAAATCTTCGGCTGGTGGAAGTGGGTCAAAGTTCGGCTGGGGTCCCGAGACCGGATGTGTGGCAGATGCCCCAGATGGTCGTTGCGTTTCAGCATTGGTCTCATCTTCCACCGCAGTTCCCTGATTTAATGCTGCTATCACGGCCACAACTTCTTCCGAACCCTGTGCCATCACAGTCTGTTGAGTTTGAACAAAGGTGATGTGACTAGTGACTGTCGGATCAGTTGAACCGGTGAGCCCTGACTGGCCTTTCTTTGCCTTGCCTCGGAGAAGGAAACACTGGTTGCCCTTGAATGGAATCTCTGACCTAACAAAGTCTATCAACACAAGTCCAATGCACCCGGGGCTATCGGAGCCTTCTGAAGCTATGGTTCCAAGACTACCTTGCAAAAGAGAAAACAGACAGCATCTCAACCTGATTTCACCAAAACAGATATGAGCATAACTGAATGACCATGCTCTTTACTGAATTTTTCCCAAAATTCTGCCTGTAAACTGATACCCTCAGGCTGATACTCAAACTTGCAGCTGATACATACATCCTGTAGAGATACAACCTAACAACACACATCAAGCAAGTGAGAGCCAAAACACCCCTATGGTGGGGTAGGGTTTCCATATCCTATTTTGTCAGGAGCTAGGGTTTCACTACACACGCAGCGGCTTCAAACAACCTACATTCGGGTAAGCAACCTGTCCTAGTTTGGAATGGTCACTACGGCTTCCAATATGCACTAGGTCGAACAGTCAAAAAGGGTGCCTCGGTAACAAACGAGGTGTGTGTTTCCATCGTGGCAGAGCCCATAACCGGTCAGCCTTATGGCACGCTTTTCCAAGCAAGCCTCCGGCAAACCGTTCAGGAATAGCAGATGGCAAACACTGTGACTTAAGCGCACCAATGCAAATGCAATGCAAAGAAACACATAAGTGTAAACAAAACAACATATCATGATATTCGAGTCAAGTTCTCTAAATCCCCATCAGAGTCGCCAGAAACTGTAGACCGCCCGAACTTCCTCCGCGCGCCCCCCTTTTCGGAGAGGGCGCGGATTGTGTTCTAGCTACTACAGTTCAGACTCCTATCACGGTTCTGAATCTAATCTCACAAAGTGCAATGTAAGACTGATATATCACCAAAGAGACCAAATCCGGCAAATCGTTTTGGAAAATCGATTTTAATCAAAAAGCGCCAAACATGGACTATTTTGCTAGATTTCAGAGTTGCCACCTAAATATTTTATTTTGGGAAATTTAGGAAACCTTGACTCATGCCAAAGGCGACGTGTCCGTCATCACCAAAGTTGCCTCGGCTCGGGAACTTGGGTACGAGGGGGGAAGGTCATGAAATGAGCACCCCCGCTCGCCTGATCAAAGGATCGGCCTCTACTAATCATGATATGTTGTTTTGAAAACACATGTGTTCTTATTCCGATTATTAGCTAGCTTACTACGTGATGCGCACAGCATACAAGGATAGACTAAAATCACAAGAATTGGAACAAAACATTTCAATGTTTGTTTTTGAAAATGGTTTGAAGTTGCTACCCTCAAGTAGGCTAAAGCGCGGATTTGCCACCCTCATGTAGGCTTAAAACATGATTGCCACAAACAAGTGAGCTTAAAATGCACATTTTTATGAATTGTTCCAATTCAAGCAATGAAGCCTTCATCCACAGGCATTCATTCAGTTAATCACTTAAGCACATAGCCTCATGGCAAGCATGCTGTCATGGCAGTCACTTACATGCATGCAAGGATGCTAAATCATAAACACTCACAATGTACTCCGAGCCAAAACAGAAACCAATTAGAAATCAATGCATGATCCTAATTATACAAGATGCCTAATGCAACACATGCAAAATGCAACTAAGTAGGCTCGACTATCTAAGATGGCATATGATTTTCAACACTTGATACATGTATTCAAATAGGTATTGAAATACAATGCAATTTGAATGATGCGCCGAGCCCGGTGCACGAAATACGAATGAATGATGCACGCATGCAAAGCATAAGTATGCTAATTGAAACATACCCTAAAACTAACCATCAAAAGTGGATAATTAAAAGGGAGAAAGACGTGGGGTTGGAAAACATTCACACACACACGCACGCTTATTACAACATTTGCCCTCTCGACGAAGGTCCGAATGAAATGAAAACTAACTAGCTACGCTAATTAAGCTAACTATTACAAATTACTACATAGATCTATTAGCTAAGCACGTTAACTAATTAAGTACAGAACCAATGAATTAACTAGCTAAGCAAAGCAGTTAAAAGGCCTCGAGGGCGAGGGATGCATACATGCTCGGTCGCGTCCTCCCGAAAATCCACCACCTTACCTCAAGATGCCTCTTTTTGCACACCTTTACACCCCTGAAAATTGTGCCAACTTCCAGGTTGATTCTGACCCATCTCAGGAACATGCTGAGGGATGATCGGCCAGAGATGGTGGCCATCGGCCAGTAATGATGGCCGGTCAGCAGGCTTTGATGGCCGGTCGGCTTCTCCGGTGGCCGGTCGGCTACTAATTCCCTGAATTTCCTCATTTTGCTACAGCAGAGCACAAACAGAGGCATGACAGTGTATTTGCAAGGAAATGTGTGTACCACCACACTCTTTATCATATCTCAAGCTCAAAGGAGTGTGGTGCTTGACTCTCGGACCACCAACCAAGCATCACAATGCACGATGGCCGAGAAGCCAAGTTTGTACAAGTTGATGAATGCATAAACAAGACTCGATGAACCTCCACCCTATCATGCACGATCAAGGGTGTCAGTGACTAAGAAATGAGGCACGTTTCATCACTTCAAGTATGAAACGTCTCTTATTTCTTGTGTTTGGATTAACGTCCGATCCAAACACATGCAATGCAACACAAACATGTTACCTTGGCATGTTTTACTTTGATTCATTTTGTTTACTCATTTTAGATTACCGATAAGTCCTTTAACCGATTAAGTCCAAAAGTGAGAGTCCTGTAATTTTGAAAGAGGATCTAAGCCACAAGCACCTTGAGCATGGAAGAAGCCTCATGCTTTTGGTTAGTAAAAACCCTCAAGAGAAGGCTAAAACCATTAGGCATGAGAGCCTCAATTCCATGCTCAAGCTAACAAGGGGCTTAAGTCCTCTTTCAAAGTGATACAACAAATGAATGATGGCATGCGATGATATACATTCCAGCACTGAAATAGTATGCTAAATGACATCGAAACATGAAAACAATGCATGCAAGATATGCTTAGAGCTAAGACCGCCAAAGCTAGTGAAGTGCATTACACTAGAAGCATGCCATACAATGCTCAAATGATTAAACCAGCCCAAAACAGAGCTATAGCAGGCCAAAACAGTGGCTAAAATGAACCGAGAAGATAGCATGAAAAGCAAGAAAATGATGTTCATGAATTGGCTCATAAACGAGACATAAGGCTCAACTCTTAAAAGCACTTAAAGAGCGATATATAGGAGTGTATGATGGAAGCATATGCTCTGAAATACCGTGCCAAATGATGCCATATCATGCACACATCACAAATATAGCATGCTAAGGGCCTCAAAACTCAAGACTAGTGAAGCCAATTACACTATAGCCCTACAAGGCAAGCCATACATGACCAAGGCCACTCAAATCAGACCTAAAGCATGCTAAAACATAGCCAAAAATATGCTGGAGTAGAGCATACACATGCTAGAACAATAGGCCAAAACACCAAGTATGCTAGGCTAGTGAGTGAGATTGCACTACAAGTGCAAAAACCAAGCAAGAGGTGACCTCACCAACCAAAATCAGAGATAAAACTAGAGTAAAAGCATGTGAGAGCATAGCCAAAATAAGCTAGAATGATAAGCCAAAGTAGCAAGCATGCAAGGCTAAATAGCAAGATTAAACAAGTGCAAGAAGCATGCATGAGGTGACTCAACCAAGCCAAAACAAAGTTATGCCATGCTAAAATAAGGCCAAAAATAAGTTGAGAACAAGCCAACACATGCTAGAAAAACATGCTCAATAATTAGGCCAACAAGACAAGCAAGCAAGACAAGAGGAGAGGGGACCACCCTCCCCTATTTGGGACCTCAAAACAAATTTTCTCCCACTGAAATTCCTCTAGAATTTAGTGGTTTTAAGGCCAAAAAGAAGTTGTTTGAAAAGCTTGAAAGATAGCTCAAAAGGCCTTACAAGCCAAGGAGCAAAAGGGAGGAAACACCCCCTAGCCAAACAAGGCTTAAACCATCATTCTAGAACCTGAAAATTAGATTTTTTTATAGTTCAAAACCTGCCTCAAAATAGTCCAAAACAATGGAAAAAGGAGGGTACAGCAAATGTGCAAAAACAAGCTTGAAAAGGGGAAAGCTGACCCTTGAAGCACAGTAGCAAAACTAGCAAAAATCAGTCTTTTGGAGCTCAAACAAAGTCCCAAGCTACCTCAGCCCAAAGATGATCAACTTTGGTTAAGGGTCTCTTTGCAAAAATGTAGGAAATTCTCACTTCTAAGCCTAAAACAAAAGGAGAAAGAGAGAATTCTAGAGAGAGGGGAGAATTTGCTCACAAATCTTCTAGAGAGAGAGGATTCTAGAGTGAGAAGCTCCCAAATTTTCTCACCCTTCAATATGTTCTAACCTTGCAAAATATGAGATATAGCCTCAATATATAGCAAAAGCAAGAGCTTTGGTCGAAAATATCTGAATTGGGATAGCTGGAGCTTGTGTGGAACAGCTGGAGGGAAAAGATCTGCAAATTTTGAGTTTTCTGGACATTTCTGGCTGACCGGCCATCTTTTTGGCCGACCTGCTACTTTGTTGGCCGACCGGCCACTTCTGTGGCCGACTGCAAATTCTGCTCTGCTGGTCCGACTTCAAATGGGCATAACTCCTTCATCTAGACTCCTTTGCAGGTCATTCTTGTGTCTAAAATGAAACCCGGAAGTGAGCTTTCCAATGGTGGAAGCCTCACCTCAAAATTCCAAGTGTGCTAAGAGATATCCCTCTTTTAGTGAAGACTGCTCATTTCTGGCTCAATCAGATTGATGCCTAACTTCAACCAACCATATCTCCCCCATTCGGACTCGGCTTTAGGAGATTCTTGAGTATAAAATGAAGCCCCGGAAGTCTTATTTCCAACGGTGGTGGCCTCATAGGTGAAATCCAAGTATACAAGTGGATACACCCAATTTAGCGAGGACTGCTCGTCTCTCTCTTAACGATTCATGCACAACTTCTTCCTCAACTAGGTTTCTTCCCTCACTCTTCTTTTCTTCAACACCAAACCCCTAAAAAAGGTATTTTGAAATATTTTTCAAAGATTTCATCTCTCTTTCATTCATTTTCACTTTGTCCTTGCTCGGTTTACTGAAAAACGCAACATCTAACAAAATGCGAGCGTCGGAACATCGTAGGAACTTTTTCAAAAGTGTTTTGAAAGAGAGGATTTTAGGATCCAAAATCTTTTGGTCCAAAAATGGGGTGTGAGATTAGAATTTGACTCTCCTTGCTGAAGAAATCGACCATTTGGCGCTGCACAACTTTCACCACCAAGTAAACCATCAGTAACGCCCAAGTCTTAAGGGCGGTCAAAAATGGGGTGTCTATATATGTGTGTTGGAAGTACAATGCTCTCATTTTGCTGTGACTCTGTGTGTAAGCCAAGGGCTGTGTTTGTGTGGGTTTGAATAACCGTTATATGTAACCAGGCTCAAGCCTTGAAAACTTGTAAACTCTTGGGGGTATTTATTTGTTTATTTACTTGTTGTTGGATTAATGTATTGTTGCATGAAGAACTATTGTATCATGTAATGTAAGTTTGGAGATTTATATTAAGTTTTCCTTAAAATAGCCATGATTGTTGTGTTATCATTTGGGCTAGAAATTTGGGGCGTTACAATTTTTTCCATATAAAGTTAGGGTATCAATGTGGAAAGTTTTGACATTTCCATTTCAACTTCATTTCCTTCACTAGTAACTCTCTCTCTCGCTCTGTGAAAGTGTGCGTGTATGTGGAAACTTTCCATATTCTTGGCTTTTATCCTGAAAGGTAAGTTCATTTTTTTCCATATAAAGTTGGGGTATCAATGTGGAAAGTTTTGACATTTCCATTTCAACTTCATTTCCTTCACTTGTAACTCTCTCTCTCTCTCTCTCTCTCTCTCTCTCTCTCTCCCTCTCTCTCTCTGTGTGTGTGAAAGTGTGCGTGTATGTGTGTGTGTGTGTGTTTGTGTCTTCAACACTTCTTAAACTGCAAGTTCTCCATTGCAGACTTTTGGGTGGTTTTTAATTGAGTTAATATTACACTCTAGCCCCTTGCATTTTTAATAGTACTACATAGATGAAATGGTATGATAATAATGTATAGTACTACATAGATGCTAACCAACCTTTTAAAGCATGTGATTGATGATTGGTAAGATCAAAACAAAAAAAGTTACCATGTGCAAATAGTTGTTGTAAATGCATTTGCCTATTTTAATAATTTAGTTATTGTAAAAATAAAGCTATAAAGATGGCCCCTTTGCTAGAATCAAGAGTCCTCTTAATCTTACCAAAAAATTGGCCCGCTCAATCAATTATTAATAACTTGAAGCACTACTAAAATTGTGAATTGGTCAAATGTGAAAATAGCGGCTCCTTAGCAAAATCATTTAGTGATTAAACAAATGATGAAAGGTCATAAGAGCTTGTACATATGTGTATTAGACCGACATCAAATCAAAGCATTCTCCCACTTCCAACGTTTCTAAGTCATTCCTCCTCCTTCTTTGCCAAGTTATTAATTTTTCATCATGTAGAGGAATTATTTGAACTTGTGCAAATGTAGCCTGACTGATTCACTTTGGTATTCTATAAGTTATTTATTGTTTTAAATGTTTGAATCACCTGTTGAAATCATTCTATACCCTCTCCAAAACAAAACTCTCCATCTACACACCTCATTAGTTCTTTAGGGCTTTTATTTTTTTGTTTTATTTTCAGTATGCTCTTTTCTATAAACTATTGACCAGCATTTGTGAACAAAAGAATTGTAACGCCCCAAAAGTATTGACATCTGATATATCTAGATTAACTCATAGGCATAATCTAAATCTTATTACTTCTCATTATTACATACAAGAACATTGAATAATATAGACATTTCAATAGTCAACATTCATACTAAATCACCATTTTTTTTTTCTATTAACGATATCCAACATGAGATTTCACAAAAGAGAGACCACTTGCATTAATACATTCATCATCCTTAAGATATGAATTTTATAGCATGTGATAATAACAAGTTAAAGCAACAAAATACAAATTTAAGCAAGGCTTTGCCCGGTTACAACAAAGTGGTTTTCAAACCCATACATAGATAGCCCTTGGCTTGCAAAGAAAACAAAACAAATAAATGATCGAGCCTTGTGCTCCAAAAGATCCTCCGCGCCTTCACTTTGGCGGAGGCACACCACAATCACCTGAAAAATGGTTTCCACTAAGAGATGAGCATAAAGCTCAGCAGAGATAATCTAAATAAAGTGCACGCAGTTTAACAATATCATTAGGTGCAATGCATATGAGATGCCAATGCCAAAAATCATAGGTTTTCTCATTTCGAAATTCTCATGCCATGCATTTGTTTAAAAGCATAACCAATTCAATCATCCATTTCATAGAACTAAGGTGATAAATACGACACTGGTAGTCCCTAGGCTGGTGTCTGCAAATAGGTATAACTAGCGCTACCAAAATCCCACTTTACCGGTGACTAACCGGAAGGGATGTGGTACATCCTCCGCGCGTGTTTTCGGTTTTTCACCCCGGACACTCAGGCCAACTTAATCAATTCCAATCTACACCCCCTATCCGGACTTACCAAACGTATTTACCCATAACTCAACACATTTCAAATATTCTCAATGAACCAATTTTAAAAATAAAAAAAAAAATCAATTTCTCAAATCCAATGCAAGAATTAAATCATGAGATTATGCAATGTTCAATGTCATGCATGAATTTGCAAATATTTCAACTTACCTATTTCAAATGTAATTTCTACAATAATCAATACAACCCTCCACAATTGCCCAAGCAATAATCTCTATACAAAATATAAACTTTAAGAGACAAATATGACTCATCATCTTATGTTTTCATTCATTTCAACATAAGAGTAACAATCACATGTGCAATCTCCTCTTTTCCAACTCAATCAAGAATTATAATATTCTTCCAAAAATTTCATCAATTATCCCTTTTATTCAAACTCAAGAATTCACCAAGAATTTTCATAATGCAAAATAAATAAATAAATAAATAAATAAATAAATATAAGTTTCTTTAAACATTTCTCAATACCACAACATGATAAATATTTTTTATCTTTCTCAAGAGTTCAATATTTTTAAATTAAACAATTTCTAAAAAAGAATCTCAATAGTTTACAATATTCTCAACAACGTTCTCATCAATCTCACTTCCTTTGAACATCCACTTACATATTCTCATTTGTTCAATAAACCCATGCTTTCAACACTTCAATTTCAAAATTTCAAGTTCTTAGGGTTTGATCAAAATTTGGAGATTTCTCCTTTTAAAGATAAATTTCTCAAATTCTTGGGTCCCAACAACCACATTTAACAAGTTGAAAACTTTAAAAAAGAATATTTGAGAATCTTCCCATTTTCATACATTAAATATATTTTTAATAAATACCCTAATCTCTTCAATTGTTATATTATCAAAATAACACATAATAAAGCTAAAATACATACACAATGTTTAGAAAATCCCTACCTCAATAGCTAGAAGAAGAAACAAGCAAAAACTCCAATTTTAGACTTTGTCGGATTTTGATCTCTACTGGTCAAAACATTGCTCTCACCAAGCTCTTCACTTTGGTCTCAAGAACATGGGTCTAAAACCTAATAGATTTTGGTAGATCAAAGATTTTATATGATAAATGTAACTAACAAAAAAAAATTCAGAGAGAGAGAGAGAACCGAGAGCTAAGAGAGACCAAAGACAGAGAAAGGAGAAAACAGGGGGAAAAGTGTTCTGCCAAGATCAAAGGAAAAGAAAGGAAATAAGGGAGAAGAGAGAGGGCCCACGTGTATTGCTTCCAATTTTTTTTTTTTTTTTCTTTTCTTCAAATCAATACAAATATCTATCTATACATATACATATACATATATATATATATATATATATATCAATTAAAAGTATATTTCGACATCATTAATGACAAAAATGATATAATATTTTCTCAACACAAAATATATTTCGTTTGATGGTGCATACCATAAAAATTTGTAACTCTCTTAGGATTATAAAATAAATAATAATAATAATAATAACAACAACAATAATACATGGTAACAAACGAGTCATGATTCAATCAATTGGGTCAAAATGAATGAAGTTTAATAATTTAAAATAAATCTCCAACTGAGATTAGAGTATAAATAAATTTTAAAAGACTTAAGGTGGTCCCCACCATTCACAAAATTAAATATGAACAAAATGATTAATTATGGGCTAATCAAAGAAGTCCCAAAAATTAAATTTATATCTCACTTATTACTCAAGACCCAAGAATTACTATAACTAAAACAAACAAAAAAAAAAATTTGCCAAGCGGGCCTTATGAAGTCGAAATCAAGAAGTAATATAATTTATTTTTACCAATTTAAATAGAATGGTCCACGACACCACAACTATAATAATAACAACTAAACAATCAAACAATTTGGAAATTCATACCAATCCAACTCCAATCAATACCCAAACCACAAACATATTTTAAAAAAAATAATTTTACTACACAAATATTGAAAAGAATAATAAATAAATAAATTCAATTTGATTCAACTCGTTACAAGAATTTTGGTGGATCACACTGAACAATAAAAACTCTTGGTTGTGTTAATTTTGTATGGAAGTCTTTATGGAAGCATCATTACCAATAATCTTCATCTGATTTTGAGGCTTACTGGTGATGTTTTTAATCATATAGTTTATTTGTTGGTGCAGGAGATGTATTTAAAGATCTTGCTGGAAGTGCATATTATGTAGCTCCTGAAGTATTGCGTCGAAATTATGGAGTTGAGGCTGATAAATGGAGTGCTGGGGTGATATTATATATATTACTCAGTAGGGTCCCACCATTTTGGGGAGGTATGTTTCTTTGTTACCTAATGAGGTGATCATACATAACACAACCTTCTTTTCTTCAATTTCTTTTCTCTTTTCTGGCCAAGCATAACCCAAGTCTCTACTGTTGATAAACATCTTTCTTATTACAAATGCACATCATTGTTGGTTCCACTATTTTCTAAGTGGTCTGCCAAATAATTGAGGATCCTTACCATAAGATAAGACTTGAATATCCAAAATAGATGGTCATTAATTACAAAATCAGCTTTATACATGACGTGTACAAGCCCACAAAGGCCATGAACCACTATAAACAACCCAAGCCCATCACTCGGAGCCCAATACATAACCCAGCTGGTGAGGTCCAGAACAGCTGGAGTCCAACAATGCATAAAGAGCCAATGGCATTCAGACACATGGCAGGTGAAGGACGAGCCACATCAACAGACAAAGATTTGCAAAGTTATTGCCACTGCACATCACCATTAATGCAGCCCATCACAGCATTTATTACAACAACACCTCCCCGTCGGAACAGGACCTCCTTACCCTGAACAAGGTAAGCTACAGCATACACATTCGGCGAGGAGGGCAGGTCGGAAGGGACAGCGAAATGATTACCAAAGGATATAAGCAAACGTTGAAGACAAGAAGAAGGTTAAGCTTTTCTATCTCCAATCTCTCTCTCTACATTCTACTCCTCTTTTTAACTTGCTCGTCGGAGGGTTCACTGGGGGACTACCCCATTCCCCGTTGAACTTGTTTGCAGGTGACTCAGCGGGCTAGATCATTTCTACGTGGGCCTGAGGAGCTTGGACAAGTCCGATCCATCCACTGGAACAAACTGCACTATCAGTTGACGCCGTCTGTGGGAACCTTGGTTTATCCGTGCGCCAGTTGTGTTCATTGTCGCTGGAGACCCTGTCCTAGTAACCTTTTCCTCTCACCCATCAAAGTGTATGGTCACGACTAGATCCATGGCTTCTCACCATAATGCTGCCGATCATCAAACCGACCATCCCAATCCAAACAACCCACCACAGTATTTCATCGAGCTTACCAACAGCATTAACTGCATGGCCGAGCAAAACCAAGCCCTGATCAACACTTTACTCCAAAGAAACCTCCCCATGCCTCCTCCACCACCTCCAGATATTCCACCCAACCAAGAACGAACCCCGGGCGATACTGTCCCGCAACCCTATCCACCCAACTTGGAAGGTTTGCAACCTCCTCCCCCACATATAAATCCACCTCCTCCACCCCCACATCCGTCGGTCATAGCACCAGCCCCTGAAGGGGAAGCCAGCAGCGTCCAGCCCCTGTTTCCCTCCGGGGGCAACAATATTCCCCTCTGGGACGCTGAACTTCGAGCCATGAAGCTCCAACTCCAAGGGGTCATGCAGAACATCCAGCATAAACCCTCTACCACGGCAAACTCACCATTTGTTGTTTCCATCCGGGACAAACCTCTGCCCGCCAAGTTCAAGATGCCCACCATTGATGCTTTTGACGGTACGACGGATCCAGTCGACCATCTGGAGACCTACCGAACCCTCATGATCCTCCATGCTTTCCCTGACGAGATCATGTGTCGAGCTTTCCCCGTGACACTGAAGGGGTCGGCTCGACTGTGGTTCAGCCAGTTACCAGCCGACTCCGTCTCCAATTTTCAGCACCTCAGTGACTCTTTCCTGAGCCATTTTATTGGAGCCCAACGCCAGCGACGCCCGACCACCCAACTCCTCAACATTCGTCAGACTGAGGGGGAATCGCTGCGCAGCTTCGTTACCCGCTTCAACATCGAAGCCCTGCAAGTAGCGGAAAACGACGACAAGGCCATCCTCACGGCTTTCATGGCCGGTCTGCGGTCATCCGATTTCCTTTTCTCCCTCTCTAAAAACCCCCCGACCTCCATGGCAGCCCTACTCTCCAAAGCCCAAAAATACATGAATGCTGAAGATTCACTGGCCGCTTGGCAGGATCCAATAACTAAAAACCCGACCCCCAGAGACAAGAAAAAAGACTCAGAACCCAGAAACGCCCAGTATAATAGCCAAACACCCCACTATAATGACCGACCCCCCCAAGCTGGCCGGTCGGCACCCGCCCGATCGCCCGGTCGGTTCGAGCGGTACACACCCCTTAATTCCCCATAGAACATGTCCTCAATCAGATCCAACGGGACTACCCCCTCAAATGGCCCCTGCCTTCACGAACCCCTTCCAATCGGAAAGATCAGTCCAAATATTGCCGTTTCCACCAAGACCATGGCCATAACACTAACGAGTGCATTAACCTCAAAGATCAGATCGAGACTTTCATACGTCAGGGGCGTCTTAGCCGGTTCACGGACACCCGCCCTCAGCAGAGACAAAGAACCGAGCCCCTCAGAAACAATCGCCGACGCACCCCACCCCGACAGCCAGCCCCACCTAACCAAGGCCACGATCGCCCTCCGCAACAACCTCGACCGCCAGGTAATCCCCCTCCACCAGTTGGAGAGATCAGAGTTATTTCAGGCGGCCTTGCTTGTGGGGGACCATCCCGCTCAGCTCAGAAGGCAGAACTCAGAAAAATAAGGCAGGGCTCAGACAAAGCAGTGGCAACGGTGGACCGACCCTCTAAACAGCCGAAACAGTGGACCGAACCTATCACCTTCACGGACGCTGACTGTACAGGCATCCGTTACCCACATGATGACCCCCTTGTCATCTCTGCCATCCTCTCCAACTACAAGGTCAGACGAGTTCTCATCGACAACGGCAGCTCTTCAGACATCATCTTCCTTAATTGCTTCTGCCAGCTCAAGATTGGGGAAGAAAGTTTGTCTCCTCTCCAAACCCATCTGGTCGGTTTCACTGGCGACCGTGTGACTTCCATCGGTTCCATCGATCTCCCTATCACGATCGGCGAATACCCACGGCAGACCACGAAGTTGCTCACCTTCCTTGTGGTCGACTGCCTATCTGCCTACAACATCATCCTTGGCCGTACTACCCTAAATGCCTTCCAAGCCATCACATCCACCTATCACCTTGCCATCAAGTTTCCCACCGATCTCGGGGTCGGAACAGTCAAAGGAGAGCAGACCGTGGCCAGGGAGTGTTATGTTGCCTCACTCAAAGAAGTCAAGCTGAAGGAGGCAATGACCATCGAAGGACTTGACGTCCAAGATGAGGACGAGCTGGTAAGAGGAGAACCTGTGGAGGAGCTCATTGAGGTTCCCATCGACCCCACCAACCCAACCAAAACTACCAAAATCGGCAGCCAATTATCCCCACAAGCCAAGGCCGACCTTACTGCCCTCTTGACCGAGCACAATGATGTATTTGCCTGGACCCATTCAGACATGCCAGGTATTGACCCCTCCTTCATAACCCATCGCCTCAACATCGAATCCCATTTCCGACCCTACCGCCAGAAGCAGCGCATCTTCCATCCGGAGCGCAATACTCTTATTGCAGCAAAGGTCGATAAGCTCCTCGAGGCCCAATTCATCACAAACGTGGACTACCCTAAATGGCTGTCAAACGTGGTCCTCGTCCGCAAGAATAATGGCAAATGGCGACTCTGTGTCGATTACTCTGACCTGAACCGAGCTTGCCCCAAAGACAGCTATCCTCTTCCCCGCATAGATCTGCTGGTCAACGCCACGGCCGGTCATCAGATGCTCAGCTTCATGGATGCTTTCTCGGGGTACAACCAAATCCTGATGCACCCGTTCGACCAGGAACATACCGCCTTCATTACCGACCGAGGTACTTACCACTATCGTGTGATGCCATTCGAACTAAAGAATGCTGGGGCCACCTACCAACGGTTGGTCAACGCCGTTTTCCATCATCAGATAGGTCGGAATATGGAAGTATATGTCGACGACATGCTAGTCAAAAGCAAAATCTCCACTGATCATCTGACCGACCTGCGAGAGACCTTCGCCACCCTACGCAAGTACCAAATGAAGCTCAACCTAGAGAAGTGCGCCTTCGACGTAGGATCTGGGAAATTTTTGGGTTTTATGGTCAGCCAGCGCGGCATTGAAGCGAACCCCGAAAAGATCACGGCCTTGATTGAGATGTAGTCACCCAGAACGGTTAAGGAGGTTCAAAGGCTCACTGGCCGAGTTGCAGCCCTCAACCGCTTCATTTCTCGCGCAACAGACAAATGCCTACCATTCTTCAAAGTCCTTCGGCAAACTTTTGAATGGACAACTGAATCCGAAGAGGCTTTTCAGCAGTTGAAGCAGTGCATGGCCAATCCCCCCCTCCTTTCACAGGCAATCACGGGCGAGCCCCTTTTCCTCTATTTAGCCGTGTCAAGCACCGCAGTTAGTGCGGCTCTTATCAGGGAAGATGGCTCTGTCCAACGGCCGGTCTACTACATCAGTCGAGCTCTCAGGGGAGCGGAGCAAAATTATCCACTGTTAGAAAAATTGTCCTTGGCATTGGTCACTGCCTCCAGACGGCTCCATCCTTACTTCCAAGCCCATTCCATAGTAGTCCTCACCGACCAACCCTTAAAGAAGGTCATGCAGCAACCAGAACTCTCCGGCAGACTCATGCAGTGGTCAGTGGAACTCAGCCAGTTTGACATCACCTACCGGCCACGAACAGTAATTAAGGGACAGGCTGTCGCAGATTTCATCTTGGAATTCACTAATCCTATCCCAACCACTGCCCCTCCACCCCCACCAACCCCTATCGAGCCAAAAGACCCTCAGTCTTGGACTCTCAACGTCGACGGATCATCCCGCAGGGAAGGTAGTGGGGCTGGCCTCATCCTCACCACCCCTGAGGGCGGTTACTTCAAATGTGCTCTCTGTTTCTTGTTTGCTGCCAATAACAATGACGCCGAATATGAGGCATTGATAACAGGTCTTCGCCTAGCCAGGGATATTGGTGTCAGCCACATCCGGGTGTTCAGCGACTCTCAGCTCATCGTCGGACAAATCACGGGGGAATTCGATGCCAAGGAGGACACAATGCGGGCTTAATGGGACATTGCCCTTCCCCTTGTTCGCCTCTTCAATACCTTCCACATCAAGCACATTCCTCGGGCAAAAAACTCCAAGGCAGACGAGATGGCTCAGTTGGCTTCCGCAGACGAGTCCGACCTCAGCCATGGTGTCCGCCTCGAATACCTGTCCCACCCTGCCATTTCCCCCGATCAGCAAGAAGTACAATTCCTCCAAAACGAGCCCATCCCTTGGGCGTCGGACATCTTTCTATTTTTGACAACGGGAGAACTTCCAGACGACCAACAGCAAGCCGCCAAAGTCGGGCCCAGTCGTCCAATTACATCATTGTCAGTGGCATCTTGTACAAACGTGGCTTCTCACGCCCGTATCTGCGATGCCTCAATTCGGCTCAAGCAACCTATGTAATGCGGGAAATCCATGAGGGAGTTTGTGGTAATCATTCGGGCGGCAGGTCTTTGGCCCACAAAATACTCCGTACTGGTTATTTCTGGCCAACTCTCAATCAAGATGCGACAGATTTCATGCTCAAATGTGATAAGTGTCAACATTTTGCCAACATCCCCCATGCTCCTCCTACAGAGTTGATCACACTTTGCAGTCCCTATCCATTCGCCAAATGGGGAATGGTCTTGGTCGGTCCACTTCCCACCGGCCGAGGCCAGACCAAGTTCGCGATTGTCGCCATTGATTACTTCACCAAGTGGGTAGAGGCAGAACCCCTTGCCACCATTACCGAGCGGAACACAACCAAGTTTATCTGGCAATCGATCGTTTGCAGGTTTGGCATCCCTCAGGCCATCATCTCCGACAACGACAAACAATTCGACAACGCCAAGTACAGGAAGTTCTGTGCAGACCTCCAGATTCAACCATGTTTCTCTTCCCCCGGTCATCCCCAAGCCAATGGCCAAGTTGAGGTCACCAACCGTTCTCTTCTGAAGATCATCAAAACTAAGCTAGAAGCTGCTAAGGGACTTTGGGCTGAGGAGCTACCGAATGTACTCTGGGCTTACCGAACTACAGCTCGGACTCCCACTGGGGAAACCCCTTTCCGCTTAACATACGGCGCCGAGGCGGTTATTCCGATGGAAGTCGGTCTGCCTACTCCCAGGGTTTTACATCCGGATCCAGCACTAACCGAAGAGCTCCATCGGGCAGACCTGGACCTAATTGAAGAGCTCAGAGAGACCGCTGTTGTCAGATTGGCCTCATACCAACAGAAAATGAGAACACACTACAACTGCAAAGTCCGACCAAGGGAGTTCGCTGAAGGGGACCTTGTCTTGAGAGAAGCCACTCTTGCCACCAAAAATCCGACTGAGGGTAAACTGGCGGCCAAATGGGAGAGACCTTATGTTGTGAAAGCCCGACCACGTCCGGGCACTTACCGACTTCAGGACATGGAAGGCCGAGACCTCCTCCACCCCTGGAACGCTGAACACTTGAAGCGCTACTATCAATAAATTCCTACTTTTGTATTGCTCAGATTGTTGTATTTTCTTTTTGATGCATAATATAAATTTTGATCGATCGGACTACACTGTCCATGACAACCATTTTATATCTCAGCTATCTGTGTGTTGTCTCAATCACATTTTTATCTGCAGCACTTATAAACAGCCTCAGCCAGACTGAGCATCCAAAAGCCTCCGCCAGACTGAGCATCAAAAGCCTCAGAAGCCTCAGCCAGACTGAGCACAAAAAAGCCTCAGCCAGACTGAGCATCAAAAGCCTCAGAAGCCTCGGCCAGACTGAGCACAAAAAGCCTCAGCCAGACTGAGCACGACAAGCCTCAGCCAGACTGAGCACGACAGGCCTCAGCCAGACTGAGCACTAAAAGCCTCAGCCAGACTGAGCACGAAAAGCCTCAGCCAGACTGAGTACTAAAAGCCTCATCCGGACTGAGCATGAAGCATAACAAGTCTCCGCCAGAACGAGCACCACAATTTCAGGTTCAGACCAAATTACTTACAACGTCAGTGAATCATAGCTTAGCCCCAACTGAGCACGCGTGCAGGACTCGGTCAAAGCCATCTATGCAAACTTCAACCTTATGGAATTAGTAGACACACTTAGTCACAATTCTAGGTCCAAGTCTTTACACCACTCTTCGCTTAGTCAAATCCCAAAGACGTTCTTACACGTTTTCTTTACAAGTCAGCTTATTTTCTTCTCAATCAAACTCTTACAAATCAACCCGTTCTCTTACAAGCCAAGCCCTACTCCAATAAACCACTAATCTCCTTCAGCAATGTGGCAAACACAAACTTACAATTTTATTACATTTTAAATTTCACTTTGCATTAAGGAGTCCTTAACTTTACTCTGCACTCAGTTTTTATTACAATTTCAATCCCACTCTGTCTTGAGGAATTCCTAAGTTTAGTTTTTATCACAAGTTTTCATCCATTTCTTGCATTATTACAAGTTCAACTTCACTTTGCATTATTACAAGTTCAACCTCACTCTGCATTGAGTTTTTATTACAAGTCCAATTTCACTCTGCATTAAGGAGTTCTTAACTTTACTCTGCACTCAGTTTTTATTACAATTTCAATCCCACTCTGTCTTGAGGAATTCCTAAGTTCAGTTTTTATCACAAGTTTTCATCGATTTCAGACGCACAAGCAAACACAGTCAAATGCAAAACACAACTGAAATTTTATTTATTCACAACTTTGTACATAAGCTCATTACAGCAATTCAAAAAAAAGAAAGAAAGAAAAGACAACAACCAAAACAAAACAAAAACAATGTCTGTACAAAGTCTTTTTCTTCTTCTTCTCTAATTACTCCTCCTCACTGGAAATGAAGTATTCTTCTTCAATGCCCTCATCCAAGGGGGTTTGGGCCACATCATCCTCACCAATTGTCACACTACTAAGGTCTAAGTCTGGGAACAGTTCTTCAGCTCTACGTTTGAACATCTTCTAGCCACTGTCTCAGAACTCAGCCATTTCGTGCTTATAGAAGTCTGACTGCTGGAAGCTCTCAATAACTTTTGCTCCAGTTCTACCTCCAGCAGTCGTCCTCGATGGGCCCGCCCCCCCAGATTCTTGCCTAGCTCGGCTGCTGGCGACCGCGGCATCAACTGCCATCTGAAATTCAGCAGACCCTTTGAATTGCTCCACTGCTGCGACGCACAGATCGGGATAAGCCGCCCTCTCAGAGGCTGCCTTCGCCCTCTCTTCGTCCAGCTGCTTTTGTAGGGTCGCCCTTTCAAACGCAGTCTTTGCCCTTTCCTCCTCCAATTCCTTCTTCAGGCTCTCCTTCTCCGCCGTCGCCTTCGCTCTCTCTGCTTCCAACTCCTTCTGCAGCCTCCCCCCTTCATCCACTGCCTTGGCACGCTCGCCCTCCAGTTCCTTCTGCAGATCGCCAATCTTGACATCTGCCTCATCCTTTTGCCTGACCAGCTCTTCATTACTGCTCATGGCCTCTTCATGTCGCTCGACCGCGACGGCGCAGGCTTTTTGGGCCTCATCCAACTTCTTCTGCTCGCCAGCCAGTTGGAACTCAAGCGACACAACCTGGCGGCGTGTGTTCTCCAGCTCCACCTTGACCGCTTGCAGATCAGCGTGGGCAGTCTCCCAACTTGCACTCTCCTTCTTCAACTTTGCAAGCTGAGCCTTGGCCTCATCTGCCTTGAGTTTGGCAGCCCCCGCTTTCCTCAGCAGAGCCCCTGCTAAGGTGGTTACCTCCATTTGAGCGGAGCATAACCCCCTCAGCAGTTCAGCCTCGTTGAATCTGGATGCTGAGCGCAGGGCTGCCTCTTCTATGATCCGCACCAGGCAGTCTGCCCCTGCCCTAGCTGGGCCTTCTTCTCCCTCCAGCCGCCCAGCCACCGCACGAGCGTGGTAGATCGCTGTGGTCAGACTGACTCCCCCACCTTGGGGTGCAGGACCCCCCTGGGGCTGTTCTTCCCTTCTTGGCCCAGGGCCACTTGCCCCATTTTCTTCTTGCCCTTCAGGGGCGGCCCTCGCAACCCCTGCGGCGATCGCCGCCACCACTGGCACCACTTCCATGCCCTCTGAGGTAACGTCCACCACTTCTGGGGCACTTACCCTTCCTGGGGTCTCCTCCACTTCTCTCCCCTCTGCCCCTTTGGCAGTACTGGTTTCCTTTACAATCGTCTCCCTCCTCCTCTTTGGGCAGGCTCTTCTTTACTCCGCCTCACCCTCTTCTTCTTCACCACGCCCAATGCCTCCATCTCCTTCAAAGACCTCTCCTTCAAAGGGTCTATTGGGAGCGGTCGTGGCACAAATTCGCCTAAGTTTTTCTCTCCCAAGGGTTTGGAGCGCGGTCGAATCCTCTCTCTTGCAACCGGTTTTGGTGGTCGGACGGCCTGGGACTCTTTGAATTTTTGGGCTTTCGCAAAGATGGTCTGATCCTCCGCCTCTTGAGCCCTTCTCATCGCCTCCAACTCCGCTCGGTCGAGGTCCCCACTACTCGGTTTTGGACCCAACCCTGCCTCAAACAATGCAGACGGCTGAACGAGCTCGTCCCATTTGGCCCCTTCTTTCTCCCTCCACTCCTTCACCCTCTTCACCCTCCCCTCTGCTGCTGCCCCCAGCTTTGGCTCCATCGACTTGGTGGGCACCTTCCAAATGGTGCGCACCCCAACTCCTCCACTAATAGACACGTAGAACCACCGTGGTCTCCACCCATTGATTGACGACGGCAGCCCCGCCACCAGCCCTTTTCCTGCCGCTGCCTGCAAAGTGACCCACGTCTCTTGCTGCCCTGAGGCCTTGTAGCATGCGAAGAATTCGTCCACTATCATGGCCGCCCCTTCGTTCGCCTTCGGCCAGGCACTTGCACAGGACAGCAAGATCTTCTATGCATTGGGCATTAGTTGGCCTAGCGCCACCTCCAAACGATTTAGGACATCTGCTACCACCTGTGGCAGAGGCAGCCTCAGTCCTCCTTTCAATGCCTCCTCATAAAGGGCAAACTGCCTTGGCCTGGCATCGGATGGCCTCTCCATCGACATTGGCAACGACAACTCTACTTCGGCAGGCACCTGGTATTTTTCGCGAATAGCCTCCAAATCCGCTGCAGTAACCGTTGATTTATCTGCCTTTGTGTGCCAGTGATCAGGTTTCGCCTGGTTGATAGGCTTTGGAGCTACTATCATGGTGGAACCGTGGGATCGTACAATCGACTCCCCCACCCTCTCCATCCTGTATTGCTGCGCTAACTCCACAGCATCATCATCGCCAAGGGAATCTACCTTGACATTCGCAGTTTCCTCTTGAGCCATTTCTATGGTGTGTCTGCGAATCGCTTCGGAGGCAGGTGCAAGGAAATTGAGAAAGTGTTGCAGAGGTGTATCGTGAGCAACAAAGGAATTCACACTTGGAATATTTTGATTTTTCGTAAACAAGTAGGTGAATCGAATAATGCCAAAAGACAACGGTTTACCCGTATTCCAAGGATCCCAATTAATTTTCGCCAGCTTGAAAACTTTTCAAATCATCCGCCAAAACTGTCTTTTCAACACCCATAATGACCTAACGTTTCATTTCAACACCCATGGTGACCTAACATTTCGTTTCTGATCCAACGCCTAATCTTCCCCCATCACGGGGTATTACCACGTGTACGACCACGATTCACTGTCTCCTGCCCTTACCCTGTCTTTTCCACTTCAACTCACCACGTGACACGCCGCCCCTTGAGCTCCACGCCCCTCCACCTCACCCTTCGCAGTCGGTCCTCCTCATGGTCGGTCCTCCCGCCTGGCCAACCTTCGCGGTCGGCCCTCTTCGCGGCTGCCCGCTTCACGGTTGGCCCTCCCACTCAGCCAACCCTTACGGTCGCCCGCTTCACGGTCGGCCCTCCCCGCTCGGCCAACCCTCATGGTCCCCCCTCCTCGTCGTCGACCTTCCCACTCGGCCAACATTCGCGGTCGGCCCTTCCACTCGGTCGCCTTGAACGGTCGGACCACCTCCCGATCGGTTCACCCGCTCGGTCACTCCTGCTGACCGACCTCAACATTACCATTCCCTGACACCCTCATCCTCTTCATTACTATTTCCTTCGTTGGACTAAAGCTGCACTCGGGAATGGGGGACTACTGACGTGTACAAGCCCACAAAGGCCATGAACCACTATAAACAACCCAAGCCCATCACTCAGAGCCCAATACATAACCCAGCTGGTGAGGTCCAGAATAGCTGGAGTCCAACATGGCATAAAGAGCCAATGGCATTCAAACACATGGCAGGTGAAGGACGAGCCACATCAACAGACAAAGATCTGCAAAGTTATTGCCACTGCACATCACCATTAATGCAGCCCATCACAGCATTTATTACGACAACACCTCCCCGTCGGAACAGGACCCCCTTACTCTGAACAAGGTAAGCTACAGTATAGACTTTCGGCGAAGAGGGCAGGTCGGAAGGGACAGCGAAATGATTACCAAAGGATATAAGCAAACGTTGAAGACAAGAAGAAGGTTAAGCTTTTCTATCTCCAATCTCTCTCTCTCTACATTCTACTCCTCTTTCTAACTTGCTCGTCGGAGGGTTCACTGGGGGACTACCCCGTTCCCCATTGAACATGTTTGCAGGTGACTCGGTGGGCTAGATCATTTCTACGTGGGCCTGAGGAGCTTGGACAAGTCCGATCCATCCACTGGAACAAACTGCACTATCAATACAAATGGTTTAGTGGAAGTTCTGCATGAAGTTTATTTTATGCTTCATCAGAAGAACCTTGTGGCATAACTATTTCTATTCTGAACAATGTCATATGGAAGATAAGATCCATAAAGTATGGCAGACTCAGAAACGTCGGGTGTTTTCAAATTATCAGTTGTGACTGCTCTTATTTATTTATTTGGGTGTGTAGGAGGTGTTATAGACTTTTTGATGGTTAATACTTCTCAATATGGCCTAATAGGTGCAATCTTCTCACTTTTTCACTATTCTATCCCATGCAGAAAATGAACAGAGTATATTTGATGCTGTTTTGAGGGGACATCTTGATTTTTCAAGTGAACCTTGGCCATCCATATCCAGTAGTGCCAAAGATGTTGTTAAGAAGATGCTACGAGCTGATTTTAAAGAAAGGGCTTCTGCAACTAAAGTATTAAGTAAGTTCAAACCCTGAAAAGATTGTTGAGAATGTAGTTATTAAAGAGAATTTGATTTTCTTATTCAACACAAGATTGAATTACAGAACATATATTTATAGAGAAAAGAAAAACTATTTCGTAACTACAACTCCTAACCTCCTAACCTAACCATAACTACAATCTAACTCTAGTTCTAACAAACTAACTACCAAACTAACAACCTGCAACCTCTAGCTGAGCTGTACATGTTGCTGCTGTCTTGTATCAAATATAAGCTGTTGCAGCTGAGAAGATAAGTGAAGAGCTGAGTCATCTTGAGTCTCATCTTGAGCCTTATGCTTAACAGTCCCCGCAAACTGAGGGAAGTGGGAAAAACCTAAAGTTTGCCCTGAAGATATTGAAATCTGGAAACAGAGAGAGGCTTAGTGAGAATATCTGCAATTTGGTCAATAGAAGCAATGTGGCAAATAGCAAGTTTCTTGGCAGTAACTCTCTCACAAACAAAATGATA
Source organism: Camellia japonica (assembly GCA_030407325.1). Classification (NCBI taxonomy): domain Eukaryota; kingdom Viridiplantae; phylum Streptophyta; class Magnoliopsida; order Ericales; family Theaceae; genus Camellia; species Camellia japonica. The sequence continues at coordinate 55,760,380 of JAPPVO010000031.1, read as the reverse complement.
ATCGACTTCAATATGCTTAGTTCTAGCATGAAAGACTGGATTGTGAGCCAAGGCAATGGCCGACAAGTTATCACACCATAAAGTAGGAACAGCCACAGAAATATGAAGTTCAGCAAGAAGCATGCCAATCCAGCTCAACTCAGCAGATACCTGAGCTAAAGCACGATATTCTACCTCAGATGAAGAGCTAGAAACAGTTGGTTGCTTCTTAGCACACCAAGAGATGAGATTGGGACCAAGAAACACACAGTAACCTGTGGTGGACCGTCTATCAAGTGCACTGCCAGCCCAATCAGAGTCTGAAAATGCATTGAGAACAAGAGGGCCAGAGGTGAAATGCAAGCCATGACTCAATGTACCCTTGAGATATCTGAGAAGCCGTTTAACAGCAACAAAATGGCTATTCAAAGGGTTTTGTAAAAATTGACACAAATAATTAACTGTAAAACTGAGATCAGGTCTTGTAAGTGTAAGATATTGGAGAGCACCCACGAGGCTTCTATAAAGACTAGGCTGAGAAAAAGAGGAGTCCATCTCAGGAAGAACTACCTTAGTAGCCATGGGAGAAGAATATGGTTTACAATCACTCATGCCTGCCTTTGCAAGAATTTCATAAGCATATTTTGGCTGAGACAAAATGTAACCTGAAGGAGAAGAAGCAACAGAGATACCAAGAAAATAGTTGAGTAAACCCAACTCTTTCATGGAAAAAGCTGAGTGCATATGTTGAACAAGAGTAGAGATATAGAGAGGATTACTCCCAGTAAGGAGGATATCATCTGCATAAACAAGTAGAACAGTAATGGAAATAGACGTGTGTTTGACAAACAAAGAGGAGTCACAATGACTAGGAACAAAATCATGAGAAATAAGAAAGGAAGAGAAAGTGGAGAACCAAGCTCGAGGAGCTTGTTTTAAGCCATAGAGGGCCTTATGCAATTTGCAGACAAGAGATGGATGATTAGCATCAATAAAACCTTGAGGTTGATGCATATAAACTTCCTCTTCAAGAATGCCATGAAGAAAGGCATTTGAAATGTCAAGTTGCTTAATAGGCCACTGAAAATGAAGTGCTAAACATAAGAGAACTCTGATGGTGGGTTGTTTAGCTACAGGACTAAATGTTTCATGATAATCTACACCCTCAGTTTGAAGAAAGCCTTTAGCAACTAGGCTAGCTTTGTGTCTTGCAATAGAACCATCTGAGTTTTTCTTGAGCCTAAAAACCCACTTGCAACCAATAGCTTGTTTATCAAGAGGAAGAGTTACTAAAGACCAAGTGCCTTGTCTCTGAAGAGCCTGATACTCATCTAACATAGCAGCTTGCCAGGCTGGAGACTAAGCAGCTGCTTGATAATTCTGTGGCTCAGTGGAATCTGAAGAAGCTGCAGAAGCAAGAAGACAAAGGGAAGTAGAAGAAACAATAGGACATTGATTCTTACTCTTGGACCTAGTGATCTTAGGATGATTATGAAAAGAAGAGATTGGAGGAAGATCAATATAGATAGAAGAAATAGGCACTTGAAAAGAAGTAGGAGTAGACAAAAGAGATGGTGTTGCTACAAATGAAGGAGAAGCTGCTGTAGACAGAGAAGAAGCTAATACAGAAGTAGGAGGAATTGCTGCAGACAGAGTAGGGACTGCTACAGATGTAGGAGAAAGTGATGCAGACAGAGTAGGTGCTGCTGCTGACAGAGTAAGGATTGCTGCAGATGTAGGAGAAAGTGATGCAGACAGAGGAGGTGCTGCTGCAGATGTAGAAGGAACTTCTGCAGACAGAGGAGGTACTACTGCAGACTTATGAGGAATTGTTGTCCAGAAAAAATTAACTAAAGTAGGAAGAGTAGGGACAGAAGAAGAGATAGATGAAGCTAAGCTAGATGAAGCTTGTTTAAAAGGAAAGAGAGATTTATCAAACACAACATGTCTAGGCACATAGATCTTCTGAGTAAGAGGGTCAAGACACCTATAGCCCTTAGTAGATGGTTGATAGCCAAGAAAGATACAGGGAATGGATTTTGGTTGGAGCTTATGAGAAGGATAAGGCTTTAACCAAGGATAACACCTACAACCAAAAACTCTTAAGAACTGATAATCTAGTTTGTGATGAAAAAGAACTTCAAATGGTGTATAATTTTGTAATTTGAGAGTAGGTAATCTATTGATCAAGAAAACTCCAGTAGCAAGAGCATCAAACCAGTAAATTAATGGCATGGAAGAATGATGCATAAGAGTGATAGTAGTTTCAATTAAATGTCTGTGTTTTCTTTTTGCAACACCATTTTGAGCAGGTATATGAGGACAGGTTAACTGATGAACAATACCTTTTTGTTTAAGAAAGTTTTGAAAAGGAAGACTAAGATATTCTCCCTCATTATCACTTCTTAAAACTTGAAGATGAGTAGTAAATTGTGTTTCAACAAAGACCTTAAATTCCATAAATTTTGAAAAAACTGCACTTTTATAATGAAGATGAAAAATCCAAGTGAACTTGCTAAAATCATCAATGAATAGAACATAGTATTTATAACTAGAATAAGAGGCTGAAAAGGGACCCCAAACATCTGTGTGAATAAGGGCTAAGGGCTAGTTAATAGTAGAGTTAGACAAGCAAAAAGGTAACCTATGACTTTTAGCCGCACAGCAGTGCTCACATAGAGCAGAGTTATTATTTGAACTATGTACAAAAGATGAATGCATGAATCTATTATGTGCCAAAACATGCTGAATTTTTTGAGAAGAAGGATGGCCCAATCGTAAATGCCAGTTGGGAGCAGCAGACTGCTTTGTACAGGAGAAGCAAACTGGTGAAGAAGAAGATGCAGAAGAGGGGGAAGAAAGGGGATAGAGGCCATGAGCATAAGATCCTCTATGCAGCACTTTCTGAGTAGCCTTGTCCTGAATCAGAAAAGAATGAGAATCAAAAGTAACAGTACAATTGTTGTCTTTAGTGAGTTGATGAATGGAAAGTAAGTTTGAAGAAATAGAAGGAACATGAAGAAGATTGTGAAGTTGAAAGGGAAATGTAGGTGTGGGAAGAAGACCATTACCAATATGAGTGATAGGCAGAGTGGAGCCATCACCAACAGCAACTTGATCTTGTCCAAAATAGGAATGATAAGAGGAGAAATTAGCGAGATCATTAGTCATATGACTGGTTGCACTAGAGTCAAGAAACCAGTTTGAAGAGGATGAAGGTATGGAGACTACAGATGAAGGTGAGGTAGAAGCAACATAGGCTGTGGGATTGTTTTGAATGAAGGAGGATTGATGTGGACTATTCTAAAAAGAGGAATCCATTCTGTACCAGCAGTCTAGGGCAGTATGATTCAGCTTTCCACAGATTTGACAAACCAAGGCATTAGGATTAAAGTTGGACTTACCTCTGTGATATTGACCACTGCCTCTGAAAGTACTACTATGCTGTGAACTGCCTCGAAACCTACCACTACTCTCTGAACCTTTGAAACCTTCTGAACCTCTGAAACAATCTGAACCTCTAGAAGAATAACCTCTGCCTCTAAAAGAACCTCTATGCCCTCCTCTGTTACCTCCTTTATAGTTTCCTCTGGTTGCAGCATAGGCATGGAATGTTAGAAGTATGAGTTTGTTTTAGTGAAGATTCAACATGAATAGACTCTGAACACAGTAAGGAAGACAAATCTTCCATGGAAATAGGATCAGATCGAGCTCTAATGGTGGTCTTGAAAGCATTGTATTCATCTGGCAAACCATTAAGAACTAAGAGCACCAGATCCTCATCTTCAACTGGTGCTGAAGCCAGAGCAAGTTGATCTGAAATGGACTTGAATTGATTCAAGTAGTCTTCCATTGTTAAACCTTTTTTAACAATACGACTGAGTTTATTTTTCAACTGATGAATGTGAGATCTCAAAAGAGATGTAAACCTTTTGGCAAGAACAGACCAGACTTCATTGCTAGTCTAACAATGAATAACAGATGTGTAAAGAGATGAAGACAATGTAGCAGTGATGCAACTCAGCAGATGTGAATCAATGGTGATCCACTGTGTATAATCTAGATTCAGAACTTCTTGATTGTTCGAATCAAGCATAACAGAAGATGGACATACTGTAGTACCATCAACAAATCCAAGAAGCTTCGTAGCTTTCAAGATGTTATGAATCTGACTCTTCCAGACAATATGATTGGTTGAATCAAGCTTCGTGGGCACAAAAGCATTCAGGTTTGAAATTAAGAGTGTAAGATTTGCAGGTAAAGAAGAACTTGAAGGTGTAGGGTTTGAAGAAGCCATAGGGTTTGAAGAAACCATAGCAATATCTCCAAATATCTCCAAGGATCTCTGCTCGCAAGAGCTTAGTGCTCTGATACCATAAAGAGAATTTGATTTTCTTATTCAACACAAGATTGAATTACAGAACATATATTTATAGAGAAAAGAAAAACTATTTCGTAACTACAACTCCTAACCTCCTAACCTAACCATAACTACAATCTAACTCTAGTTCTAACAAACTAACAACCTGCAACCTCTAGCTGAGCTGTACATGCTGCTGCTGTCTTGTATCAAATATAAGTTGTTGCAGCTGAGAAGATAAGTGAAGAGCTGAGTCATCTTGAGTCTCATCTTGAGCCTTATGCTTAACAGTAATAGCCTCTAGGTAACTATGGAATGAAAACAGAAAAGGAGAGAGTTATTTTATTTATTTATTTATTTTTTTTCTAGCCAGACACCTTGAGCACACGAGACCCAGATGAGTCATTAAAGAGCAATTGCTAAAGGCCTTGAGGGGATTTCTGCAAAAACCTGGACCCTTTGTTTACAATGCAGGCCTTAGTGATACACTCAATATATTGATTGATCTCGTTGACACACCCTTCCTATATTAAAGTTTCCTGGCCATTTTCTATTTGAAATCTTGGCAGTTTACATTAGTGACAATACTATACGGTAGGGTTTGAATATTTAGTTCCTGCCACAAAATCCATTGTAGCTGTGGTAAAGGTGATGGCTTGATCTTTTTTTAACGTCACTTGGGGTCAATTTAGACCTTAAAAAAAATTTAATGCAAATATTAGTTGGATGTTAAATTATTTTTAGAGAACCTGGATTGATATGCATTACTTATTATTATTAGTGGTCAATTCAACATCGTGGTCAGCAGATAAGGAGTGATGGTCCTCATAGAGGTTATATATGCATATGTTTTTTATTTATCAATATATATAGACACATGTTTTCTCTACTTAACCCCAAAACTACTTAATCATATACATTATCTTTTTTGTGGTACGAAAATTCCATTATTTTTTTGTAGATTTAAGTCAAGAAATACATCACTTAACATCCCATGTGCTATCTAGTGGGAGCTATATCACAACTTCCTTGCATTCTGTGGGTTAGAAATGAAAGCTCAATCAACTAAAAATGAAATGTAGATCATCCATGGATGAGAAAAGACGGGGATGCATCTGATAAGCCCATTGATGTTGCTATCTTAACTAGAATGAAGCAGTTCCGTGCAATGAACAAGCTCAAAAAAGTAGCGCTAAAGGTGGGACTGAGAGTTTTTATTGTTTTTATTTTGTCCCTACAAATATTCTTGAATATTTTAATTTATTTTAATCTTTATGTTGGGCTTTGGTTCTGGTTAAACTTGGAGAATCTATTTATCGTTTCTTGAGCTTCTAGGTCATTGTAGAAAATCTTTCTGAAGAAGAAATTGTTGGCTTGAAGGAAATGTTCAAATCAATGGACACAGATAACAGTGGAACGATTACTTTTGAAGAGCTAGAAGCTGGTCTTCCAAAAATGGGTTCCAAGCTTTTTGAGTCGGAAGTGAGGCAGTTGATGGAAGCGGTATCTCTAGTTTTTCTTGTTTTCTTTTCCAATTTTTTTTTTTTTTTTTTTTTTTTTTTTTTTTTAATTTCTAGCTTATCTTCTCGGTGCTTTTGGATATATTGCTCTAGTTCCTAAATGCATGTGGGATATCATGATGGGCTTTTCATCTTTTTAGAGCATTGTCATAATCAGCTGGTCCTTGATTTTAGCTGTTTTCTCTTTCACTGAAGCTTCTAGATAAAAATTAGATTTCATAGGTAGAAACTTGAACTTTCACAAGCTATTCCACAGTTAAAACTAAAATATCATGGTTCTTCTAGGCTGATGTGGATGGAAATGGAACAATTGATTACATTGAATTTATAACTGCTACGATGTATATGAATAGAGTGGAAAGAGAGCACCACTTATACATTGCCTTTGAATATTTTGACGAGGACAAGAGCGGGTAAGCTTCTCTCTCAAATCTATTGTTATCTTATTATGTTACACATCATTACAGCAATTTTTGTCCTCATTTTCGCCTATAGTTGTAGGACTGATTCTTAAATAATTTTTGCTTTGTCATTCTTGCCTCTTAATTTAGGTACATCACAATGGAAGAAGTGGAGCACGCCCTAAAGAAGTATAATATGGGCGATAAGAAAACAATAAAGGAGATTATTGCAGAAGTTGACACAGACAATGTATGGTTTCTCTCCTTTGTTAATGCAATGCTTATCTAGCCTTTTTTATTCTCCTCATACATAGAAATTTCATATCGAAAAAATATAGTACTTCATGTCCATGTTTCTTTGTCATCCAACAACTACACTCAGACTAGCGGACATGTTATTTTTCAAAAATGCAAGACACGACACACTTGTGGCATGTTAAAATTTCATATGTTTACAAATTTATTATATATCATATATATGAATGTTTATATATTTTGTAACTTAAAACATCAAGATATCTTCTATGTTACAATTACATTCTAAAGAATGCAAAACAATTATAGAAATTGTAATACACATGTTATAAGCATCTTATAAATATTTCAAAATATATTTAGAAGAACGCATAAATTGTGTTATGAAGAATGCAGAACATTGTTAATAATAGTTATCACTTATGACGTGTTCAGAGGGTTTAAGAAGTATCACTGAAGTATCGTGATCACGATACGCTTCCTCCGCTAAAGTGTCCATTCCTTTTAGACTATAAACGCACTGTCCTTTGATTCCAAAACTCATGATGAATTGGCACTTCCAAAATGTATCCTTTAATTCTTTTGCAGGATGGAAGAATTAACTATGATGAGTTTGTCACCATGATAAGAAAAGGTAATCCAGAGATGGTCCCAAACAAACGTCGCATATAAGATTTTTCAACATTACATTGACATATGTTTTTCTAGCTTGAGGACAAGATTTGTTGATCTAACCGGGGCGTGTTGCAACTAGGATTGAAAAATGTTCTCAGTTTGGCTACCTGGAATCAGGGCGACAGTTCTTGCTTTCTGGACTAGTTTGTGGTTTGTCTATACCTACCTTTACACACAGAAATGAGTTAGATTGTTATCATTTTGCTACATAATTATACCACCAGAATGTGTGATTATTTACTCTCTACTTGTTTCCAAATTAAGCACAAGGGCATTTGTCATTTACAGATTGGATTTTATTCTCTCTCTCTCTCTGAGTTACGAGCTTCCTTAATTTCTATCTTTTTTTTCTTTTTCTTTTATTTATATATTTTTTGAGAACTATCTACCTTGTTTTACAATGCAAAGGACCATGAACAATTTGCATGACTCATGTACCATATTAGAAAAACTATTCAAGTCTAGCACATAATTCGATTTATGTGCACTTTGAATTTTTAAAAATTATTTAATGTCTTAAGACTAGTCATTGGAATGTTATTTAGAGTTTTAATCTAATTTTATTCCAACTTAGAGCTTGAAAAAAATATTGGTTGTAACCGTGTCACAATCAACCAAATGAGTTAAATGAGAGTGAACTTAAGATGTTCTTGTAATCAAATTATGCATAATGCATTCACATCCATATATTGACTCAAATTAAAATTTCGGTAAAAAAATATTCAAAATTCATTTAAACTTTTTGTTTCATACTCATATCAAATTGAGTTTTATTCATTTTTCACTCAAATGAAAAAAGATTTAATTTAAATATTGACTCAAACATCCAACAGTTTGGTAAATAACACTATTAAAATATGATGAGATTTTTTTTTAAAAAAAAAAATCTCAATAAAAATTAATGACTGTTTGATTTTGAGATTTTAAACATGATTTTTAATTTTTAATTTTTTTTTTTTGCTTTTAGTGAAATTTTAAAATATTTTTAAAAAAATTGTTTCTTAACTTATATGGACTTAAAAAATAAAATATTTGTAAAGAAATATTAAAAAAAATTGTATTTAGTGATTTTTTAAAGTTATGTTCATATTTTTTTAAAAAAAACTTTTTAGGT